>OX451735.1:361900212-363100212 GCA_948472305.1 Vicia faba
GGTGGTATAGGTCTATTTTGTCGGCATATATATGATAACATTCATACATTCATGCATATATCATGCATTGGTTGAATTTAGTAAATCATTGCTCATTTGCATTTTTTTTGACATATTACCCTGTTTTACAGAGTTGTGTTATCCTCCCTCCAATAGAGTGTCAAACTTAAGCAAAAAGTGTATATCCTTTCAATTTCCCCACTAATTTATCCCTCGTAGAAAATTTTTTCTTTAACTTTCCTTTTAGCTCTTTGTCTAGATAGAATATGTTTCCCTCTTAAGTTTATTTCTCATGAGGTGTTATTTTGGTTGACTGATTCATTCTGGTTTATTTCTGGTTTGAATTTATGATCCCCAACAATATTATTATCTTGATTTCTATGGTCTTTGAGCCCTGATTTGAGAATGTGCATTTTTTTTTGCACGTGAAGATTTTATCTCCTCAACGGGAACATATTGGCATTTCCCCAGGGAGCCATATCTAATTCCCGCAGGAAACCACATTTCTTCCCCAAGGGAGCGATATTTCTTTCCTCTAGAAGTCATTATTGCAATTCCTTCTCATAACAGCAAGTGGCAGGTCTCTTTATTTGAGCAACATGTACTTCCCCAATAAGTCTGACCGTTCCTAGAGAAGATTCAGATTCGTTACTCCAATGAATGTTAGCCTTGTCATTATAGAAGGTAGTTCATTGTTGAGATTTGTTACTCCAATGAATGGTAGCCTTTTCATTATGGAAGGTAGTTCGTTGTTGAGATTTGTTACTCCAATGAATGGTAGCTTTGTCATTATGGAAGGTAGTTCGTTGTTGAGATTTGTTACTCCAATGAATGGTAGCCTTGTCATTATGGAAGGTAGGTCATTGTTGAGATTTGTTACTCCAGTGAATGGTAGCCTTGTCATTATAGAAGGTAGTTCCTTGTTGAGATTTTTTACTCTAATGAATGATATCCTTGTCATTATGGAAGGTAGTTTGTTGTTGAGATTTGTTACTCCAATGAATGGTATCCTTGTCATAATGGAAGGTAGTTCATTGTTGATATTTGTTACTCCAATGAATGGTAGCCTTGTCATTATGGAAGGTAGATCGTCGTTGAGATTCTATTACTCTAAAGAAGCTCATTTGTTTCCAGTCATGAGTATTGGCACATTACCCTAATATTGGTATTTACTGGTATTATCTTACTATTTCTTTCCCTGGTGGATCGACGTTACATTTTTTGCTATCTCCTTAGTGAGTGGATAGTTCACAGTCATATGTCGATCACTATTATCCTTTACCTTCTCTCCTCAATCTTTGAGTTGATTTTGCCTTATTTCCTCTTTTGGGATTTACCCCAATAGAGTCGGGTTTCTTTTTCACTAGTGATTCATTTTCCTAGTCGGGTTATTCTATTGATTCCTATTTTTATTTGCTACATCCCAGTGGGGTCTTGCGTCTTTATTTTTGATTTGTTCATTTTCATTCATAATCATAAGCATTGCATCTTAAGGCCAAAAATAGAGCTTGTTTTATATTTAAGTATCTTCAATCGCATCGACACGAAGATTTTTAACCTTCGCATCTCCGGATAAAAGACACTTAAATAAGGACAGCTGTTGTACACCAATTTCCCCCCCTTAGATTCCTCTATCATCTCATACCATCACAATACAACAAGATCACACGCTAGGGTTTGGCTCTTCTCCTTATCTTTATCTTTGCTCATGGGGAATCACTAGGCACCTTGACTTGTACTTTTGTCATCATATATATTTTGTATTGATTAACCTTTTAACTAATAAATATAATAAATGTTTGCCCTAATTGATGATGTTATAGGTGAAAGCACAATGCATTCCATTAATTTGATCTACAGGTTCATGAGTATATTTCCATACCTTATTCAACAAAGCATGATTGAGATTCAAGCTTCATCATTGAAGATGATTTGAGGTAGTATCATGGAAAAGTATATTATGAATCATCATGCCTTAAGTTGTCACAGATAGTTTAAAGATACAAGGGTTGATTGAATAAGTTTGACCTAATTGGACATGTTTTTGATTTCTTGGTCACAAGTGCATATTTCCCTCAAATATAAATATTTGGAAGTTTTTATGGTTGCTACGGTTCCTCATTATTACCCTAAACAACTTTTATTTACATGACAATAGTATTTGTGCAAGGATGCTTGTCAAAATTGAAAGGGGTTTCCAAGGAATTTTGTTGCTCTAGGGGGCTAGGGTTTTGAACTTCTAAAAGCTATATCTTTCTCATCTTTTGATATTTTTGAGTGATTCCAAAAACACGCTTCTCCTCAAAGGGTCATCAACAAATCCCTTCAAAATTTTTAATAAAATTTTGTGTGGAAGATACCTAATGATGAAGAAAGATTATAAGTCCTCTAGATAATCCATCAGATTCCCTTAGGTGACTTAAAAAGATCATAACTTGGTCAAATTTTATTTCCTTGAACCCATTCTTTTTCCATAATGATCTTTAAGATGTGAACTTCAACTCTTCTTTTATGTGAAAAGTTGGAAAATGGATGGAAGATGCCCTAAGGGTGCAAAAGATTATAGGTCATTTTATGAATTTTTGCCAACTTCAACATGTCACAACCTTCTCATTTTTTGGAGATTTTAAATGGTTCAAGTCTCAAAATGTCAATCAAGGGATCTACTTCATGCCATCCTTTTTGGTAATGATAAAATTTCAAATGGAAGGCCATGTTTGGATGCAAGACATTATAAGTCATTTTTTGAAGAAAAACATAGAATTTTTCTAAGTACAAAAGTCAACCTCTTTTTCTCAACTTTAACTAATCACAATTTTCAGCTCAAGCATCCATTTGATTCCATTATTTGTACATTATAAAGCTTGTGATATCATCTTTCTAAAGCTTCAAGAATCATGTCCTAAGACTCCTTGAGTTGAGAATGCCATTGATTCAAAAATGGTACCTTGAAAATGAAGTTTCACTTTAAGTCTGAATATAAAAATCACGTTGTGGCTTCTAAACATCAAATTAGCACGCATTTTTTGTCTAAACATGTTTAACCAACTTGCCAAAGTGGATTAGAACTTTGAAACGCAACGATTGGATGACTTTTGATACTAAATAGGTCACACCTTACTAGTGTATCAGGTTCACACGAATTCCCTCCAAATCTCATCATTTCACACGCTTGAGCACTCAATCAGCCTCCCTATAAATAGAGGATCATACCGCATTCATTTTCTCAAGCTTAGAGAGCCATAATCACCCTACCAAACTACTTCTTGAACCCAATTTTCGGCAACTTCGAATTTGCTTTTACAGCCTTCCTTAATACATTTTCTTTGTTAATTCACCATCCTTGAACCTCATTGAAGCTAACAGAAGAAGAACCAAGCTCTAAGACTTCCTAAATCATGCTATCCAAGTCAATTTTCAGAGCTCTTCATTTGAACTTCAATAGGTAGATCCCTTCACCAATTCTCTCAAACATTGATACTGTCATGATGCTCTCATCATTCTGATTCTAGTCGCAACTTTTGTTTTCAACTGGAAGTGTGTTTTGACCATGAAATTTCAAATCCCTTTCAAATCTTCCCTTCCAAAACGACTGAGCTACACCTTATATAAATTTTTTGTGAGGGTACCATTAGAATCGTCTTGAAGAGACGAAGCGAAAGATACTGGTCTCGAACTCTAATTTTACCGTTTCAGGGACCTGCAAATCTCGTGGGTGGAGATTGAAGGTGACCATCTCTCAACCAATAATAGCGTGCCACGCTTTTTTTTCAAATCTGATTTAATTACTGATTATGTGTTTTATTCACTAAAGACCATGCTATGCACAGCGCGTCTGATATATTGGATTAACATACTAATGTGTTTTGACTCTCATCTATTGGTCCATATTTTTTTACTTTATTTTATTTTCTTATTTTTATATTTTATTTGTTTTAAACTTAAAAAATTCATAAAAAAATCCATTCTAACTTCAAAAAATCTGAAAAAATTATGAAAATTACTTTTGATTTTTCTCTTTCTGGTTATTATTTTAAAACAATTTTGTTTTATGTTTTGATAGTTTTTTTTATAATTTTTCACTTTATTTGTATTGTTTTAAATGTTTAAAAATACTTTTCTTAATTCTGAAAAAAAATATGGAAGGATCCAATGACCTCTTGACAAATATTGGTGACATCATCTTATTTTTATTTCTGACTTTACTATTTTTCACAATTTTTGATTTATTTTCCTATTTCTTTTAATTTTAAAAATAGTTCCTGACTTTAAAAAAATACCAAAAATTTTATATAAATATTTGAGCTCATTTCTAATTTTTCTATGGTCTTATTTGATTTTTCTTGGATGTTTTGAACATAATTTCTATTTTCTACTTTTATTTCCATTTTTAAACCATTTTTAAATATATTTTTATTTATTTTTTAAAAATATATTTTATCTTGTGTATATTCTCGCTAATCTTGGACTATGAGATTTGATCATGAGCTTTGTTAACATCATTGGATCCATGGTATTGAGTTTTACTCCACAAAAAATGGATGACTGATTTTAATAATAACTTGATTAAATTTTTGGTTCAAATATGGTTTAATTTTTACCCCGTCCCTCTTTATCTTATCTCCTTCTTATTGTACTAAATGTTATTGGAGAATAATTTACATATCATTTCTCAAAACAAATAGTACATAGATTGCTATTGACCGACCTCAAAATAGGTACGACTTCTATATAAGTCCTCTTACGATTGCTTAACATAGCGCTAAATTTTGTCCCGATTCTAGAAATGATCATTAGTGGCCCAAACCCATGTTTGTAATCCCAGGTATGTTAATTTGAATCCTTTTATCAAATAACATTGAAATTCATTGTCAGGAGCCTTTAGTCTTATCAATCCTCTAATGAATCTTCATATGTTTTGGTCAAAGTGAATCACTTAAACTTCGTTGATCATTTTGAGAATTTTAAATGGATGATATACTTGACAAAAAGAAAATGAAACTTGTTGTTGAGAGGTTTTGGTTTTATCAATCCTCTAATGAGTTTCAAATGCAAGTTTTAAGATGGTCATTCAACTAACCTCTAATTTCTAACAATTGAATTTATTTTGTGCTTTTACTTTATGCTTTTACTCTAAGCACATTTATTATAGAATTTACATTTCATGCTATTTTCATCTTTGCTTATTTGAGAAATTACTTTTATGTCATTTTTATTTTGCTTCCCTGAACTTTTCATTTACCTTTTGAAGACACTTAATAACCAACTTGAACAATAAAAGTCTTTAATGTTACTTGGACTACTTGGTCACTATCCTTGGCATTATGGAGTAATGATCTTCTTGGACTTAGGATTAATGACCTTGACCTACCTTTATACCTTGTCACCTCAACTTTTATTTTGTTTGGAGCTCTTGGGATTTACCCCAAGACATTGGGATGTTTGTTTGTTTGTTTTTTTTTTGTGTGCAGGCTATTGTGATTACATGCTTTGTCTGTGATTAGGAATTCGTTTGTATACAACCGTTACTGTACCCAATTTTTGTGAAGACTTTATGCAATTGAAGCTTGGTTTTTTTAAGAGTTTTATTATCTTTGCTTGTTTGGTTTCAATCCAAAGGATCATAATTCTACATTGACTCAATGTATCAAGTGTTGGCTTCTTGTTGGTTAGACATATCTTTTCCCTAGCTTTTACCTTATGTCTTAGGATAGTTCCTTCATGTCCTCTTCACAATAAACTTGGACTTATGTCCATGAATTTTCAAAATGTTTTCTTAATCAAACTTCAATAAATTTAATAATACTTTGACATTTTTGTGAGAATACTAAAAGTCAATCAATCTCATTCAAACTATTTTGCCACTTTGGCCTTTTACTTTAAAATTTTCTCAAAAGATTAGACTCTTGCCAATCCTTGTAGTGATGCGGACTACTATACTTCTAATGATATGTAGTGAAGTGAGATAGTTTCTACTTGGGTGTTGAGCGAGGCTTTGTTGATTTTAAAGTCCAAGCCATATCCTCCATTTTGTGATGATGCAAATTCTCCTTTCTCATAATCGTGGATAGTAAGTATGTTTTCCACTCGGATACGAAGATTATGTCTCGTCTCTTAAAATTAACCAACACACTTGTGTTTGAAAATTTTAACAGGTGAACTATGGGTACCCTGATCCCCTATTGCATGAAAGGTGGTTCGTAGGCACGAAAGGTTTGCAACCACGGCGGGTGCAAAAAATTGTAAAAAATACCTATTTTCTCATCCCCATAATCTATCTTTATATACAACATTTATAGCCAAAATACATAGATTTTCAAAGAGGTTCTTGCAGAGTACCATAGATGTTTAGGGTGCTAATACCTTCTCTTTGCATAACCACCCCCAAACTTAGATTCTCTCCCCCACTTTTGGGTTATTCGCTCTTTTCCCATTCCTTTGGAAACAATAAAGCACGATGGCAATTTTTATTTTTGATTTGTGTGAGTCAAGTTAATCGAATGGTTTTGTCTCAATATTTCAACCGCTACACTAACTAATACCGGTTCTATGCTCAATGTATTACCAAAATCCAGCTTGTTGAAGTTAACACTAGATGGTGTTGTAATAAGGCCCAATTCTACGATAGTTAAATCTTTTAACGATTCTCAAAGTTAGGTATTTAGAGAAGTGGACCTTCCTGTCAAGATCGACCCACATATGTTTTATATCACTTTTAAAGTCATGGTTATAGAACCAACATATATGTGTTTACTTGGACGACCCTGGATCCATGCAACAGAGGCAGTTACTTCAACCTTACATAAGAAACTGAAGTTCTTCGTGGAAGGAAGATCGGTTATAATCTATGGTGAATATGACATCTTTTTAAGTTACATAGAGTCCTACATGTATATTATGTAGATGAAGACTGCATAATAACACCATTTCAAGTCCTAGAAGTTGCTTCAATGGTAACACTACATGTGGGTAAAATCAAGAAACCTAATGGGACTTCCTGGAGAGACTTACAAATAGTTGTGGAGGGTGGTACCTCAAAAGGTTTGGGTAAACTCCCGAAGATACCTGGAAAAAATAATTATTTGACTTGGGCTACGAATTATCAAAGGCTACTCTGAAAGGCAAGGCACGAGTTCCTCCTATCCAAGAGACCTTCGTCAACAAAGGAGTAGAACATGGAAGACAAGTGGCGATGATATCTAACAAGAGCAAAATCAAAAGGGCATCCGATTTCATCCTTAAATGCACCTCAGAAGAAGAACTCAAGAATTGGACAACTATGGAGATTCCAGAGATCTTTTTGTTTCCCAAGTAATTTTTTTTAAAAGAACCTATGTCAAGCCCGCGGCATAGGGGATGCTTGTAAGGGTCCCCCAATTTGTTTCAGACATCATTCATAATTAATAAAAGTTATATTTTGCATTCAATTAAGATCCATGTCTTTCTCTTACATTTGTCTCTTATATTTAAAAATGGAAATACTTTCCTTCATATGCATTTTCCAAATTCAAATACTTAAACTGCACAAAAACATGATAAATGTGCAGATCCATCCCTAAAATCACCGGTAACGTTACTTCTACTATCCGATATAATTTTAATGCACCCATCAACCAAGCGGAAGAGGAAGATGATGAAGATCTTGAACTCTCTGAAGAATTTTCAAGTGAGATAGAGCAGAAAGATGATAATATAAAACCATACCAAGAATCAATTGAAACCGTTAACCTTGGCACAAAGGAAGATCCGAAAGAGATTAAGCTAGGGACAACATTGGAGACAAGCGTCAAAGAAAGACTGATCAAGTTATTACATGAGTATGTGGATGTGTTCGCATGGTCTTACAGAGATATTCCAGGATTGGATACAAATATCGTAGTGCCTAGGCTACCTCACAAGGAAGGTTGTTCTCCTGTTAGACAGAATCTCAGAAGAACTCGTCCAGACATATCTAGCAAGACTTAAGAAGAAGTCCTTAAAAAGTTTGATGCATGGTTCTTAGCGGTGGTAGATTATCCACCTTGGATAGATAACGTCATGTCAGTGCCCAAAAGGGACGACAAAGTACACATGTGTGTAGATTATCAGGATTTGAACAAAGAAAGTCCCAAATACGACTACCCTTTATCCCACATAGATGTTTTGGTGGATAATACTGCTCAAGCTTCGGTATTCTCGTACATGGATGGTTTCTCAGGCTGTAATCAAATTAAAATGGCACCCGAAGACATTGAAAAGACTACTTTCATGACACCTTGGGGAACTTTCTGTTATAAGGTAATTCCTTTCGGTCTAAAGAACGTAGGGGAAACTTATCACCAAGCTATGGTCACGTTATTCCATGATATTATTCTTAAAGAAGTTGAGTATAAGTAGATGATATGATTTCCAAATATCATACAGAGCAGGATCACATCGTACACCTAAAGAAATTATTCGAGCGTCTGCGAAATTTCAAACTGAGATTAAATCCAAACAAGTGTACATTTGGTGTCAGGCCAGGCAAGTTGCTGGGTTTTATTGTAAGTCAGCATGGTATTGAGGTAGACCCCGACAAGGTAATAGCCATACAAGAAATTCCATATCCAAGGACAGAAAAAGAGGTCAGTGGTTTCTTAGGACGATTAAATTACATTTCAAGATTCATATCGCACGTAACTGCTACGTGCGAACCTATATTCAAATTACTTCGAAAAGATCCGACATTGGTGTCGAACGATAATTGCCAGACATCCTCCAGACAATAAAGCAATATTTACAAGAACCACCAATATTGATGCCTCCAGTTCCCGGAAGACCACTCATCATGTATCTAACAATGCTTGAAGGGTCAATGGGATGTGTATTGGGACAACATGAAGAAACTAGTAGAAAAGTGCATGCAGTCTACTACCTTAGCAAGAAATTCATCGACGGTGAAACTAGGTAGTCACTTCTCTAGAGGACTTATTGTGCATTGGCTTGTGCTACTAAAAGATTAAGGAAGTAAATGCTAACTTAAACCACGTGGTTAATTGCATGAATGGATCCTTTAAAGTATGTGTCCGAAAAACCAACTCTTATAGGAAGAATTTTCTGATGGAAGATTTTGCTATCAGTGTACGACATCCAATATGTTACTCAAAAGGCCATCAAAGGTAGCATAAAAGCTGACCATCTAGCTCACCAGTCATTACCAGAATATCAACCAATGAAGTTCAATTTTTTGGACGAGGATGTCATGGTCATAGGTGACTACAAAATATCAGGACCCGACCAAGGACCTAAGCCAGGGGCACGTTTGACACTCATTTTGACAGGGCTTCAAATGAATTAGGGCATGACATTGGGGAAGTTTTGACTTCTCTGAAGAATTTTCACAAGCCTTATACTGCAACGTTATGTTTTGACTGCACATATAATATCGTTGAATACGAAGCTTGCATCCTCGGTCTAGAAGCTACTATCGATCTGAGAATCAAACATCTTGAAGTATTTGGAGACTCTGCGCTAGTTATATACCAAGTCAACAGCGAATGGAACACTAAACATCCATAATTAATTCCATATCGGGGTGATGTTTTAAATCTAGCTACATAATTCATTGAGATTACCTTCAGTCATATCCCACGAGAAGAAAATCAGATGACAGATGCCTTGAAAACTTTATCAGCCATGTTCAAAGTAACTTGGCCAAATCAAGAACTGCGTAATATGATCAGACATGTTGAAGAACTTGCATATTGCCTTGCTATTAAGGAAGGACCAAATAACAAGCCTTGGTTCTATGACATAAAGAGGTACCTTGAGAAACAAGAATATCCAGAAAATGCCTATATCATTGACAAACAAACTCTGCGGAAGCTAGCCTTAAAATTGTTTCTAAGTAGTGACGTGTTATACAAAAGAAAATACGATATGGGGTTGCTCAGGTGTATGGAGAAACAGAAAGCAAATACACTTATGAGAGAAATCCATGAAGGTACTTTTGGAACGCATACAAATGGACATGTCATGGCTGGAAAAATCCTTCGAGCGGGTTATTATTGGTTGACAATGGAAGATGATTGCTACCATTATATAAAGACATGTTACAAATGCCAAATATACGCCGATAAAATGAATGTTCCACCAACTCCTCTGAATTTCATGAGCTCTCCTTGACCATTTTCAATGTGGGGAATTGATATGATAGGCGTGATCAAACTAAAAGTATCAAATGGATACCGGTTCATACTAGTTGCCATTAATTACTTCACCAAATGGGTGGAAGCAGCATCGTCCGCAAATGTGACAAGTCAAGTGGTTACTCGATTCATCAAATAGAATCTCATATGTAGATATGGGGTCCCTAGAAGAATCATTATGAAAAACAAATCCAATTTGAACAACAAAATGATGAAAGAGTTATGCGATAGTTTCAAGATCGAGCATCATAATTCCTCACCATATCGACCCAAGATTAATGGGGCTGTTGAAGCTGCCAATAAAAACATCAAGAAAATCATTCACAAAATGGTGAAGACATACAAAGATTGGCATGAAATGCTTCCCTTTTTCCTACATGGTTATCGTACTTCGATACGTACATCAACAGGTGAAACTCCCTTCTCACTGGTATATGGCATGGAGGCAGTACTCCAAAGCTTGAAGAAGCAGAGTGGGTTCAGACGCGACTTGATCAGCTTAACCTCATTGAAGAAAAATTCCTGACAGTTTTGTGCCACAGTCATTTATACCAAAAATGTATGAAGAAAGTATTTGACAAGAAGGATCATCCTCGAGTGTTCAAAAAGGGAAATTTGGTGCTCATGAAGATTATGCTACATCGCCTGGATTCACGTGGTAAATGGACACCTAACTACGAAGGTCCATATGTCATAAAAACAACACTATCTAGAGGTGGCCTTATCTTCACAACAATGGATGGGAAATAAATACCACAACTGAATATTATATATAAAAAGCATGCTAAGTTCGAACCCTGAACGGGCAACTTAGGAAAAAAGGAGCGTCCCGATGGATTGAAAACCCTAAAGTGAAATCCAGGAAAAAATAAGGGACATACACAAATTTTTTTATCTCGGTGGATTGAAAACCCGAAAAGGAGATCCAGACAAAGTTGGCGATCTCATTCAGAAATAAAGAGCAAAAATATTACGATCTAAGAATTACGACTATGACTACAAAGGAGATGGATTAAACTAAATCATTTGACTCAGAGGCAAAGGTGATTGTAGCTATCAAAAGGATATTGGAGAAACAACGGTAACAATTAACATTTTCATTGTCATTTTAAGTTTTAAAACTTTCTGTAATTACCTCTTTCAAGGAATTACATATGTACTCTCGCTTATTCAGAGGCATATTTATCAAAACATTGACTTCTTCAAATCTTTCGATTGTGTTTATAAATAAATCATTTTCGTTAGAAAAACATCAAAAGAGAATCCTCGCCTACATCTACGCCTACATCCACGTCCACGCCTATGTCCACGTCCACGTCCGCGTCAAATGTCTACGTCCACAACTACGTCCACACATACACCTGCGCCTACAATACTAACATTAAGATCTTGCTGTCACCTTTAATCTGGTTCAAATCAATTCAAAGATACCACAACAATGCAACATTGGGGAGTTGGTAACAAAAAACAAATGGTTTAAAATGAGAGAATCTCAAAAAACATTTTTCGTTACATTTTGGGGCATATTTACACATTCAGTGCATATTTAAACATCTGGGGCATACATAAAATACTTGATGCATATACATTCTGGGTTCCATATCGATCTAGGACATTATGCATATACATCATATATGACATTTTTCAAACACACTTTGGGTAAAATCAATATCTCGGGGCCCTTTTGTTAAATTATCAAAACAAGAAATTACCTTGGTTAAGAACATACACAACCAATAAAACTCTGATCTCATCTTATATTTAGTTATCTAAGATTCGAGCACTAAAACACTTTTCAATCATCTACCCCTAGGTTGTGGTAGGTGTGTGAATTACCATATCCATATTATTCACTCTTTAGGTTGTAATGAATACATGAATCTATCTTTGTGCCGTTTATCCCCTAGGTCGTGGTAAATTCACAAATTCTTCAAATATCTATCCCCTACGTTGCGATAGGCATGTGAATTTTCTGGGTTATACTATTCATCCCCAAGGTTGTGATGAATAAACTAAGCCTATCCTTGTTGTCTTTTATCCCCTAGGTCGTGATAAATTCACAGGTTCATCCTCGTACTATCTACTCTCTAGGTCGTAGTAAACATAATGAAACTTGCATAATTCATTGCATGAGTCTCCATGCAGCAACATATTATCAAACTCTGTTTTATTCATCCACTAGGTTGCGATGAATAGACAAAACCTGCATTATAAACTTACTATATTAGTCTCGAAGCATTAGTAAGTCAACTTTGTAAACTAGTATTATTTACCTCCTAGGTTATGGTAAATATAAGAAACTCTACGATCTCTTTTAGGTATTGACGAGTTATATGCGTCATCATATCTAAGTCAAATCAAAACTTTCTATTCAAACTCGGGTAAGATGATACATCATCACTTACGCTTATTTTTTCACACTCTTGGGAACACTGTGCAATGTATCCTTATAGTAATTCAGACAAATTTTGGTTTCTTCCATTATTTAATAAACCTCTGATTCAAATGTGCAAGACCTGCGTATTCTCGCACTATTCGATCGAAGAGTAATTAAATAGGGGCAGTTGTCATACCCAAAAAATTTCCTATTGAAATATCGGTTTGTATCTAAGACTTGGTGTTACTATGTTGCTAAATTATAAATCATATTGTGAAAATTTGCTTCTTTTAAGTATTGTTCTAATAGGAGTTTAAATTCATAAGAGGGGTGTATTTCTTTATTTGATCAAGCGGACCATCAAAATTTGATGGCCCATTTAGGTTCATTAAGGGCCTTTATAGTTGTGATTGGGTTCATAAAAGAGGGGTGTCCTTTTTAAATCTGAAGGGCCATGTCAATTTGTTCTTAAAGGCCCATTAACTTTTTTTGACCAAGTCAACTTACCATTTTATTATAATTGTTTTTTCTATTTTATTTATTTATTATATTTATTTCTATTATTATTATTAACACTATTATATGATCTTATTATAAATATTATTATTAGTATTATAATTCTTATAGTTTATATTTTATATTTTTTCTTTCGTTGATTGGGTCAAGAGGGGAAAGAGAAACCCTAATTCTCGTCGTAATCTTAAGGGCCCACTGTTCATCTTCTTCCCTTAATTTAAGGACCAAAAATGTGAAATCGAATCACCAGATACTCAAACGAAATCAGATAATAATAATCAAATAAAACTTAAGACAAAATTGAATCAAATCGTAACTAAATCTAATATTAATATACAGATTCATACCAAATTACAAAAAAATCTATAAATCCCTAATCTAATTTATTTCCTAACATAATCTTCTATCAATCTCAAATAGTAACGACAATCACATGAAAATTCCTTAATTTGGCTAATTCTAACACTATAAAAAACCCCTAAAACCTAATGAACATGGGGGGAAGAAATTTGTGACGAGATTGAGAAGTAGAAGGATAAGAAGAGAGATTTGGGTTTCATATTATAAAACCCTAGATTCGTGCTTTACTATGCCTCTCTCAAAACTCCGAAGCCGATACTCTTCACACCTCTACATCGCTGCTACACCACCTTTAATCGATGATACCTGCAAAAGAAATCAGAAAGGTTGACAATCAGAGAGATACGAGGCAACCTATAAATCTAAGGCGGATGAGGTAAGGATCGATACTCAGCTTGCAGTTTTTGATGTGATTTGGATTACAATTTTGGGGTTTAAGTGTTGGTGCTGGGTAAATCTGGGTTTAGGGTTAGCCGCCGATCATTGTTTTAGGGTTGTATGGGTTTTTTTGTTCTATGTTGAAGGAAAGGGACGAGAGGAAGAAGACATAATGAGAGAGAGAGAGGGAGAGGAGAGACAAAGATGAAAATGAGTGAAAAAGGAAAAAAATTACTTTATTTCTGTTATACTCCCTTCGCTTGTGATCCCATCAGAGACAGGTGGCCAATATCTGGCCACGTGATCCCGTGCACCCTAACTATACACCTGCAACCCCCACCTCTTTATCTAAATGGAACGCTAAACATTCCGCTAGCCTATGATAGCACTATACACACACACATACACGATCCCAACACACCCTTAACTTTGTTGGGCCTCTAGAATATTTTATGGGCTTAAGCCCTACTATCCAAACCCCCATCTTTTTTTCTTCTTACTAGGCTATTTCTGCACGCCCCTTTGCGTAGTGGGGCAAGTCCAATATCTGAACTTGGCCCCTTAATTTTAACACCCCCTTAAATTACTATGTTTCACATAATACACCCCCATGCATTTTTTCCATATTAATTTTTTATTTATAATTATTATAATTTTATTTATTTATTTATTTAGTCGTTTTATAATTAGTTATATAAAAATTATTTTTACATCATTAATAAATAATTATAATATTTTTTTATTAAAAACATTTGATATATTTTTTATAAATTATAAAATATTTATATATTAATTAAACCTTTTTATATACTAACCCTTTTTTACATTAAATATTTTCTATTCAAATTTATTTTCATAATTACATTGTATATTCGAAAATAGCTAACCAACAAATTACTAACAATTTTCTACTAACTTAATTCAATTTACATTATTTTCAAAAAGGTTTGTATTAATATTTCTTATAAACTACGAGCTATGTCTATAATTCTGCTATTTACAAACCATACTTGGTTCAAAGAGAATTTGAAATATTTCTACAATCCATAAAAAACACCAACCAACACTATGAACTACGAACTGAGACTATGATTCCTCATACGACTAAAATTGTGCGAGTACCCCTAATAAAAATTAAAACCCTATTTTCTAAAAATTTCAATTCTAAACCCCTAGTATCCTTGTGAACAAGGTAGATGAGGGGTGCCTAACACATTCCCTTCGTCTATAACGAGTCTAACAACTTAGAATCTCTGACCACATTAGAGTAATCCTTTATATTCTCTTCTTAAAATAAAAAATTAAGGGTGGCGACTCTAAATTTTAATACCGGTTACAACAATTGGAAAAAGGAAAGAGATGTCCTTGAATAACATGTTAGAAGTATAATTTTTTGATTGTCGGGGCATCAATTTTGAAGGACCATTTCCCCCATTTTTTATGAATGAATTTATTCTTGTTGCGGTTGATTACGTTTCTAAATGGGTGGAAGCGATATCTTATCCTATGGCGGATGGAAAAACTATTATTAAATTTCTAAAGAAAAACATTTTTTCCCGTTTGGCACACCGCACATGTTAATTAGTGATGGTGGATCACACTTTTATAATAAACCTCTTGAAAAAGTTTTTGAAAATTATGGTGTAAAGCATAAAGTGGCGACTCTGTAACATCCAATAGCTAACGGTCAAGCGGATGTTTCAAATAGGGAAGTTAAAAGAATTTTTGAAAAGACCTTGTAAAATTCCCTGAACAATTGGTCTCTTATGATAGATAAGGCTTTGTGGGTGTATCTCATCGCTTACAAAGCTCTGATTGGTTTGACACCGTTTCAAATGGTGTATGGTAAAACTTGTCACCTTCCGGTTCAAATTGAGCACAAGGCACTTTGGGCTTTGAAAATTTTAAACTTTGATTCTAACTTGGCCGGAGAAAAAATAAATATTCAATTTTAGGGTTTAGATGAAATGCACAATGATGCTTACCATTCCAACAAGCTTTATAAGGAGAAGATCAAATTATACCATGACAATAAAATTCGACACAAAGATTACAAAGTTGTCTAAATGGTGCTTCTTTTCAATTCGCGGTTAAAACTTTTTCTAAGAAAATTGAAGTCCAAATGGTTGGGTTCATTCTTGATTAAGGGTGTGAAAGACTATGGAGCAACTATGTTGGAGGATCCAATCTCGAAAGAGATTTGGACGGTGAATGGTCAAAGATTGAAAATCTATCTTGGAGGTGAAGTGAATCGTGAAAAAGTGTTCGTCTTGGTGATTTGTGAAATCACCATAGACCGTCGAGCTCTAACGATGTTAAACAAAGTGCTTGTTTGGTGGCACCCTGTAGCGGTAGAAATGTTGAGACTAAGTCATTGGATTGACTTAACTTACACAGGTCAAATAAAAGTATCCATCGTGCTTTATTTATTCAAAAGGAAATTGGAAAAGTGCGAATAAACCCAAAAGTGAGGGGGAGAGAATCTAGGTACGGGGTTGGTTATCCAAAAGGAATGTTTTAGCACCCTAAACATCTACGGTACTCCACAGAAACATCTTTGAAAATTTGTGTATTTTGGCTATAAATGGTATATACAAAAATATACGGTGGAGGTGTGAAAAGAAGTATTTGTTTTACAATTTCTGCAGCCGCCACAGTTGCAAATCTTTAGTTCCTATGTACCACCTTCCGTGTAATAGGGGATCACGGTACTTGTAGTTCACCTCAAATGTTTTTAAAAAAAACACATGCGTGTTGGTTAATTTTAAGATAAGAAATGTCATCTTCATATTTGAGTGGAAAACATACTTACTATCCACGATTATGAGAAAGGAGAATTTGTATCATCTCAAAATGGAGGATATAGCTTTGATTTTAAAATCAACAAAGCTTCACTCAACACCCAAGTGGAAAATATCTCACTTTACAATATATCATATAAGTATAGTAGCTCGCATCACTACAAGAATTGGCAAGAGTCTAATCTTTTGAGAAAAGTTTTAAAGTAAAAAGCCAAGGTGGAAAAATGGTTTGAATGAGTTTGATTGATTTTTAGTCTTCTCATAAAAAAATTCCAAAGTATGATTAAATTGATTAAAGTTTGATTAAGAAATGTTTTTTTTTAAATGCATGGACCTAAGTCCAAGTTTATTATGAAAGCGGCTCAAGTTAGAAAACAAGAATAGTTTTGAAAAGGAGGGAGAAGATTTTGAAATTAAAGAAAATGGGAGGAGGTAAAATATAAGGAAAAGAATGGTCAAACCAACAAAAAGCCAACACTTGATATAAAGAGTCAGTGTAGAATTGTCATCCTTTGGATTGAAACCAAGCAAGTAAAAATACTAAACCTATTAGGAATATCAAGCTTCAAATAAATTAAGTCTTCACAATAATTGGGCAGAGTAACAGCTGTATACAGAGGAATTCTCAATCACGGACAAAGCACATAATCAGAATAATTTGCACACAAAGAAAATCAACCCAATGTCTTGGGGTAAACCCCAAGAACTTCAGAGAAAATAACAATAGAGTGATAGGGTCCCAAGGGTTAATCAAGGCTTCTAATCCTAAGTCCAAGAGGTCCACTTCTCCATTATGCCAAGGATAGTAACCAAATAGTCCAAGTAACCTTAAGTTTTTTAATGTTCAAGTTGATTATTAAGTATTTTCAAAGAGAAAAGAAAGATCCAGTGAGAAAAGATAAAATGACATAAAGATAAATGCTCAAGTGAGTAAAAGTAAACTGGAATAAAGATAAATGCTCAAGTGAGCAAAGATAAAATGACATAAAGTTAAATGCTCAAGTGAGCAAAGATGAAAATAGCATGAAATATAAATGCTAAAGTAAATGGTGCGTTAAAGTAAAGTCATAAAATAAATGGCATAAAGTAAAAGCATAAAGTAAAAGCACAAAGTAAAAATACCTAAAGTAAAGTTAATTGTTAATGAATTAGAAGTTAGATGTTATTTGAATGACCATATTGAAAATTGCATTATAAAACTCATTAGAAGATTGATAAAATAAAAGTTTCTCAACAACAAGTTTCATTTGCCTTTTGTCAAGTATAACATTCATTTCAAGTACTCAAGGCAAACATATATGATCAATGATGTTTAAATGATTTACTTAGACCAAAATTCAAGTACTCAAGGCAAGCATATAAGACCAAATCTTCCTAACAATGAACCTCAAGTTTATTGGATCAAAGGTTTCAAATTAAACATACTTGGGCTTGCAAACATAGGTCTGGGCCACGAATGATCATTTTTCGAATAAGGACAAATTTAGCACTATGTTAAGAAATCATAAGTGTATTTATGTAGAAGTCACATCTATTTTGAGACCGATCAATAGCAATCTATGTACCACATGTTAGAGAAATGATATGTAGATTATTCTCCAACAACATGTAGCACAAGTAAGAAAGGGTAAGATGAAGAGGGAGGGGGTGTATCAGATGAAATTAGGTTTTCAAATATCATCAACATCATTCATCCATTTAGTTGGATTTAGTTTTTCAACCTATCAACACCCAAGATCCAGTGAGGTTAAGGAACTTGTCCCAAATTAACACCCAAATCAGGACCAAACAAAAATAATATTCAATTAAACAATATTTAAATGATTAATAAAAGGGAAATAATATGTAAAATACACAAAGTATATTAAAACACCAAATAAAAATCCCTAAAAAAGGGTCAGAGGTCAAACATGCGTCAATAAATGTTAACAAAAAATTTTAGAATTTTTTAAAGTCAGAAACTATTTGTAAAAAATACTAAAATCAGAAATAGAAATAAAATGAGGTCACCAGTATTTGTCAAGAGGTCATTGGATTCTTCTATTTTTTTTCCAGAATTTGAAAGTCAAGAAAAATATTTTTAAACAATTTAATTAAATCAAATAAAGTGAAAAATTATTAAAAAAAATACTAAATCATAAAAATAAAATTATGAAAAAATTAGAATCAAAAAGAGAAAAATCAAAAGTATTTTTGATAATTTTTTTTCCAGATTTTTAGAAGTTAAAATAAATTTTTGAAGTTTAAAACAAATAAAATATAAAATCAATAAATAAAATAAAGCCAAAAAGATGTGGACCATTTGATCCATATCAAATGCGTTAGTAAGACGATCTAACGAACCTGGCGTACTGTGCATTTTATAGACCTTATTGAAAAACACATAAAATCAAATAAATCTGGGTCAATTAAAATAAAACAATTGTCACGCTATCAATGGTTGAAGAATGCCACATAGGTTGTCTTCAATCTCCAGACCTTTGCGTGTTGGGTTTTTATGAGATTCTTAAATCAAAATCGTTAGAAGCTCAAACTGGTATCATTGGATTCGTCTCTTCTAGATGATTCTTAATTTACCCTCGTGGAAAATTTACTTTAAACCACAGCTCAGTCGATTTGAGAAAAACCAGAAGAAGAAAGTTGGGAACGCATTTGAAAATTCATTAGCAAAACTCACTTCCAATTAAAAACTAATGATGCAATCAATATCAGAGTGATGAGAGCTACATTGTAGAAAGCAATTTGGAGAGAATTGATGGAGAAATTTACCTGTTGAAGTTCAAATTCAGAGCTCTGAAGCTTGACTTGGCTAGAATGGTTCAAGGAACCTCAAGGCTTGGTTCTTCTTCTGTTAGCTTTAATGCAGTTCAAGGATGAAGAATCAGTAATGAAATTGGATTGAAAGATGCTTTAGAATTGCATTCGAAGTTGCAGAATTATGAGTTATGGAGAAAGTTCAACATTGGTTTTTTGGCTCTCTAAATCTTGTCAAATAAGTGGGATATCACCCTCTATTTATATGGACACAAATGGGATGCTCAAGCGTGTGAAATGATGATATTTCGAGATAATTCGTGTGAAGTTGTAAGCATGAAAAGTGTGACTTATACTTGTTAAAAACTCAACAAAAACTCGTGTTTCAAGGTACAAATCACTTATGGAAGGTTGTTAAGCTTGATTAAAGGTAATAAAACGCAACAATTTTGTGACTAGAGGTCATATTAACCAATTTGCAACCTGACTATTTTGACAAAATCAGTTTCAAGGTGCCAACTTTGAATCCATGGTGCACCCAACTCAAGAGGCTTTATCACATGATTCTTGGAGCATTTGAAAGACAAGGTTACAATCTTTATAATGTTCCAAGAAATACTCCATTTGGATGCTTGAGCAAAAATTAATGTCCAATTGAATTTTTGAAAAACACACGAATATTTTGTACTTAGAAAAATTGTAAGTGTTGAACTTCAAAATGACCTATAACGTTCATAAAAAATTACATGACTTTTCACTCAAAGTTTGATCTTGATATCTGAAGTTGACATGTATTAGACTTCTTAAATTGAAGTGTGGAATTGATATCATTCAAAAATCATAAAAATTGAAAGAGTTATGGTCTTTGGAAGATGATGAACAAATTTGGGGAAATTCACAAAAGACCTATAATATTTGCAATTATTTAACAATTTTTCAAGCATCTTGAAGTCTTGCACATAACATAAATTTGTAGTAGACATCCAAAAGACTATTGTGGAAAAATAATGGTCTCAAGGAGATAAAAATTGACCAAGTTATGATCATTTGAAGTCAAACCCTAGAATTCAAAGGCCTTTCAAGGAGACTTGTAATCTTTTTCAACTTTTAGTGATATTCCAATCAAAATTATCTTTTGACTTATGAAGAGAGATTATTAAGGACCCTTTAATAGAATCATGGATTTGGAACCAATCAAAAATCTCAAAAGTTGAGCAAGGTATGGTCCTTCGAAGTCAACAAACCCTAGCTAAGAGAGTGTGAAAATGACTTGAAACTTGTTTCAACTTTTGATGATTTTTCTTGCACAATTGGATCTTGTCATGTGAAGAGAGGTTGGTTTATATGATGATAAGAATCCATATAAAAAAGAACCAACTTAAAATGTTTAAAATTGAGAGAGTTATGCTCTTGTGATCCCTGAATTAAGTATTTTCTCAATTAGGTCAAACTTGTTGAATCAAACTTGAATCTTTTGTACTTTTTGGAAAAATAAGAATGATGAATCATAAGCGGCCTTGAAATGATGTTATCTTGAATCACACTCAAATATGGAGCTTAAGTCTCAATGAAGCTTGTTGAAGAAGGCATGGAAATAAACACATGAACCTATGAATCTTCTTGATGAATTTCACCACCAACTTTGAGGATATCTTGACCTAAATAAAGTGAGAGAGCTTATTGAACCACAAATATTTGATGCCATAGACATGACCTTGAAGATTGAGCTCTTGCAATCCATTAGAGAACCATTTGATCGAGAATCACCCCCCAAACCCTAGTTTAGATGGTGAGATGAATGAAATTGTGATCACCTACAATATGAATATTTAAAGGAACATATATACACATATTTATGTTACTTAAAAGAACACATGTACAAGATAAACAAATCAAGGTGCTTGGTGATCTCTCTCAATAGATAACTTAAAGATATAATAAAGAGAGAAATAACCCTAATGTGTGTGTGTCTTGATGCATTGTGACATGAGATGATGAGAAATCTTAGGGGGAAAAATTGGGGTATAGCACACTAAAACATTGTAAGTATTCCTATTTTTACTGTTTATGTTATGTTTCAGAAAATTGGGAATCAGAGTTGGAAAAACATACCTGCTGTCTGTTCTATGTTTGCTGGTTTTTCTATGCTGCTAAGAGGCCTGAAGAGCGCTTAGTGCTGTCATTTTTGTTTAGAAAAAAATTATGTTGGCATGTGGGGCCTGACCCGGTACCAAGGCCTAGTTAGCGCCCTCATAGCGCAACTCGGGAAGAAACAATCATTTTCATCACATTTTCAACTCTTTGTCAAGCTTTCTCTCTCTCTCTCTCTCTCTCTCTCTCTCTCTCTCTCTCTCTCTCTCTCAAACATTTCCACCATTGTTGATATTTCAAGCTTCATTTCCTTTCCTTTTGTGCAATATCTACTCTTATCTCTTTCCAACCCATCAAGGTAAGTTTTAAACTTAGTTAATTTTTTTTTGTCAAAGTTTTAGGGTTGCATTTTAATAGTTTTATGTTGTTTAAGCTTAGGGTAAAAATATATGCATAGTTCTTAGTGAAATTGTACATAGTTAGGTTAGAATTTTGAAATGTTTAGGTTAGGTAGTTGTTGTTATTGCATGATAGGTAGTTTTTACTTGTTTAAATATTGACCCACTGTGTTAGGAAGATACATTTGGGAAATTGTAGAAATTGCAGGAGCGCTAAGCGGCCTCAATACGGCTTAGCCCGTCCTGTTGGGAGTTGAAATTTTTTATTTTCATTTATGTTTTGGTTCTATATATGTGGTATGTTGAGGTAATTTTTGAGATTTTTTGAGAATTTTGCAGAGTAGTTTTGATGGATTTTGGCTTGTGTTTCTTTTTTTTTTGTTTACATATGAGTTCGCAAGTAAACCAAGGCCCGGGGCATCATTACACTGCTGTTGTATCCTCATCCTGTTTGCGACAAAGTGCAGAAGGGTAGCATGTAGAGTTTGATAGCACCATATTTATTGGCCCCCTCCAACTGGTCTAATTCGGTAGAATGAGCAAGAGGCATGTCTTTATAATTGGCAGATGATGGAGGCCCAGACGAGAACCTCTTTCTTCATTAATGATTATATTCAGATGTTGTATCGTCATCAGGTTGCACTGGAGGAGGTTCCATTTTTTGCGACTCGGGAGGAATTTTCAGCTTATGCTAACTACCCTAAGGACAAGCCATTCATCCGAGAGGGGGAAACAGCTGGTGATGCTGGTTTGGATGATGATGAGCAGGGTTCTGAGGATGCAAGAAGTAAGGATGAGATGAGCAGTTGAGTTGGAATTGGAATTGGTTTGATGTGATAGTATTATCTTTATGTTTTTATGTTTTTATTTAGTGTTATGTTTTTAATTTTAAAACAATTATGTTGATGTTGTTCCATCCTCTTAAGGATGATGTTTTGTGTTTTTTATTATGGTAGTACTTTGTTTCCATTCTCGTAAGGATGTGTGTTGATACTTTTGGAGGAATTTTATGTCATGGATGCTTTTGGTACACCACTTTGGGGTGTTTTTAATTTTTTAACTTTAATGCATTATGTTAGTAAGTTTAAATTGTGTAGAGTTGGTTAGTTTGTTTTTAATTTTGTTTTTAGAAAGAAGCAATAGTTTGATGTTTTGTTCCTAAGTTTGACAAATTTTAAGAAACCAAGTGAACTTGTCAAGATGTGGTTCAACATACAATTGAATGGTGATGATGTGAATTAAAAGTAGTAACAACTTCAAGGTACATGTTTATTGATTTCTAAGCTTACATAAATATGAAACTTGTGGTTTGTGCATAATGTCATACCCTTAATTACTTTACTATACTTGTCAAATGTGAATCACTTTAGAACTTAGTCTTGTGTGAGGTGGCTATCCATTATGCACTAAAATGTGGGAAACCAACATTCTTGTTAACTCGATCTTATGATATTTAATCATTAATGTATTTTGAAGTGTGTGGAAGTCTGAAAATTATCAAAGGCATTTCTTGTATTATTTAGATAAAAACAACTTGAACCAAATGTATAATCAATCTACCTTGAGAGTGAGTGATCACTTGTTATCACTGATTGAGCCTTTCTATGAAGATCCTTATGATGGTTGAATTGTGTAAATATTATAAATGAATAACAAATTCATCATTAAGTTTTGAGTAAGGATCTTGATTTTTGTTTGAAATAATTGTGAACCCTCAACCTTAATGTGGTTGCTTTTATTTTTAATTTTCCTTAGTTGTGTGAGAACATTCTTGTTACTATGTTTGGTTTTGTTCAGAGTTGGGGAGAAAGAGGTAGGTTGTTTGTTGAGATTTTAAAAGTGGTTGACTGAAAAAGAAAATAAAAAGAACAAAAATGATTGAGAAAAAGAATCAACGAAATTGAGCTCTTAAAAAAATAAAAAGAATTGAAAAGCCAATGGCATAAATTGTTCCATCAAAAGAACTCAAGGTTGTGTGTTTATACCAAAGAAAAGAATACAAGAGGGATACAATTTTTTGAATTGTGTAATGGTGTAAAAATTTAATTTTCTCATGCAATTAGGAAATTTAGTTTCAATTACCTTCAGAATTAATCATTCCTTGTAACTAAGTCAAATTACAACCCTTTCAATGCCTTGTGATTCTTGCTTGTCACTTTTGATGTTATGCGTGTGATGAATGCATGATTTTATCCAGATGTTGGCATGATTGTTGGATGAGTGAAAAAGCCCTTTTGTTATTTCTCATCCACTGAGGAGTGTGTGTTTAGGTGTGATTCATTTTTGAGTTTTATTGTTTTGGAAATTTTGATATATATTTTGCACTTAACCATTGTTTCATGCTTATGGTTTGATTTAGTTAGTGGTAAGTATTGTCTTGTTTGTTCTTGTTTATTTGAACCATGAAATTGTCTTGTGCTAAAATCTTATTCTTTCCTCATTTTTGTGGTTTGTCTTGGGTTTCTTTTGGTTGTGGAATTTTTGTGTAGAAACAAACAAAATGATAAGTTGGGGATAGTTGGTAAGGACCAAAATATTGATATATATGTTGGTTTAAGCCCTAGAGGCCAATACTTTTGGTACTTGTATCGAATTATTTATTAATAATAAAAGGCATTTCTTTATTATATTTTTTTTCCAAAATAATAAAGTCCCTAGAATAATTCGTCTGTTTAATGAAATATTAAGTGTGACTTAATCATGAGATCTCGTTAAACATAAGACACTATTCTTAAAGTATACGTAGTCGAGCTTTATTGCAAAGTGGGATAACATTAAAGCATTAAGATTATTATGAAGATATACTGATGTTCATATCTCATGGATCATGGATAAGGAGTTATCATGTCTTGACATATGTATGAATAGTAGGAGTAATAAGTGTATTGGATTGACCCGCTATGAGAATACTACATAGAATGTTATGAAAGGTTTCATAAGTTATTCTCATGGTGATAATGGTGTACGCCACCCTTCGGCCTCAAACTACTACGGACCCTAGATGTAGAACTAAGTACTTTATTACTGATCAAACATTATTCGTAATTGGATGACCATAAGGATAATTGATGGGTACTTCACAAAGTATGCTGAGGGACATGAGTGACCAATATTGAACTGGACAAGGCTGACACGGTCTATGCCTTGTGTTCAATATAGACATAAGGTCAAAAGGGTAATTATACACACAAATATTATCACGAAAAGGTTTTGTCACATCACATGACATTTTTGTGACTTGGGTAGCAATGATGTGTTGCTAGATATCACTTACTGTTTATTATGTTATATGTGTAATTTAATATAATTTTCAACATCGCGAAAACCTATAGGGTCACACACATAAGGACAAATTGACGAGAGATAACGTAAATAAGGAACATCGTAAGGTACGATGCACTTAAGTGAATTGTAAAACACCATAAGGTATGATACACTTAAGTGAAATATGAAATATGGTAAGGTATCATGCGCTTAAGTGATATGCGATATATCATAAAGTATGATACCCGTAAGCATAATTGGGCTTTTAGCTTGCAGCCTTAATTGGGCTTTTAGCTTGCATCCCACACAAGTGGTTCTATAAATAGAGAAATTGTGCTGAAGCATTTTACTTGATGAAATTTTGTTCTTGAAACTCTATTTGTATTTTTTCTCACTCTCTCACTCAAAGTTTCTGTTCGTAAAAAGCTAGCACTATGACCGGAAGCGATCTGTTCGTGTGGACTGAGTAGAGGCGTTTCTTTTCATCAATGCTCTTGATCACAACATAGAAGGTATGAATCGCCACAAGAGGTAATATTTTCTATCACTGACCATGCCCATTTGTGAGGATCATTAAAGGAAAATTTTAATTTCCGTTGCATTTTGGATCACAATTTTCCTTCAATATTTGTAGACAATTTTATGGTCCTTTTCACTCTATTTTGATAATTAGTAGTGTTTAAGTTTGTAAGTTGGTGTAAAAAATATATTATATAGTTTATGTTGTAAATTACTTAGTTTACTCACTTTTCTGCTAATTTTGTAGGTTTTGATGATGTTGAATGAAACATTGATGCTTTGGGTAAGTTTGGGTCAAGATGGATGTGCAACAAGTCAAAAATTGAAGTTTTGTTCAGGCTTGTGTGCTAAGCTCGTTTTGGAGCGTGCTATGAGCTATTTTCATTTAGCAGAATGTGTGTTTTAGGGTCTACTAAGCGCAGCCATCCCGCTTAGCATGGTCCCCTGAAGCTGAAAATATATTTCTCACCTAGCCCACTTAGTACGGCAAGGCCTCTTAGCGAGATTCACTTTTTAGGCACTTGTATAAGTAGCATATTATGATATTTTGTTCATTCCAACTCTTGCCAAACACACAAAAAGTTTGATATTTAAGTGAAAGAACAAATTTTCTTCATTTGTAACTCAAAATAAAAGATTTTGATCTTAAATCTTTGATACTTTCTACTTAATGTTTTTCAAGCTTTCCACTTTACTAGTTCATTAAGCTACCATGACAATGGGTATCTACATCCCTTCTTGTGTCAAGATTAGAGATAGATAATCTTCACTTTTGAATGTATTTAGCTTGATATTTTATATGTGAACAAGTTGATGATGATATATCTGGTGAAAAATCTTTGTTGTATGGTTTATCTTTGATTTGATCATTATTGAGAAATTAATTAAATTCTTGACCTTGGTTTTCATCTTTTAACAAACAATTTTAAGATATAGTTTTGTGAGTTGATATTCACTTATATTGAGCTTTTAAAGTTATCATATTAATAGTTAGGTTGAGAGATCATCTAATGATTAATATGATAAAACTCATAATTTGTTTTAGAGATAAAATTTATTGAGAAGATATGTGATTATATTGATTGTTAATGAGTTCACATATTTTATTAAGAAAGTACGTACGAAATAGATTATCGAGCCCTAATCTTGACGTGATTTTATCGATCGTTTAAAACTAAAACTCTCTTTTACCGATACTTGATTCTTTTCATGAACTTGAAACTTTCTGTTACTAAAACTAAAACCAAAACCTTTTATGAACCTTATGCTTAAAATAATTATAATTGTAACACGATAGTAATATCACACCAATTTCTATGGAAAATGATAATATAAATACTTGCCCAATAAAAGTGTTTCAACAATTGACGGTGCGCGAAAGCTTTGGAGATAAAGAATGAAAACGAGTAGCAAGATCCAGATAGTCAATTTGCATCTATTATGTCTTAGTCTTTCTCAAGATCAAAAGAAGATAAAGGGTTGAATCAACAACAAGCATTAGGGTTTGTGGAGTTTATCTTGAACAATTCTCATCAACTTTTTGCATAGTAAGAATTATCCTAATTCCATTGGAATTAGGCGCAGATGTACCCACACGCGAGGACGACATTGGAGAATTGTGAAGACAAATTCCTTGTGTCTTTTTTATTTTTACTTTTACTTGCTTTGATATTCATAGATCAATTTGTCAAATAGAATTGCACTATCAATTGAATTGTAATAAATTTTTCGAGCTTATTTTATTTTAAATCAAGTGTTGATATAGCTTATAATCACTTTTGATTATAAGTGGTTTTGTGTATCAACACAACTAAAGGAAAAATTCTGAAAATTCACTTGCACACCAAGTGTTTGATAAATTGATTGAGCTAGTTCTTTTTAATAATTCCATTGGAAATAACTTTACTAGTAACTTGCAATAAATGTTAAATAAGATGTAAAGTGATTTAATCATATTTATTCAAGTATCATTCTTATTCCATATTAAATTTGTTTTAATTTTGTATATCCGAGTTATCAATAACGTTCGTATAGATGACATTTTGAAAAAGCTTACTCGCCGCTCTTTGATAAAACAACTATTTCAAAAATAATATTTTTATGGATTATTTTTTAAAAGGAGTATCTATTCACTCCCTCTAGATACATTTTCATCGTCTAAAAAGTGTCATCAAGAGGCCAATTCATTCTGGCTTCAACACTTTTTAGAAAATGGCCTACGAATCTAAAAAGGATTATAAAAGAGCCCCAATTTTCACAGGAGAAAATTATAGTTATTGGAAAGCTTGTATGCAAATTCATGTCAACTTATATGAAAAAGGTGTTTAGGAAGCCATTAATAATGGTCCAACACTGGTGACATATGTTGTTGAGGGTGCTACCATACCAAAGCCAGAAAAATTATGGAATGAGGATGATAATAAGAATTGGGCACATGATTGGAAAGAAAAGAACATTATCATATCCTCTCTTGGTGTTGATGAGTTATATCGCATTTCCCATTATCAAACCGCGAAAGCTAGGTGGGATGCTCTACAAGTTACCTATTAGGGAACTAATGAAGTAAAACAAGCTAGAATTAATACACTTAATCAAGAGTTTGAACTCTTTCGCGTGAAGCAAGGGGAAACCATTGCTCAAATGCAAAAGCGATTATCGCGTCTTATTAATAGTATAAATTTACTATGTAATCCTATTTCCAATGAATTTTCTACTAACAAGGTGTTGAGATGTACTACTAGGAATTGGGAACCTAAGGTCACCACCGTGTTCAAGGAAGCCAACAATCTTGCAACACTCGATCTCACTACCTTGTTTGGAAAGTTAGAAGAACATGAGCAAGAACTCAATTACTTGTACAAATATGAAAAGAAGTTTGATAAAAAGAAGAAGAAAGAAAAAGACACTAATAAGGAGGAAGTATTGAAGTATAAAGCTCTCGTAGCTTCAAGTTCAAAGTCCTCAAGGGATGAGAACTATTATTATGATAGAGATATTAATAACAACTACATTTTGGAAGACAAAGAGATGAGTTTATTTGTCAAAAAATATCAGAAGTATGTGTATAGGAGAAATTGAGCCTAAAGGAAAGGCTACATCCTCTAAGGAAGAAAGATCCAAAAAGGATGACTCCACCCTTGAGAAAAAGAAAAAGAGGAATCAACTCAAGAGTCAAGACAAACCTAGGAAAGCCTATGTGGCTTGGGGAAGTGACATTGAATCCTCAAGTGAAGAAGAATCTAATGATGATGATGATGATGATTTATAAAATGTGTGCTTTTCAACACATCTCAATGATAGAAGAAATAAGGGACACAAACCTTCCAAGTATGATGAAGTGTGTCTCTCAGGTCATTATCATGAAGATAAGAAGAAAATGATGATATCTTCTACAAGTAATGACATTCATCATTATAATCATCATCAAAAAGGTAACAATAACAAGGTAAACTCTTCTCAAAATAATTTTGTAAATGGAAACTCTAATCTTGATTTACTTGACGCATTTGAAAATTTACACAAGGGAGCTATTGAAGCTTTTAAAAGGTTGGCTTCAAATAGAAAAATCTTTTCTCATTTAGAAGCAAAAATTTTAGAAACTGGAAATAAAATGGAAGCTCTAAAGAACTCTCTTATAGGTATTCATAAGGTTAAAAATAAGATCGATGACAATCCATTTAACTTTGGTTGAGATACATGTTATATTTCACAAAGTGAGGTAGAAATCTCAAGGCTAAAGTGACAAAGGATCTACAACCAAAGGTGACTTTTTCTATAGATCCAACAAAGTTCAATAAATCTTTAACCTCCATGTGCAAAATTAAGAACACATAAAGATATAGAATTTTCCGCCAAATTTATATAGATTAAACTTCCGATTCTTCATTTACTATGTCGCATTTTATCTCTAATTGTAGTATTTGTAGTATATTTCAGGTACTTAGCTTTTTCAAGGCATAAATGAGAAAAGGAAGAAAAACAATGGAGAAATGAAGAAAAAATGGCCATTTAGTAGTATTTTAGAGCATTCTGCACCAGAAAGCGTCCCGCACGCCACAGGCACGTCCCTCCCGGCACAGTTTGTAAAAGTTTACCCCTCGGCACGCTTTATGTTACAACCGCGAGAGTTGGAGGATATGTCCCCCACGTCACAATGCACATGACGCTCGCCGTGACTCACATAACCGTTACAACATTTTCTCCACAAAGCGAACGAAACAGATAGTTGGAGGATTCTTCTCCATGATGGAAGAACGAGAATCCAGGATATAACTCCTATTTTCTTTTACGCTTGGAATCTATAAAAGGAGGTAGTTACCAACATTGTTGGGGTCCATATTTTTACACCATTTTTATTATTTTATACGTACTGAAATTGCTATTAATTTCCATTTTTTGCAACCTTAATGTTATTTTTCCAGTTTCATAGTTTTTAGTACTCTGTATTTCAATTTCGTAGAATTCTCGTAAGCATAGAAAACCGCACCATCAAAGAAGTATTTCTTTGCATCAGAGGGATACTACAACCTTATTCTTTTTTCATAGCTTCCAGAATTTGCTAGGTCCGTTTTATTTAATTCAAGATATTTTGTACAAGTCAATCCTGCCGGCTTATGGAGGATACACATTGCTCAAATTTATTGCTTCAGTATTTAATTTGAGGTTCCTATTTTAAAATATAATTTATTCGTTTTTACCATGCATGCATTATTGAATTTATGTTTTGATTTTATGTTGTCCTGCAATAAAATTATGTCTGACTAAATTCCCCGATACCGGTATGTAAATATTAACCGAAGGGATTCGGTAATTAATTGGCATTCATATTTTTTACAAAAGCACTTTCTGGTTTTTATTTCCAATTTGGATATTTAATTGTTTTTGTACAGAGTAAAAGACAGTCTAAGGTTAAAATCAACAGAGCGAGAGTTTGAGGTTTTAACCAGATAATGGTTATTAAACCTTAATTTTAAAAATAGTGAGAGCGCTTTAAAATTAATTGGACTCTAATTGTTTTTAAAAAATACTATTGAATTTTAAAATGAAACAGCGAGAGCGCTCATTTTGAGTTTAATAGTTTCCACTGAAACGATGTTTTAATACTGAAAACAAAATTCCAATGATTTATTTAATCCCTGAAATTGACAAATTACATACCGGTGTCCCGTTATTAATTATTAGATTTTAGTTAATTCCTGATTAAACCCAAACACCTGAATTTATTATTTATCCTTAACTTTACACAATAACCCTAAGTTAACAGTGGTTTGACCACCAGTCCTTGTGGGTTCGATATCTTTTAAAACTATGCGATAAGACTGTGCACTTGCAGTCACTACACTTGATAGACTCATAAAGTCGCGATCAAGTTTTTGGCGCCGTTGCCGGGGACTGATTTAGTCAATATTGTAAATCCCTTATTATGCAGTATAGACTAAGGCAACCAAAATTTACTTCATTTTATTCGTTAATTGTATGCCAAGCATTCGCTCTAAAGGCGAAGAGTTATAGCAACAAATCGACGAGGTCGAGCGTTTTGTTAATATAAGATGCTGAATTAGAGAGTACCAAGCCAAGTACAATCTTCCCGAATTAAATCTTCCTAACCCAAGAATGGCTGAAGGGCCCCAAAATCGTCCACTGAAGGATTATGCTGCCCCATCGCAAGAGGAACCCCACAACAGTATTGCCGCTCTCGCTATAGCACAAAATGATTTCGAGTTAAAACCTTCGTTATTGCAAGTTGTCCAACAAAACCAATATTCAGGATATCCTACGGACGATCCAAATCTTCATCTATCCATGTTTATGCAGTACGCAGACACAATGAAAACAAATGGTGTCAACCCTGAAATAATAAGACTTCGTCTTTTTCCTTTCTCATTAAGAGATGGAGCTAAAGCATTGCTCCAGTCTCTACCATCCAACTTCATTACCACATGGAACAAATTGAAAAAAGTTTTCCTAGCGCGATATTTTCCGCCGAGAAAGACGGTTATGCTAAGAGCCAATATCAATGGTTTCAAACAAAAGGAAAGATAATCTCTTTTTGAAGCATGGGAAAGATAAAAAGATATGTTGCGACTCTGTCTGCGTCATGGTCTAGAGGAATGGATGATCATCCACACGTTTTACAATGGTCTCTTATACAACACAAGACTAACGATTGTCGCAGCTGCTGGTGGTGCACTGATGGATAAACCATACCATGATGCCTATCAACTTATCAAAAGTATGGCTCAAAATCATTATCAGTGGGGATACGATAGAACCATGATGTAGAAACCTTAAACGAAAGGCGGTATGCACGAAGTTAGTAGCTTAGACCAAGTTAACGCAAAAGTAGAAGCTCTTACCTAAAAGATAGAAAGCTTGACCACAACTCCCCTAGCTACCGTGGCTGAAGTAACTCCAACGTGTGATTTATGCGGGCTTCACAAGCATAATGCACCCGAATGTCCACTCTTAACAGGAGTATCAATTGATCACGTGAATTATGCTTAAGGAAACCCCTATGATAATAACTATAACCCTGCTTGGAAGAACCATACAAAGTTTTCATACAAAAGCAATAACACTTTGTACGCACCAGGGCAAGCTCCTATTACACCCCCAGGATTTCAAAAAGCCACCCAAAATGTCTCAATTATTCTGAACATCCCTAGGAAGTCCAAAATTGAAATAAGGATAGAAAACTTTGTAACCACCCAAGCTCAAACTAATAAAGATTTCATGAATCAAAATATTCACACCCGCGAGAAAATTAAGCAATTAAAAAATAAGATTGATGCTCTTTCCATACACAACAAAATGTTAGGAACAAATTTCCCAAGTGGCTCAACAGCAAGCAGTTACAGCTGCTCCAGCTGGAACTTTTCCTGGACAACCCAAACCTAATCCAAAGGGACATTCTAATGCCATAACACATAGGAGTGGGACAGAACTAGACGAACTAACTGAACCTAGAATCGAGAACCCAACCATGTACCAAAAACATGGAAAACGAAATGCTAAAGAAGGTGAACCGAAAGAAGTAGAAAAAGAAGGTGATGAAGAGGCCGTAGAAAAAGAAGACCCTTATGTTCCTCTGCCACCCTATAAACCACCTATTCCATATCCTCAAAGATTTTCTAAGTCTAAAAATGTAGGGCAATTCAAGAAATTCGTTGAACTTCAGAAACAACTTAACATTACCATACCTTTTACAGAAGCTATCACACAAATGCCCTCCTACGCTAAATTTCTTAAAGAAATCTTATCCAATAAGAAAAAGCTTAAGGATAATGAAACTTAATTGTTCATCGCTGAATGCAGTGATATAATCCAAAACAACATGCCTCCTAAACTTAATGACCCAGGTAGTTTTTCCATACCTTGCATAATCGGAAAGTTTGTCATAGACAAAGCGCTATTCGATTTAGGAGCCAGTATTAGTCTAATTCCCTTATCAATTTGCAAGAAAATCAACATGAGAGAACTAAGACTAATGAGAATGTCCGTACAATTAGCAGATAGATCAGTGAAATTTGCTTTAGGTATGTTAGAAAATGTTCATGTACGTATAGGATAATTCTATATCCCAACTGATTTCATAATCATGGACCTTAAAGAAGACTCCAATATTCCTATTATATTAGGTAGACCATTCCTAGCCACTGCAGGAGCCATAATAGATGTTAAAAATGGAAAATTGACTTCCGATGTCGGGGAAGAAAAATTTGAATTCATCTTGTCTAAATTCTTTAAGGCACCATCCATCGACGATTTCTATACCTCGAATTCTCGAAGATGATAATTGGCGCCCTGAATATCAAGATGGCTGACTGCTTGCCGGCTGGTAGCTGTATGAGCGGTAACGTCCACGTACGGCTCCGTGAGAAGGGCGGTGGGCAGAAATGTGGCGGAGATCAAGATCACTAAGCCAGTTGTTTGCCTTGCTCTACGCAAAGCCCCACCCAATAAGGCTGCCATGCTAAACAAGCCTGGTATGGAGCGGACCTGACTACTCGGCTTGCTTAACACAAGTGTGATTTAACCTTCACAGACCACTTAACTACCCGGCGAGCTCCGGCTCGAAAACAACAAGCAAGGGATTGAGCTGCGAATGCCTAGCTCTAACTTCTGATCCTATTCCCTCTCCAAAGAATCTAGCCATAGAACTCAAAACACTATCCAAAGACCTAAGGTATGAATTCCTAGATACAGTACTTGAATGACCAGTTATAGTCAATGCAGACCTAGGACAAATAGAAACTGAAAAATTATTACATGTCCAAACAAAATACCCAACCGCTTTAGGATATAATGTTTCAGATCTAAAAGGAATAAGCCCTTTTATCTACATGCACCACATTATACTGGATGAAAACTTTAAAACCTTTAGGGAACATCAAGGGAGAATCAATCCCATTTTGAGCGATGTAGTAAAAAAGGAAGTAGAAACGCTATTAGAAGCAAGAACCATATATCCAATATCTGACAGTAAATGGGTTAGCCCAATACATGTTGTACCTAAGAAAAGAGGTGTTACAGTTGTCAGCAACGCTAAAGGAGAATACATAGTGCAACGAACTCACACCTGGTGGAGAATGTGCATCGAATATAGAAAGTTAAACAAAGTAACTCGTAAGGATCACTTTCCTTTACCTTTCATTGATCAAATGCTTGAACAACTAGCTATGCACTCTCACTTCTTCTATTTAGACGGTTATTCTGGATTTTTCCAAATTCCTATCCATCCCGACGACCAAGAAAAAACGACTTAAACTTATCCTTATGGTACATTAGCTTATCGAAGAATGCCATTCGGATTATGTAATTCCCCTGGAACATTCCAGAGATGTATGATGTCCATCTTCTCTGATTTTCTAGATGGCATGATGGAAGTTTTTATGGATGACTTCCCCGTCTGGAGAATGTTTTGAAGGATATCTATCGAACCTCGAAATGGTACTAAAAAGATGCGTAAGTGTCAATATCGTGCTAATCTGGGAAAAATGCCACTTCATGGTCCGATAAGGAATTTTAAATCTCGTGTGAAACTGGGGGAAATGCCACTTCATGATCAAAGTAATAGAAAATCTTCAACCACCCAAAACTGTTAGAGAAATAAGAGGTTTTCTAGGACACGCTAGTTTTTATCGACGTTTCATTAAAGACTTCTCTAAAATAACCAAACCTCTAACTGAATTGCTAATGAAGGATGCTGAGTTCATTTTCACCGACAAATGCTTGGACGCGTTTACAACACTAAGAAAAGCATTAATTTTAGCACCTATTATGCATCCTCGTGATTGGAACGAACCATTAGAGATAATGTGTGATATCAGTGACTATTGCGTAGGCGCGGTCCTAGGATAAAGAAAGGATACAAATATTTAGGCAATCTACTACGCGAGTAGAACCCTAGATCTTGCATAGACAAATTACGCCATAACTTAAAAATAATTGTTAGCTATTGTGTTTGCCTTAGATAAATTCCGTTCTTACTTAGTAGGAGCACAAATAATTATGTATACCGGTCACGCTGTAATCTGGTACCTCTTGAGTAAGAAAGACACCAAACTGAGATTACTAAGGTGGATCTTATATCTACAAGAATTCAATTTGAAAATCAAATACAAGAGAGGGACCGAGAATGTAGTAGCTGACCACCTATCAAGAATAGAAGGCATCAAACCAGATCATGTACCCATCAATTATGATTTTCCTTATGAACGCCTTGTAGCCCAATTAGAATTAGAAAGTATTACAACCGAGTACCCTGTGATTTATGAAGACACGAACACAAACAAAATCTTGGAAGCACTCTGCACTAAAACCATACTATTATGGTATGCTGATGTTGTCAACTACTTGGTTGTTGGAGTGCTTCCACCTGATATGTCTTATAATAAAAAAAGAAGAAATTATTTCATGACCATAAACATTATTATTGGGATGAGCCTTTTCTTTTCAAAAGAGGCGCCGATGGTATTTTTCGTTGATGTGTTCCAGAAAATGAAATTGAAAACATAATCTTCCACTATCATTCCGCTCCCTCTGGAGGACATAAAAGTACTTCAAATACATGCACTAAGATATTACAAGCCGGACTCTATTGGCCTAATCTTTGGAAAGATGTCCATATCACGGTTAAAAACTGAGACCAATGCCGATGCACCGGAAACATCTCTAGACGCGATGAGATGCCTCAAAAAGGCATTCGAAAATTGGAAGTCTTTGACGTATGGGGAATTGATTTCATGGGAACCTTCCTGTTTTGCTTTGGGAATCACTACATACTATTTGATGTCGACTATGTTTCAAAATGGATCAAGGTTTTAGCCTCTCCAACAAATGACGCACGAGTAGTAGTCAGACTTTTCAAGAACATAATATTTTCAAGATTCGGTGTTACAAGATTCATCATCAGTGACGGTGTCTCCCATTTCATTTCCAAAATCTTAGAAAAATTATTAGCGAAGTATGGAGTCCGACATCGAGTCGTAACACCTTATCATCCACAAACAAGTGGGAAAGTAGAGGTCTCCAACAGAGAGATTAAGCAAATCTAAGAAAAAACAGTAGCGACTTCTAGGAAAGATTGTTCATCTAAGTTACATGAAGCTCTATGGGAATATAGGATGGCATACAAAACTCTGATTGGAACCATGCCATTTAAACTAGTTTATGGGAAATCATGTCATCTTCCAGTAGAAATAGAACATCAAGCTTATTAGGCCATTAAGACCCTTAATTTGAATTACACGGATGTGGGTGAGAAAAGAATCTTAGATATCCACGAACTAGAAGAACTTAGACTAGACGCTTACAAAAATGCTCGGATTTATAAGGAGATAACTAAAAAATGGCACGATAAACCAATATCTAGAAAAGAATTCAATGAAGGCGATATAGTTCTCCTATTTAATTTTAGACTTAAACTATTTTTGGGAAAACTTTGCTCTAGATGGTTTCGTCGCTTCGAAGTCACTAATGTTTTTCAAAATGGCGCAATAGAGATTAAGGGAATGTCTAGCAAGCCTTTCATTGTAAACGGACAAAGTCTAAAGCATTACCATAGCATCGATAATAAAGAATATTACGTAACATTTAGGCTATATGCACTGCCACCCCATTCATTTGACTAATCACCATGTTATGTCGAGCTTACGACGTAAAATAAAGTGCTTATAGGGAGACAACCCACTTTTTAATCTTTTCTTTTTGCTTTGCTTAAGTTTCTTTCTTTTCTTGATTTTGTTATTGCTTATTCCTATTCTGATTAAATTATGCAGTATTATTTCTCTAACATTAATCACTAGTAACTTAATGAAAACTGTCAACCTACTTCAGGCTAACTTTCCTATTTAGCTAATTACACTAACTACGATGAATTTGGTTGATACTATGGACATTGTTTTTAGAGGAAGAAATCAGCATAGGAGGTTTGAGTCTTTATCTGATAGGGAGATAGGATTGAGTACCTGCCCTAACGGACCAACTATGATAACATTAGGAATCCGAGATAGTGTTTTGTTTTTATTAAGCCAAATAGGTTGGAACACATCTGCCTTGAGAGGAAGGTTTAGCTCCTATTGTAGATTAACCTTAGATTTTTTAATCTCCCTTGTCTATAAACCTAACCATGGTCTGAGGTTCAATAGAGGACTAATTAGGTTTATTATTTTTGTTATTGAATACACCTACACCCATAGGGAGATGGAAGATCTATTAGGATTTCCACACATCCTAGATGCATTCACAGTAATCCAAGAAGAACTTTTCAATATGGGTGAACTAGACTATTTTTGGGGGGATATTACAGGTATAAGTAACCCTGAGCCTGAGGACATGCACTCAGAAAAAATTCATAACCCAGCCTTGAGATGTTTTCATAAGATTCTAGCACATGCCCTTTTTGGTAAGATAGAAAATATAACCACGATATCTAGAGCTGAGCTTTTCATTATATTATGCACTTCGCAAAACCGTCCCGTAAATAGAGCTTCATATATGATAGCAAAATTTCACTGTCTTACGAGTGATGTACATGAACCCATCTTGATAGGCGGCTTAGTAACCATGATAGAAAATGCTATTGCCTTAAGACGACCACTGTTGAACCTTGTCCCTCTTGGTAGATTTCAACCTATGAATATAAATTTTTGTTTCAATAGGGGAATAATTGGAAACCTAGGCCCGGGTAACTTTGACCTGTTCATTAACAATAAGTTAATGCCCCTTTTTACCCTACCGGACCCTAGGACTAGTGTGCATGACAACAATAACTGGTTATATGATTGGGGTGCACCATACATTTCACCATCACCCTCTTCTAAGACACCCATGATTTATGATCACCTTGATTCTTTCCTGTCCGATGAGGATACTGACCCTAAAACCCCTCCCTTTTACCATCAATTCCCATCTCCTGATCAGGTTGGCTCAAACACCTCCTCCGCTCCAGTTGCTTCTCCACCTCCCGTATTTCATTAAGCTCCCACTTTAAATGCCATTCAATCAAAGCTTGATTTGTTGATGGATGAGCTTATTATTCTGAGGATCGACTTCCATTCTTTCATGGATACGGTAGTCGAGCAGTTGGACTATATTTATCAGCATCTCTACTCCAACTCCCTTCCTCTTGATCGACGTGGTTGATATTTTAGACTTATTGCATTTTTCCTTTTCACATTTAAACATTGCGAACAATGTTTTGTTTAAGTGTGGAGAGAAGTCTTATTAGATTAGATTTTTCATTATTTGCTATTTTATTCTTAAGTACATAAATTACTATTTTATTCTTAAGTACAATTTTTATTTTTTTTCAGTTAAGGTTTTCATACATTTATTTGTGGAATTTACATTACTTTTTCATTTAATGCATTATTATCATGTTCACACTCTCACACACACACACACACACACATATATATATATATATATATATATATATATATATATATATATATATATATATATATATATATATATATATATATATATATATATATATATATATATGCTATGTTTGAATGTTTCCATTTTTTATATTCATATATATTTATGTACAAGTATTAAAAATGTATACTGCGTACAAAGCTGCAAAATTTTAAATTATATTTTGTTTCTAAGATGTGTGTCTTTTGCCACACAAGTGTGATGCCCGTCACGCTTCACAAACACTAGTCCCGGTCGACACAAAAATTCTTACAATTCAATTAGTACCACAATGCTATTTGATAAAAAGATTGATGAAATTGAAAGCAAGTAAAAGAGGAAAAGTAAAAACACACAAGGAATTTGTCTACACAGTTACCCATTGTCATCCTAGTGTGTGGTTACGCCTGCGCCTAATTCCAATGGAACTAGGATAACTTTTATATGTAAAATGTTTAATACAATGGAAGAGTTGGAAACAACAATACAAAATTCTCCAATTTGGTGTTGGTGCTCATTTTTCCAACCATTGATCTTAATCAAGACCAAATTAATCGATAGATGCAACCTATTCGCCTCTTAAGCTACTTCCTTAAAAGGATTTCAGACACCCCAAGGTTCCTTAAAAAGAATTCAAACACTTCAAGGGATTTTTCACTCGAGTAAATCCGATTGCAAACTATCAACACAAGATCACCGATTCTATCATCCAATTCTTACTACTTCCTTAAAAATATTTCAACCACTATAAGGTTCCTTGAAAAGATTTCAAACAATCCAAGGGATTTCTCACATGGACGATCTTTCACACGATCTTGCACGAAAACCCCCAATTCAACAAATGATGTTAGAGGATAAACCCAATGGTTTTTACGGATGAAGACCTCTACAAGAACTCAACTCAAAACAATTGGTAATCCATGATTCTTTGTCTAGATGGAACCCCGATGGAACATCATCACAATGTAATGTTGGTGTGTATGCATAGATTGGAAAGTTAAATATGAAGAGAATAAGTAGGCTAATTTTATGGTATCATCAAGTTGTGAATGATGCATGAATGAGTATTTATAGTTTGGAAGAGTTTAGGGTAAGAATGACAAATTTGGAATGAAAGAAAATGAAAATTTGACAAAAAGCATAATTTATGTGTCGACCTCAAAATCGTATGTCTCGACACATGCTTTTATGAAAAGACTGCATGTGTCAAACTGAAAAGGATCTATGTGTCGACCTGAGAAATTCAGTAGCTACAGGCTTTAAAACATGAGTAAGTGTGTTTACCTAAAATATGGATGTGTCGACACAAAAAATAAGAGTTTATGCAATTTCAAAATTCTTTCAGTATGTGTCGACCTGTATAGTGTATGGGTCGACCTGTGACTTACAAAAGCTTACATGCTTTAAAATTGAGTTACATGTGTCGACCAGGAAATCAGATGTGTCGACACATGCAACTAAAAATGACTCAAAAACTTAGTTTTACAGACATAAAAGATTAAACACACACTGTGATAACTTCCTAACCATTCTCAAATGTTGTAATACATCAAACTATCTAAGAGGACATTTAGATAGACACTTGTATTTTTGACATCATGAAAAATCATTGAAAGAGGGATTTCACTCACAAACTTCCCCTTTTTGTAGATGGAAAAAATTCATTGATATGCATATGCCTTTCACTTCCTTTTTCAATGTTCTCCATAAATATGTGCTTTCACTCTTGATCATAGCATGCATGTATCTTCTCTCTCTTTGACAACATCAAAAAGAAACAAGGAATACAATGAGAAGTATCATATTCTTCAACCCAAATAACAAACCAAACTAATATATTAAATTAGTGCCATTTTGAAAATAAGCTACGTAAAATAAGATAAGTCAAAAGCATTCAACAAAAAAAACATTAATCAAGCTCATAATTCATAATACATGAACATAAAACAAAACTTAACATTTTTCATGATATGGAAATGCAAAAAATGATGACTAATGAAACAATACACATTTGGATGACATGCACTAACTATCTTGTGAACCACCCCCACCATGTGTTTGATAATTCCTTCCCCTTCTGAGCATTTCATCATAAAATACAATTGCTTCATCACCTTGGTGCATGCATAATGAATGGAGATTGTTGACTTTTCCTTGCAAAACTTCATTAGATTTCAGGATGTCTTCACAAAGAGATTGGAAATGTGCATCATCTCTAGAAGAGAACAGACCCAAATTTGATTCATGATTGTCCATCCTAGAATTCAACATTCTAAATTATTCTTCCTATGAGGTTTGAAATTCATTCCTCCACTCCACATGAGGATTACGCCATGCCATATTTTCTTCATAATAACAGTCTTGCTGAATTTGCATGTTTCGAAGAATTGCAATAACATCGGAGTTGTTATTCATATAGCTATTAGAAATATAGTCATAAGAATTTTCTCTAATTCCTGTGTATTCATTTCCTTGTGCAGTCAAACAATTTTGTTGGTACTCCTCCTCATGGTTCTGATGTTGAGAAATCGTTGGACTCAGCCAGATTTATATTCTTCATGGTCTGCGTTAGTCATTGGAATGTCACCTTTTGGAACTCCATTGATGTCTTCAAGACCATCATCATTCTCTTGTTCTTCATTAAATACATACTCAACAGGATCATCATAATTGTAAATTTTTCTTTTTGTTTGGAGAGTTTTGTAGCAGTACACCTCCCTAGTAACATCCAATGATATCTCAAGTTACTCATTTTTCTTTCGGTGAATTCCAAAATAGGACCTGGATAAGTCATCACAAGATTGGGAAAAACAATATTGAAGAAATTTAGAATTTTGGAAATCATTGATGGATAACAAAAGGAAGTCCACTTATTACAATCTTTGATGGCAAACATTATAGTCATAAAGTAATAAGGCCAGTTGATCTTGATGTTGTTGTGCAGAACATACACAAGGTGTATTTCAGAATTTTCTACCTGTGAGAATCCACCACTCTTGGGACGCAAAATATGAGAAACAATGCAATGTAAGATGTGAGGCAATATTTTGAGACAGCTTGTAGTGATTGGAGCATTATTGGCGTCACCATGCAATTCCTTCAATTGTTCATTTGAGTGCATTCTCCATTCGAAGTTAGAATGATAACTTGTATCTCTAACTCTCAACTTATTTCTTATGGTAATGTCAAACATAAATTTCCACATTTCTTTAGTAAAGGTATAAACCTTACCTCCTATTTCAAAAGTAAATGCAACACCATCCCTCTTAAGAAGTCTCATATAGAATATGTGAATCAAGTCCTCATTGTACTGTTGAGTCAGTTGAAGAAAGTAGTTGACCCCTCGATGATCAAGCTTGCTACGAACTTCAGGAATGTGCAATTCATCTGCAGTTCACACCTTGTAAAATTGTTGTTTCGTGACAAGCCTTCCACAAAACTTTTCATCAAAAATTCATAATTTTATTCACTAACCATACTGAAAACATTTTCATCAACATTTGATGATGACCCAACCTTTCCTTGACCATGACATGCACCTTTTCCTCTTACAATCTTAGGACCCATTGACAATATCAAAATTTCAAGTATGCCTGTAAGGTGTTTGATGAAATTACAAAACCAAAATAGTTTGAGTTTTATAACTTTATGCAGCTAGACCTTATGAAGATTATAACAAATGAATGATAGATGCATAAAATCTGAAAATAACAGTCAATTTATGATAATATGAGTGAAAAGGAATGAAATTCCATGAATGAATGTACCTTGAAGGTGGACTCCTTTGAATGAAGATTAAATTAGGGGTTTTGACCACAATGAACACAAGATTTAGTTAAGGGAAATATTCGATGGATTTTGTTTGTATAAAGGATAGGAATTTTGACTGATTTTTCAAGATGTGTGAAGGTGAAATGATTTGGCTTTAGGGTTTTGTGGAACAATAAAGGAGGTGAGAGAGAGAGAGAGAGGAAGATGAAGAGATCATATTTTTCTTCCCCTGCGTACACGTGTCGACACAAAATAACTATGTGTTGACATATCCGACTTATGAGCCGACCTATACCGAAATGTTTGAGAGATACTCAGAAGAAATTAATTCATGTGTTGACTTGTACGACTTTTGTGTCGACACATATAGAAGGAATTTCTTCATTTTCGAAAAGGAATTTATGAACTCTCGTTAATGCCAAAAATCATCCCTATGATTATGCAATGTGATGCATGTACATGTCATGATGTATTAAATCATAATGAACAATGTGATTTGTAATATTATTTAATAAAATGAAGAGCATCGTGGTGCCAAAATAAATTACTCATAAAGGTACACTAATCATTAAATTCACTATAAACATGTATGGTTTAAATAATCACAGATTCAATTCAAAATTTTTGGAAGTGAAATTTAACTAAACGACATACATTATATCATGAACAAAAGATCAAATATTCTACAACAAAAATTTAAAGTGAAACGATACAACCTCACCGACCAGGAAGAGCTAAGCACACGCATTTGCATGATACTCAAGAACACGAGAATCAACTTACAGCTGGGTGTGCAATAAAAACGCAAGAGTTCCAACATCTTATCACTTTAGATTTAATGTAGAGTTAAGATCACTTTAAGACGGAGTCACTTGTTGATATTTATTTGGAACACGTTTGATCACTTTGCCACAAAGTCAATATGAAACAAATGTGTTATCTCATAATTGTCTTGATGATATATCTTCATTGATACAATATAAGTCCTTTTTCAATCAAGACAATTTTCCTACAACTTTCTAACAAGGTGAACTAGGTACCCAATTTTCATTGGGTCCTTGAGGGTGAGTAACATAATCATCACACTTAGGTTTTAATTTAGGATAGCCATTTGATCTTAACATTTTCTTAAGTTTTCACTCCGCAATTTTATGTCTCTTCATGCGACACTAATAACAAGTTATATTTCGAAAGACATTCACCTTATTCTTAATTTTCTTTTTAACAAAACTATATTTAGCATAAGGAGGATTCAAGGATTTATCAAACTTGGTTAAGTCTACGACAAGAGTAAATTTTGGTTGTATAGCTCTTGTCATTTTAGTTTTAAAAGTTTTCACTTCTTTTTGCTAAATATGACAAGCACCACAACCAAAATTAAAGGGATTGTTATCCATCCTATTCCTAACCGTTGGAATACCTGCAAGGTATTTCTTTAGAACTTAAATTTTATTTTTATTTTCTAAAATCTTTGTTTCCAAATGCAAGAAAATCTTTCTATTTGAAGCTAACATTTTAAAAGCTTCAATAGCTCCTTTATGTAGTTTTTCAAAGGCGTCAAGTAGATCAACATGATATTTTTCATTTGATATGTTATTTTGAATGAACTTTACCTTATGATTCATACCCTTTTGATTACAACGAGGATGAACATAGTTGCTTGCAAAATCTATTATTCTTTCCTTATAATCTTCATGATAATAACCTGAGAGGCATATCTCATCATACTTGGATGATTTGAATCTTCTATTTTCTCAATCACTTGAATGAGTTGAAACACACACATTAGAGACATTAGAACTGTCACTAGATTCTTCACCGCGTGAAGATTCATCATCAGTTCCCCGGGCTACATAGACTTTTCTAGATTTGCCATGATTCTTTGTTTTATATTTCTTTTTCTTCTTATCAAGGCTTGAATCTTTCTTTTTTTTGTTTCTTCCTTAGAAGTTGAACCTTTTTTATTTGTCTCAATATTTCTCTTGTTAAGACTTTTCTCCTTTTTCTTTTCCATATACTTGTGATATCTTTTTACAAATAAGCTCATTTCTTTGTCTTCTGAAACATGAGAATTATTACTATTTCTTTTATAATTGTAGTACTCTTCTTTTAAGGATTTAGAGCTAGATGCCTTGAGAGCTTTGGACTTCATAACTTCCTCCTTGTGACTTTCCTTATTCTTCTTTTTCTTATCAAGCTTATTTTCATATTTTTACAATCATTTGAGTTCTTGCTCGTGTTCTTCAAGCTTACCAAAAAGTGCGGTGAGATCATGTTTTTTAAGATTGTTAGCTTCCTTTATCGCGGTAACCTTAGGTTTCCAAAACCTAGTAAGAAGTCTCAAAACTTTATTAGTAGAAATAGCATTGGAAGTAGGATTAGCTAGGAAGTTCAAATGATTAATAAGGTGAGAGAATCTCTTTTGCATTTCCGCAATGGTTTCACCATTTTTCATGCAAAAGAGTTCAAACTCTTGAGTGATTGTATTAATCCTAGCTTATTTCTCATTAGTTCCCTCACGGAAAACTTGTAGAGTCTCCCACATAGCCGTAGCGGTTTGACAATGGGAAATGCGATAGAACTCATCAACACCAAGTGCGGATACAATGATGTTCTTAGATTTCCAATCATAAGACCACTTTTTTTATCATTCTCATCCCATAGATTTTTTGGCTTATGCATAGTAATACCATCAACATCATATTTCCATTGTTGGACCATTTTGAATGGCTTCCCAAACACCTTTGTCATATGACTTGATATGAATTTTCATACAAGTTTTCCAATAAGTATAACTTTCTCCCGTACAAATTGGAGCTCTCTTATGATCCCCTTTAGGTTCTTAAGCCATTTTCTAAAGAGTGTTCTTAAGCCGGAATGAATAGGGCTCTTGATGCCACTTGTTAGATGATAATGCATATCTAGAGGGGGTGAATATATGTGTAAAAAGTATTTCTAGACACAAATCTAAAAATAAATTGGTTTTAAATTTTTTTGATGCGGAAGCAATTAACTGGATAAGTCGTCTAAAAATAACTTATTGGAAACTCAGATATACAAATTATACAAGATAAATCTAGGAAATAAAATGAGTAATAGATTGATACAAACTCAAATCAACAATCCAATTTATTTATTGTTTAAACAAAATTACTTTGCAATGCTATTTCCAAGGCTAAATAATAAAAGAACTAACTTGATCGTTTTATCAAACACCTGGCGTGCAAGTGAGTTTTCAGAATTTCTCTTTAAGTAGTTTTGTATACAAACCACTTATAATCAAAATTGATTATAAGCTATATCCATACCTAGTTCAAAAACAGATTTTGAGATAAAAATTCTTACAATTCAATGATTATCACAATGCTATTTGATAAAAAGATTGATCAAATTTAAATCAAGTAAAAGTGGAAAAGTAAAAACACATAAGTGTAGCGGTAGAAATGTTCAAGACTAAGCCATTGGATTGACTAGACTTTATACAAATCAAAATAAAAATCGCCACCGCGCTTTATTGTTTCCAAAAGAATGGGAAAAGAGCGAATAACCCAAAAGAGGGGGAAAGATTCAAGGTAAGGGGGTTGGTTATGTAAAGGGAAGGTATTAGCACCCTAAACATCTACGGTACTCTGTAGGAACTTCTTTGTAAAATCTGTATATTTTGACTATAAAATGTGTTATATATAAAATGGATGGTGGAGGTGAGAAAATAAATATATTTTTTATGATTTTTGCACCCGCCGCGGTTGCGAACCTTTAGTACCCAAGTACCACCTTTCGTGCAATAGGGGATCAGGGTACACGTAGTTCCTCTTTTAAAAAATTTGAAACACAAGTGTGTTGGTTAATTTTAAGAGATAAGACATCATCGTCATTGTCCGTGTGGAAAACATACTTACTACCCACAATCATGAGAAAGGAGAATTTCCATCATCTCAAAGTGGAGGATATGGCTTGGATTTTAAAATAAATAATGCCTCACTCAACACCCAAGTGGAAAATATCTCATTTCACTACATATTGTAGAAGTATAGTTGTTTGCATCACTACAAGGATTGACAAGAGTCTAACCTTTTGAGAAAAAAGTTTAAAGATAAAAAGCCAAAGTGGCAAAATGGTTTGAAATGAGATTGATTGACTTTTAGTCTTCTCACAAAAAAGTGTCAAAGTATTATTAAATTTATTGGAGTTTATTGATGGAAATGTTTTGAAAATGCATGGACCTAAGTCCAAGTTTATTATGAAAGTGGTTTATGTTTCAAAACAAGAAGAGTTTTCAAAAGGAGGGAGAAGATTTTTGAAATTAAAGAAGATGGGAGGAGAAGAAGAGGCTATCCTAAAGCATAAGGTAAAAGCTAAGGATAAGGACCATCTAACCAACAAGAAGCCAAAGCTTGACATTATGATCCAAGATAGAATTCTCATTCTTTAGATTGAAACCAAGCAAGCAAAGATACTAGACCTCTTGAGAGAACCAAACTTCAAGTGTATTAAGTCTTCTCAAAAATTGGGCAGAGTAACGGCTGTATACGGGTGAATTCCATGTTACAAACAAAGGATGTAATCACAAAAACCTGCACACAAAAACAAACAAACAACCCAATGTCTTGAGGTAAACCACAAGAGCTCCAAACAAAATAATCAGATAAGATCACAAGGTCTCCAAGATAGGCCAAGGTTTCTAATCCTATGTTCAAGAAAAATTCCCATGCTCTATAATGCCAAGGATAATAACCAAATAGTCCAAGTACCATTAAGAGTTATTTAGGGTTTATGTTGATTATTAAGTATCTTAAGAAAAGAAAAAGAAAAGCTCAAGTGAGCAAAATAAAAATGGCAAGAAGATAAATGCTCAAATGAGCAAAGATGAAAATGGCATGAAATAAAAAATGCTAAAAAATAAATAGCACATAAAGCATAAAAGAATAAAAGCATAAGATAAAAGAAGTCAATAATTAGTGGTTAGTTGGATGACCATCTTGAAACTTGCATTTGGAACTCATTAGAGGATTGGTAGAACCAAATCCTCCACACAACAAGTTGCATTTGCTTTTTGTTAAGTATATCATCCATTTTGGATTCTCATAAGTACCATTTAATGATCAACAATGTTTAAGTGATCCGCGTTGACCAAAAGTGTTGTAGATCCATTAGAGGATTGGTAGAACCAAAGCCTCCACACAATGAATCTCAAGGTTATTGGATCAAAGAGGTCAAATTAACATACTTGGGCTTGCAATCATAAGTTTGGGCCACGAATGATCAATTATTCGAATCGGGACAAAATTTAGCGCTATGTTAAGCAATCGTAAGTGGACTTATATAGAAGTCGCACCTATTTTGAGGCCGGTCAATAGCAATCTACGCACCATTTGTTTTGAGACATGATATAGAGATCATGCTCCAACAACATTTAGTGCAATGAGAAGGGGATGAGATGAAGAGGAATTAGGGTAAAAAGAGAAACCACATTTGAATTAATATTTAATCAAACTATTATTAAAATCATTCATCCATTTTTTGTGGAGTTAAACTCGACACCATAGATCCAATGATGTTAATAAAGCCGTGATAAAAAAATCAACCCAAGACAGCCAGAAAATAATCACAAAATAATAATATAATTAATATATACATTAAAAGGTTTTAAAATGTTTAAAAAATGGAAAATAATGAGGAAAATATCAATTATGTTCAAATTAATCAAGAAATGAAAAATAAGACCATAGAAAAATCAGAAAAGAGGCCAAGTAATTTTATAAAAATTTTGGTAATTTTTAAAAGTCAGAAACTATTTTTAAAAATAAAAATAAATGGGTAAAATAAACAAAAATAGTAAAAAATAGTAAATTCGGAAACAAAAATAAAATAAGGTCACCAATATTTGTCACAATATCATTGGATCATTCCATAATTTTTTCAGAATTCAAAAATGTATAAATGTATTTTTAAACATTTTAAACAAATAAAATAAGTGTAAAATTTATAAAAAATAGCAAAAGGCAAAATTAAATTGTGAAAAAACTAAAAATCAGAAAGAGAATAATCAAAAATATTTTTCATAATTTTTTCAGATTTTTTGGACTAAAAATGAATTTTCTATGATTTTTTGAAATTTAAAACAATTAAAATATAAAAATCAGAAGAAGAAAATAAAAGTAAAAGATGTGGACCATTGGATGAGAGACAAAACGCGTTAGTAATCAAATCCAAGGGATCTGGCGCGCTGTGCATAACATGGTCATTAATGAATAATGTACAGAATCAATAATAAATCAGATTTTTGAAAAACACAAATGGCACGCCATCATTGGTTGGAAGATGACACGTAGGTCATCTTCAACCTCCATCCAACGTGATTTGCAAGTATCTCAAACTGTAAAATCAGAAGTTGATACCTATGCCAATCACTTCGTCTATTCAAGACGAAAACAACCACACCCTCGCGCTAAATTTATATAAACTGTAGCTCAAGCAATTTGGAAGGAAAGTTTTAAAAAGGGATTTGAAAATTCATGGTCAAAACGTGTTTCCAGTGAAATGTAAGTATTGCGACTAGAACCAGGGCAATGAGAGCAACAAAATGATATCATAGTTTTGAAGAATTGATGAAGGAATCTACCTATTGAAGTTGAGTTGCAGAGCTCTGAAACTGGACTTCTATGGAACAGTATAGGGCACGATTCTTGAATGTAATTATATGGTTAGCTTCAGGGAAGATCAAGGAAGGTGAATTAAGGGAAAAATGGATGAGAATAGATTTCGAAGTTGTTGAATTATGGGTTGTGAAGCAAGTTTGGCAGGGTGATTCTGGCTATCTAAGCTTGGGAAATTGAATGGGGGATGAACCTCTAACTTGATCAAAACTCATCCAAATCGTGTGTTTCATGATGCTAATCGCTTCTGGCAAGTTGCTAAACATGATTAGAACCCAAAACGCGTGGAAATCTTGTGATTAGAAGCCAAAACAAAGATTTCAAAATCCTGACTTTGTGAAAAATTCATTTTCAAACTACCCAAATCAAATCCATGGCGTTTCAACCTCAACGGGTCTTAGGGCATAATTCTTGATTCTTTGGAAATATGAGGTTACAAGCTTTGCATTGGAAAAAGAATGGAATCAAATGGATGCTTGAGCTGAAAGTTACATGGAGTCAAAGTTGAAGAAAAAGAGTTGACTTTCCATACATAGAAATATTTCAAATTCTTCTTTAAAAATGACCAATAATCTTTTGCATCCAAATGTGGCCTTCCACTTAGAATTTGCTCTTGACCAAAAAAGATGGAATGAAGTAGATCTCTTGAATGACATTTTTCAATTTGAATCACTCAAAATCTCCAAAAATTGAGCAATTTATGACTTGTTGAAGTTGGCTAAAAATCATGGAATAACCTATAATCTTTTGCATTCTTAAGGCAACTTCCATGCATTTTCTCACTTTGCACATAAAAGAAGGCATGAATTACACATCCTTAATATCATCATGAAAAAATAATTGGATCAAGGTGATAAAATTGACCAAGTTATGCCCATTTGAAGTCACGTATGGAAAATTGGGGATTCATCTGGGTGACTTGTAATCTTTCTTCTTCACCAAGTTCCTTCCACATGAAAACTCCTTGGAACATTTGAAGTGATTTATTGGTAACTATTTGAAGAGAATGATTTTTTTGGAATCACTCAAATATACCAAAATATGAGCAAGATATGCTCCTTTGAAGTTTAAAACCTTAGCCTCTAGATCAAGAGAATACTTTGAGGAAATTTGCCATGTTTGAACAAGATTTTTGTGCCAATATTCTTCCTTTGTGAATAGAAGTTGTTGAGGATGATGATGAGGACTCATAGCCACCAAAACCACTTACATATCTTGAAATTAGAGAGAAATATGCTCTTGTGACCAATAGGAACAAGACCTTGTCCAATCATGACAACTTCTTCCCTTAACCCTTTGTACTTTTGAATCAATTTTGATAACTTTGAAATATGTTGAACCAAAATGTTCCTTGTCATGTCATTTCTTCCAAAATAACTCCAATAGTGAAGTTTGAATTTCTCAAGCTATTGACTAGGGCATGGAAATAAACTCATGAACCCATAAAGCAAACTGCTAAACCTCATTGCCTTTACCTACATTATTAGCAAGTAAGACAAACCAATATTGCATTTTACTAATTAGAGAGAAAATTAAAACAAAATATCCATGATCACAAAATAAAACAAGTCAAGGTGCTTGGTAACTCCTCAAAAGAGAAACGCTACAGATAGGGAGAAAAACCAAAAACCCTAATGTGATCTTGTTGTGATTGAAACAATATGGTATGATGAAGGGATCTTAGGGGAAAAAATTGGGGTACAACAATAAGGAATTTGTCTACACAGTTCCCCACTATTATCCTCGTGTGTGGGTACATTTTCCCCTATTTCCAATGGAACTAGGATAATTTTTATATGAAAAATGTTTAATATAATAGAAGAGTTAGAAACATCAATACAAAATTTTTCAATTTGGTGTTGATGCTCCTTCTTCCAACCTTTGATCTTAAGCAATACCAAATTAATCGATAGATGTAACCTATTATCCTCTTAAGCTACTTTCTTAAAAGGATTTGAAACACCCCAAAGTTTCTTGCAAAGATTTCAAACACTCCAAGGGATTTTTCACTCGAGTAAATCTGATTGCAAATTATCAACACAAGATCACCGATTCTATCATCCAATTCTTGTTACTTCCTTAAAAAGATTTCAACCATTCTAAGGTTCCTTGAAAATATTTCAAATACTCCAAGGTTTTTTTACGAGGATAATCTTTTGCACTATCTTGCACGAAAACCCCCAATTCAACAAATGATGTTGGAGGACAAACCCGATGGTTTTTCCAAATGAAGACCCCTACAAGAACTCAACCCAAACCAATTGGAAATCCAGAATTCTTCATCTAGGTGGTACCCCGACAGAACATCATAACAATGTAATGTTGGTGTGTATGCATAGATTGGAAGGTTTAAGATGAAGAGAAAAGTATGCTAATTTTATGGTATCATGAAGTTGTGAATGATGCATGAATGAGTATTTATAGTTTGGAAAAGTTTAGGGTAAGAGGTAAAAATTTGGAATGAAAGAAAATGAAAATTAGACCAAAACATAATTTATGTGTCGACCTCCAAATCGTATGTGTCGATACAAGCTTTTATGAAAAGACTGCATGTGTCGAACTGAAAGGCTCTATGTGTCAACCTGTGCAATTCAGTAGCTATAGGCTTAAAAATGTGAGTAAGTGTGTTGACCTGAAATATGGATGTGTCAACACATAACATAAAAATTTCTGCAATTTCAGGATTATTTCAGTATGTTTCATCCTAAATAATGCACGTGTCGACCTGTGACTTACAGAAGCTTACATGCTTTAAAATTGAGTTACATGTGTCGACCTGGGAATCAGATGTGTTGACATATGCAATGAAAAATGAGTAAAAAACTTAGTTTTCAAGACACAAATGATTAAACACACATTGTGATGACTTCCTAACCATTCTAAAATGTTCTAATACATCAAACCATCTAAGAGGCCATTTATATAGACACTTGTATTTTTTACATCAAGAAAAACCATTGAAAGAGGGATTTCACTCACAAACTCCCCATTTTTTATGATGGCAAAAAATTCAATGATAAGCATATGCCTTTCACTTCCTTTTTAAATGATCTCCCTAAATATATGCTTTTACTCTATATCATATCATGTATGCATCTTCTCTCCCTTTGACAACAACAAAAAGAATCAAGGAATACTCTGAGAAGTATCATATTCTTCAACCCAAATAACAAACCAAACTAATATATTAGACTGGTGCCATTTTGAAAATAAGCTACGTAAAATAAGATAAGTCAAAATCATTCAACAAAGTAAAACATTGTTAAAGCTCATAATTTAGAATACAAGAACATAAAATTAAACTCATTATTGTTCATGATATGGAAATGAAAAAAATGATGACTAATGAAACAAGACACACTTGGATAAGAAGCACTAACTATCTCGTGAACCACCACCACCATGTCTTTGATAAGTCCTTCCCCTTCTGAGCATTTCATCATAAAATGTAGTTGCTTCATCACCTTAGTGCATGCACAATGAATGGAGACTGTTAACGTTTCCATGCAAAACTTCATCAGACTTCAAAATGTGTTAACGAAAAGATTGGAATTATGCATGGGCTCTAGAAGAGAATAACTCCAGATTTGATTTATGATTGTCCATCATGGAATTCAACATTCTAAATTGTTCATCATATGAGGTTTTAAGTTTATTCCGCCACTCCACTTGAGCATTTCCCCATTCCATAGTTTCTTCATAACGATAGTCTTGTTGAATTTGCATGTTTCGAAGCGTTTCAGCATCATCAAAGTTGTTATTCATATAACTATTAGAACTATAGTCATAAGAACTTCCTATATTTCCCGTGTATTCATTTCTTTGTGCAGTCCAACAATTTTGTTGTTAATCCTTCTCATGGTTGTGCTGTTGAGAAGTCGTTGGATTCAACCATTTCATATTCTTCATGTTCTGCGTCAACCATTGAAATGTCACCTTGTGGAACTCCACTGATGTCTTTAGGACCATCATCATTATCTTGATCTTCATCAAATACATACTCAGCAAGATCATCATAATTGTATATTTTTCTTTTTGTTTGGAGAGTTTTGTAGTAGTACACCTCCCTAGTAGCATCCCAATGATATATAAAGTTACTCATTGTTCTTTTGGTGAATTACAAAATAGGAGAATTTACAATTATGATGATCTTGCTGAATATTACGATGTTGCTGATGATCAAGGGAATGATGATGGTCCTGAGGACATAAGTGGCGCTCCCCATGGAGACATTCGAACAGATGATGCAAATCATGAGGAAGATGAAATTTGGATGAATTTAACTGTTGCTCAACAACATGACTATGAGCAACCTTGGATGAATAATTGGAAACAAAATTCTTGGACTGCATAGGGAGGAAACTATGGAGGCTATAATGGAGGTTATTATGACTATGTTGATGATTTATATCAAAATAGGTACAAATCTGATATAGGAAACAACTCTGAGATTCTATCTTTACTTTTGAACATGCAGCTTCAACAAAATCACTGCTATGAAGAAGAAGTGAAATGGCATGCAGCTGAAGTGAAATGGCGAGTTGATTTTCAGAATGTTCAGAATGAGCAATTCGAGCAGGTTAATGCAAGATTGGATGCTCAAGAGATAAACTTTAAGGAATTTTCCTCGACAACTACTACACAGTTTTTGTCTCTTCATGAAGGGATTCATAGTTCAAATGGATTTATCCAAGGAAAAATCAACCAGCTCCAAACAATTGGTGTCAAGCAAAGTGATGAAGCAATTGCATTTTATGAGGAGATGCGTAGAAGTGGAAGAACTTATCAAAGGCGTCATGGTGTAAATGATGGAATTTGATGTGTTGCATTTCATCTTGTTGTTGTTTCGTTTCTTTTTCTTTTCCATGAATTTCATTTGAAGAATAATTTGTTTTTTGGTTTCGTGTACTTTCATTTCTTTTTTCTTGTGTGATTGAACAATATGTGCAACTTTGCTTGCATTATTTTATGAAGGTTCTTTTTTTATTTGTCTTTATCTAGTTTATTAATAAGTAGTGTTACAACATATATCATGATGTATGTATGTTTACACTCTCACTATGCAAAATTGCCTCTAGAATAATGTATTGATTTGTTGTGAATTGAAGGATAAGATACTTCTAATTGTGTTCTTTGTATCTTTTTGATGTTATCAAAGGGGGAGAAGATATATGTGATGATAAATAATGAAAGCATATATTCAGAAGAACCATCGTAGAAGTTCATCGTCACATTTTTTCCATCATAAAAAAGGGGGAGTTTGTGAGTGAAACTTTGTCCCTTACGTGTTTTGAGTGATGTTAAAATATGAGAATCTAGAATTTCTTTAGTTGGACATTACCTGAGTTTAGTGTGGCACTCTGATCATTTAAAAGTCAAAGGTTGTTTGGGAATCATTAAATGTCATTTTAAATTTGAGTCAAGTCATGAAAAATCTGTGTTCGCACACATTTTTGTTGCATGTGTTGACACATTGTTGAAACACTTTTACAGGCTAAGTATTTAAATTATCGTTTTCTACATAGATTGGTGTGATATCACCTCTATTTTTACAGTTAGAATTGCTTAAAGCTTAAGATTCATAAATTTTTTTGGTTTGGTTTTAGTAACTATAAGTTTTGATTTCATGCAAAGTATTAAGTATCGATAAAAGATAGTTTTGGTTTTTTAAAAGGTTGATACAAACGTGTCAAGATTAGAGCTCGATAATCTGTTTCGAACGTATTTTCTTAATAAAGTAAGTGAACTCATTAACAATCAATATAATCATATATCCTCTCAATATGTTTCATCTCTAAAACAAATTGTGAGTTTTATCAAATTGTTCCTTAGATGATCTCTCTACCTAACTATCAATTTGATAACTTTAAAAGCTCGATATTAGTGAATATAAACTCACAAAACTATGTCTAGAAATTGTTTATTGATAAGTGAAAACCAAGGTCAAGAGATGAACATTCTTCTCAATAATGATCAAATAAAACATAAACCATAAAACAAGGGTATTTCACCAAATATTCATCATTAAGTTGTTCACTGACAAAATATTAAGAGACTTACATAAAAAAAATAAGATTATCCACCACTAACCTTGACACATAAGAGGGGTTTAGCTACCCATTGTCATGGTAGCTTTATCAAGAAGTAAACAACAAAGCTTTATGAACATTAAACTTGAAATCTCAAAGATTGATGTTGAAAATCTTTGATTTTGAGTAGATATGAAGAAAATGTGTTTTTCTCTCTCACACAAGAGTTTATAGGTTACAAGAATGGTGTTATGGAAGATGATGTTCAAAAATATCTAAAAAGCGGCTTATAAGCATGGCCTATCAGCTCACCATCATCAGGCGCTCAATAAGCATCACTGGGCAGCACCCACTAAAAAGCAAATGTGACCACAAATAAAACAAGTAGCCAATAGAAAATATCCACCATAGCCCGACGACAAGGATGCTTCATCGGGAGACACCTTCTCACTTCTCCATCGTCGGGTGCTCCAGGAAGTAATGTACTACAGTAACTTCATCAAAATTCAGCACTCCTCACAAGGCCATCACGCATGCGTCGCCAGGTGATGCTCCTAAAAACACAAGCACTAAGCTTTCTTTGATTATTTATCTCTGAGCTTGCTTCAAGCCGCATCATCTGAACATAAAATGCTGAAAAACTAACAAACACATTAAATCTACCAAGATTATTTACATTGATGTAAAAAGCACTTAAAATAAGTCCTTTTCGAAATCAAAAGCATACAAAGAGCTTAAAAGTGTCAATAAATGTTATGGAAACTAACAAAAATTTTACACTTAACAACTCTCCTCAACTTGCATCTTTGTTTGTCCTCAAATCAAAGGTAAAATTCCAAAGACAACAAGAAGAAATTCCAAACACAAAATCAACCATAAAATGAGGATGGTTCAAACTCGAAAATCAAAAGCACAGGGAATTGTTGCTCACTTTGATAGAATAAAAACATGATTATGACTTAAGTTATAAACACAAATATCACACAATGCAAACTCAAGTACCAACAAGTTCATAATTGAATCACCTATCTCACTAATCATTAAAACATGACAATTACATACACACATTTACAAGGGACAAAACTCACTCTCTAGTAATCGTGGCACATCCGGAATAATTCATGCATTCATCTAAATTAACTAAAAGATAGTTATGGAAATAAGATTACTAAGGTATTTAAGGTTGTAGCTTGGCTAGGGTTAAAAACAAAGGATAATATATACACGACCAGTGAAACAAAACTGGAAAAATCATGAAGAGCAATTTATTTTTGTACAACCTCTACATTATTTTCCATCATTAATTTCTTTTCTTACAATTCATCCTATCCTCTCTTTTTCAAGTTTGATTTTCTTTTCGTTTTCTCTCTTTTTGTGTTCTTTTTCATTTATATCTTTTTTTTGATATTTTTCAAAGGATGCATTGTACCACTAATTCTTTTTACTTTTCTCATATAAACCAAATCCCCAACTTTCAACATTTCTATCTAATTAGACAAAAAATGCTCATCATTCAAGGTTAAAGCATAATTGTCTTAAGTGTTTACAAACAAGAAATTTTTTGAATGAATCAATTTCGAATTTCTTTATGCTCAACAACAAAGTTAGTAAGTTGTATACTTAATAATTTGTTGGGATTTTGATTGATTCATTCACACATTTTTGTAAGGCTCAAAAGGGTTACTAATGTACACTCACTACAAGGTGAATTGAAGCCTTTTTAGAATGGTGGTTCTTCTCACATAACACAAAAATATGCCTTGATCATTTTCAAATTTCTATAATTTCAAAAAGTAACGTAAGATTAAACATGAATTAAATGAGTTAGCCATAATTACTAGAATTATTCTACTTTTGGTGAACAATGGAAAGCTTCTCACCTTTGTGATTTTGTCCTAATGATTCAAATATGAACAAGTATTTACAAAAACAATGCATTAACAAGAATTTCCATAAAGCACTAACTTCAAAATCATGTTATTTTTCTATAAAGCGATAAATTATACCTTTCTCGAGCAAAATATGGATACTTTTATCATCACCACCCCCAAGTAGAGTTCATAAAGCACTCTTCACATGAATCTCTTCTTGTACTTTAGCACAATTCACACTAAATCAAGGAAAACCACAAAAATTTCTTTGCACAACATAAACTAAAACACACTAAACTGGAATTTAAAACAACAAAAGCCTCGAAGGCAAAATATACTCGCCGAAGCGAAAAAATACTATTACAACAACCCAAAATAAATTGTTCAAACATAAACTTAAATAAAAAGAACTAAATTAACAAGCTAAAGAGAAATAAATTACCAAAGTAAATAAAGTTTCTTCACTTTGTAGGATGCATATGATTTTGGTCATCACACCCACTAGTGCTCCATTTGCTCACTTGCATCAGCAACATAATCATTACTGTCATCACCCAAATAACCACCTAAATCATCAGGTGATGCCCTCTCCGAAAAGAAAGGATGCCTACCCACAAGACAATTACAATAAGCAACATATTCCTCCTGAGAAGGAAAAGAGTGATCTCCTAAAGAGAAGACTAGTGAATGAATAACTTTTCCATGGAATCATGAAGAAAACTCCAAGATCTTTGATGAGCCTCCAGTATATCCCACATGTAATTGCATGTCTCCTTCATCCTTGGATTCCAACTTGAAAAATCAAGATCCTCAAACGCCTCAGTTTCCTCTTGAGAACTTGAAGACTCACCACGACTATCATTTTTCTTCTTTAAAGTCAACTTTCCCAAATAATACCAACCAAGGTAGTTATCATTGATTATCCCCTAACTTTCTCGTTAATCACATCCGGCATCACAACAAACTAATTTTGGAACAATGCAGTAATAAAACAAGGAAAATGAGAGGATTATGAGTGTTTACATCATCTCTTCTGGTGTTTTCAACGAATTTCTTCATCTCATTTGCAATTATTCGGGCAACATCTACCTCTCTATTTTCAAGGATAAACTGCACAAGGAAAGCAACATCAAAAGGTATAGTGGATCTATGTAACTTCGGCTTGATTTTGTTAAGAACCAATAAAAGAACAGCTTGTGCTTCTGTCGTGATGTTTTCTCTCCTATATCTGAATGGAAGTCCCGTGACATTCAACTTAACACTTCTTACTTCCAAAAGAATTGCCTTCACAATTGATCCATGGTCTCTATTCTTCCCTAGCACTTTAGAAAAGACATTCGTCTGATTAACACATATACTAAGTGGACTACCCAAATGATCATTCAAGTTATCTTGATCAAAGTATAATACTTTTCCTTGAATCGTAGTCCTATAAAGAAAATTTTCCCCCTTGGGAAGAAGAGAATTCGCATAGAATTCCCTCACCTAGTCATAAATTATCGTATCTACAGTATCGATCAAAATGTCCCACTTTTTTCCCATGAAAATTCTCGTAACCTTCCCATAAGGGCCATTCGTATTAATTGCAAACTTTTTCTCAGAAACAAATTGCCTACCCTCAAGTAGAGTGCACCTTGCTTCCGCCTGTGCACTAAGGAATCAGCATTGATCGAATTCCCTCAGTTGGCTTGAACCACTACCAACGGTTGTCCTCTGCTTCTTTGAACCCATGACTCTTTTCGGACGCATCTGCAAAATAAATCGACAAAACAACAAACCATAACAGCACCAACCTTGTTAGAATCCAAAACAACAAACTGCAGAGTAGGGGGAAATTTTCACAGTTACATTTGTATCGTCGTGCGTCGCATACACGACGTTTTGCTTCTAGGTTGCCAGGCGATGGGCAAAATAAAAAGAAAAACAACATACAACCCATAATCACTTCTTCTCAAAAATCATTTTTGTCACAACTGCAGAGTGTAAGAGTGTGTTAGGGTTTCCTTTACGTTGAAGGAGATGTGAAAGTGATAGTAAAATGGGTCAAAAGAAAATATAAATACTATGGGTCAGAAATGGAGGACCCAAATCAAAAATGGATCAAAAGCTATAACTCGCAAAGTAAATGCGTAATAGAGATATGTTGTAAAAACACATTCTCCCGGTGACTCAAATGTGATGGGAAAGTGACAGAACCATCGACCAGCGACGCTGAGGCGATGCACACTAATTAGCATAAAAAATTTCTATTGTAGACTGCGCTACAAAATTTTCCATCCGATTTTTTTCTGCATGATTTCACTAAAAATAAACACATAAAACAAAATACTTACAATGTTGGGGTGCCTCCCAACAAGCGCTTTGTTTAACATCGTTTTAGCTCGACAGTCAATGGTGACTTAACAAATCACCAAGACGAACAACGCTTGTTTCTCGATTCACTTCACCTCTAAGATAGTTTTTTAATCTTTGACCATTCACTATCCAAATCTCTTTTGCGATTGGATCCTCTAACATAATTTCTCCATATTATTTCACATTTTTTTAATAAAAAATGGACTCGACCATTTGGACTTCAATTTTCTCCGAAAAAGTTTTAACCGTTAATTGAAAAGAAGCACCATTTGGCCAACTTTGAAATCTTTGTCTCAAATTTTCTTGTCATGGTATAATTTTGCCTTTTCCTTATAAAGCTTGTTAGAATGGTAAGCATCATTGCGTATTTAATCTAAACTATGCAGTTGAATTTTTCTTTTTCTCTCTGGCCAAATTAGAATCAAAGTTTACAAATTTTAAAGCCCAAAGAGCCTTGTCCTCAATTTCAACCGGAAGGTGACAGGTTTTACCATACACTATTTAAAATGATGTGAAACCAATTGAAGCTTTGTAAGTGATGCTATACGCCAATAAAGACACATCTAGCTTAAGAGACCAATCCTTCTGTTAATTTGATACAGTCTTTTCCAAAATTCTTTTAACTTCCCTATTTGAAACTTCCGCTTGACCGTTAGCTTGTGAATAGTATGAAGTCTCCACTTTATGCTTTACACCATAATTCTCCAAAACTTTTTAAGAGGTGTATTGCAAAGGTGTGATCTACCATCACTAATTAACATGTGTGGTGTGCCAAAACAGGAAAAATGTTTTTCTTGAAAAATTTAATTATCGTTTTGTCACCCGCTCTAGGACAAGCTATCGCTTCAACCCATTTAAAAACGTAATCAATCAAGACAAGAATAAATTCATTATAAAAAGATGGAGGAAATGGTCCTACAAAATATATGCCCTAACAATCCAAAACCTCTACTTCTAACATGCTATTCAAGGGCATCTCATCCCATTTTCCAATTCCTCCACTTCTTTGGCATTTATCACAATTATTAGCATGCAAGTATGCATGTTTTAACAAAGACTGCCAATAAAAGCCTGATTGAAGGAATTTCCTTGTCGTACGTAAACCATTAAAATGACCTTCATACGGAGAATTGTGACAATGTCAAAGTATGCTTTTAGACTCCTACAATGACACACACCTTCTTAAAAAATTATCACTTCCTAGCCTAAAAAGATATGGTTCACCCCAAATATAAAATTTCATATCCGCCAAGAATTTCCTCTTTTGGTCCCAAGTTAGATCCTTCAGTATCAACCCAGATGCCTTGTGATTCGCAAAATCGGTAAACCATGGTCTAACTTGTACTATAAAAAGTTTTTCATCGGGATATTTCTCTCTAACTTCACTTTCTTGGTTGTGAATTCTACATTGACCAAGCGGAATAAGTGATCCGGTACCAGACTCTCGAGACCTTTCTTGCTTAGAACCCGATTTGGTAAGCAAATATCTTATCGTCGCATGGTCAGTGTAAACCACAACCTTTGACCTAATAACGTAAGACCTAAATTTTTTCTAATGCATACACTATAGCAAACAATTCTTTTTCAATTGTGGAATTATTAATTTGTGCCTCATTAAGAACCTTGCTAACATAATGTATCGCATGAAATTATTTTCCTTTTCTTTGACCAAGAAACACACCTACAGCATAATCGTTAGCATCACATATTAGTTTAAAATCAATTTTCCAATTCGGTGCTATAACTATTGGTGCGGTTGTCAAATTTTGTTTCAAGTTATTAAAAGCTACCAAACAAGCATCATCGAAAATAAAAGACTTATCTTTGTTGAGATAGTTGCTCAAAGGCCTTTTAATTTTAGAAAAGTATTTGACAAATCTTCAGTAGAAGCCCACATGACCCGAAAAACTTCGGATCCCCTTCACGTTCAATGGTTGTGGCAACTTCTCAATAACCTCCACTTTAGCTTTGTCAACTTCAAGCCCCTTGGATGAAACTTTATGACTAAGAACAATGCCCTCAGTAACCATGAACTTACATTTCTCCTAATTAAGAATTAAGTTGGTGCCCACACACCTCTTTAAGATGGTGACCAAAATTTTCAAACAAAGATCAAAAGATATCCCGAAACCGGAGAAGTCGTCCATGAAAACTTCCATAGTCTTCTCAATAAGATTGGAAAATATGGCTTGTATACACCTTTGAAAAGTGGTTGGTGCATTGCGCAAACCAAAGGGCATCCTCCTATACACAACAAACTCCAAACGAACAAGTAAAAGCCGTTTTCTCATGGTCTTTCAGATTAAACGTAATTTGGTTATACTCGGAATACCCATCTAAAAAACAGTAGAACTCTTGACCCAATAACCTTTTGAGAATTTTATCCATAATAGGAAGAGGGAAGTGATCTTTCCTAGTTGCTTGATTAAGCCTACGGTAATCAATACACACCTCTAACCCGTTACGGTCCTTGTTTGAATCAATTCATTCTTCTCATTTCTTATCACAATCATTCCACCTTTATTTGGAACCACGTGTACCAGACTCACCCATGTACTATCAGAAATAGGATAAATCATCCTCGCATCCAATAATTTCACTACTTCCTTTCTATCAACCTCTTTCATTGTAGGATTTAAGTGGCGTTGAGGTTGAGCTAAAAGCTTGAAATCCTCTTCCATCATAATCTTGTGCATACAATAGGTCGAGATAATGCCTTTCAAATCTGTTAAAACCCAACCTATTTCTCTTTTATTTTCCTTCAAAATTTGAACTAAACAATGTTCCTCTTTTTTCGACAAAGCATTACTTATGATCACCGGTTTATTACAACCATCATAAAGAAACAAATATTTTAAGTGAGAAGGCAACATCTTCTATTCAAATTTGGATTTTTCTTCTTTATCTTCCTTCTTCAAGATTTCAACTTCTTCTTTCCAACGTTGAACTTCTTTAATAGTCTCAAGTTTCTTCAATCATTCTTCCATTTCTTTTGCTTCACGGGAATCAAGAACTTGAAGTACATTAGTTAATGTTATCTCAAGGGGTGTTGAAAGATGAACTTCACTAGAAACATCCCAAATAGCTTCTTCGATATCACCAACTCTAAAGCAATCTCCTTTATCATTTGAATGTTTCATTACTTCAAAGAGATTAAAAGTCACTTCTTCATATTGAACACGAACCTTCATCAAACCATCGTCGATGTCAATCATCATTCTTGCGGTCTTCATGAATGGCCGGCCAAGAATCAAAGGGGCATCCTGGTCTTCCTCCATGTCAATCACAACGAAATCAACCGGGAAGAAAAATTAACCACCTTCACAAGCACATCTTGAGCTAAACCGTAAGGAAGGGTAATGGATTTTTCGGCTAGTTGAAGTGTTATCCTTGTTGACTTCATCTCGATGCTTCCCGATCTTTTCACAATAGATAAAAGGATTAAATTTATGCAAGAACCCAAATTAATCAAACCCTTACCTACATAAACATCACCAATGCTAACTGGCAAAGTAACTCTTCCTGGATCAGTTTCCTTCTTTCATTGAGTTCGTTTAATGATGGCACTACAACTTGCATCCACCATGATAATTTCTTGATCCCTAGATCTTCTATTTTTTGTAAGGATATCCTTCATGAACTTTGCATACATAGGCATTTTCTCCATAGCTTCGGAAAATAGAATATTTATTTTCAATTTCTTAAATACATCCATAAAACGAGTATAATGCCTAGCATTATCCTTCTTGGAAGGAGCATGAGGATACGAAAATTTTTTAACTGGAATAATATTCACTTTCCCCTTTCCCTTCTTACTCTTTCTCATTTTTTTCTTCTTTATCTCTCTTTTCTACTTCTTCTTTCTCCACTTTCTCCTTTTCAACTGAGTCCTCCTAAATATTATCTTCTACTACTATCTTATCTTCTAATTCCTTTTCTACAACAATCTCCTCCTCAACAACCTCATCATCCTTCTTTGTATTTTATTCTCCACTACTAAGCTCTATTCCACGCCTTGCTACAATTTATTTCCAATGATCCCTCAAATTGGTTTCGGAGTTAGCGGAAAATGATGGCCCCGTTTTTTGTTCGGCAGATTTCTTAGCAAGATACCCAAATTGGCTCTGAATATTTGTGATTGTCGCTTCATTTGACATTTGGTTATCCATCGAAATTTTAATGAATTGAGTGAGAGTTTCTTCTAGCTTTTAACTTTTACTTTGAGGTTGTGAAGGTTGATTGTTGCTTTGGTAAGGATTTTTTCGGTTTGAATTTCGGGAATCTTGCCTCCAACCTTGTTGATAACCTTGATTACCCCTTTGTTGGAAACCTTGGTTATTTTCATAATTTTGTTGTCTTGGTTGATAAGCTTGATTCTAGTTTTAATTTCCCATGTAATTTGCTTCTTCTCCTATCGAAGGATAAAGTCTAGTTTGATGATCTCCTTGGCCTAACTCACAAGAAGCTACTTGTTGTATTTGCTTTGTTGGAATTTCTTGCATCTTCTTGATTTGTTAAGGTAGTTTATCCATTTTCTTTGTAAGTTCCTCCACTTGATGAGAAAGTAACTTGTTCTGAGCTAAGATGTTATCATTTGTACCTAATTCAAGAACTATCGGTTTCCTTTGTGAATAAATTCGGTCATGCTAGACTTGATGATCATTTCTCACCATTTTCCCAATGATTTCAATTTCTTCCTCCTAAGCCTTTGACATTAATGAACCACCCGCTATAGCATCCAATAATGACTTGAAGACTATTGTGGAAAATGTGTAATTGTGTAGTCTCATCAAAACCATTACTAGGACACTTTCTCAACATTGACTTGTATCTCTCTCAAGTTTCATTGAGGGACTCATTCCCACCTTGAGAAAACATAGATATTATGGTTTTTGCCTCCATAAACCTAGATTACAGAAATAATGTTTCTATAAATGTTTCTTCTAAAACATTCCACTCCGTCATAATTTGAGTGGGTTGGTCAAGATACCAATCCTTGGCCTTCCCCATAAAAAATGAGGGAATATTCTCTTGAATACTTGCTCTTCTTCAGCTTTTGGAGCTTCCATAGAACTGTCAATCTCATAGAATTTGGTGAGGTGAGTATACAAATCTTCATGGTCTAGGCCCATGAATGGATTTGCATACAAGAGTTGTAGTATGCCAGTTTTCATCTCAGTGGTCTAGACCAATTCAATGGTGTTTTAGGGAATATTACATCTTGTAATAACCTGAGTTTCTATGATGATGAATCACCCGATGAAGGAAGGATTCATGACCTGGCTCTCCATGTCTCCATGAATTGTAAGAATGACTTGTTGTCTAACGTGTTGATTGAAAATGGGTCTGCTTTAAATGTAATACCGAGGAGCACACTCATGAAGTTGAAGTATCAGGGAACTCCCATGAGCCCGAGTTACATAATTGTGAAAGCTTTTGATGGTTCGAGGAAGTCCGTCATCGGAGAAGTAGATTTGCCTATTCACATAGGACATCACTTATTTCAGATTACTTTCCAAGTTATGGATGTAGTTCCTGCTTACAGTTGTTTACTGGGGCGACCATGGATCCATGAGACAAGGGTTGTTACTTCAATTATGCACCAGAAGCTGAAGTTTGTTCGTGAAGGAAAGGTGGTCATCATAAATGGAGAGAAAGCTTTGTTAATATCTCATTTATCCCCTTTCAGTGTTGTGGAAGCAGATGAATCTGTTGTTAGACCTCAGTTCCAAGCTTTATCCATTGATAACATGAGGAAAAATGAAGATTCTATAGCCTCATTTAAGGATGCTGAACATGTGGTGCATAATGGCCCTAGCAAGGCGTGGGGGCAGATTGTTGATCTACATATGAATAAGAATAGAGCTGGTTTGGGATTCTATGTGAAGAGTAACAAATGTGAGATTATGAAGTCGAAGCCTGCTTTGGGAAAATATCAAGTGGTTCGTAGCAAAGGTTATCTTCATCCAACTATTCCTAGGATGAATGCTATTCTGGAAAGTGAATCAGAGCAAGAGATACCAAACTACGTGACGCATGGAGTTAGAGTCCAAAATTGGATCAGTATTGATGTTCCCTCTTGCATTCATATTTCAAAGTAATTTGTTTTTGGTCAATCTTTTCAAAAATCTTAAACTCTTCCCAAGGTGAATGTATTAATATTGTATGTGCATATTTGTTTGTTTTGATCTTTAAATTCATTAATAAAAGTTGTCTTTGATTCCCAAATTGTGTCTTTTTCTTTGCTTTTTCTTGGAAAATGGTAATCAGAAAAATCCTTTCAAAATAAATAATAACTGTAAATAAATCTGCAAAATCACTTGCTACATGTGTCAGTTTCTAAAATCAATCATAAATCATATGTGCAGATTAATTAAAAAACCCCTTAAATACAATGACGTTGCACCCTCTCCTAACTTTGAATATCCCCCGTATGTGGCCGAATAAGAAGAATATGATGAAATCCCAGAAGAGGTTTCAAGGTTGCTTGAGCACGAGGAAATTACCATTCAGCCTTATAAAGAGTCGCCAGAGACGATTAATTTGGGTATGAAGGAAGATCCAATAGAAGTCAAGATTGGAGCGTTGCTTCATCCTGATGTGAAGAGAAGATTAATTGAAAGAGTACGTGGATATCTTTGCTTGGTCATACCAAGACATGTCGGGATTGGATATTAATATTGTGGAACATCATTTTCCGTTGAAGCCAGAATATCGGCCAATCAAGCATAAGTTGTGAAGAACTCAGCCTTATATGGCAGTGAAAATTAAAGAAGAAGTTTTAAGGCAGATTAATGTCGATTTTCTTTTAACATTAGTGTACCCTCAATGGATTTCCAATATTGTACCATTACCAAAGAAAGACAGAAAAATTTGCATGTGCATAAATTATAGAGATTTAAACAAAGCTAGTCTAAAAGATGACTTTCCATTACCACATTTTGATATGTTGGTTGACAGTACAACAAATTTCATAGTATTCCCGTTCATGGACGGGTTTTCTAGATATAATCAAATCATAATGGCTATTGAGGACATGTAAAAAACAATGTTTATCACACCCTAGGGAACATTCTGTTATAGAGTGATGCCCTTCGGGTAGAAGAACGCTGGTGCAACGTACCAGAGGGCTATGACAACCCTATCCCATGATCTGATGCACAAGGAAATTGAGGTATATGTTGATGATATGATTGCCAAATCCAATACTGAAGAATGGCATATAAAATATTTGTTGAAATTGTTTCAGCGTTTGAGGAAGTATCGTCTCCGCTTGAATCCAAATAAATGCACCTTTTGTTTCCGATCAGGAAAGTTGTTAGGTTTCCCCGTCAGCCAAAAAAGAATTGAAGTTGATCCTGATAAATTTAAGGCAATTCAAGAAATGCATGCACCAAGAACTGCAAATCAAGTTAGAGGCTTCCTTTGGAGTTGGAATTGCATTTCCAGATTTATTTCCCATATGACTGCAACGTGTGAGCCGATCTTTATGTTGTTAAAGAATGATCAAGGTTGTGTGTGGACATATGATTGCCAAAGGGAATTTGAAAGCATTAAAGAGTATCTTCTTGAACCTCATATCTTGCTCCCTCCCGTTGAAGGAAGATTGTTGATTATGTATTTGATTGTATTAGATAATTCCATGGGATGTATTTTGGGACAACAAGATGAAACAAGGAGAAAAGAATATGCCATTTATCATCTCAGCAAGAAGTTTATTGATTGTGAGTCACTGCATTCTATGTTGGAAAAAAACATGTTGTGCTTTGGCCTGGGCAACAAAACGGTTGTAGCAATATATGTTAAATCATACTACATGGTTGATTTCCAAAATGGATCCAATTAAGTATATTTTTGAAAATCCTGCTCTTACTGGAAGAATTGCTCATTGGCAAATGCTGTTGTCCGAATATGATATTGAATACCGTACTCATAAGGGTATAAAAACCAGTGTGTTGGCAGATCATCTTGCTCACCAACCGATTGATGATTATCAGTTTGTTAAATATGATTTCTCTGATGAGGATGTGATTTCTTTTAAATAAAAGATTGTGATGAACCCTTTGAAGCTACCAGCAAAAAAACACAGAGCCTCCACCAAACGTTATTTATTCTGAAGGAAGGGGATAATCGAGAAAACCACAAGAGGATGGATAAGATGGTCTTGCAACCAAGAGAAAGGGTATGAGAGTCGGTTATGCGAGGGGATGGTATTAGCACCCCTCATATCCATTGTACCCAACGGGATCCATTTTATTTGTTTTCTTCTATGGGTGTGTTTATCTATAACTATACTTGCTTAAGGGGAAAGAAATGGTTTTTTGTTAGTGCGTTCATGAGGGCCTACGTATTCAATGAAGGAATCAGAATTTCGTAGTTACTCTAAAAAATGTTGGTTTGTTGGTATTTTTTAGTGGGAGATGTTAACGCACGCATTATAGCAATAAGCACGGCATGTGTCGCAGTAGAATGGAGATAACATGCACTATTGGGGCTTTTTGATTGGTTGGGTGTTTTTCAAGTTTTAATGAGTTTGAATAATGGTTAAATGTTTTTGGATTTTTTATTTGTGAATGGAAAGTTTTAATTTAATTACAGAATAAAAGTAAGAGAGAGACTAAGAAACCCTAATGTTGTCATATACAAATAGACGTAAAGCTTAATGTTCGAAAGGGAAATTTCTAACCTAATTAGTTATCACGCACAAGTTGATTCTAAAGTCTAATTCAACACAAAACAATCAAAATGAATTTAATCGCTTCATGGAATCACTTAAGGGGACATTTTACCGACAATTGACCAAGCAATCAAACAAAACAGATAACAGAAATACAAAGCTAATGTTTTTTTGGATTTTTGTCAAATAAAGAAATATGATTAAACAAGATAACTAAAAATGATGACAAAATTAAAATCCACAAAGTTACTAATATTAATTTAAAAGTTAAACTAATTAATAAAAAATTTATCTAATGAAAAAAAGATGACTACTTAATTAATATTACTAGTTGAACTAATTAGCAAAACAAATAAAGTTAAGAAAATAGAACTAAAACTAGAGCAAAAATGGCGGGTGCAAACATAATTATAATGGAGAGAAATTTCGGATTCGGCTTTAGAATTGAGATAAACAGCAAGGGCCCATAGTGGTAATAGATTAAGTGATTTTAAACAAAAGAGAACTTAAAATGGTTTGGGCCGGGTCTAGGCCGACCCGGATCTGAACCCAGTTCCAAACAAAATTAACTTGGGTTGACGAAACCCTAACAAATTGATTAGCGCCTCCTTCTTCCCTATGAACAATGATTCCATCCCCTTCATCTATCTCACTTCCTCTGCCATTGATAACTCACTCACCTCTGTAAATCGTACATCAATAAAAAACCTTCTTCATCTCTTGAACCCCCCCCCCCCCCCCGTAAATCCCTTCCCCTCAATCTTTGTTTCAGCTCTCCTCCGTCTACATCGAAACTGCTATAATGAATCCCCCCAAATCAATTCTCACGATAAACTTCCCTCGAACTCACGCTCTTGTTCACATTTAGCTCAACAACAATAGATGTTCCAATCATGGCCTTCTCTCGATCGCATGGTTTCAATCAAAAAGCTAAATCGACCGAGGCAGGGACACTCTCAGGTATGAGATTCAATCCATCTTCCCTTCTTTTAATTATGGTTATTACGCTTTTAGGGTTGTTATGTTAGTTATTATGAATGATTGAATTGGAATAATGGATTGTTATTTTTTACAGTTCAAAAAAAAACAGAGCCAGCAAATAAATAGGTTATGGGAGAACAGTGATGGCATCACCTCCTAAAAGGGTAGATATATGGAAAAGGTAAAGTGAAAAATGAAGTTCAATAAGGTACCAGATTGGAGCCCCTTCGATGGGTTCTTCGATCTCAGGTAATAACTCTCTACTCTTTCCTCCGCCACACTCTGAATATTTCCCGATTTTATTGGTGTTATGAGTTTGCTCGTTTGATACTGCGACACAACTCTTGGAGTGTCTGTTCTAATTTCACAGGTTGATGAACTAATGCTTGGGGAAAGCTTCACTTGAACTGCATAATTTAATGATTTCTTATGCATTTCTTCTCTGATTTCTAATATTTCTATTTGTAGTTGGGGTTTTTGGGTCTATTCAAAACATTTGTTGTGAACAGTTTTAGAATGTTATTGTTTATGTACCGCAGTTTTTTATGGGAGGTGGATTTAAGGTCAGTGAAGGGGTGAATGGTGGATAATAGTTTGGAGTAGAGAAACGAATGTATGTTGTAGGTTTTGAGAAATATTCAATGATGGTGATGAATGCAGGATATGGCAATTGACAGTCTATGGTGTAATGAAGTGGCGGATTTGAAGGAAGTTTGAAAAATCTTTGGGATTGGTTTTTTATCAAAGGCTTTGAAGTGGGGGGAAATATGGTGAAGTTTTAACATTCTTGGTATGCTTTCTTGGTGGATTTTTTAATGCAGGTTTGGGTTTTCCTATTTTGATATCATTTTCAGGTTGTTTTGAGTGTTTTTTCCAGACTGTTATGACATTATGCAGTAGAATGGTAGCAACCGTTTTTTCTTACTATTTGCATACAAAGTTGTAGCAGACTTTGGACTTGTTTTGGTTAGGTGACATCTTTCTAAACCCTATTTTATTCCTCTTCTTATGTCTGTGATGTAGAGATATTCTGCTTTTCTCAATATTCTGATTCCATGATTCCATGAGATGCATGATATGCAAACGACTTAGTGAAAATTATGTAAATGGGATGCAAAGTCTAAGCCTGTCATTAGTAAAAGGTAGGGAAAATTTGGGGTACGACACCCTTGCCCAGGGAAGTTCCTGATCCTGAATCTCATTGGGGCATGGTGTTTGATGGAGCTATGAATGATTATGGGAAAGGAATTGGTTCTGTGATTATCACTCCTCATGGATCGCATATACCTTTTATGGTAATATTTCCATTTGATTGTACGAATAATATGGCAGAGTATGAACCTTGTATCATGGGTCTCGAAGAGGCTATAGATCTCAGAATCAAAATTCTAGATGTATATGGCGATTCAGCTTGGTAATAAATCAGATTAAAGGAGAATGGGATACTTCTCATGTTGGCTTGATTCCCTAAAAAGACTATGCTAGAAGATTATTACCCTTCTTTAATAAAGTTGAATTCCATCATATTCCCAGATATAAGAATCAGATGGCAGATGTTTTAGCCACTTTTGCTTCTATGTATCAAGTAAATACTTGGAACGATGTGCCTCGTATCACAGTTCGGCGTTTATATAGACCAGCTCATGTGTTTGCAACAGAAGGAACGTCAGATGAAAAAACTTGGTATCATGATATCAAGCATTTTCTCCAAACTCAGGAAGACCCGGATGGTGCGTCAAACAAAGCTAGAAATACATTGAGAAGGTTAGCAGACAGCTTTTTCCTCAATGAAGATGTACTATACAAAAGAAATTATGACATGGTCTTGCTCAGATGCGTGGATAGACACGGAGCAGACATGTTGATGCATGAAATCCATGAAGGTTCCTTTGGCACTCATGCCAATGGGCATTTGATGGCAAAGAATATGCTTAGGGAAGGTTACTGTTGGCTGACAATGGAATCTGACTGTTAAAAATTTGCAAAGAAGTGCCATAAATGCCAGATTTATGCTGACAAAATTCATGTGCCTCTGACACTTCTCAATGTCATTTGTTGCCCATGGCCTTTCTTTATGTGGGGTATTCACATGATTGGAATGATTTAACCTAAGGCATCTAATGAACATCATTTTATCTTGGTGGAAATTGACTACTTCACCAAATGAGTGAAAGAAGCTTATTATGCTAATTTCACCAAACAAGTGGTAGTACGCTTTATCAAGAACAATCTTATATGTTGATATGGTGTGCCAAGAAGTATTATCACCAACAATGGCTCAAATTTGAATATAAAGATGATGACAGAACTTTGTTAAGAATGCAAGATTGTCCATTACAATTCATCTCCTTACAGGCCAAAGATGAATGGGGTTGTTGAAGCTGCTAATAAAAACATCAAGAAGATCATCTAGAAAATGGTTGTTACTTATAAAGATTGGCATAAGATGATCCCTTTTACTTTGCATGGATATCATACGTTCGTACGTACATCCACAGGAGCAACCTTGTTCTCTCTTGTGTATGGGTCTATAACAGGTTTGAGATTCCCTCTTTACGTGTGATAATGGAAACCAAATTGTCAGAAGCTGAATGGGTCCATAACAGGTTTTACCAATTGAATTTGATTGAAGAGAAGAGAATGACTACCTTGTGTCATGGCCATTTATACCAGAAGAGAATGAAGAAATATTTTTATAAGAAGGTCAGGCCTCGCGAATTCATAGAAGGCGACCTCGTGCTCAGGAAGATCATGTCTTTTAACACTGATTCTAGGGGCAAGTGGGCTCCCAATTTTGAAGGCCCATATGTTGTCAAGAAATCCTTCTCTTGTGATGCATTATTTCTCGAAACTATGGATGGCGTGGAGTTACCACGTCCTATGAATGATGACGCAGTCAAGAAATACTTTGCCTAAAGAAATAGGCAGGAAAAAAAGCGTCTTGGTAGGCTGAAAACCCAAAAGGACGGTCTAGGCAAAAGTAAGATACATAAATAAAATAAATTCTTCTTCATGGTTGAAACCTCTATCCCAGATTCCTTAGTGAAGTGTTCAATCCTATGATGAAAGTTCCTTCTCCCTTTGAGTGTGGAGGTAGAATCATTTGCAAAACATAGCCCTTTTGCAGTGATAACATTATTGTTGTTGTTTGTTTCCCATGCAATTAGTCAATGGCAATATCTTTCTAAGAATTGTTGAAACAGTTGTCAACTTGTTGGGTTTTCTCCTGCCAAGTGTTGGGTCTAATTTAAAATCCCCTTAATTTTGATTTCTTGTTGTATTGTTTAACTTCTTGAATCCCCAAGTAAAGCTGAGATAATGTTATCCCCATGTGGTTTCATAATTTCTCCCCAGGGAAGTTTGTGTAATCTTCAGTCTTGGTATTGAAAAATGTATTTTGGGACTCCTCTCGACGATATGGTATTTTCCTCACCATTGAGGTCTATGTGATGTTCCCCGGTGAAGCCTGAAGGAGGAGGTTATCCCTGTATCTATTTTGATTTACTGTTTTGACTTGATTATTTTCGGATTATGTTTCTTTCTAGAGGAGTTAATCCGTGAAATAGGAATTTGTTTCCTCGGTTGGTGCTTACTTTCTTATGAAATTTTCATCCTAGATATGATTTAGCCGAGTGTTGACTTTACCAAAGCTAGTTTTATTTTGTTATTCCCAGAGTTGTGTGTCTGTGTTATCAAGATAGACATGATAACATTCATACAATTATACATACATCATGCATAGCTGAATTTAACAATTCATTGCTCATTTTCATTCATTAATTTTTTGTTGTCATATTACCCCATTTTGTAGAGTTATGTTACCCTCTCTCCAATAGAGTGTCAACCTTAAGCAGAAAGTGTATATTCTTTCAATTCCCCACTGAATTATCCCTCGTTGAAGTATTTTGCTCCTGCCTTCCTATTCAGCTCATTATTTGGATGGGACATGTTTCCCTTTTGAGTTTATTTCTCATCAGGTGCTATCTTGGTTATTTTTCATTCTGGTTTATTTCTGGTTTGAATTTGTGGTCCCCGACAACATTATTATTTTGATTTCTGCATGCTTTGATCCCTGATTTGAGAATGTGCATTTATTTTGCACGAGAAGATTTTACTCCCTTAGCAGGAATATATTGGCATTTCCTCAAGAAGTCATATTTCTTTTCCTAACAGGATTCTTATAACAGCAAATGGAAGGTCACTTTATTTGAGAAACCTGTACTTCCCATTAAGTCTATTAGTTCCCAGAGAAGATTCATATTTGTTACTCCAATGGATGGTAGTCTCATCATTATGGGAGAAAGTTTATTGTGTAGATTTTTTACTCCAACGGATGGTAGTCTCGTTATTATGGGAGATAGTTCGTTGTTGAGATGTTTACTCTGATGGATGGTAGTCTCGTTATTATGGGAGACAATTCATTATTGATATTTGTTACTACAATGGATGGTAGTCTTGTCATTATGGGAGATAGTTCTTTGTTGATATGTTTACTCCAATGGATGGTAGTCTCGTCATTATGGGAGATAGTTCGTTGTTGAGTTTTGTTACTCCAATGGATGGTAGTCTCATCATTATGGGAGATAGTTCGCTGTTGAAATGTTTAATCTGATGGATTGTAGTCTCGTCATTATGGGAGATAGTTCGTTGTTGATATTTGTTACTCCAATAGATGGTAGTCTCGTCATTATAGGAGATAGTTCGTTGTTGAGATTTGGTTACTCCGATGAATGGTAGTCTCGTCATTATGGGAGATAGTTTGTTGTTGAGATTTGTTACTCCGATGAATGGTAGTCTCGTCATTATGGGAGATATTTCATCGTTGAAATTCACTTTGCTCTAAAGTATTTCATTTATTTCCAGTCATGAGTAGTGATGTTGGTCATGTATTACCTACCCTAATATTGGTATTTTCTGGTATTATCCCACCATTTCTATCCCATGTGAGTTGACGTTACCTTTTTTGCTATCTTCTAAGTGAGTTGGATAGTTTATAGTTATCTGTCAATCACTGTTATCCTTTACTTTCTCTCCTTAATATTTAAGTTGATGTTGCTTTTTTCTTCTCCATCGGATTTACCCCAGTAGAGTCGAGTCTTCTATTCACTAGTGATTTATTTTCCCCATCAAAATTTTCTTTTAATCCTTTATTTTATCTTCTGTTTCCCCAGCGGTGTCCCGTGTCACCTATGGATTTGCTTGTTTTCACGCACAATCATAAGCATTGTGTGGCCTCTTAGGGCCAAAAATAGGGCTTATTTTATATTTAAGTATCTTCAATCGCGTTCACACAAAGATTTTAAACTTCGTATCTTCGGATAGAAGACACTTAAATAAGGGCAGCTATTGTACCTTAATTTTTTCCCTTAAGATTCCTCTATCATCTCATATCAACTCAATCACAACAAGATCACACTAAGGTTTGGCTCTTCTCCATATCTTTAGGTTTTCTCATGAGGGATCACCAAGCACCTTGATTTGTATATTGTGGTCATATATGTTTTGTATTGATTAACTTTTAAATAACAAATACAATGAATGTTTGCTCTAATTGATGATACTATAGGTGACGACACAACACATTTCATCAGATTGATTCATAGGTTCATGAGTTTATTTCCATGCCTTCTTCAACAAAGCTTCATTGAGATTCAAGTTTCATCATTGAGAGTTATTTAGAGTAATATTATGACAAGGTCTACTATGATTCATCATGCCTCAATTTTTCAAATAAAGTCAAAAGATACAATGGTTGGTTGGAGGAGTTTGACCTAATTGGACAAGTTCTTAATTCCTTGATCACAATTGCATAACTCTCTCAATTCTTAATGTTGAAAGTAGTTTTTTTTTCTATTATCATCATCCACAACAACTTCAATTCATATGGAAAAAGTGATTGTGCAAGAAATATTGTCAAAATTGAAAGGGGTTTCCAAGTCATTTTGGTGCTTGAGGAGCTAGGATTTTGAACTTCTAAGGGCTATATCTTGTTCATCTTTTGACATTTTTTAGTGATTACAAAGATATGATTCTCTTTAAAGGGTTATCAACCAAACACTTCAAAAGTTTCAAGCAAATTTGGTGTGGAAGATTCCTAATGATTGAGAAAGATTACAAGTCCTCAAGATAGGCCATTAAATTCCCTTATGTGACTTCAAAAGATCATAACTTCGTGAGTTTTTATATCCTTGAGCCCATTTATTTTCCACAATGATCTTAAGGATGTGAACTTCAACTCTTCTTTTATGTGCAAAGCTTGAAAATGAATGGAAGATACCCTAAGAACTCAAAAGATTATAGGTCACCTCATGAATTTTCACCAATTTTACAAGGCCATAACTTTTTCAATACTTCGTATTTTTGAGTGATTCAAGTTTGACAACTCTTTTTGGGAAGTCTAATTCAAGATAGCATCAATGATCAAATCTCAATTTTGGAAGAAGGACTTGTTTGAACTCAAAACATTATAGGTTAGTTTTGAAGAAAAACTTAGAATTTTTCTAGGTACAAAAAGTCAGCGTCTTTTTCTCAACTTTGACTCATCACAACGTTTAGCTCAAACATCCATCTGATATCATTCTTGGCCCATTGCAAAGATTGTGACCTTATCTTTCAAATGCTTCAAGAATCATTCCCTAAGACCCCTTGAGTTGTGAACACCATGGATTCAAAGATTGTACCTTGAAACTGAAGTTTTCTCCAAAGTCAGAATTTGAAAATCATAATGTGGCTTCTAAACACCAAATTAGCACGCATTTTTGATTTAAACATGTTTAATAAAGTTCCCAAAGTTGAATTAAGGATCAAAACATAGGAATTGACTGAGTTTTGATGCACATGGAGTCACACTTTTTCAACTTCGAGCTTCATCCAATTTCCCTCCAAACTTCAAATTTCTTCTTAATTATTTGCACCATTCGCTTCCCTATAAATAGAGGACCTCATCCTCTCATTTTCAAAAGCTGGAACATCCAAAATCTCTCTTTCAAACTCCCTCCATAACTCACCTTTCTGAGATTTTGAATTCCACTTTTCTCCACTTTTCAATCCAATTTCTTCATTGATCCTTCATCCTTGAACTTCACTGAAGCTAACAGAAGAAGAATCAAGCCTTGAGGTGCTCCGAATCGTGCTAGCTAAGTACATTTACAGAGCAAGTTCATCTGACTTAATTTAGGTAGTTTAAGGCACCAAATATTATAACTCAAATTACTGGAATAATCTATGAGGTTCACTGATGCTTGCTCTTAACTCAATTTTGGTGAAACAATGTATTTGATGCTTCTGATTTTTTATTTTTACATATTCAAACATCTTTGGTTTTTTTCCAAATCGAGTATGTTGTGTTTTATATAAAGTTTTCGCGAGCATATGGTTGCGATCGTCTCAAGTAGACGCCTCTATTGGTACCACTATGAACGCGTAAATTTACAGATTCATGGATCTTGGATTTTCCCTACTTGTAGGAGGCTGGAGGTTAAAGAGGACCTACATGTCGTTCTTCAACCAATGACGCTCAACCAATTGTTTTATTTTGATTGGTTGGACTTTCTTGTGTTGCATGTGCGCGCCTTGCCTTGGGTTCATGATGCTCCCTCACCCCAGATTCGTTAGATCTGCCAGCGTGTATAAGTGAAAGAGATCCAACGCGTATGGTTTTTATGATTTATTTTATTTTTAGAAAATTATTTTTAAATTTCCTTTATCTTTAAAAAGTCATAAATCTTTTATTTTTTATCCAAAAATTATGAAAAAAAATAAAAATACTTTGAATTATTTCTGACTTTGTGAATATTTTCATATTTTTATTTTGATGATTGATATTTTTCATAATGTTTGCATTGTTTGCCTTATTTTAATTATTTTAAAAATACTTTCCAACCTTTTTAAATTATGAAAAATTTGTGGAAGGATCCAATGGCCTCTTGACAAACATTGGTGACCTCATTTTATTTTAATTTCTTATTTTACTATTTTTGACAAATTTTGATTTATTTTGCTTATTTTCTTCAATTTTAAAATTAGTTTCTGACTTTAAAAAATTCTAAAAATTTTTGTCAACATTTATTAAATCATGTTTGACCTCTGACTATTTTTTAGGATTTTTATTTGGTGTTTTAATATATTTTGTATATTTTATCAATTATTTTCCTTTTATTAACCATTTTAATTTTTTTGTTAAATATTATTTTATTTTCTTTATTTGGTTCTGACTTGGACTCCATTTGGTGAAAAATTCCTCAACCTCATTGGATCTTGGATGTTGATAGGTTTAGAAACCAAATCCACCAAAATGGATGAATGTTGTTGATGATATTTAAATCCCTAATTTCATATATTGCATCCCCTTCCTCTTCATCTTATCCCTTTCTCATTTGTGTTACATGTTGTTAGAGGATGGTCTACATATCATCTCTCCAAACATGTGGCACATAGATTGCTATTGACCGACCTCAAAATAGGTTCTCCATCTATATAAGTCCACTTACGATTGCTTAACATAGCGCTAAATTTTGTCTCGATTCGAGAAATGATCATTTGTGGCCCAAATCTATATTTGCAAGCCCAAGTATGTTTAATTTGAAAGCTTTGATCTAATAACCTTGAGGTTCATTGTTAGAGGGCTTTGGTCTTATCAATCCTCTAATGGACTTTCATAAAATTTGGTCTAAGTGAATCATTTAAACATCGTTGATCATTTGTTGTTGCCTTCAGAATTTGAAATGAATGACATACTTGACAAAAAGCAAATGAAACTTTTTGTTAAGAGGCTTTGATTTTATAAATTTTCTAATGAGTTTTTAAATGCAAGTTTCAAGATGGTTATTCTACTAATCTCTAATTTCTAACTCATTAACAATTGACTTTTATTTTTATGCTTTTACTTTACGCCTTTACTTTTACGTACCATTTATTTTAGCATTTACAGTTCATGCTATTTTCATCTTTTCTCACTTGAGCATTTATCTATATGTCATTTTTATTTTGCTTACTTGAGGTTTTCATTTTCTTTTTGAAGATACCTAATAACCAACTTGAACAATAAAAAACTTTAAGGTTACTTGGACTTTTCGGTTACTATCCTTGGCATTTTGGAGTTATTGACTTCTTGTACTTAGGAGTAGAGACCTCGACCTACCTTGGGACATTGTTACTTCTACTATTATTTTGTTTTGAGGTCTTAGGGTTCACGCCAAGACATTGGGTTGTTTGTTTTCTTTGTGTGCATGTTATTCTGATTATATGCTTTGTCTGTGATTGGGAATTCATCTGTATACAGCCGTTACTCTGCCCAATTTTTGTGAAGACTTAATACATTTGAAGCTTGGTTTTCTTAAGAGGTTTAATATCTTTGCTTGTGTGGTTTCAATCCAAAGGATGGGAATTCTACGTTGACTCATTGTGTCAAGTGTTGGCTTCTTGTTGGTTAGACGATTATTTTCCCTATCTTTTACCTTATGCTTTAGGATAGTCCTTTCATCTCCTCTCATCTTCTTTAATTTTAAAAATATTCTCCCTCCTTTTCAAAACTATTATTTTTTTCTAAACTTGAACCCCTTTCACAATAAACTTGGACTTATATCCATGCACTTTCAAAAACATTTTCTTAAAAAAATTTCAAACAACTTAACAATACCTTGACATTTTTGTGAGAAGACTAAATGTCAATTAATATCATTGAAACCCTTTTTTCCATTTTTGTTTTTATCCTTAAAACTTTCTCAAAAGATTAGACTCTTGTCAAACCTTGTGGGGATGTGACCTACTATACTTCTTTAATATGTAGCAAAGTGAGATATTTTCCACTTGGGTTTTGAGCGAGGCTTTGTTAATTTTAAAATCCAAGCTATATCCTCAAATTTGAGATGATGCAAATTCTCCTTTCTCATTATCCTGGTAGTAAGTATATTCTTCCACTCGGATACGACGATGATGTCTCGTCTCTTAAAACTAACCAACACACTTGTGTTTTAAAATATTTAAAGGTGAACTACGAGTACAGTGATCCTCTATTGCACGGAAGGTGGTTTGTAGGCACTAAAGGTTTGCAACCATGGCAGGTGCAAAGATTGTAAAAAATATTTCTTTTCTCATCTCCTCCATTTATTTTTTGTATACAACACTTATAGCCAAAATACACAAATTTTCAAAGAGGTTCCTACGGAGTACCGTAGATGTTTAAGGTGCTAATACCTTCCCTTTTCATAAACAATCCCCCGTACTTAGATTCTCTCCCCTTCTTTTTTGGGTTATTCGCTCTTTTCCCATTTCTTTGAAAACAATAAAGCGTGGTGGCGATTTTTATTTGATATGTACGAGTTAAGTCAATTCAATGGGTTAGTCTCAACATTTCTATCGCTACAGTGGGATTTATTGGTGGTTGAGAGATATAATAAGAGGTCAAGTGATGCCCGGGATGAATGTTGTGGTATCAGAGTCAAGATTTGGATTTTCGGCTTGAGGAGCATCAAACAGTGGATCCATTTGATCAATGTCAGAGAAAAATTATGCAAGTTCTGGTTGAGTCTGATCAAAATGGGTAGATGATGGATTATCTGAAATTATTTGGAGGTATTGAAGTGTTAACATCTAGGTCAAAATCATTAAGGGTTTAAGGAGATGAATCTCCTGTGTGTTTTGGAGATGAGGGGGTTTCAGATGTTGATAAAAATATTGATTCAATAACATAAAGAAAACACGGGTTACCTTTCTGTTTGGCAGTTTTAGGGGTCTTCTGAGAAGTTCCTTCTACAACTTCTTTTCTTTTTCTTGATTTTCTGGGAGAAACATCCAGAGGTTGTTGCCTTAGATCAAGAATGTTCATGTATGGGATTGTACCATCACTCTTGCAGGCTTCCAGATACGTGAGAACAATTTTTGGAGATGAGTCTGCTTGAGTGAAGAGAGGAAAACCCTTCAGAGGAACTCTTCGGGTGGTGATGACTTCCTTGTGGTGATTGTTGGGTCCTTCTTAATAGTTTCGATAATCTTCATCTTCTTCGGATTCTTGGTGTTTAGAGGTTTACCAGCACAAGCTTCCAAAATATTAGCTTCTCGAGTCTCAGTCATATGTTCTATCAGTCTATTTTCTGTTAGAATGTCTGAAATGAGTCTTCCCAGAGGGATCCAATCTCTCTTTGTTTTTTCTTCTTCTCTTGTTTCTTTTACACTGGTATTTAGATGGTTGAACATAAGATGTCAAAGATGAACTTTGGCTTTGGTGGTGATGAAGTACAAAAGGTACTGCTGATCAATGTTGATATAGTCTGGAGAGCTGGTTGGTTTCCTGTGATTGATGCACCCCAGAATTATTTTAGACAACATTCTAAGATAATCCTTCAGATCTTTAATTTTTTTGGATGGTTGGCCAGAAGAAAAAATTTCTTTTGAGATAGTGGTTAGGTCAGAGCCTTTCTCTGCCATTTCATTGCATCTTATGCCACTACCGTCATGACCTATGAGCTTCCCAATAAGGTGTACAGTGATGATGATCTTATTTCCCATAACATGGGACGTTACCTGATAATTTGAAGTTGTGGCATGGATCTAGAATTATTTTACTAGTTTTGGAAAAAGTGGACCTACGAGACGATCAAAATATTTCCCCCATTCTTGGAACTCAACATTAGAGGTTAAGTCATAATCATTTTCTTTCATGCTAACGAAATTGATTATAAGCTCACAAAGAACTTCTAGAGAGTCAATGGGTGTGAGAAGCATTATTGATGGTTCGACGTGCCTTTCTTCATTTGAGGAGGAAGATCCAGGAATGATTTGAGAAACTTGAGGAATTTTTTGATAGGAAGCCATTTTTTCACAAACTCTTTTAAGGTTTTTGGAGAATGAATAAATGAAGGGAGAAAAGTGAGTGAGAGTGAATATGTGATAATGTTTATGGAAAAGTGAAGTTATAAATAGCCAACAGAAAAAATAGCAGTTTTAATTTAAAAGAAACGAATTTAAAAAAAAATGATTACGTGCATTTAATGATTCCTGAAAAGAGAGATAGCGTGAAGTATCAAACAATTAACGATTTTACTTGAGCCTCAATGCATCAACTCAACTGTTTATGTCCCTTCAGAATTTAAACATGTGTTCAGCCTTAGAGGGTGGCCATGCGTTTAGAGTTGACAGATGTTGATATTGTGAACTTCTTGCATCTATCTTAGAAATGAAACGTTTTTGGAGAGCGTTCAGATCTTTTAAAAGATCCTGATACAACTTTCCTTCTCACTTCTGAAGAACTATTGGTGAGATGTTCACAAAAAGAATTAAAGCAAAAAGTTCTAAGGGTATAAATATGCAGAAACTAAATTATCATTTTGGGCATAAGTCCATAATGAGATGGTTCAGAATGAAATTGAATCTATCTTCATAAAGGGGTTTAGTGAATACATCATCCCATTGATGGTCTATGTCTATAAATTTTAAAGAAAGAATTCCCTTCTGAATATAGTCCCTAATAAAATGATGTTTAATTTCTATATGTTTAGTCCTATAATGTAAAATAGGATTTTTTGAAAGACAAATAGCAGAAGTGTTATCACAGAGGATAGGAATCTTACTCTCACATATGTTAAAGTCTTCAAGCTGACTCTTCATCCAGAGCATTTGTGTGTTGCATCCAGTTGCAGCTATATATTCATCTTCAACAGTTGATAGTGCAATAGTGGATTGTCTTTTATTGGACTACAAGATTAGATTGTCTCCTAGAAACTGGTAGCTTCCAAAAGTACTTTTCTTTCTATTCTGTCTCCGGCAAAGTCAACGTCACAGTACCCTGCTAATTTATATTCTCTGGATTTTCTATAGCCAAGACCAAGATTAGTAGTACCTTTCAGATACTTGAAAATTCGCTTAACTACTGTTAAGTGAGATTCTCTAGGATCTGATTAGAATCTAACACAAAGACAAACACTATACAGAATATCAGGTCTTGAAGTTGTTAAATATAAGAGAGAACCAATCATACCTCTTCAGAGCTCCTGTTCTACTTTCTTACTTACCTCTTCTCTTTCCATAACGCATGTAGGATTCTTAGGAGTTTTAGATGGCTTACATTTTGACAAATCAAATTTCTTCAGAAGTTCTTTGACATACTTGATTTGATGAATGTAGGTTCCTTATGGAGTTTGATTGATTTGGATACCCATAAAGAACTTGAGTTCACCCATCAAGCTCATTTCAAACTCTTTCTGCATAGACTTAACAAATTCTTTTCCCAAAGAGGCTTTAGTAGATCCAAAAATTATATCATCTCCAGAATGTCATTTTTAAACAGTTTACAGAATAAGGTTGTGTCCACCTTCCTTATGGTAAAATAATTTTCTAATAGAAAATTACTTAGTCTTTCATACCAAGCTCTGGGAGCTTAGTTCAGACCATATAATTATTTCTTAAGATTATAAACATATTCTGGATGTTTTGTATTTTCAAAGCCATGGGGTTGGTGCAAACAAACTTCTTCATCATTATAACCATTTAAAAAAGCACTTTAACATTCATATGATAAAGAGTGATTCCATTATTTACAACAAAAGAAATTAAAAGTCTGATAGATTCTAACCTGGCGACTAGAGCAAAGGAGAAGTCGTGCTTTATTTCTGACGACTTCTCCTTGTTCATTTAGCTTGTTTCTGAATATTGATTTGTTTCCAATGATGTTGAATCCTTTTGGTTTAGGAACTAGATCATACACATTGTTTCTGGTAAATTTATTTAGTTCTTCCTACATTAATGAAGCTCTTCTAGATAATGAATGGATCCTTGCAATGTAGGAATAACTAAATAATGTTTTCTGGATTATCTTTCCCAATATTATGTTTTCCGGATGTGCTAAGCGGCTTCTAGATGGTCTTTTTGGATGGGGTCTTCAGAAGTTGATGTGATATTTGTTACATCTTCTTATGTATTTGGCTATGATTCTTTATGAGAAAATTTTGACGCTCTGTCTTCAGTTCCTGTAAATTAGACTTTTATATCTGCAAAAGTTTTACCCGGTTTTGACTTTTGGGAGCCAAGCTTATCATCAAATTTGACACTAATATATTCTTCCACTATTCGTGTTTTTGTGTTATATACTCTATAGCCCTTTGAGCGTTCATAGTATCCTAACATGATACCCTTTTCTTCTTTAAAATCAAACTTGTTCAAATGTTCTTTAGTGTTTAGTATAAAATAATTACATCCAAATGGACGGAAATAAGAGATGTTGGGCTTTGTGTTCTTCCACATTTCATATGGTGTCTTATCCAGAATAGGTCTTATTAAGATTCTATTCTGAATATAACACGTTGTGTTAATTTCTTCTGCCCAGAAGTTTTTAGCAATGTTAGTCTCGTTGATCGTGGTTCTGGCCATTTCTTGTAAAGCTCTATTCTTTCGTTCTACAACTCCATTTTATTGAGGAGTTCTATGACAAGAGAGATCATGAGAGATGCCATTCTCATTAAAAATGTTTTCAAATATTTTGTTTTAAAATTCCCCACCATGATCACTTCTGACTTTAACAATTCTAAAATCTTTTTCATTTTGAACTTGGTTACAGAAGATAGAGAACACAGAGTGTGACTCGTCCTTATGTCATAATAACTTTTCCCATGTTCATCTTCTATAGTCATCTACGACCACTAATCCATACTTCTTGCCATTGATGGATGCAATTTTCACTGGTCCAAACAGATCTATATGCAGAAGTTCTAATGATCTAGAGGTAGAAATAACATTTTTTTATTTGAAAGAAGGTTTTGCAAACTTTCCTTTTTGACATGCTTCACACAGAGCATCTGAGATGAACTTCAGGTTAGGAAGTCCTCTAAATAAATTGGGTTTGTTAATCTGAGATATTCTTCTCATACTAACATGCCCCAATCTTTTGTGCCAGACCCATTGCTCATTGTTAACAGACATTAGGCATTTAACATTCTAAATTTTTAGTTCAGAAAGTTTTATTTTGTAAATGTTGTTCTTTCTCTTTCCATTAAAAAGGATAGACCCATCTTTCTAGCTAATTACATTACAGGACTTTTTATTAAATATTATATCATAATTGTTATCACTTAATTGACTTATGGATGACAGGTTATGCAATAATCCATCTACTAACAGAATATTAGTTATAGAAGGAAGTGTATTGTTACCAATACTTATAGAGCCAATAATCTTTCATTTCTGATTGCCTCTGAAACCTACAGAGCCTCCATATTTAAGCTCCATACTTTGAAACATATGCTTTCTTCCCATCATATATCGAGAGAATCCAGAATCCAGGTACCAAGATTGGTGTTTCAACTTTGTTGTTAAAGACATCTGCAAAATATACAATTTTATCCTTAGGTACCCCTATCTTTTTGGGTCCTTGTTTGTTAGAGTTACCAAAATTTTGTTTGAATTTTGGTTTTTCCGTGAAGGCATTACTAGTATATTTTATATCATGTGCATGTCCATATGTAAAGTGTGAATTGAGAGGTGTGTGTTTTATAACTATATCATTAACTTTCTTTGGTTTATATGTTTCTTCTCCCTTTATTTTCACATATCCTATACCTTTTTTTCCATTTCTGCAAACTTCATAGATCATTGAAGTCATCTTGCTCCTATCTATGTTTTTAGTTAGAAATTTTTGAAAGTTATGATCATATTCTTTTATGATTTTATCAGAACTACTAGAAACTTATGAAACATTTTCTTTTTGAGCTTTTTGTAATTAATTTTTAATAACATAATTTTCATTTTCGAGTTTACAAATGTTTTCTTTTAGCTCATAGTTTTCTATTTTTAGTCTCTTAGTTTCTTCAGATTCAAATACTAGATCCTTTTTCAGGTTCTTGTTTTTGAATCGTGGTAACTGATATAGTTCAAGAACTTCTGACAGACTTTCTTCTAATTGAGATCTAGAAAAGTTATAAAACATGTTTTCTTCCTCTGAATCTGACTCTAATTCAGATGATCCAGAGTCATCTGAAACATTTTCCATTAAGGCTATATTGACTCGTTCATCTTTTGATTCTGTTTTAGCTTTAGAATATTCCGAGCCATCCCACGTTGCCATAAGACTTTTCTTCTTTTCTTTGGAGAACTTCTTTTTAGGCTTTTCTTTTTGAAGGTTTGGGTAGTCGCTTTTGTAATGACCTTGTTTGTTGCATTCATAGCATACAATATCTTTGTTTCTAGATTTTCTGTATCCAGATGATGATTCAGAGTGATTCCTTGTTCTTCTGGGATTTCTAAACTTCCTCTGCTTATGATTCCATAGCTGATTTACTCTTCTAGATAGAAGAGATAGTTCGTCTTCTTCTGACGAGGATCAACCATAGTTTTCTTCTTTTTCCTGAAAAACTTTAGGTTCATATTTTTTATTAGATTTAAGAGAGAGAGACTTACCTTGCTTCTAGGGCTCATCTTCTTCTATTTCTATTTCAGGACTTCTCAAGGAGATGATAAGTTCTTCAAGAGATATTTTGTTCAGATCTTTGACTATTTTTAAGGTTGTGACCATGGGTCTTCATTTCTTGTGTAAGCTTCTAATGATTTTCTTTACATGATATGCTGTTGAGTACCCTTTCTCCAGAACTTTTAGCCTAGCAACCATAATTTTAAACCTTGAGAACATTGTTTCAACTATTTCATCTTCTTCCATTTTGAAAGCCTCATACTTATGAATGAGAGCAAGAGCTTTGGTTTCATTAACTTGCGTGTTGCCTTCATGCGTCATTCTCAAAGAGTGAAACATGTTTTTAGATGATTCTCTGTTTGTGATCTTCACATACTCGGTGTATGAGATATCACTCAAGAGGATTGTTCTGGATTTATAATGATTTCCGAATTCTTTATTTGATTAATCTATCATTCTATTTTTGTCTATCTTCTTACCTCTTTGGTCAACTGGATACATGTATCCATTAGTCACCATATCCCAGAGATCAGCGTCATGAGCTAGAAAGAAACTTTTGATTCTGTCTTTCCAGTAATCGAAGTTCTCACCATAAAAGATTGGAGTTTTGCCGTTGATTCTGTCTTTCTCATCATAATTATCATTGCTGATGATCTGACTTGGTCCCACCATAGTGTTTTTCTTGCTTGTATATTTTCCATACACGGTTAAGTGTTTGCACCCAGAACCAGGCGCTCTGATGCCAATTGAAGAATGGAAAAACACAAGAAGGGGGTTTGAATTGGGTTTTTTAAAATTAAAGCAATATACATTTTTATTATCCTGGTTCGTTTGAACTCAAACTACTCCAGTTCACCCCTCAAGGTGATTTCGCCTCTCTCAAATGAGGTCTTAATCCACTAATCAAATCTTGATTACACAGGTACAATGACTATTGTCAATGTCTTCTTTAGTTTAAACCACAACTCGGTTTTCTCAAGGTATTACATAATAAATTAATTAACAGTGTGTACAAAGATGTATTCTAGACAAAACTATATCACTACAGTGATGTATACACAATTGAAAAGCACAAGATAGAAAGGTAATAAGATTTTTCTTTTTCAGTGTGCAGAAGTGTTGTGTGTGATTTCTTCCTCAAGTCTTCTTTATATAGGCGATCCATGAGAGACATGAGAAAATGCTTTTGGAAGTTTGATAAAGTGTAGTTAATGTTCTTTCCAAAAATAGAGATTTTGTCTTGATTCAGCCGTTACTTTTGATTTGCAATGAATAAATTGTAACGCTTCAGAACATGCTTTCTTGTGATCATATTAGAAGATGAATTTTACCTTTGAGACTTCTTTTAGTTCTTTCCAGAACTTTACTTATCAGAATATCATAGTTTTTGTTCGCAGCATTGGTGCATTCAAAAGTTGTAACATTAGAACTTCTTCAATTAAGCGTGTCACACAGATTTGCTTCTAAGTATAATATGTCACATCAGAGCTTCAAAAACGAAACTTTCTCATCTTCTATGCTTCTTACATGAGAATTTCCCTACATATCAAACCACATAATTAGAGAGCATATTTGTTTTCTCTCTCTCTCTCTCTCTCTCTCTCTCTCTCTCTCTCTCTCTCTCTCTCCATATATATATATATATATATATATATATATATATATATATATATATATATATATATATATATATATATATATATATATATATATATATATATATATATATATATATATATATATATATATATATATATATATATATATATATATATATATATATATATATATATATATATATATATATATATATATATATATATATCATGTGTTTGTTATCACCAAAATTGTTACAAGGGTGTGGAACCAAACTATGTTCTAATAGCTTTTAGCCATTGTTTTGCATGTGTCGACACATAACCTTTTCAGGTCGACACATACTACTTTGAGGCTCATTTTTTCATAATTTTTTATTTTTGAAACTACCCTTTTTTACCTAAAAAGATTCCAACTATCAATATATCATTCATAACTTTGTGAAACCATAAAATTAGCATATTTCTCTCTTCATCTTCAACATCCAATCTATGCATACACACTGAGATTACATTGTAACTATGTTCCGTTTGGGTGCCATATATATAAGGATTCCTAGTGTCCAATTTTTTATTTGGTAGAGTTTTGTAGAGGTTTTCATCCAGGAAAAACATCGGGTTTGTCCTCCAAGATTATTGGTTGATTTGGGGGTTTTCGTGCAAGATCGTTAAAGACAGAATAGTGGTAAAGTGAACAACATTGGAGTGCTAAAAATCCTTGCAAGGAACCTTGGAGTGTTTGAAATATTTTCAAGGAAGTAGCTTAAAGTTCCAGATAGAATTCAATATCTTGTGTTGATAGATTGTAATCTGATTTTCTCGAGTGAACAACCTAAGCGTGTTTGAAATCTTTGCAAGGAACCTTGAAGTGTTTGAAATATTTTCAAGGAAGTAGCTTAAGTGGAGAATAGGTTGAATATATTGTGTGCTTGATCTTGTTGAAGATCAAAATAATATAAGAGTTTGAATCAACATAGAACGGTTAAGGTTTGTAGGATTGCTCTTGAACACTTCTCTTGTAACCATACTTTTGCAATGTAAGAAGTTATGTTAATTCCAAATTTGGAATTGGGGGGAGATGTAGCCTTAGCAAGGAATACTAGTTAACTTACTAAACAAAACCTTGTTCCTTTTAACTTTTATTGCTTTACTTGTTTTAATCTTCTTACATCGATTTTTCAAATAGCATTTAGTAATTTATCGACACGTAGGAATTTTCTGAAACGGTTTTTGTTTTGAATTGTGTGTTAGGTTGCATATAATCACTTTTGATTATAAGTGTTTTTCATATAAACAAAACAAAAAGTAAAATTATAAAACTTTGATTGCACGCCAAGTGTTTCACAAATTGTTTATCTTGTTTAACTCAAAGGAAAATTGCAATGTTCTATCTCTTTCATTTACTCTCTATTTGCAATTTGTTGAATGTGTTGTTTAATCGATTGATTCGTATAGAATTTATCTTTGATTATTAAATTTTAAATTGCTTTTTTGATTATCTTATAATCACTTTGATTGTAAGTGCTTGTGCATATCAACAAATCTAAAAAAAATTCTAAGAAATTGATTGTGCGCCGCATGTTCGATAAATTGTCAAGTTATGTTTTTAATATGATTTCATTAGAAATAGGAAACCGTGGTGTTGCATATTGAATGGTTAATTGATATATTATTATGTTGATTGATTTTATCATTATGTTAATTCCTATGGCTCATGTATATTTGAGTTTCCAATAACTAGGTTCCTTTAGACTACTATATTGATCTAGGCCAAAAACTTTCCGCTCAATATTGTTTTTCAAATAAATTTTAAATAACCTTTTTGAAACTAAATTTTTATTTTGGGATCATTCACCCCCCCCTTCTAGATCAGGTGTTGTAGTCTAACACACGTGACCACAAACGACGCAAGTAGCCAACCAAAAATATCCACCATCGCTCGGTGACAAGGATTCTTCGTCAGGCGACACCTCCTCGCTTCTCCATCATCGGGCGCTCCAAGCAGTGATGTACTTTAGTAACTTCATCAAAATTCAGCATTCCTCTCCAAGCCATCGCGCATGCGTTTCCCGGAGACGTAGCTTCTCTTCGCCATACTAGTGTCGGGCGATTCTCCCAAAAACACTGACGCTGAGCTTTCTTTGATTCTTCATCTCTGAGCCTACTTCAAACTGCATCATCTGAACATAAATTGTTGAAAAACTAACAAACACATTAAATATACCAAGATTACTTACAATGATGCAGGAAGCACTTAAAATAAGTCATTTTCGAAATCAAAAGCACACAAAAGAGCTTAAAAGTGTCAATAAATGATATGAAAATTAACCAAAATTTGACACTTAACACATATTCGCTTTTCAGGTCGACACATGCAACTCATTTTTGAAGCCTGTAGCCTCTACATGACTCAGGTCGGCACATGCATTTCATAAGTTGACACATACTAAAGAATTTCCGAAGGGCCATTTGTTGTCAAGAGAGTTTTCTCTGGCGGTGCCATGATGCTGACTACCATGGATGGTGAAGATTTCCCACATCCCATAAACGCGGACATAGTTAAAAAATACTACGCATAAGAGACCCGTTAGGTTGACACACCTAAGAAAAATAAGGGCATCCTGGCAAACCAAAAGGTTTGGGCAAAAATTATGGATATATGAAAAAGATTGTACACCCGACAAGTTGAAAACCCGAAAGGGAGACTTTGGCAAAAAAGGGTATCCTAGTGGGCTGAAAACTCGAAAGGGCGGTCCAGGCAAAAATTAACGCTTAAAAGCATACGACTATGTCCCGTAGAATCAACACAATCAATTTTATCACCAAGATCCAAGTTCAAACGGTCCAAGATCAATCCAATCAACTTCTATCAACGGAAACGGACATTCGAAGACATTGGGGCAATAGTAGAGTTGGAAGGCAATGAGATCATTTCACATGGCTGTTTGTTTTCATTCTCAATTTTATTTTCCTTTCGACGATTTCCTCTTACTAGGATCTCCGTCTCTCTGTACAAAAACACCTATTCAGGGGGAAAACATCAATACAAATATACTTTGAAGTGCAAAATTTATGTCTTTGTTTTGAATTCAAATTTGTCTAATGACTAAAATTGAATGAACATATGCATATGAACATAATTAAAACTATTTGGCACATGCGTCCTGTTAAGCAGCAGCAACCATATCTTTAATGTATATGAAGTATCCCCACCGAGTTATCTCATTATCATTATCCCCGTAAGGACGGTTACAATAAACCTTTCCCCAACAAAGTTACCCACAAAGTATCTTTGCGTAGGATAATCCCCGACCAAAGTCTCAATCTCTTGGCATCTCTCTCTTCAGCTAAGTCAATTTTTACAAGATTGAAGCCTTGTGGATCTCTTCCTAAAGGAAATTCACCCCCTCAACAGGGTTAATTTCCCCAACAGGGTTTTATTTCCCCAACAACAATCGAGGAAACACAAAATTCTCCAACCGAGTACATAATTCCCCAGCTAAGTCTGTCTTCCCCAGCTGAGTATATCTTCCCCCATCCAAGGTTATTATCCCCAAGTGGAATTTATCCTCCCTAGTTGAGTGTATTCTCCCCAAGCTGAGTCTGTCCTACCCGACTGAGTCTACACTGTCCAATTTGAATTTTCCTTTCAGATTATTGCAAATCATAGGGCCATAACCCTTGATCCCTTGTAAAGTCGTCACCAAAGCCTTTACTATTCCCAAAAATATACTATGAAGCCTGGACCCGACCAGATATTAGGACAATTTTCAAGTAATTGTTGAAACCTGGACCCGACCAGATAACAGTTTGAATATCTGAAACCTGGACCCGACCAGATAATAGTTGATCTCAATTTCAAGATACTATGAAACCTGGACCCGACCAGATAATAGTCTAACTCTTCAAAGATATAGAAGAACCTGGACTCAACCTGACCAAGGTTTAACTTCTTTTCCCCCGTAGAATTTTCCTCTGCCCTAATAAATTACTTTGAAACCTGGATCCAACCAGATATAAGTTTTCAATTTCATTTTTTCAAACAAGTTTTTGTGAAGCCTGGATCCGACCATATATCAATTACCCTCAGAGATTCATTGTGAAACCTGGAAACCGACCAGATAACAACTAAATCCCTAAACAGTTTATTGTGAAGCCTGGACCCGACCAGATAGCAATTGACCTCATCAATCTCAAAAATCTGTAAAGCCTAGACCCAACCAGATAACAGTTTTTCAAACATTTTATTGTAAAACCTGGAGCCCGACCAGATAACAACTAACTATGATCCCCAGAGAGACACTATGAAGCCTGGACTCGACCAGATAATAGTGCAACTTTCCAAATACCATGAAACCTGGATCTGACCAGATAGTAGTTACCACTTCAAGTTACTGTGAAACCTGGATCCGACCAGATAATAGTTAACTTCCGTATCCTCAGCAAGTTGTTATGAAGCCTTGATCCGACCAGATTACTATTCAATTTCAAGAAATTTTCTACAAAGCTTGGAATCCAACCAGATAACAGTTAATTTCTCTCTTACCCCAGTAAGTTTCCGTGAAGCCTGGATCCGACCAGATAGCAATTGACTACTTCATCCTCATCAAATTGTGAAGACTGGATCCAACCAGATAACAGATGACATTCGACATATATTCTCCATTAAAAGCATCCTTTCAACAAAGTTTGAAGATATGCATATCCTTCATCCCCAATGGCAATCAGGGATTCAACCCCCCAGAATTTCCTCAACAACAGTCAGGGATTTATTTTCCCGGACAAAAACATACATCTCACATTCATACATCATAGCATGTACATAGCATATCCATTTAACATAATACCACATCTGGTGAACATCATACAGGCATCTGCATTTTACTAACTCTTTTTCTCATAGGTAAAACATCAAGTTTTAGTATAAATCAAAAAGAGATTTGTGTTGATACTTCTTCCAGTATTTACCAACATTCCTCTAGATGGCATCTATAAGCACATTCACCATCCATCTCCGAGTGCAAATTTCTGGGCACTTTAGTGTTCAATCATCTTTCACCTTCAAGTCACGAATGGAGGATCCGCCAATCTAACTCTTCAGGTTTAGGAAAATTGAACAGGGGAAGTTGTTGTACCCCAAAATTTACCCTCTCATTTATTAAAAAATTTCTCACAAATATATCTCTTGGTTCAAGACTGCACTATGGTTGATCAGCTCAAGACACCTTCTTAAACACTGATGACCAAAATTAGGGTTAGATATTGCACAAGGATAATTGAACTTTAAATGCTTCATATGACCTTCAAGGATCATTATGGACCTCCAATATTACTCATGTCAATTTTCAAGCCTTGGATCACACTTTTGCTCAATCAATTGAGCAGTTGACCTAAAATCAGTTGTATTGGGGGAAAAGTCAACTATGGCTAATTTATAGTCAAACTTCATAATTTTTTATCCACATCAACTTTATAAACTCATATGTATCATTTGATCAAGTTTGTACCATAATTCCTCAAGAAATTTGATCAAATCATCAAAAGGGCAAAATGGTCAAAATTAGGGTTTTGACTGAGAAAGGGAAATTTCTGATTTTTGACCTAGCAAATGGTCAATTGGTTTGAAGCATGATTTAAAGAGTTCAATTGCATCATTTTGACATAATGTCATGACCTAAAACATTGCTCAAGATCAATTGGATTGATAGTGAATTTCTTGTCAACTGATTAAAAAGTCAACTATACACTTAAAAGTCAAACTTTGACTTTTTGGTCAAAATTCAATGTCAAAGATCAAAATTCATCAAAACATGTCAAAATGTGAAACTTATTAATCAAGAAATCAAAAAGTCAAGATTTCATTTTGAAAAGTCAAACTTTTATAACTTAGAAATTTTTCTAAGTGTTTAAAACTTCATGTTTTTTCATAACTTTAAGCCAATTTTTCACCATGATGCAAGAGGATTCAGAAGAAACTTTCAACATGAAATTTGTAGCTCTCCATGATATATACAACATTTATTTACACAAATTCTTCTAAAAGTTCTTAGATATCATGTTATTAATTCATAAAGTCATGGTCTTGAAATTGAACACTTAGTGAAATTTTGCCCTAGTTTTGGTCAGGATTTTGACCTAACTTCATGGAACTTTTTCATATAGTTCCAAGGGGAATTTTCCAAAGTGATTCAAATATGGGTTTTATAGCACATTACAAGCTTTCCAAAATATCCAATAACTCCTTGAGATCATTCTTAAGCAGGGAGAATCGAAGAGATGAAGTTAGGGTTTTCACACTTGAAATACAAGTCATTTTGTGATGAACAAGATTCAAATTTCAAACCTATGCTGCATAATCTATACATTACAGGCCTCAAATTTTTTAGGCACTCCATAATTAATTTCTTTCACAGCCTTTAGAGGTCTCAATTCAAGCATTTAATGCAAAGCCATGCTTTATATCCATTTTAGGAAGAAAGTGCACAATGCCATTTTGATAAAGTAGCTTTTTGCATAAAACTTGTTCTTGAGCCTTGCAATTGTTTTCTTCTGATCATACATGTCCTATAACTCAAGAGAAGTTTGTCTAAACACTTACAATCACTCAGCCCATGATTGTACTTTCTCTTGGAACCATACTTCGCACTTATCTTCAAAATCAAGTAACATAGCAATCAACTTGTATCTTGTACTTCTGACCCTCTCAAGCACAAAAAACCTTCTCATTACTTATGTACAAGTCATTTGCCACAAATCACACTCATGCTTGAGCCCTGAAAAGACCAATAACTCATATTTGCATCTCACACCTCCATTGTTACATATTCTGGCCAAAAATCCCAAAACCAAAAACTACTCGTGCGTTTCTTGGCCTCATGCTTCCAAAAGCTTCCAAGCATCATACACAAACAATCCCAAACTCTGTTACAATTCTGTAACACCATCTTCCTCCATTTCCAAGTTCAAAAACAGAGCACTGCAAGTGGACTTCTCCAGACCATTTCATCCATTCGCCAACCAAGCTAATCACTGTATTAGCTTCCTGGGACCTCAGTGGAGCTATTCTGATCATCACAACACCTTGAGGAGTGCTCAAACTTCGAATACGATTTCCAGTTTTGAGGTAAGTTTCCTTAACTTTGAACTCTTCATACAAGCATCATTAATGGTTTATTTGTGAATGAAAAATGTAGATATCATTACCCTAAAGCTAACCATTTCCATAGTTTTCATTTATGTTGCTTGAGCTTAGAGAATTTTAAGATTGAAGTTTCTAAAATTTTTAGTGTTCAGATTAGGGCCATTAAAATTCATGCTTGTCTTTGATCTATAATTTTATTGCTTTACATTTCTGAAATCATGAGGAAATTTGCCACAAGATTCATGTTTACACTTTTGCAAATGGATGAGAAATGAACAAGATGCAGGTACTCTAGTTGGGCGTGAGGTTGGAGATGAAGTTCAGGCCATGGACTTGATTTCTAATATATATTTATTGTTTTGTTTATATGAACAAATGTATAGCCACCCCAGTGGTAAAGCGCGCGCCTGTTAACCTTTGGGACTTGGGTTCGAGCCCTAGTGGTACCCTTTTTCTTATTTTCTCATTTTTTCCTCACATTTTTTATGTTTGTTTGCAGCGCTGGGCCCCTTGTGTTGGGCCTAGTATTTTTGCTCATTGCATACTCCCTGCTCACTATTCACACCCCTGGCCCATTTTATTTTCCTTTTTCTCGTTTTTTGTTTATTTGTTTTCTTTAATATTTTATTTAATATTAGGAAAATCAGAAAAAATATAAAAATATTAGATTTATATTTTGATATAGTTTATTTATTTTTACAATAAAAATTATTTTTATTTAATCATACTTTATCTATTTTAATAATTAATTTATAAATTTAATTAGAAACTAGGGTTTTAATTATTTCTTTTACAATTAAAAAACATTCTTTTAAAACAAAAAAAGAGCAAAAATATTTTTATAATACCATATATTATTTTCAAGACAAATAAGACATTAAAAATATTTTTCTTACAAAATTAATTTCATTTTCTTTCTTAATCAATTAATATTTAGATTAGGGTTTTACTTAATTTTCTTTTCCTAATTAATTTAGGTTTACTTTTACTAATTTAACTAATTATTTACTTTTAGTTAATTATGTTAAAAACTAAACCCTTTCCTAAAAAAATCCAAACCAAAATCCATTTTTTTCTTTCCATTTACATTCTTGTATATCTATTCATTTTTGTACATTAATTATTCAAATTCAATATGGTTGTAATAGATAATTAGGTTTGTTTTCTTGCAATCCCCATTTGAAATTTGTACACCCCTCCCACAAGTATTGTAATAGCATAATAATTTTAAATTCCCCAATTTATCGCTTTATATACAACTGCTAGTAATTAGGGTTTTGTATGGAAATACTAAAACCAATCAATTAGCAAACCCTAATCAAAGACAAATTAAGCATGAAAATAAATACACTTGTACACAAGAACCCCTAGGATAAAATCCACTTGGTTGCCTTACAAAATGGACATGTTATTCATGTGAGGTATAGCAAAAACAAACAAACACAAGATCATAGTCCCTCAATGACGCTATCTATATCGCCTTTTCAAAATGATCTTAGTCCCTAAGGAAATATGCTAGGATACCTTGCAACATTGCTAATCATGGTTATACGATGACCCACGTCCGTCCCGCTTACATCCAAAGATAGGGTTACTTACCAAATAAATGGTAAGATAACAATGTCAAAGGAGAAAGGAAATGAACATGAAAGAATTTTGAGTAGGTAGAATGCTTCTAGTTACTTGCTCAATTTCAAAACAAAACATCCTTGATATTTTCAAAACAAACACCAATACTTTCAAAACATCTTTCAAACTTGAAAACATTTTCAAAAGATCAACACTTTGTATACATTCTTACAAATAAGAATCATTACAAAGTTTTCCCAAACGGTGGTGCCTTTTCAAAATACTTTCAAAAACCACACAAAGCACAATTTCAAACAAAAAGCAAGTGATCTAGAAAGTAACTAAGAGCCCATGGAAAATCATGGATGAAAATGATGTTAATACCTTCCCTTTCCATAATCTACCACTCGAACCCAATAAACAATCTCAAAGGTCTTTCCTGTGCTTTTTCACCTTTCCTTTTGGATAAAAGAAAAGTCAGTGACGACTCTTGCTAACCGCAACATTTGCGATAAAACACAAAACACCCAAGTCAGTTCTCCCACCGTATCACACTCCATTTTCTGATAGGGAGTTGGTGGACATGTTCTTGGGTACATTATCTGGGCCATTCTTTAAGAACCTTATTGGAAGTTCTTCTACTGGGTTTACATAATTGATCTTGACGGGCGAACGAGTTGAGGCTGGCATTAAAAATGGTAAGATACAAAGGGGTGCATCCTCCAGCACAGCAAAGAAACCATTCACAATGAAGAAGGAGGTCAATGATGTTTATGGTCAAAGAAATCTTAACAAAACTGAGCATCGTCCGACAGTAGAGGCTGTTATGATTTCCAATTCTACATCAATCCGACAATAGAATAATTAGTCCAGAATAAATAAGCCAAGGAGACAATTTACCCAGATCAACATGACCCTATCCCAGGTTTTACCACATCCGCTGAAGTCCAATTTGGTTACCCTGAAGGAGGCTCCCAAGAATCCCAACACTACATCTCCTCACTACAATACAAATGCTCGGTGTGCTTACCATTCTGAAAGTCCAGGCCATGATACAAACGATTGTTGGGCTTTGAAGAACAAGGTACAAGACTTGATTTAGGAAAAGGAGATTGAATTTGATGCTCCTGAGACCCCTAATGTTATAACTGCCCCTATGCCCAAACACGACCGTGGTGTCAATGCTGTTGATGATGTCATGTTTGTTGCTTCCGTGGATGAACTGGCTACTCCACTTCTGACTATTAAGAAGAATCTCTTGTAGGCCGGTTTATTTCCGGGTTGTGCCGAAGGCTGCCACTTATGTTTGTCCTTACCTAATGGTTGCCATTTGTTGAAGGAAGGCGTTTAGTGCCTGATGGATAATAAAGAAATCCTGTTTGAAAAGACTCCAGTTGCAAGTGTTCCATGTGAAGATGTTTCTATAATTACCGTTTCCGCCAATCCTCCCAATGTCTCCTCCAAAAGACCTGTCAGGATTACATTTGTTCCAAAAGTTGCTCCATTGATAATTACTTTCCTTGGACCTATACCATAGTCCTTGGATAAAGCTGTTCCCTGGAACTATGGGGCTAACGTCTATTACCATGGCGTCAAGCAAGATTTGCTGATTGTTAAGGATAAAGATGCTCAAGACTCTGATCCTGACATTAGTAATATCGTCGGGACCAGTAAGATAACAAGAAGCAGAAGAGTTTTCTCTCCCTAGATCTCTCCTCCTAAAACTGTTACTACTCCTGTGATCATCCTTGCTGCTACTCCTGTCAGTATTCCTATGACTACTCCTGCTGTTACCCCTGCCACTAAGTCGACTAAGACTTGGGGCAAAGAGATATTGGTTGAGCCTGTCCAAACGAAGGTGCACCCAGAAGTCATCCCAGAATCCTCTAAGCAAGAGATGGAGGAAATCTTAAAGATAATCAAGAAGAGTGACTACAACGTGGTTGAACAACTGGAGCAGACCCCTTCAAAGATCTCAATGCTGGCCCTGTTACTATGCTCTGAAGCCCATGCCAAGGCTTTAGTGAAATTCCTCAAGACTTCTCACGTGCCTCAAGTAACCTCCGCTGATCAATTTGAAGACTGTGTGACCAGTTTGACTGCTGATAATGGGTTATGTTTCTCTGATGCTGATCTGACTCCTAGAGAAAGAAAACATAATGATGCCATGCACGTCTCTATCGGGTGCAGGGGAACTACTTTGGCCCATGTTCTAGTGGATACAGGCTCATCACTGAGTTTCTGCCCAAGAAGGCCCTTGACAGGTTAGATTATGAAGGATTGACTCTGAAGCCTAGCAACATTGTGGTGAGAGCCTTCAACGGTTCTAAAAGAATGGTGCATGGGAAGGTGGACATCCCTATCAAAGCGGGTACTCAGACCTTTAATTCCACTTTCTATGTGATGGACATCCACCCATCTTACTCCTGTTTATTGGGTCGACCCTGGATCCATGGGGTTGGCGTTGTGACTTCAACCTTACATCAGATGCTGAAATACCCAGTCAATGGGAAAATTATCACGGTCAATGGGAAGGAGAAGTACAAAGTCAGCCACCTGAACTCTTTCAGGTACGTTGAAATGGATAACGAGTTCATTAAGTCCCCCAGTCAGAACTTTAAGGAGGTTCCACAAACCATTGTTGCAACCAAAACCGCTAGTGTTCCAAAGACTACTAGGCTTCCACTGAAGATGGACTCTCTGAAAGATTACAGAGCAGTTCTTGAAGAAGGTAGGTGTATAATTTGGGGCAAACTCCCAGATATTCCCTACAAATTTGACAAATTTGGTTTGGGTTTTACATCAGGATCCCAAAGAGCTGTTCGTCGCGCTCGTTCCGGAGGACCACCCTTACGCATCAGCAGTCATGGGGTTAATGTTTTGGAAGATAGTGACAATGACAGTAACATGGACCAATGGATCTTCCCAACTTTTAGGGGAGGACTCACCAACTGGAAGGCTAAATGCTTTGTGTCGATTACTTTTATTCAGGAGTAATTGTCCTTTTTTGTTTTTGGATATGTAATAAATGGATAATACAAACTCTAAAGCCTTGTGACTTACCCGAGGTACAATGGTTTATTTGTGAGGGATATCATGTTTCATTTTCATATGTCATTAATAAAGAGTTGGACGTTTTTTACATACAAATTTTGCGCTCTCTGTCTTTCTTTTCTGCTTTTTACTTTATTAAAACAGCTATGCTCTTACACACACTCACATATCAAAATGCATATCCACATCCACTATGGATCCATTGATAACGGTTCTGCTATTGCTCATTATGACTTTGAAAATCTGATCAATTAAGCCGATGACGAAGGTGAGGAAGATTGTGAGGTACCGGGAGAGCTTTCCAGACTGTTACAACCGGAAGAAAGGGTAATACAACCTCATGAGGAGCTAGTTGAGACATTGAACTTGGGTACTGAAGAGGACAGAAAATAAGTCAAGGTAGGTCCTAACTTGGAGCCCAGTGTCAAACAGTGGTTATTACAAATGCTACATGACTATGTTGAGGTTTTTTCCTGGTCATACGAAGACATGTCGGGACTTGATACCGACATTGTGGTTCATCGCCTACCAACAAAAGAGGATTTCCCTCCAGTTAAATAGAAGGTTCGTTGTATGCGGCCGGATATCTCAGAAAAGATCAAGGCTGAAGTCATAAAATAGTTCAATGTCGGTTTCTTAGCTGTCACGTCCTATCCACAATGGGTGCTAATGTTGTTCCAGTGCCTAAGAAGAACGGTAAGATACGTATGTGTGTGGATTATAGAGACTTGAACAGGGAAAGCCGCAAGGATAACTTTCCACTTACCAACATTGATGTTCTGGCTGACAACACCACACAATATAAAGTATTCTCCTTCATGGATGGTTTCTCTGGGTATAATCAGATCAAGATGGCACCCGAGGACATGGAGAAGACAACCTTCGTCACACATTGGGGCACTTTCTGTTACAAGGTATTTCCATTTGGGTTGAAGAACGCTGGGGCAACCTATCAACGGGCCATGGTAGCTTTGTTTCATGATATGATCCATCACGAGATAGAGGTGTACGTTAATGACATGATAGCCAGGTCTCAGACTGAAGAGGAGCACCTTGATCACCTACAAAAATTATTTGACAGGCTGAAGAAATACAAATTAAGGATAAACCCGAATAAGTGCACTTTCGGAGTAAGATCCGGTAAGCTCTTAGGTTTTGTTGTCATGAACAAAGGCATTGAAGTGGATCCTGCAAAACTCAAAGCTATACAAGAAATGTCGACTCCTCGCACTGAGAAGGAAGTTAGGGGATTCTTGGGACGCCTAAACTACAAATCCAGATTCATTTCACATCTGACCGCTACTTGTGAGCCAATCTTCAAGTTACTAAAGAAAGATCAAGCAGTGAAGTGGAATGATAATTTCCATTACGCCTTTGACAAAATCAAGGAATATCTCTAAGAGCCTCCAATTCTGATGCCTCCAGTTGAAGGAAGACCTCTGATTATGTACTTAACGGTATTAGAGAACTCAATAGGGTGTGTGTTTGGGAAGCATGACGAGTCTGGTCGAAAAGAGCGTGCAATATACTACCTTAGCAAAAAATTTACCGACTGTGAAACAAGATACTCATTGCTCGAGAAAACTTGTTGTGCTTTGATATGGGTTGCTCACCGACTAAGACATTATATGTTGACCCACACTACTTTGTTGATATCTAAGATGGTTTCTATCAAGTACATCTTTGAGAAGCCCGCTCTCTCCGGAAGAATAGCAAGATGGAAAATGATCCAGACCGAATACGATATTCAATACACAACCCAAAAAGAAATTAAGGGAAGTATACTAGCTGATCATTTGGCACATCAAGTTATGGATGACTACTAATCCATGAATTTTGAGTTCCCGGACAAGAACATCATGTTAGTAACTAATTATGAAGAACTTGGACCAGATGAAGGACCTGAAAAAGGATCCCGATGGACTATGGTTTTTGAAGGAGCTTCCAACGCTCTTGGTAATGGCATCGGATCTATGATCATATCTCCTGGAGGCTGTCATACTCCTTTCACTTCCAGACTATGTTTCAATTGTACCAACAATATAGTTGAGTATGAAGCATGTTTGATGGGTCTCAAAGTTGCAATTGATTTAAGGATCAAGTTCTTAAGCGTGTTTGGAGACTCGACTTTGATAATCAGCCAGATCAAAGGAGAATGGGAAACAAAGCATCCTAATCTCATCCCTTACAAAGAGCATGTGTTGACATTAATACCATACTTTGAAGAAATCACCTTTGAGCATTTTCCACAAGAAGAAAATCAACTAGCGGACGCGTTAGCTACGATGTCATCCATGTTCAAGGTCAGGTAGGATAATGAGGCTCCTCAGATCACCATTGAAAGGATGGATAAGCCTTGATTCCATGAAGTCAAAAGATATCTTGAAGCCCAAGAATATCCTGAAGGAGCTTCGGTCAATGATAAGAAGTTCCTAAGAAGGTTCTCTACTAAGTCCTTTCTCAGTAATGGGATCCTCTACGAGCGCAATCACGACTCTACCTTGCTTCAGTGTGTAGACAAGAGTGAGGCAGAAAAGATTATGGCTGACTTACATGAAGATACCTTTGGAACTCATTCCAGTGGACATACGATGGTTAAAAAGATCCTACTGGCAGGATACTATTTGTCCACCATGGAGGCAAACTGTTATCAACATTCACGAACTTCCCATAAATGCAAGATCTATGCTGATAAGGTGCATGCACCTCCCGTTCCTCTAAACATCTTAACTGCTCCTTGGCCATTCACAATGTAGGGCATCGACATGATTGGAGGGATTATACCGACAGCTTCTAATGGGCACCTCTTCATCCAGGTTTCCATTGATTACTTCACGAAATGGATCGAGTCAGCTTCATTTGCTTTTGTTACCAAGAACGTTGTGGCCTGATTCATCAAACATAACCTTATTTGTCGGTACGGTATTCCAGAAATAATCATTATAGATAATGGTACCAATCTCAATAACATTATCATCTTCGAGCTTTGCACGCAATTCAAGATTTAGCATCATAACTCTTCTCCCTACCGACGGAAGATGAATGTCGTTGTAGAAGCTGCTAACTAAAACATCAAGAGAATCATATAGAAGATGACAGTGACATATAAAGATTGGTATGAGATGTTACCATTTCATCTTCATGGTTACCGCGCCATAACGCGCATCTCAACAGGGGAAACTCCTTTCTCTTTGGTATACGGTATGGAAGTTGTCCTACCCATTGAGGTCCAAATCCTTTCTTTGAGAATCATGAAGGATGTAGGTTTGAATAAAGATGAATGGGTTCAGACTCGACTTGACTAGTTAAACATGATTAATGAGAAGAGGCTCGCGGTTGTGTGCCATTGTCAGATGTACCTAAAAAGTATGATCAATGCTTTCAACAAGAAGGTCAAACGTCAGGTATATCAGGCTGGTGACCTGGTAATCAAAATTATACTTCCACAAGGTGATCCCAGGGGCAAATGGACTCCCACATACGAATGGACATTTATAATCAAGGACATATTCTCTGGTGGAGCCATGATCCTAACCACTATGGACGGTGACGACCTTCCGCATCCTGTAAACGTGGACATAGTTAAAAGATACTACACATAAACAAAGACCCGCTAGGTCGAATGGCCTAGGAAAAATTTAGAGCATCCCAGCGAACCAAAAGGGTTCGGGAAAAATTAGGGATATATATGAAAAAATTTATATTCCTGACAAGTCAAAAACTTGAAAAGGTGGCTTGGGAAAAAAAGGGTATCCCAATGGACTAAAAACCCGAAAGGGCGGTCCAGGCAAAAGTTATGGATTTAAATCGTATAATTATGTCCCGTTGGATCACCTTACAGCCAATCTTCAGTATCAACTATCAAGCTCAAGCGATACTAATCAATCTAACCAGCTTAGGAAAAGCAGCGAAAGTGATGAGATACTCAAGGACATAAAGGCAATAGCAGAATTGGAACTAAATGGGATTATTTCATATAGCTGTCTTTCTTTGTATAATTTTCATTCTTACGACGAAATTCTATTACTAGGATGTCTGTCTCCTTGTACAAAAACGCTTATTAATACAAAACTATTCCTTTAAAAGTGCAAAACTTCTATTTTTATCTTTCCGTTTTGTGCGCGAAAGCGTCTAGTGATCATTCTTGAACATATGCATCTGAATGTGATTACTTCTTACAAATATACGCCTAAAAATAGAAGACAATTGCTAATGACTTTCATAAGCGGGACAATATCCAAGGGCCATCCAAAAAATCCCCGCAGATGTTTTCTCCGGTAGATACCTTCTCCAGCAGGTACAGAGGCAGGGGCATTCTACTACAAGGTCACTGCCATATTCTCAGCAAATAACCTATTGACGTCAGTTGTTCTCGCATCCCCGGTAAAAGAAAAATCTCCAATTACTACTTAAAAATCCCCAATGAAGTCGCCAGGATTCTAAAGATTCCCCTACAGGGATTCAACGAAATCCCCAAGCAGTTTATGGAGTTCATCTTCCGCAACAAAGTTTTGTAAAACTCAAATAGTTTATAAAACCTTATCCCCAATAGAGTTTATTTCTCTTGCTACAGAAGTTCATCTCCCAGGGAAGTTTATTTCTCCAAATTGGTGAAACATTCTAACGAAACTCTTCCTCTTGGCAAAATCATTCTCAAGCAGAAGTCGAAGATCCTCGGCAGAGAAAGGGAATCTCCAATAAAACAATCTCCATTCACTGTCCCCAGTGGAAATTAAAGATTCACTTTCTTCACTCACCAACAGTTGTCCGGGATTCAGCTTCCTGATACTCTTCAGCAGCTGTCAGGGATTTATTCTCCCAGACAAAGATATTGCACAACGGCATTACATGTTTATACATCATGGCATGTGCATACAAATACATATATCATAATCTCATTTATTTTGGGATCATCATGCAATTCATACATCATGACATCGCATAAAACTGATTTCACCTTTTCGGGTTAAATTAGCAATTAGACAAATGCTATCAACTTTTACAGCAGGTCAAAGATTAATGCCTGAAACCAGACGGGGAAACTATCTGCACAACCAAGTGGTATGTGTAACAGCCCAAGCCTTCAGCGTTCCCAGCACTATTACCTCACGATCTTCTCTACCCCCCTCACTAGTAGAGTTTTTTCCTTCTGTGGGAATCGAACCCTGTACCCTTGGGCTGTTACATAAAAAGGCGCCATATATAGTGGAGGTGTTGATTATACTCTCTATGAGGGTCTTATGACCAAATTTGGAGGCCTTAAATATATGGTCGATCAAGTGGAGGTGTTGATTATACTCTCTTTGTTTTTAGTGACCTTTCTACACTTTTGGGTTGTAATGATATCATAATCTTATTAATAAAAATTTCTTAATTCCAACTTTAATGTTCTGATGTTTTGTTTCCTTCATTGATCTATTTGTCCTCATATTTGACATATTTTGGTTTGTTTTTTCTCTACACTTCCTCTTTGTTGGAAACTGAGGCAACTTACTATGTTTTGGTTCAGTCGTTCCATTTGTTAGGAACTAGTGTGATCTTTGGAGTTTCGTCATTATCTGTCTCATTTGTTGGAATTATTGTAACTCTCCAGTGTCACTAGAGATTATCCCTTCATAAGAGTTTGATCCCCTTCTCTTCCCCTTATTTGAGCTTGGTTTGGGATTGACGTCTCCAGGTTTCACCACCTACGCCCTTGGAGTTACTAGCTTTGAGTGTGTGTGTGGGGGGGGGGGGGGGTGCACTAGTTGTGACGTAATGCGTTTTATTTCTTTGACCATGCTTTTGAAAGGTGATAACTTACACCATTTTGACAAAGATTACATAGTGGTTTTCCTCTAGCCTCATCAACACCAGGAATTAGAAATGGTGTCAGGTTAAAAGATTATAAGGAAGTCAAAATCAGAATTATATATGAATCGAGATGATGGACTTCTAATGCGGTGCTGCAAGTTTCATGTAACACCTAGGTTGAAGAGGGAAATGGGCGGTTGCCACATCAGAATGAGAGAGTTCCTAATGTTGTGCATGGAAGAGACTACATTGTTGAAGGAATACTTGTAAGGATTGATACGCACTACCTATACTAACAAGATGCATCTTCTTTTCGGTAATCTGACAAATAAGAACTTCACAGTTAATGAGGTTTGACTTAGTAGTAATTAGATGGGTGACCTTCTGGAAAGTTTCCTGAAAAGAGTGTGAGTGAGAACAAAGCATGCTGAAAAGACCCATGTTGATTTGCGAAGTCGGTCGATAATCTTGAAAGTAATATGAGAAATTAAAAGGTTAGCACATGGAGGTGGACCTAAAAGATTTGCACACCAAACGTCTAAGTCAATGAATGAGTCCAAAAAAATAGAGTGAGATATGAAAAATTTGTGTATCTTAAACCTTAAGCAAGTGAATATATATATATATATATATATATATATATATATATATATATATATATATATATATATATATATATATATATATATATATATATATATATATATATATATATATATATTGAATTTGATTGTGTTGAAGAATTTGAGAATAATGAAAAAATTTGTGATTGTTCTAAAATATGAGAGCCTCGTAAATCAAATAATATATAGACACCATTACATATGGATGAATCATATACTCATTAGACTCTATTTCGTAGTAACAAATGGGTTTTTCTTACTTGGACTTTTATCAGACCCAAAAAAGTGGTAATTCGAGTTGTTTAGAGGTGGCGTGACAAGGATAGATGCCTGATTTTTTTCCAGATGAATATAATAGAGACTTCTTGGATTTAGGTTTAAATCTTAATGTTGCGCTAAAGACTTTATGGTTGAGTTTTGGTCTTAATCAGCCATTTATAGTGGTGGTGGGATTTTTTTAAAAACTCATTATCTTGCCTTACGAATGACTAAATTTAAGAATTGTCAACCCCTGATAGAATTTGCACCAAACACTTTAAGAGGAGAATGCTCTCAATTTCCAAATCTACACCACTTGGCAAACCAGTAGGGGTTTGAAAATAGAATGTGAATATCTACTCGTACCATATTATAATATTGATAAAGTATATATTGAATAAAGGTCATTTCATTATCATAATAAAGGAATGATACAAATAAATGGTTGCTCATATAGATAAAGATAACCCAGCCGTCTAAGTAACTCTGGTAATGAGAAAGTGGATAAAACTCGTAACAATTTTTATACTGACCAAAGACTAAGCCAAAGTGAAACTTAGTACTATATAATAGTGGGAAATTAGGCATGAACAATAAGCTATAGCCTTTACTTTAATATATTTCAAAACAATTGCTTTCCCAGATAATTCAGTTGTTGAAGTCAAATTAAACACCATTCCATTATGTACAATATCTCACAAAAATTTAGGATTCTCTATTAATTTTCCCACCATAAAATCTTCATTAGTGATCACATTAATTTCACTACGAGCTGGAATAAGTTGTGATTCAATTGAAATATTTCCAATAATAATATCATGATAAGTGACATAATCTAAAGAATTTAAAAAATTTTGCTACGTGAAGCTGTCACTAATGATTGAAGGAAATTGATTGTATTAAATGTAAACCTAGTACACTTATTTATACACAAAAATAGTAAAGATAAGAATGCCACATAGGGCCTAATGAGAATATCCAACAAATGACAAATACTAAATTACCCTCTAATACCATCCCGTAATTTAGTAACTTATCAGAAGTTAACAACACCAATTTCATCTCTCAAGCAAAGAAATTGGGCTGTTTTTATCGCCTTTATCAAAACATCTGCCAACCGCTTCTGAGTGCTACAGTGCAGAACTTCTAACACTCCTTTTTGCACTTGACTTCTGAGAAAGTGATACTTCGTCTCAATGTGCTTGCTTCTTCCATGTGGCACTGGATTCTTTGCAAGATTAATTGCAGACTTATTATCAATCATCAGCTTCAGAGGTTCCTCAACTTCAACCTTCAGATCATGTAGCAGATTCAGAAGCCAAACTGCTTGATAAGCAACTACAGCACCTGCAATGTATTCAGCTTCACATGTTGACAAAGTCACAACAGGATGTTTCTTAGAACTCCAAGAAATTAGACCTCCCAGAAACTTGAACAAGTACCCAGAAGTACTTCTTCTGTCAATTCTATCTCCACACCAATCAGAATCAGAATAACTCATAAGTTCTGATTTGATCTTTCCTCCAGAAGGAAATAACACTCCATATTTCAGAGTTCCTTTTACATACCTCAAAATCATGACAGCAGCTTGATAATGAGACCACTTTGGTTTGCTCATGTATCTGCTGACCATTCCAACTGCATAGCAAATATCAGGTCTGATATTACACAAATACCTCAGAGAATCAACCATATGTTTGAATGTTGTAGCATCCACATCCTCTCCATCAAAATCAGAGTCCAACTTCTGATTCGTATCAGCAGGTGTGATAGCAACCTTGCAATTTGCTAGCTCAAATCTATTCATAAGCTCTAGTTCATACTTCTTCTGATGTAAAATGATTCCTTTCTCAGATTATATAAATTCCATCCCTAGAAAGAAACTCATTTTTCCAAAATCTGTCATCTCAAACGCATTCATTAGAACTTTCTTGAACTCAGCTGTTTCTTGTTCAGAACTTCCTGTGAGTAATATGTCATCAACATATAAATAGACCAGAATCATATTACCTTTTGAAGTATGCTGAACATAAACACCATGCTCCATCTCACACTTCTGAAACCCTTGTTCCTTGAAAAACGAATCAATCTTCAAATTCTAAGCTTTGGGCGCTTACTTCAGTCCATACAGAGCTTTATTTAACCTGTATACCATCCCTTCCTGATTCTTTTTCACAAATCCAGGAGGTTGTGACACATAAACTTCTTCCTTTAATGGACCGTTCAGAAATGTAGACTTCCCATCCAGGTGTATCAAAGGCCAATTTCTGTTTGCAGCTAAAGCAATCACCAATTTGATTATTTCGTGTCTAGCTACAGGCGCAAACACATCAAAGTAATCTAGTCCAGGTTTCTGAAGAAAACCTCTGGCCACTAGTCTCTCTTTGTGTTTTCCAATTGATCTATCTGACTTTAGCTTCTGCTTGAAAACCCATCTGACGCTGATGGCTTTCTTTCCTTTTGGAAGTTCTGTCAGCTTCCAAGTCTTGTTTCTTTCAATAGCCTCAAGTTCTTCTTTCATGGCATTCAGCCATACTTTCTTCTTGAGAGCTTCTTCAATACCCATTGGTTCATAATCTACTAGCATGGCACACTGAATGATTTCTCCTTCAGAATCTACTTCAGTATCATGTAACATGCTAAAATCTGCAAACCTACTAGGTATTCGTCTGATTCTCTGTGGCCTCTGATCTTGTTCTGAAGCTTCTCCAGAACTCGGAACAATGCTAGTTTCTGGACTTTGTCCAAAATTATTTCCTTCAGAATTACCACCTTCATAGTTACTTTTGGAAACTTGTTCTCCAGACCCCACGTCTTTAGAGTTTTCCCTTCCAGAAGTATAATCCCACCAGATTCTGGATCATCATCAGAATCTGGATCAGAATCATATCCACTATCAGAATCTCCCTGAGATTCTGACTCATCTTCTGAGTCTTCATCTTCTGACTCTGACTCGTCTTCAGAACTTTCTGAAGGATCTTCATAAACTAACCCTGGTGTTGGCGCTACACCAGAATCTGATTGAAGCTTGTTCCAATCCCATGTTTCTGACTCTTTCACAATGACGTCTCTGCTGATTTCAACTTTGTTGGTTTCTGGATAATAAAGCTTATAAGCACCTGTACTGTGGTACCTCACCAGTAACATTGTTTTGCTTCTATCATCCAGTTTTCGTCTTCTAGCCTCTGGAACGTGTTTGTAGCATACAGAACCAAACACCTTCAGATGGCTAACACTTTGCTTGTCTCCAGTCCATTTTTCTAAAGGAACAATTTCCTTCAGCTTCTTTGTTGGACACCTATTCAGAACATATGCTGATGTGGCAACAGCTTCTCTCCATAACATGTGAGGTAACTTCTTCTCTTTCAGCATACTTCTGGTCATATCAAGCAAAGTTATGTTTCTTCTTTCAGCAAGACCGTTGTGCTGAGGAGTATATGGAGCAGTAACCTCATGTTCTATTCCATTCTCCTCACAGAATTTCTGGAACTCTGTAGAGTTATACTCACCTCCACCATCTGTTCTCAAAATATTTAGCTTCTGACCACTCTGCTTCTCAGCCTTCACCTTGAACTTATGAAACTCAGTAAACACTTCATACTTGAACTTGATGAGTGTTACCCATGTCATTCTTGTGAACTCATCCACAAAAGACATAAAATATTTGTTTCCTCCAAGTGAAGGTACTGGAAATAGTCCACACACATCAGAATGTACTACTCCTAGAGCATGCTTTGCTCAGGGGGCTACTTCTGATGCAAATGGCAATCTGGGTTGCTTGCCTTTCATGCATATCTAACATGACTTATGAGGCTTCACAATCTTCGAAATACCATTTACGAGCTTCTTAGAACTTAGATGCCCTAAGCTTCTATAGTTCAAGTGCCCCAACCTCTTGTGCCATAGCTTACTGTCAGCTTCGGCGCCTTCTGCACTAAGACACTCCACTTCAGAAGTTTCTATATTCACCTTGAATGTTCTGTTGCTTCCCTGCTCAGACTTCATAATCAACTTCTGATTAGAATCATACAGCGACAAGAGGTTGTCCTTCATAACCACTGAAAAACCTTTTTCAATAAGCTGACCCACACCCATCAAATTGCTTTTAATTCCAGGAACATACCAAACATCTTTGATCATAATGTTTTTTCCATTCTTCACTCTGACTCTGACATTTCCCATACCTTCTGCATTAAGGTACTTATCATTAGCACATATGATCTTTGTTCTCCTTCTGGAGTCAAAGTTTATCAGCCATTGTTTGTTCCCAGTTAAGTGGTTTGAACAACCAGTGTCCATATACCACCAATCTTTTGAACAATTCCCATCAGAATCATAAGCCATCAGTAACATAGGTTCATCATCAGAATCTCCTCTGGCTATATTTGCTTCTTCTGATTTCCTTCCTCTGTTTCTACAGTCTCTGGCAAAATGGCCAAACTGTTTACAACAGTAACATTGAACCTTCTTCTTTTCATACCTTTCCTTTCCCTTCTGATATTTCTTTTCATCAGAATTTGAGGTTTCTGACTTCTGGAATTTATCACCATGTCTATTCTGCTTCTGGTCCTTCTTGACAAAAGAAGCTTTCAGAACTTGCTCCACTTCCCTCTCAGAAGTTCTTTCAGTCAGACGCAACTCTTGCGCTTCTAGACTTCTTTGCAACTCTTCTATTCTCATGGTTTCCAGATTTTTAGAATGGTCAATAGAAACAACAATGTAATCAAACTGAGGAGTAAGTGACCTCAGGATCTTTTCTATGATTACCTGTTCAGAAAGTGTTTCTCCACAAGCCTTCATCTCATTAGTGATCAGAATCATTCTGGAGATGTACTCAGAAACTTTCTCACTGTTCTTCATGCTGAGATTTTCATATTGTTTTCGCAGGGACTGAAGCTTTACCTTCTTTACTGACACGTCACCACCATAACATCTGGTTAGTATATCCCATGCCCCTTTCAATGTCGTCGAATCAACAATCTTCTCAAACACATTTCCATCCATACACTGATGGATAAAGAACAGAGCTTTCTGATCCCTCTTCCTCGTAGCTCTTTCTTCTGATTTTTGTTCTTCAGTAGCATCTACTGCAACTGGAACATAACCTTCAGAAACAAGGTCCAGAACATCCTGAGCACCAAACAGCACACACATTTGTATCTTCCATCTGTTCCAGTTTTTGCCATCAAAAACTGGAAGGTTAGTGTTCAAACTACTGCCTGCATTCATCTTAAACCTTGCACAAAAACTCAGATCTCAGATTTCTCACTCAGTGTTTCCCAAACCCACAGACTCAGTGTGATTCTGTTTTAGATTTTTGTTCAAGATTCAAAAATCAAACACACAGCTCACTATCACTCGTGTTTCCCAGAATTTCAGAACAAACCAAGAGCTCTAGATACCAATTTGTTAGTGCAAGGTGATGAAATTGAGGAAGAAGAGAGAAAAGGAATAAATGCTAAAAGCTGCCACTAATGATTAAAGGAAATTGATTGTATTAAATATAAAATCAGTACACCTATTGTTGTACCCCGAAATTTTCCCTCCCATATTCTTCAAAGTTTTGACAAGCATCATCTCAATCATCCCAAGTCTACTCAAGGGTTGCACAGTTTAAACACCCTCCTAAGCCAGTCAAATTAGGGTTTTGGTTCTTGCAAGGAAGTTGAGGTTTTTAAGTGCTCAATCAAGTCACATATGCCTATACACATTGTCAAGCATCTACATGCCAAGTTTCAAGGCTCACAAGGTCAAGTTGCACAGTCAAAAACCCTAATTGCTTCACAATCAATTGTAGGGGTAAAATGGTCATTTGGCAGTCAAAAGTAAAAATTTTTGGTCAACATCTTATTTTGAAGCCACAATCATCATTTGATCAAGTCTTGATCATGATTCTACAAGAATGGCTCAAAAATCATCAAGATGTAAAAGTTTACATTTTTGGACAGCTGAAAAGTCAACTGTAACTTGACCAAAGCATAATTTTTATGGTTCATAAGAAAAATCCCATCCAATGCTCATTTTGAAGGGGATGACATTTCCTACAACTCATCTTCACATTCCAAGTCCATGAAATGCTCTCACAAAAAGTTATCAATTTCAACATTATAGGTCATTTCCAAAAGTCAACAAAAAGGCACTTTAAGTCAAAGACCATAACTTGAGATTGGTAAATCAAAATGACATGGGACCAAAGGCATTGGTTAGAGTTCATATGATCAAAATTGAGCAAGATATGCATTGGAGAAGTTGGGAAATTTTTGTGAAATGGCCAAAGTCAACTATCCTTGAAACTTCAATTTTTGACAAAAGGGCCCACTTTTTTCCACTTGGTTCAACCTTGTCATGCCACCCACGTGTCCCATGATTAATTTCAGGATTAAACATTAATTTTTCTATTTTATTTAATTTTATTGATTTAATTCATTTTAAATCCATAAAATTCAAATAAAAATAAAAAAAAATATTAATTCAATGATATCTTGTGGTTTGAATGACCTTGATGAAGCATAATGCACCTACCAAATTCGTGTAAGGTCCATTTTAAGCATAAAATTCAAATTTTGAACAAAATTGGCAAGTTCCTTTAATGGTGGTTATGGAGAAATCCAAAGTTTAATTGCAATGGTTAAGAGCTCATAATAGTGACTGATTCTCACTCATTACTATATATACAAGCCTTGCAAGCCTCATGCAAAAACCTAAAAAAGTGCACAAACGGCCAGAGCAAAGTACAAAATTTGTCAAAAAAAGTGTGAGATCAAAAGGAGTTTTGCAAGCGTTTCCAGGCCAAAAGGAGAACGTGACTCTCTTCTTTGCCATACCCTGAAGCTAAAGCAACCCTTACCACGTCCTAAGGTCCATTATCAAGCACTGTAAGTATTCCCAGGTCCCCCATAATTCCAATATTATTTTTTCCAACACTTTCCTGTGCAACATTCAAAAGGAAGCATACCATACACCTCATCCAAGAGTCAGCCAAGTGTCCATTAGTGCAGATCCAGTGGTCAAAGCATGAGGACCATGGTGCTCTGGAGTCAACGTGGGCATAGGCAATCCAAGAAGTCAAATGAGCTGAAGGTTCAAATGGGCCAGGATTCAACAATGCACCTCCTATTCCAGTCCACACCCCCCTTGGGTTCACTCTTTTTATTTATTTTGTTTTGTCATTTCCTTTTTATTTATTTGCCTTATTTTATGTTTTATTATTATTAACAAAATAACCAATTAACATATTTTCATAAAAAAAAAAAAATAGAACTAACATCATTATTATTATTATTATTATTATTTAATTTTGTAAATAAACATTAATTGAAATAGTTTAATTAGGCAATTTTGACTTTTCTTTTAACAATTAAAATAATTTAGAATTAGGTTAACTTAGAATTTTAATTCTTTTATTTTATTTCATAAAAACATAAAAAAAATATAAAAAATATATTTTCTTTTAATTAAATTAATTAATTAGTCATTAGTTAGTTTTAATTTCATTTTAATTACAAAAAGACAAAAAAAAATCAATTTCTTTTCTTAAAAGGGTCAACACCCTTAAGACATTCCCGATTCTTTCTTTCGCGCGCATTTTAGTTTTAATTCCTTATTTTTGATTATTATGTAACTGCCTCCGGATGTAATAGTAATTAGGATTTTACTGCTTTATTTCTCGCACTTATTTACCAAAACGGGTCTTTGTATTTTTGGTGATGTATAGACCCGCGCCTTGTAATAGCGTATAATTTATATTTCCGCAATTTACTTTCCGCACCCCCTAACTATTAAATGCATGAAAGAATGTATGGTAAATAAAGACAACTCGTAGCTCACTAATTACAAAGACAAACATAACATGAAAACAACATACAATACACACACCACTTCTAGGGTACGCCTCACTCGTTGCCTTCGAAACGTGGTCATCAAGTATAGGGTGTCTTAGAGGTCGCCCTTCTGTCCAAAAGATCCAGTTGCCTCGAAACGGTCGCCTCAGATAAAAAGGATCTAGGACATTTGGGTTACTTCTAAGGTGTCCTACCATTTCTTGGTGACCACATATATCCCTTATCATCGAATTGACCCGAATAAACTCCAACGATGATGCTACCTACCTCTCAATGGTGGGATAGCATTTTCTAAAGGACTCTTACACAGCCTAATTCCTTAGAGTAGGTAGATTCTCATGGGTACTTGCTCTTTTCAAACAAACAAAAACAACTTTTCACACCTCACACTTTCTAAAAGTTTTCAAACAAATTTTTCATACACTCTTGAGGACAGATACAAGAGTTACTTAGAAACTTTTCAAACGAAACTTTTTCAAAACCCACACACACTTGAAAAGCAAACAAATTTTGAAAACATAAGAGCAAGTGCCTAAGAGCCCGTGGATAACCACGGATAGAAAGGGTGCTAACACCTTCCCTTTCTATAAATCTACCTCCCGAACCGAGAAACATCTCGAATAAGGAATTTTGCTGTGCTTTTATCCTTTCCATGTTGGAGAACATAAAAGACGGTGGCGACTCTTGCTTACCGCGACATTTCGCAAAACCAGCTTAAAAAACAGTCAGTTCTCATTTCCACCGATCACAGAACTGGCGACTCTGCTGGGGAGAATAAAAAGTGAGGTGTACCTTAGGATTAGATCATACTTATGTTTTCAATTGCTTTGCTTTGATTGCTTTATATTTGTGGGCTTTGCATCGGAGTTTCATAGATCCTAACCCGGATCTGGGGATACCCTTTTAGGTAGCATAAGCTGTGAGGGACCTGTCCGGCATAGACCGACACGGGTGAAGAAGTGGCTACGTTGGTGTGGCACCTTGGTCTGTACCGATATCCCTTGTGGTGCAACGAGGAGAATATGGGTCTTCTGAGGAGTCATTAAGCACCAACCGACCTTAGAACCCTAATGTGACCCAACTTGGCTATAGGACAGTAGCAGTATGCTACACCCATTGAGGCTAAACTCTCGCGATGGTTCTGGCCGCAAGAAAAGATTGCGACGCTGGAGTTATGACCGATTGAGGGTAGTCAGTGATATTGGGATCCTCTAGAACCCGGTTACTTTTGATAGGACAGGTCTTAACCAACGAAACTGAAAGAGGGTAGTACCTAAACTTCATGCTGGCCTAAAATCTAAGGGCTCTTTTTGTGTGACTTGTGTGCCTTCATACTTGAACTACTTGCATACTTGTTATATAACAACACGAGTTCCTTGCAGGTTTTGTTTACAGTCCTCAATTGGGACTCATTACAGGGCCTACTTACATCACTCCATGCATAGCATACCATCATACCATTGCATACATCCTACATAAGGACTAATCCATTTCAAGGATCTCAAGGGTTTGTAATGCAGGTCATGATGTCTAGCAAGGGGCAAAGGGGATTTATTTTCCTCTAGCCAAGGTTGATAACTTGAGTCAGGGGCTATGACCCACTGGATATGGTGAGCCTTGACTCTTGAATAAGGACTCGCAACAATATGAAGTTCCTTCCATCAAGATACCAGATTCAAATTCTAAACAATTTTCTTGTCTACCCCGCGAGATCCTTGAAAACATTGCATGCATACATACACGTCATTGCATAACAGGTACCCTTGTTACATGACACTTACCTTCTCCGCTGTTTATTTCAGCAATGGCTTCCCAACAAGATAACCAGGGTCTTCATGCTCAAGAGACTCAATTCAGGGAGATCTTCTTAAGCCTATCTAAGGGGCAGGAAGAGTTGAGGACACTCCTCATGGGGAACTTGGCCAAGAAAAGTCCCGAAGATGATAAGGACGAACAGCTGAAACGTCTACAAGCTGAGGTAGATGCAATGAGGACTCAGATGATGGGGCAGATGGCCCTTATCCAAAGTTTGGCTCAGGAGCAAGAAGAGTTGAAAGCCGTGGTCAACCAGCTTCATCAAGACAGATACAACATGAAGCAACCAGTCCAAGTCAGGAACCAGGTCACTGATCAGCTTCCAAGAGGACAAGGGTCTGGTATGGTGAAGAATAGTCCTCTCCAAGCTGCTGCTACTTCACAGGTCCAACCACAACCTCGCCAAGAACAACGGGTTGATCAGAGCAAGCCAGACAAGCCCAGGAGGCAATTCACCCAGCTCAACACGTTGCTGTCCCAAGCTTTGCAACACCTGTTGAAGTTGAATCTGGTGACGTTGATAGGACCTCACCCTAATCCTAAGATTTCTTCACCCAACTATAATCCTGGGGCCAGGTGCGCATACCATTCTAACAACCCGGGGCATGATACTGACGACTGTTGGAAGTTGAGGTACAAAATCCAAAGCCTGATTGATGAAGGAGCTGTGGAATTCACCCCGGATGGTCAGGTCGAGTTCTTCTACTATCCCTGCGAGATTCACCATTGGAAGTGACAAGTCCTGAGATGAGAAGACGTTTTGTCCATTAGAATTTTCAAGTTGTAATTTTCTTTTGATTGTTCAAACAATTATCATGTCAAACGCTGTTATTTCATTAATGCATCGCATATGTCTGTTTTGAATCAATATATTCGCATTCGCTATATTAAAACTGCTTTCATTTTTTAATGTCAACTCTCAATTAATAATTCTAAAGCCTCTTGAGGGAGGATGACGAAAACGATACCACAATCTACAGTATGCTTTTGAACAGACCCCGCTGATGAGGTACAGGCATTGTTTCAATTCCTAAACACCGGAGTTATAAGGCAGATAATCCCTCGTTAACCCCTTTCAGCCAAAGAAGTAGGAGTTTTTCTTTTCAAAATTAAAACCCTTAATCATAACCTGGGGCAGGGTAGTTCTCTCAGTTAATCCAGGTGCACAATGAATGACATCAAACGAGTACTTCCAAAACAAAAGACCGTGATGGTTCCGAATAAGCATAAAGACAGGCAGTCATTATCTCTCAAAATGAAAGCCCATATAAGTCAAAACCTATAAAGGAGACTTACAAAAACTGGGGCATCCCGCTGACTGTAATACGAAAAGAAATAGTTCAGGCAAAAAAAAAATAGGGATAATAAAATCAAAAAAGAAAGAGGTCACACAAACCCTCAACAAAAAGAAATGACTGCCTATTCAAAATAAATTGTCAACATTCGAACCATCACCGAAACATCATAGCAAAGACTCAAACAAAGTCTAATGTACGATCAGCTGAGTTTAGGTTTGAAGAACATCACGAAGAGCGGGTGGGTACAAATAAAATTTGAGCCTTTATCCTTTGTTTCTTAAACCGTGAACTAGGCCACGTTACAACCCTTAAAAGTCTTAGCTGAAGCGTGAGTCAGTTCGAAAGCATACTGTTACAAAAGGTATCCTGACTCCTTAAGGCTTGCGGTAAAATAACGAGCTGACATCACAGTTTACAAAAGAAATTCACTTGTTTTTATGAAAAAATGCATTTTCAAAAACGTCAAGACAGACATAAGCTTTGCATTCCTGATATAACATTGTTTGCATATGACTATTTGTTTGAACAGCATAGAAGTTTGCACGACGAATGTCTAATGAACAAAAGCACCTCCAATCAAGGGACATGGCATGATCATTGTCCATCATCTGGGGCAGTTAAGTCAAGATTCGGAGAATCTCTCAAAAGGCCAACCAGCTTGGGGCAAATCTCCGTCCGAATCACTTGGGGCATGGGACATGAATTCCAGCAACGAATCTTGTCTGATCAAACGAAGATCTTCTGGTCACATGGCAAACACAACAACAGGGGAACCTCCCTACATCCTGAGGGCGTGGACATAGTCAAAAAAATACTACGCATAATCAAAGACCCGCTAGGTTGACACACCTAGGCAAAAATAAGGGCTTCCCGGCGAACCAAAAAGGTTCGGGCAAGAATAAGGGATAAAAATGAAAAAAAATCTGTACACCCGGCAAGTCGAAAACCCGAAAGGGATGTCCAGGCAAAAGTTAGGGATCAAAAGCGTACGACTATGTTCCGTCATCTCGTCACTTGCCTACCAGAAGAAGATTTGTCAATCGGCAGTTATCAAGCACCTCCACAAGGTATCTTCTTCTCCCACATCAGAAACAGGGGCAATAATGAGTTGTCCAAGCGATCTAGTTGCTCTGTCCACCAAGGTACCAAGGTAGGTTCGGCTGAAGAACATAACCAAGTTACCTCCACTCCCCGCAGAGTAAGACAAGATTCAGCAATACTCTCCTCAAGCAGAGTTGGTCCCCCATAAGCCCTGAAAAGGCACAATATCTCCAACAAGTCAGCAACACTCTCCCCAAGCAGAGTTAGTCTACTGTCAGCCTTAAGGAAGTTGGATTATCCCCAGAAGATCTCAACATTCCCCAGCGGAGTATACAAATGTTCCTAAGAAAGCATCCCCGACCGTCTTAATATAAGATTGTTCCCCGGCGGAATACAGACACCCCAGTGGAGCCACTTCCCCAGTACAGTCCAAGAGTTTCCCCAGGAGAGTTGTATCAATCTCCCCAGTAGATTCTGGAAGCTTATCCCCAGTAGATTCTGGAAGCTCCTCACCTGCAGAGTACGAACGCATCTCCTCGGCTTTATTCAAAGGTTATTCTCCACCAGGGTATAACTGGGTTATCCTCAGCTAATTGCCACGGAAAGATCATCCTCGGCGAAGCTCTTCCTACCCCCAGCGGAGTTCATCAAAATCCTCAACAAAACATATCAACGAAATCCCCAGTGGAGTTCTCATCAAAACCTCAGCGAAGTATCTCTTCCCACAGAGTAATTCCCCGCAGAGTATCTCTCCAACAAGTTTATTCCCCAACGGAGTCATCTTCTCCTACCGGTTTATTCTTGCAACCATCATCCCCATCGGAAACGAAGAACTCTACTCTTCAAACATCAGTCCAGGATTCAACAAAATTCCCGGAGTCCGTCAAGGATTTATTTTCCCAGACGAAGATACATTCATAAACATCACATCATTCATATGCGCATCATGTCATACAATCTCATTTATGTCAAGAACATCATTGCTTGATCCATATCATGCATTGCATACGACTGACCTTTACCTTTCAGGAAGGATACAGTTAAATAATCAGCTATGTCAAAGTAGACAAATACAGTCAAAAGAGACCAATCCAGTCAAAAAAGACAAATCCAGTCAAAGAAGACAAATCCAGTCAAAGAAGACAAGTCCAGTTAAATCCCAAAGGTTTTTCTGATGCTCATCCAGTCAAAGAAGACAGGTCCAGTTAAATTACTTCCTAAAGTCAAAGAAGACAACCCGTCATTAAAGACAACTCGTCATTGAAGACAACTCGTCATTGAAGACAACTCGTCATTTAAGATAATCCGTCATTATAAACACCCGTCAGTATAGACACCCGTCATTGAAGATATCCCATCATTGAAGACATCCCGTCATTGAAGACAACCCATCATTATAGACACCCGTCATTGAAGACAACTCGTAATTTAAGACAACTCGTCATTGAAGACAACTCATCATTTAAGACAACTCGTCATTGAAGACAACTCGTCATTGAAGACAACTCGTCATTTAAGACAACTCGTCATTGAAGACAACTCGTCATTGAAGACAACTCGTCATTGAAGACAACTCGTCATTTAAGACAACCCGTCATTATAGACACCCGTCATTGAAGACAACTCGTCATTGAAGACAACTCGTCATTGAAGACAACTCGTCATTGAAGACATCTCGTCATTGAAGACAACCCGTCATTGAAGACAACCTGTCATTATAGACAACTCGTCATTGAAGACAACTCGTCATTGAAGACGACTCGTCATTGAAGACAACTCGTCATTTAAGACAACTCGTCATTGAAGACAACTCGTCATTTAAGACAACTCGTCATTTAAGACAACTCATCATTGAAGACAACTCGTCATTGAAGACGACTCGTCATTGAAGACGACTCGTCATTGAAGACAACTCGTCATTGAAGACAACTCGTCATTGAAGACAACTCTTCATTTAAGACAACTCTTCATTGAAGACAACTCGTCATTGAAGACAACTCGTCATTGAAGACAACTCGTCATTGAAGACAACTCGTCATTGAAGACAACTCGTCATTAAAGACAACTCGTCATTGAAGACAACTCGTCATTGAAGACAACTCGTCATTGAAGACAACTCGTCATTGAAGACGACTCGTCATTGAAGACGACTCATCAATGAAGATCACTCGTCCATGAAGACAACCCGTCCAAAGAGACAACTCGTCAAGAAAGACAAAACCTCCTCTGGTTCAGTTAGATCCTAAAGATTTTTCTGAGATAACCTGTCAGTAGAGACAACCCATCAACCTTTTGAAGTTCCAGATTCGATACCTGTATCTAGCCAGGGCATGTCTGTGAGCGACTGAGTGAGGATCAACACCTGTAACAGGCCAGGAAATTATCTTTCTCAGGTACGCAAGTTCTCGATAAGGAATCTCTTACGCGATCGACACCTAGATGGCATCTATAAGCCCATCCACATACCAACAGTCTCCAAATGGCATCTATAAGCCCATTCCCGACAAGGTCCTGTCACATCCAGATGGCATCTATAAGCCCATCCTCCTATCCATCACAACTCCAAATGGCATCTATAAGCCCATTCCCGACAAGGTTTTGTCACACTTTCAGATGGCATCTATAAGCCCATCCCCCTATCCACCATCGCTCCAAATGGCATCTGTAAGTCCATTCCCGCCATCACACTGCTGATACTCTACTATGTGAGTGCAAATTTCTGGGCACTCTAGTGTTCAATCATCTTCCACCCTCGGATCACGAAAGGAACACAAGCCAATCTTCATCCTCAGGTCTAAGAAGATTGAACAGGGGCAACTGTTGTACCCCAAAATTTGCCCTCCCATATTCTTCAAAGTTTTGACAAGCATCATCTCAATCATCCCAAGTCTACTCAAGGGTTGCACAGTTCAAACACCCTCCTAAGCCAGTCAAATTAGGGTTTTGGTTCTTGCAAGGAAGTCGAGGTTTTCAAGGGCTCAATCAAGTCACATATGCCTATACACATTGTCAAGCATGTACATGCCAAGTTTCAAGGCTCACAAGGTCAAGTTGCACAGTCAAAAACCCTAATTGCTTCACAATCAATTGTAGGGGTAAAATGGTCATTTGGCAGTCAAAAGTCAAAATTTTTGGTCAACATCTTATTTTGAAGCCACAATCATCATTTGATCAAGTCTTGATCATGATTCTACAAGAATGGCTCAAAAATCATCAAGATGCAAAAGTTTCCATTTTTGGACAGCTGAAAAGTCAACTGTAACTTGACCAAAGCATAATTTTCATGGTTCATCAGAAAAATCCCATCCAATGTTCATTTTGAAGGGGATGACATTTCCTACAACTCATCTTCACATTTCAAGTCCATGAAATGCTCTCACAAAAAGTTATCAATTTCAACATTATAGGTCATTTCCAAAAGTCAACAAAAAGGCACTTTAAGTCAAAGACCATAACTTGAGATTGGTAAATCAAAATGACATGGGACCAAAGGCATTGGTTAGAGTTCATATGATCAAAATTGAGCAAGATATGCATTGGAGAAGTTGGGAAATTTTTGTGAAATGGCCAAAGTCAACTATCCTTGAAACTTCAATTTTTGACAAAAGGGCCCACTTTTTTCCACTTGGTTCAGCCTTGTCATGCCACCCACGTGTCCCATGATTAATTTCAGGATTAAACATTAATTTTTCTATTTTTATTTAATTTTATTGATTTAATTCATTTTAAATCCATAAAATTCAAATAAAAATAAAAAAAAATATTAATTCAATGATATCTTGTGGTTTGAATGACCTTGATGAAGCATAATGCACCTACCAAATTCGTGTAAGGTCCATTTTAAGCATAAAATTCAAATTTTGAACAAAATTGGCAAGTTCCTTTAATGGTGGTTATGGAGAAATCCAAAGTTTAATTGCAATGGTTAAGAGCTCATAATAGTGACTGATTCTCACTCATTACTATATATACAAGCCTTGCAAGCCTCATGCAAAAACCTAAAAAAAGTGCACAAACGGCCAGAGCAAAGTTCAAAATTTGTCAAAAAAAGTGAGATCAAAAGGAGTTTTGCAAGCGTTTCCAGGCCAAAAGGAGAACATGACTCTCTTCTTTGCCATACCCTGAAGCTAAAGCAACCCTTACCACGTCCTAAGGTCCATTATCAAGCACTGTAAGTATTCCCAGGTCCCCCATAATTCCAATATTATTTTTTCCAACACTTTCCTGTGCAGCATTCAAAAGGAAACATACCATACACCTCATCCAAGAGTCAGCCAAGTGTCCATCAGTGCAGATCCAATGGCCAAAGCATGAGGACCATGGTGCTCTGGAGTCAACGTGGGCATAGGCAATCCAAGAAGTCAAACGAGCTGAAGGTTCAAATGGGCCAGGATTCAACAATGCACCTCCTATTCCAGTCCACACCCCCTTGGGTTCACTCTTTTTATTTATTTTGTTTTGTCATTTCCTTTTTATTTATTTGCCTTATTTTATTTTTTAATATTATTAACAAAATAACCAATTAACATATTTTCATAAAAAAAAAAAAATAGAACTAACATCATTATTATTATTATTATTATTATTATTATTATTATTATTATTTTATTTTGTAAATAAACATTAATTGAAATAGTTTAATTAGGCAATTTTGACTTTTCTTTTAACAATTAAAATAATTTAGAATTAGGTTAACTTAGAATTTTAATTCTTTTATTTTATTTCATAAAAACATAAAAAACATAAAAAAAATATATTTTCTTTTAATTAAATTAATTAATTAGTCATTAGTTAGTTTTAATTTCATTTTAATTACAAAAAGACAAAAAAAAAATCAATTTCTTTTCTTAAAAGGGTCAACACCCTTAAGACATTCCCGATTCTTTCTTTCGCACGCATTTTAGTTTTAATTCCTTATTTTTGATTATTATGTAACTGCCTCCGGATGTAATATTAATTAGGATTTTACTGCTTTATTTCTCGCACTTATTTACCAAAACGGGTCTTTGTATTTTTGGCGATGTATAGACCCGCGCCTTGTAATAGCGTAGAATTTATATTTCTGCAATTTACTTTCCGTACCCCCTAACTATTAAATGCATGAAAGAATGTATGGTAAATAAAAATAACTCGTAGCTCACTAATTACAAAGACAAACATAACATGAAAACAACACACAATACACACACCACTTCTAGGGTACGCCTCACTCGTTGCCTTCGAAACGTGGTCATCAAGTATAGGGTGTCTTAGAGGTCGCCCTTTTGTCCAAAAGATCCAGTTGCCTCGAAACGGTCGCCTCGGATAAAAAGGATCTAGGACATTAGGGTTACTTCTAAGGTGTCCTACCATTGCTTTGGTGACCACATATATCCCTTATCATCGAATTGACCAGAATAAACTCCAACGATGATGCTACCTACCTCTCAATGGTGGGATAGCATTATCTAAAGGACTCTTACACAGCCTAATTCCTTAGAGTAGGTAGATTCTCATGGGTACTTGCTCTTTTCAAACAAACAAAAACAACTTTTCACACCTCACACTTTCTAAAAGTTTTCAAACAAATTTTTCATACACTCTTGAGGACAGATACAAGAGTTACTTAGAAACTTTTCAAACGAAACTTTTTCAAAACCCACACACACTTGAAAAACAAACAAATTTTGAAAACATAAGAGCAAGTGCCTAAGAGCCCGTGGATAACCACGGATAGAAAGGGTGCTAACACCTTCCCTTTCTATAAATCTACCTCCCGAACCGAGAAACATCTCGAATAAGGAATTTTGCTGTACTTTTGTCCTTTCCATGTTGGAGAACATAAAAGACGGTGGCGACTCTTGCTTACCGCGACATTTCGCGAAACCAGCTTAAAAAACAGTCAGTTCTCATTTCCACCGATCACACCTATTTATACACAAAAATAGTAAAGATAAGAATGCCACATAAGACCTAATGAGAATATCCAACAAATGACAAAGATTAAATTACCCTCTAATAATAACCATGCCTAAAGTCATATTCATGATTATATTTGGTGAAAGTAAATTAAAGTGAGGCAAACCAACACTAATAATAAGATCCTTTGCCTTAAAGATTATTAATATCAAAGTTAGAATCACAATTGAGACAATGATTAAGAATAATGTAGATATAATTAAACAGATTTTTTGGCCTCTAGCCATGAAGAAAATGTTGATATCTACGTATGAAATAAAGTTGCTGTATATTGTTAGATAGAACTTGTTTTTTGGGATGGAAAATCTATGATATAATGATATATTTTAGTCATACTTTCCTATAGCTGAATATATATTGATTTAGTGGTCATAAATAAAAACAAAACGTTAGCTCAAAAATTTTGACTCGGAATTATGGCACTTCATTGACTCCTAATTTGAGTTTTACTATATAGTATTGAGATTATTAAATCCCGTACGAGCAAAAGAATCATAAATTTTTAAGCATATATTTTGCTTCTATATATCCATACAAAATTAAGTATTTATATAACTCAAAGACAAAATTAAGGATATCATATTTGTGATACGTCATTTTTCAACTGCATTACAATTTAAATTTCAGTTTGGATCAATTTTTTAAAAGTAAAGCATATAAATATGTCAATAAGCAAGCCAGATAAAGCACACTATTATAAATAATATATTTTAAATAAAATGTTCATCTCACTTAATTAAAAATAGAAGTCAAATGACTTGGAATGTCCCATTTTATTTTATTTTTTAAAATTAAATTTTATCACTCGATTTTGTAGAAAACCGATAAAAATGTAGCTCATAGTTTGAGCTTGGATTTCCAAGTCTTGAAATTTTGTGATTTATTTAAAACCAAAATAGTATCTTTATTTTATAAATCATCTTATCCTTCGATTTTCTAGAAAATCAACATGAAATGTTGATTAATATTTTATTTAATTAAATTGAAACTAGCTTGTATCTCATATTTTATATCTCTGTTTTTTCTAAAAATCCCGATATATAAAATCTAAACAATATTTTATTTTGACATCAGAATGTTAAGTCTCATTCACTTTTTATTATTTTTCATAAACTTTGTGCGACCTAGTAAACAAAAGAAACATCATTCTTCATCTTCTCCACCTAACAAACTGAAACAATAATCTTCATCTTCTCCTCCTAACGAACTGAAACACCATTGTTCATCTTCTCCAAGGCGGAAGAAAACTCGAATAAGGAAACTTGAATCTCAAACCAACACTTTTCTTTGACTCTCTCATCACGTTTCTGGTATGTAAAACATTCTCCATGATTGTACCAGTAATGTTGTTGTTGTTATAGTTTTTGAGACTTATGGTATAATGTTGTGTTATTTTTCAGGTATTTATAGTTGTTGTTGTTGTTTATTGTTATTGTGGTTTTATTGAGATGGAATGTTCATTTTTGTTGTATGTGATTATGAATCGTAGGTTGATGAAAGTCAATAAATTAAGTAAAGAGTATTGCTGAAGAAGAATTACAACTATGAGTAGTGTGGAAAAGTTCCATTTTGGTTAGGAATGTGGAGACTTAATCATAGGTGTTTTACTCTTAAAGGATTTTCTCCAAGTGTAAAAATGCTCCCTCATGTTGACCTTCCCGAATTGCTTGAACAAACGGTATCATGAGCCTTTAGTTTGAGTGAAGGGACCGACTTACTTCAAAATGCCCGTAGCAGGTGTCCCATTGGAAAAAAATGTCAACGGCCGTACAAATGTATATGAAAAAAAAAGAGATTTCATTTGAGGGGGAGTATTTTGGATAGACTCACACTTGGGGGGAAGTGTTGAAAAAGAATTACAAGTGTCAGTAGTGTGAGAAAGTCCCACATTGGTTAGGAATGTGGAGACTCTAGCATAGGTGTGTTTCTCCTAAAGCATTTGCCTCAAGAGTAAAAATGCTCTCTCTCGTGTTGACCCTTCCGAATTGCTCCAACGAGTATGAGAATTAAGTGATTTAATTTCTTGAATTCGCAAAAACAAACCTTCCTGACAATAATGGGATTTTGTTGTCCTTGTAAAAAAAATGTCGAAATACCCAAAAACATCCAAAGGATGATATATTCAATCATTTAGATTGTGATGGAATTATTCAAAATTATAAGATGATAAAGTGATGAAGTGACAAAAAAGACATGTGTCACATAGAGTTGAAGTTGATGAATTTATGAATGATACTCTAAAAGATATGAATCGTCATATTGAAGTATATGCTTTTAAGAAAGCTTATGTAGAACATACTTTGCAAAGAGACATAGAAGAGTCATTATTTCTGGGATGCAAAATTTTAAAAGATTGTCAGATGTGTTAAGACTATTTAATCTTAAGGCAAAAGGTGGGTGAAAGGATAGAAGTTTCACTGAATTGCTTGAATTGTTGTAAGATATACTTCGAGAAGGTAACATGTTGTCGAACCGTAGGTATGAGACCAAGAAGATGTTATATCCAATAGGTTTGGACTATGTCAAAATTCATGAATGTCGTAATGATTACATATTACACAAAAAAGAGTATGAAAACTTGAAGGGGTGCCTTAGGTGTGGGGAGTCACGCTACAAGTAGAAGGACAATGATGCTGAAGATGATGCTGGTGTAACTAGAAAGAGTGTTCCTATCTATGTGATGTGGTACCTATCTGTAATACGGTGGGAGAACTGACTTGATATGTTTTGTGTTTGATCGCAATTGTTAAGTTTAGTAAGAGTCGCCACCGATTTTTCTTTTATCCAAAATGAAAGGTGGAAAAGAACAGGAAAGACCTTTGAGATTATTTCTTGAGTTCGGGGGGGTAGATTATGAAAAGGGAAGGTATTAGCACCTTTTTCATCCATAGTTATCTATGGGCTCTTAGTTGCTTGCTAGATCACTTTCTTTGTTTGAAAATATGCTTTGTGATGGTTTCAAAAGTATTTTTAAAAAGACGCCTTCGTTTAGGCAAACTTTGTAATGGTTATCGTTTCGTAAGAACGTATACGAAGTGTTGGACTTTTGAAAATATTTCATGGAAAGTGTTGGTGTATTTGAAAATATGTTTGTTTTTGGAAATGTTTGGTGTGGGTTTTGTTTTGAAAGTGAGCAAGCAACTAAGAACGTTTCTACCAACTAAAAAGTCTTTTGTTCATTTCCTCCTTTCCTTTGACATTGCTATCTTACGATTGATTTGATAACTAGCCTTATCTTTGAATGTAAAAGGACGGACGTGGGTCATCGTATAGTCATGATAGCAATGCTATAAGATGTCTTAGCATTTCTTTTTGAGGGACTAGATCATTTAGAAGGAAACATTTATAGCGTCATCGAGGGACTATGATCTTGTATTTTTGATTGTTTTTACTAAGACATCTCACATGTATAACATGATCATTTTTTAGGCAACAAGTGGAGTTAACCTTAAGGGTGCATGTGTGAATAGTGTGTTTGATCTGCATGCATTTAGTCTTTGATTAGGGTTATCTACTTGTTGATTTTTATCTTTCCATACAAACCCTAATTACTAGCATTTATATGAAAGCGATAAATTGCAGAAAGTAAATTTACTACACTATTACATCATTTGGGGATGGGGTATACAAATTTACAAATTGGGATTGCAAGAAATTAAACCTAATTATCTATTACAACCATATTGAATAATGTACAAGAAATGAATAAATATGATGTGCAAGGATGTAAATGGAAAAGAAATGGATTATTGTTTGGTTTTTGAGGAAAGGGTTTAGTTTTGACCTAATTAGCTAAAAGTAATAATTAACTAAATTAAGAAAGTTAAACCTAAATTAATTAAAAAAAGACATTAAATTAGAAAGCATTTTTAGGTTTTTTTAGAAAAATGGTTTAAGGTTAATCAAAATAATATGGAAACTAATTGATTAAAAGAAACATAAATTCTAAGTTAATTTTAAATAAAAAGAAAATAACTAAACCTAAATCTAATTATTAATTTATTAAGAAAAATAAATTAAGTTTGTTTAAGAAAATATTTTTGTCTTTTTGTTTTTTAAAGGAATAAAATATAAGTGAATATAAATATATTAGATATATAAATAAATAAACTATTTTTTTATTATTAATAATAATAATAATAATAATAATAATAATAATAATAATAATAATAATAATAATAATAACAATAATAATAATAATAATAATAATAAAATATAAAAATAAAAATAAAATAAAATATAAAAATAAAAGTCAGGGGGTGAAAATAGCATTTGGAGAGTTTATTAGGAAAAATAATTTTCAGTTTGAAACCTGGCCCATTAGCATTTTTTGATCAGCAAAAGAAAATATAAAAAAAACAAAGGGCCTGCTGGAACAAACAAGATGGGGGGTATGATGAAGTGGAAATGGGGAGGCCCAGTGGTGGGGGCCTAAGACGCGCTGGCTTGAAACAAAGAAGAGAAAATGTTGAAAGAAAAAACAAAAAGTGGCAGTGTTGGGGCTTGAACCCACACCCTTTACATGATACACGCACTGCCTTACAACTAGGGTGACTATAGATTCGTTAACTTCAATAAAACCATCAATATATAACACAAATCCAGTCCTAGAAATGACTTCATCTTCAACCTCCAGCCAGGGTCCCTGTAACTCATTCATTTCTCATCCATTCTCAAAAATTCCAACATCAAACTTGTTAGAAATTTTACCAGGATTCCACAAATATAAACAATTTTGACTAACAATCAAAGATGAGCATGTATTTCTAAAAGTACCAAATTCTCACCTAACTTTTTCAGAGATTCAAACTTTAAATTCTCTAAGCTCAGGCTATATAAATAAAATTATGGATATGTACAGCTCTAGGGCAATGATATCTACATTTTTACTTCAGAATGTATGCGTGAAAAATGCTTGTATCAAGATATTGAAGTTTGAAAATTTACCTCTTGCAGTTGGGTTCGTGTATGGAGTTTGAGCAGAATTTGAGATGGCCTGATGATCTCTTTAGCTTGCCTGGACCTTCTTGAGTGTGTTCCAACTCCTACTTTGCTTTGAGGATGGATGGAACTCTCTACTCAAGTCAAGTTGCAAGCTTGAGTTTTGAAAATGGTGAATGGTGCAAAAGAAGTTACAGTCCAGAAACAAGGGCCTGAATCACTTTGATATGATGTACATTAAGTGTTTGGATGGTTAAAATTCAAAATGCACGAGTCGATTTGGAGATGGCTATGTGAAGCTCAAAACTGTCAAGTTTTGGAAAATTCTGAGTTGCAGAGTGATTGGGAGTGTTTTAGGGTGCTTGAGCTCGTCTTTGCTTGCAAATAAACTGTATAGTTATAAGCAAGAGGTCTTATGGTTTGAAGTTGACAGATCTGTGAGATATAGAGTTATGGCTATGATACTTGATTTTGAAGAAAAGTGGAAAACAAGTTTCGATGTGTTGTACAAGTATGGTCTGAGTTGGTAGGAGGTTCTAGCCATGTTGCTTTTGGTTTTTGACTTTGCTTGTGTTCAGATGAAACAAGTTATGAGCTCTATGCATTGACTTTGTGATTAAAGTCACTTTTCCAAAATGAAAGTGTGAAATTTGTTCCATTAATAAAATAATCACTTGGACAATGACTCAAACACTAGGATCATAGCTCAAATAGTTGTGTAATCTTCTGATTATGGATATACTTAGAGGTTAGAAGCCTGTAAAGTAAGATTTATGCAGCATGGGTGTGGATTGGATCAAATGTTCGTCATGAAAATGACTTGAAAAACAAGTTTGAAACCCTAACTTCTTGCCTTCGATTCTCTTAGCTCAAGTATGATCTCAATGAGTTCTAGAACATTTTTGAAAGCTTGTAACATCCTCTACAACCTTCATGTTGGACATTTTCGAAGATTCATCTTGGAACTAGGTGAAAAGTTGGTACCAAAAATTTGCCTAACTAGGGCAAAATTTCACTAAGAATTTAAGTTTCATGAGCATGTCTTCACAAATTCATAACTTGAAATCCAAGCATTTATAGAAAAAGATATACCCTACAATGTTTTAGATCTCATTGAGATCTACAACTTTCATGTTGGAAGTTTCTGTTGAATCATCTTGCATCATGGTGGAAATTTGGCACAAAGTTATGAAAAAATGTTAATTTTCTAACACTTAGAAATATTTCTAAGTCTTAGAATTTTGACTTTTCAAAGATAACTTTGACTTTTCTATTTATTGATGAAAAAGTTTCATATTTTTACATGTCTTGATGAAATATGATTTTTGAAACTTGATTTTGATAAAAAAAGTCAAAGTTTGACTTTTCAATATACAGTTGACTTTTCATCAGTTGATTGAAATTCATTTGTCAATCTAATGACCTTGAGAGGTGACTTGAACCATGAAATTAGGTCAAGATGGTGCATTTGAATCCTTGAGATCATGTCTTAAACCAATAAGTCATTCTTTTAGTCAAAAGTCAAGAATTGAGCCTTCTCAATTAAAACCCTAATTTTGACCTTTTTGCCCTTTTGGTGATCTAATCAAATTTCTTTGAGGAATGGTGATCCAAACTTGATCAATTGACATATATGAGTTCATAATGTTGTTATGGATTAAAAATCATGAAGTTTCACTGCAAATTGACCACAGTTTACTTTTTATCCAATACAACTAATTTTAGGTCATCTGATCAAATGATTGAGCAAAAATGTGATCCAAAGCTTGAAACTTGTAATGAGATATTGGGGATCCAAAATGATCCATGAAAGTCATTTGAGGTCTTCAAAGTCCAATTTTCCTTTAGAAAACTCAAACCCTAATTTTGAGTTGTCAGTGTTAAGGAGGTGTCTTGAGCTGATCAAACCTTGTGTAATCTTGAATCGATGGAGATCTTATGAGAGATTTCTTGAGAAATGAGAGGGAAAATTTTGGGGTACAACAGTTGCCCCTGCTCAATCTTCTTAAACATGATAAGAATGTATGGCACATTGTCGTTCGTGGCTTGAAGGTAGCAGATGATTGAACACTAGAGTGCCCAGAAATTTGCACTCGATGATGTGATGGTTGATTGTGTAGGGAATGGGCTTAAAGATGCCATTTGGAGAGATGACAGAAAGTTGTTGGAGATGGGCTTATAGATGCCATCCAGAGTGACTGTGGAAGGTAATAGGATAAATCTTTTGGTTGATTTATACTGAAATAATAGATGTCCTTTGCCTGTTTTGAACTGGAAGAGATAAATCTAACAAGAAGAGGCCTTGGATTCGCCTGTTATTAATTGGAAGAAATGAATCTATCCAGAAGAGAACTTTTGGTCGCCGGTGTAGGGCTGCTTTATGAGACATATGAGGGGGAAGCATGAGTAGGGCTACTTCAGGACGAGCCCGTGTAAAACTGCGTCTGGAAATGTAGAGAAGGAACCTGGGTAGGGTTTCTTCTTGATGAGTCCGTGTGAAACTATATCTGGAAATGTATGAGAAGGAACCTGGGTAGGGTTGCTTCATGATGAGTCAGTGTAAAACTTCATCTGGGAATGAGAAGGAACCTGGGTAGGGTTGCTTCATGATGAGTCAGTGTAAAACTTCATCTGGGAATGAGAAGGAACCTGGGTAGGGTTGCTTCATGATGAGTCTGTGTAAAACTTCATCTGGGAATGAGAAGGAACCTGGGCAGGGTTGCTTCATGATGAGTCCGTGTAAAACTTCATCTGGTTGTATGAGAAGGAACCTAGGTAGGGTAACTTCATGATGAGAAGGAATCCATGTAGGATTGCTTCATGATGAGCCCGTGTAAAGCTGCATTTGAAAGTCAGAATGAGCCCGTGTAAGATTGCTTCATGATGAGAAGAAATCCATGTAAGATTGCTTCATGATGAGCCCGTGTAAAGCTACATCTGGTCACATAGGTAGTTGCTCTGTCTTGCTTTGGAAACTAATCTTGGACCTATTGAAAATTGTTGATGATAGCCATTTTTTGATTGACCTTTTCCTAAAAAGGAAAAACATTAGCTGCATGCAATGTCATGATGTATGAAATGCATGGTGTAATGATGTTCTCAAAGTAAATGAGATTGTGTCGTATGCATTTTTCATATATGTGATATGATGCATGAAATGTGAAATGTTGTTGGAATGCATTTCTGTCATGGAAAACAAATCCTTGACAAATGTTGGGGAGTTTTGGGAGGCTAAATCCAGGACTGCCGTTGGGGACGAAGAGTATGCACCTCTCTAGACCTTGTTTGAGGATGTTTTCGCTGTGGATTCCTGTTTTTGTTGTTTGAGGAGAACTCTGTTGGGGAATATTGGCTTTGCTTGAGAAGGCTCTGTAGAGAGCGTTAATCTCTATTTTGGGGAAAAGAGTTTAGGAGTCTCTGTTGCTCTACTGGGGAGTTATTTTAAGGAAGATTAAATTAACTATTATCTGGTCGTATTCCAGGCTTCACATAAAATTTCTGAAGTTAACTGGTATCTGGTCGGTTTCCAGGCTTCACAGTAACTTACTGGGAGTTGTAGAGCAGTCTGCTGGGGAGAGGAGTTATGGTCCCTTGATTTGTATCAACCGGAGAGGTAAACTCAAACTGGTGAATCTATAGTTTGTTGGGGAAATAAACCCTATCACCAGTCTGTTGGGGAGGAGTCTTCTGAGATTGAAGCCCTTGCTAGGGATCATCCTACGAACAGGATTTTGGGGGAGATTTGTGACTTCCCTTAGTAGAAAATGTTTGTGGTACTTCCAAGAAATGTTTGACTGTACATAAACCTTTATTGGGATTCATGCTTAATGTCCCAAGTGATTCAGATACAAACCTGCCCCTGGTATATTTAGCGTTTCTTGAGAGATTCCTTAGAATCTTGACTGGACTTCCCCAGATGTGCTAGATAATGATCATGCCGTACCCCTTGCTTATAGGAGATCTGTTATGGGGAACGTCTTCTCGCTTGAAATGATTTTGTTCATTGAGAGATTTTTTAGTCACTGGATCTTCCTTGTATGAATTTCTCCGCTGTCAAACAATTAGCCATATGCAAACAACAATATTCAAATAATGCAAAGTTTATGCTTGTCTTGAATTTTTGAAAATGCTTTTTTGCAGATAAAAGAAATTTTTGTAAGAATGTGAATTAAAACTCAGGACTTAGAGTAAGCCTTGCAAGAGTCAGGATACCTTTTGTAATGGTATCCTTTCGAATTAACCCATGCTTCAATTAGGACTTTTCAAGGGTTGTAGCGTTGCTTGGTTCACGGTTTAAGAAACAAAGGATAAAGGCTCAAATTTTATCTGTACCCACCCGTTCATCGTGATGTTCTTCAGTCCTAAACTTAGTTAATTTGTACGTTCGAACTCCAATAACGTTTTGGTGATGGTTCAGACAAGTTTAGTTTATCGGAAGGTAGTCATTTTTTGCAACATTTTTTCATGTTGGTCGAGGATCTGTAGTGACCTCTTTTTTTGGTTTACTATCCCTGATTTTTGCCTGACTGTTCTTGTTTTTGAGATCACAGTCAGCGGGATGCCCCTAATTTTTCTTAAGTCTCCTTCGTAGGTTTTGACTTAGTGGGCTTTTTATTTTTTTTTTGAGAGATAATGACTACCATTGTGATAGGCAACCATCATTGTCTTTTGATTCCAGATGAATGTTTTTGACGTCATTTGTTGCATTACAAAGTGAAAGTTTGCGATTGAACGCGCATTTGAATTAACTAAGAGAATACCCTGCCCCAGGTTTTGGTTAAAGGTTTCAATTTGTGTAAAAAGGAAACTCCTACTTCTTTGGCTCAAATGGGTTGACTAGGTATTATATTCCTTATGAATCCAGTGTTTAGGATTTGAAAGAACGGCTATACATCATTAGTAAGGTCCATTCAAAAGCATATTGTATGAGATCGTGACATTGTTTTCATCATCCTCCCTCTAAAGGCTTCCAACTTTTAGCAAGAGTTGAGAGTAAAAAGCATAGTTTAAATATAGTGAAAACGAATGGATGAATTCAAGACAAACATATGCAATGCATAGTTTAACATTAATAGATCATTGTTTGAATAACAAAGGAAATTATAATTGAAAATTCAAAAATGAACTGGAACACTCAATAATTTTGCATGGGAGCGGTGATCACGTTGGGAGTCTCTGGAGGATCAAACTCGATCTCCTTGGCGTCAATCATGTTTTGAATCTTGTACTTCAGCGCCCAACAATCGTTAGTATCATGCCCGTGACCGCTGGAATAATAAGCACATGTTGCATTAGGATTGTAGTTAGGAGAAGAAGTTTTGGGGTATGGATGAGGTCCTATCAACGTAATCAGGTTCATCCTCAACAAGTGTTGTAGTGCTTGAGATAGCGGCATCTTGATGTTGGTAAACTGTCTTTTGGGCTCGTTTGGCCTTCGTTGATTTCCCCTTTATTGTTGTCGCTGCGACGCAGGACCGGAGATCTGGACTGCCCTCACATGTTGGTCATGATTGCTCTTATTAAGACTCTTTTGACAATACACATTATTGGACACTTTCTTCCCATTGTATGGCTTTTTCAGAGCATCAGAGGGTGTAGCCCCTTGGATCTTTCCACTTTTGATGCCAGCTTCGACCCTTTCGCTAGTCAGTATTATCTCGGTGAACCCGACTGAGGAGCTTCTGATTAGGTGATTGAAGACAAGTCCTGTCAAAGTTCCTATGAAGATGTCAATCAGCTCCCTGTCAATTAATGGGGGTTGCACCCTACCAGCCAGATCTCTCCATTTTTGAGCATATTTTTGAAGCCCTCATTGGAACACATGGTCATGTTCTGCAACTGCACACGAGTTAGTACAAGATCAGTGTTGTATTGGTATTTATTGTAAGAAGCAGCGGCTAGATCTTCCCAAGTGTGAATGTGTGAAATCTTCAATTGATAGAACCACTAAAGTTGCGTCCCATCTAAACTCTCATGGAAGAAGTGGATCCAAAGATTCTGATCAGTTGTGTATGGTTGAATCTTGCGGACATAGGACTTTAGATGCATCTTAGTACAAGATACTCCATCATACGGGGCCAAGGTAGGGAGTTTGAACTTTGGTGGAATGACCACTCCAGAAACTAAGCCCATGTCTCCTAAATCCAAACCAGGCACAGCTTAGATCTCCACAACTTTTAGTCTGTCTTCAAGCTATTTGTATTTTTCATCCGCTGGTGGATACTGTTCCTGAGAAGAGTCATCGTCATCAGTATCTATGTTGGCTCTAATTCTTCTAGCTTCCTTTTCTTGACTCTCTTCTTCTTTAGAAGAAGATTCTTCTTTTTGAGATAGCTGAGCATGCCCCTTGGACCTTCTCCTTACGTTGAGGATGACAAACTTTTTCTTCTTCTTGCTCTCTTTGTTGAAGAGTGTTTTCAGATCTTCCTTCCCCTTGGCTAAGTTCACGAGCACTTGATGAAACTGAGCATTTTGAGCTTGGAGCTCTTTAGCTGTTTGCTCTAGAGCCATATCTACTAAAATAAACAGTAAGAAGATAAGGAAACCTGTACGGGAAAACCTGTTATGCATGATATGTGGATGCAATGTTTTCAAGGATCTCGCGGGGTAAACACAAGAAGATGTTAGAATTTGAACATTGATCAACATCTTTGATTGGGGGAACTTCGTATCGATGGATGTCCTTCCACGAGAATCAAGCTCACCATGTCAAGTGGGTCATAGCCCTTGACTCAAGATATCGTGCTTTGGTCTTTGATGCTGTTTGATTAGAGAATGAATCCCTTTTCCCCTTGATAGGCGTCTGGTTCAACATGACCCTGCACCATAGCACCTTGAGATCCTTGAAATGGTTATTGAAAATTCTTATGATGTTATGATGTTTATGATATTTATGATGTTATGTACAAGTAAGCATATACATAAAAGGCAAACAAGTCCTTAGGTTTAGGCTTGCATGGAGTCTTATAGGTAAGTACCCTCTTGAAGTTTAGTTGGCTCAACCTGTCCTAGTAATAGTAACCGGGTTCTAAGGGATCTCAATATCACTGATCTTTCTTGTCGGGCATTATTTCAGCGCAAGCCTCTTTAATAGCGACTGAAATATCCCGAGAAGTCCGATCTCAATGAGCGTAGTATCGAGTATCGACCAACTTCTGACTGTACCAAATCCGGCTATTTCACTACTTCCTAATGGCCAAGTTGGTCAAGTAAAGGTTCTAAAGTCAGTTAGTCCTTCATGACACCACACAGCGGCCCCGTATTCTCCTTGACTACTCAAGGGCTACCGGTACCAACAAATGTGTCACACTAACGTAGCTATTGCTTGGACCATGTCGTTATACCCCACATAGTTTCCATAATGTATTGCTACTTACCTATAAGGTATCCCAGATACGGGTAGAGGATCAAAACAAGCCCAAACAAGGAACCAAAATGTAAAGCAAGCCAGTCAAACAATGCAAGCAAATAAAGGTGATATATCCCTAAGGTAACCCCACTTTTAAGATTTCCCCAGCAGAGTCGGCAGTTCTGTAATACAGTGGGAGAACTGACTTGGGATGTTTTGCATTTGATCGCAAGTATTGCCGTTAGCAAGAGTTGCCACCGACTTTTCTTTTATCCAAAAGGAAAGGTGGAAAATAACAGGAAAGAACTTTGAGATTATTTCTTGAGTTCGGGGGGTAGATTATGAAAAGGGAAGGTATTAGCACCCTTTTCATCCACAGTTATATATGGGTCTTAGTTTCTTTCTAGATCACTTGCTTTGTTTGAAAATATGCTTTGTGGTGGTTTTGAAAGTATTTATGAAAAGGCGCCTTCGTTTAGGCAAACTTTGTAATGGTTCTCGTTTCATAAGAACGTATACGAAGTGTTGGACTTTTGAAAATATTTCATGGAAAGTGTTGGTGTATTTGAAAAGATATTTGTTTTTGGAAATGTTTGGTGTGGGTTTTGTTTTGAAAGTGAGCAAACAACTAAGAACGTTTCTACCTACTCAAAAGTCTTTTGTTCATTTCCTCCTTTCCTTTGATATTGCTATCTTACCATTGATTTGATAAGAAGCTTTATCTTTGGATGTAAAGGGACGAGTGTGGGTCATCATATAGTCATGATAGCAATGTTGTAAGATGTATTAGCATTTCTTTTTTTGGGACTAAGATCATTTGGAAGGCAACATTTGTAGCGTCATCGAGGGACCATGATCTTGTATTTTTTATTGTTTTTGCTAAGACATCTCACATGCATAACATGACCACTTTTTAGGAAACAAGTGGAGTTAACCTTAAGGGTGCATGTGTGAATAGTGTGTTTGATTTGCATGCATTAAATCTTTGATTAGGGTTATCTACTTGTTGATTTTTATCTTTTCATACAAACCCTAGTTACTAGCATTTATATGAAAGCGATAAATTGCGGAAGGTAAATTTACTACGCTATTACATCATTTAAGGATGGGATATACAAGTTTATAAATGGGGATTGCAAGAAATTAAACCTAATTATCTACTACAACCATATTGAATAATGTACAAGAAATGAATAAATATAATGTGCAAGAATGTAAATAGAAAAGAAATGGATTTTTGTTTGGGTTTTGAGGAAAGGGTTTAGTTTTGAACTAATTAACTAAAAGAAATAATTAACTAAATTAAGAAAAATAAACCTAAATTAATTAAGAAAAGAAATTAAATTAGAAAGCATTTTTAGATTTTTTTAGAAAAAGGGTTTAAGTTTAATCAAAATAATATGGAAACTAATTAATTAAAAGAAACCTAAATTCTAAGTTAATTTTAAATAAAAAGAAAATTACTAAACCTAAATCTAATTATTAATTTATTAAGAAAAAGAAATTAAGTTTGTTTAAGAAAATATTTTTGTCTTTTTGTTTTTTAAAGGAATAAAATATAAGTGAATATAAATATATTATATATATAAATAAATAAACTAATTTTTTTGGATTTTTATTAATAAAAAAAAAAAAAATAATAAAAAAAAATAAAATATAAAAATAAAAATAAAATATAAAAAGAAAAGTCACGGGATGAAAATAGCATTTAGGGAGTTTGTTAGGAAAAATAATTTTCACTTTGAAACCTGGCCATTAGCATTTTTTGATCAACAAAAGAAAATATATAAAATACAATAAAAGGGCCTGCTGGAACAAGCAAGATGGGGTATGATGAAGTGGAAATGGGGAGGCCCAGTGGTGGGGGCCCAAGGTGCGCTGGCTTGAAACAAAGAAGAGAAAATGTTGAAAGAAAAAACAAAAAGTGGCAGCGCTGCGGCTTGAACCCACGCCCTTGACATGATACGCGCGCTGCCTTACCATTGGGGTGCCTATAAATCCGTTAACTTAAACAAAACCATAAATATATAACACAAATCCAGTCCTAGAAATGACTTCATCTTCAACCTCCAACCAGGGCCCCTATAACTCATTCATTTCTCATCCATTCTCAAAACTTCCAACATCAAACTTGTTAGAAATTTTACCATGATTCCAGAAATATAAACAATTTAGACTAACAATCAAAGATGAGCATGTATTTCTAAAAGTACCAAATCTTGACCTAACTTTTTTCAGAGATTTAAACTTAAAATTCTCTAAGCTCGGGCCATATAAATTAAAACTATGGATATGTACAGCTTTAGGACAACGATATCTACATTTTTACTTCAGAATGGGTGTGCGATAAATGCTTGTATCAAGATATTTAAGTTTGAAAATTTACCTCTTGCAGCTGGGTTCGTGTATGGAGTTTGAGCAGAATTTGAGATGGCCTGGTGATCTCTTTAGCTTGCCTTGACCTCCTTGAGTGTGTTCCAACTCCTACTTTGCTTTGAGGATGGCTGGAACTCTCTACTCAAGTCAAGTTGCAAGCTTGAGTTTTGAAAATGTTGAATGGTGCAAAAGGAGTTACGGTCCAGAAACAAGGGCCTGAATCACTTTGATATGATGTACATTAAGTGTTTGGATGGTTAAAACTCAAAACGCACGTGTGGATTTGGAGATGGCTATGTGAAGCATAAAAATGTCATGTTATCGTAGATTCTGAGTTACAGAGTGCTTGGGAGTGTTTTGGAGTGTGTTGTACCCCAAAATTTGCCCTCCCATTTTACTCAATATATGCTCATTAAGACCCTCAACTTGCTCAAGGATGATCAAGAGTTGACCAAACAAACTCTCTCCTAAAGCAATGAACCTCCAACTAGGGTTTCTATTTTCATCAAGAAGGGTGAGCTCCAAAGGCCTCATATGCTCTCCATAGTCCTAATATATCCTCAAGACCCTCCATGTCAAATTTCAAGCTTTGCAAGAGGTTTGCTCAGATTCTTGAGAATCGACTGTATTAGGACAAAAGTTAATTGTGGCCCACATATAGTCAAACTTCAAGGTTTTTGGTCAACATCAACATTTTTAAGTGATATTCATCATTTGATCAAGGGTTGATCATGATTCCTCGAGGAATGCTTCTAATTCATCAAAACTCAAAAGTTGCTAAATTAGGGTTTCTCAAGAAAAGTCAACCAAAATTTGACCAAGCATAACTTTCTCATACTTTATCAGAAATTTATCATCCAAGGCTCATTTTGAAGGGAATCCAATTTCCTACAATGCATCTTCAGCCCTCAAGTTCAATAAATGCACTCATAAAAAGTTATGGATTTCTACATTATAGGTCCTTTTGAAAAGTCAACAAAACACCTTTTTAGTCAAAGCTTCTTACATGAACATGGAAGACTCAATTGAAATGAGACCAAAAGGGTTGTTTAAGAGACATCCTAAGCTTTCTAAAAAGTCTAGGAACACCTCTCTAGGGTTAAAATTGGAATAGTTATGCCTTGTCAAAGTTGACCTTTTTTGGAAAATTACCAAAAGTCAAATGTGCTCAAAAATGCATTTTTTTGCCAAATGGGCCTAACTTTTTAGGCTTGCACCTCACTTTCTACATGGTCCACAACCTGAATCAGCAGCCATACCTTATTTTCTCTATTTATTTATTTTATTTTTATTTTTATTTATTAAAAATCACATTAAATCAAATAAATTACAAAAAATATCAAAGATTGTTTTTATGATCTGATTTTGATGAAGATCAAATCTATTTGAGCTGGCCTAATCGAGCCAAATTGAATCAAAGCAAGAAAGGCATGATTTGTTAAAGTTTGGAATGAAAGAATATGGCTTAAAGATCAAAGATTTTATCCATCAATTCTCAAGATTGGATCCAAAATTGTTACCCTAATTCTTCATACAACATATAATGAACAAAAACAAGGCAAGAGGACAAGGTTTGCAGTCGTGAAAACAAAGAAAGAAACTTGAATTTTTTTGGAAAAGTGGTGATTCGTTTCTCATATAGAGGTTGATCCAGGCCATTCCAGAGCTTCCAATTGATGCCTGGACATCTCTTGGAGCTAACACAATTCATTGCAAGCATTCCCAGGCCCAGAATCGTCCCCTAGGCTTCATATAGTTTGCATCTTTTCTCAAAATCGATTACAATGATTCTTGCATCTTAAGCTTGTTTAAATGATATATTTGCGATTGTTAACATGTTTGCACCATATTGGGATGATTTAATTGGCGTTTTGATGAATATACTGATGATTGCCATGGCTAGGGTTTAAGAAGTTGATTTGGGGCTTCAATGTATAGGTGAAATTATGCCACGAACTAATGCCATGATATTCGTGAGACCAAGACGAATTGATTGGTATAGTTAGAATTGATTTATTGTGCATTGTATGAATTTTGAAGCTTGCAGGTGTATAGCTATGGAGTTTTGTCTGTAGGTATAGATAAGAGATCTAAAACGATGGACAGGGAAGAATACGATGACTTGTCACCACCCCACTGGCCCATTTGAATAATCGCGCGCGTTTTGTTTTGTTCAGCCAACCAACTCTTTTTTACATATTATATTTTATTTGTATTATATTGACAACTAATCAACACAGCGCAGATGGCAGGGGATAAGGACATGTGAAGCAAGGGACCTGGGTTCGATCCCAGGTCTAGTGTTTTCTTATTTTCTTAACATCTCATGCAGATTCCAGTGTAACGCATGGTCAAACGTCCATCGTGCACCCCAGATCTCAGCCATGAGATCCATCATCAGGCAAATCTCACGTTACAACATTGAAGGCCTACCATGCATCATCAGAGGAGGGAAGCACAGGATCTGGCGAAAACTGGGCTCAGCCATAATGGGCCTTGAAAATTCCAAAACACCCCCCTGGGTACTTATGCAGGCCCAAGTCCTTTTTTATTTTTTATTCTTTAATTCTTTTTATTTATTAATTATATCTTTTTAATAACACCAAAAAAATCATATGTTTTTTTATTTAAACAAAAATCATAAAAAACATCAAAAAAAAATTTTGTAAAAAAATATTTTATTAATTAATTAGATTAATTAGGATAATTTAATGACTTTTTATTATAATTCAAAATAATTAGAATTAGGGTTTAATTTTATACTTAACCTAATTTTTCCTCAAAAACAACATAAATATTTTCTTAAATTAGATTTTTAGGTCGCCGAATTATTTCTCGCATTTAATTTGCCGCGTGCTTTGGATTTTCCTTTTTTATTATTATTTGTAAATGCTCTGAGTTTGTAATAGATTTAAATAGGGTTTTAATTCCGCATTTTATTTTCAGTCAAAATAATTATGTATCTGCCCAAAGCCATGTAATAGCTAGGACTCTAATTTCTCGCATTTTAATTTCCACAAACTATAAATTGCTTAGATGTATGTATAGGATTGCATGGAAAGACAAATTGAAATTAAACAATAGAAAACCCTAATTGTGCAAAGATAATTAACTGAAAAAAATACACTTGCACATGCTCACTCCTAGGGTTTGCCCCACTTGGTTGCCTCGGAAATATTTGTCATGTCCCTCGAACGTAGGGGTACCTTAGCAATGACCCGCGATTCAAAATCGTCATAAAGACCATAGTCCCTACTTGTCCCTCGAGTTGCCTACGAATTGATCTTATGACGATAGTCCCTTTGAAATGCTAAGGTATCTTTACTTCTTGCCTCCAGGGACCATTTCGTCTCTTCGAACGTCCCTTTTAAACTCCAACGATGGTTCTACCTATTCCTTAATAATAGGATAACACTGTCTAAAGGAAAACGAACAGACCTTTTTTCGAGTAGGTAGATTAGTTCTTAGGTACTTGCTCAAACAAAACTTTTCACATAAACACTTTTCAAAATAATTTTCAAAACAACTTCGTCACACTCTTGAGGACTGATACAAGAGTTATCACAAAGTAAAACTTTTTCAAAACAAGCACACACAAGCAATTTTAAAAAATGAGCAAAGTACCTAAGAGCTTGTGGAAAACCACAGATAGAAAGGGTGCTAACACCTTGCCTTTCCATAATCTACCCCCGTACTCAGAAACATTCTCGAAAAAGGTTTTTTTTTGTTCTTTTTCCTTTTCCTTAGTTGGATGAAATAAAAGTCGGTGGCGACTCTTGCTTACCGCGACATTTGCGAATACAAAATGCAAACCAGTATAAAAGTCAGTTCTGCCACTGTATCACAGAACTGACGACTCTGTTGGGGAGTTATTAATAAGTGGGGTACACCTTAGGATCTAGGTCATTTTTAAAATTGCTTTCTTGTTTGTTTTGCCTACTTTATCTTTAAGGGTTTTTGCTTGGGTATTATTGAAGATCCTACACCCTGATCAGGGGACACTCTTTAGGTAAACAACAATAGATCGTGGAGACTGTACGGCATAGACCGATATGGTTTAAGCGATGGTTGTGTTGGTATGACACTGTGGTCGGTACCAGTATCCTTCGTGTTGAAACGAGGAGAATACGGAGTCGCCGTATGGTGTCGTGAAGAACTAACGGACCTTAGAACCTTAGTTGAACAAACTTGGACATTAGAAGTAGTGAGATAGCCGGTCTCGGTATAAAGCTGAGGATTGGTTGATACTCGATGCTACACTCATTGAGATCAGACTTTCGAGATATTTCGGCTGCAAGAAAAGATTGCCTGAGCTGAAACAATGCCCGATAAAGGATGATCAGTGATATTGAGAATCTTTAGAACTAGGTTACTTTTCTAAGACAGGTCTGAAACCAACTAAACTTCAAGAGGGTACTTACCTTTAACCTCATGCAAGCCTTTGAACCTAAGGTCTATTGTGTGCTTTGCTTGAGTGTGATTTACTTTGTTTAAACATAACATCATGCATCATAACATAGCATCCGTTCTTATTACACTAATCATTTTAATATCCAAGGGAATTTATCTTTGTTCTGTTTTGCAGATCATGGATTCCGCTCGTAGAAACACTATCCAAATCAGCTTTGTGAGAATACCTCCCCAGCTTAAAGAGCTAGTATCAAGGGTTCCTGAAACTTCTGCATTCACTAAGAGACATGGTCGACTTCTCAACCTGGTTACTTCAAACTTTGATGAAAAGATGATGAGTGTACTCTTTCAGTTCTTTGATCCCAAGCACCACTGCTTCACCTTCCAAGATTATCAGTTGGTGCCTACCATGAAAGAATTCTCTCAGCTGTTGGATATACCCATTCTTGAACAGTTGTCGTTCACAGGTTTAGAAGAGGTTCCTAAGCCAGAAGTCATTGCCTCGACCTTGCATCTGAAATGGGTCGACGTGGTATCCAATTGGGAAACAAGAAGCGAAGTCAAGGGTTTTCTAGCCAAGTTCCTAATAGACAAAGCCCAACTGTTTTAGGATGATATGGAGTTTTAGGCTTTTGAGGAGGTCTTGGTTGTTCTAATACATGGGTTAGTATTGTTTTCTAATCCAGACTTTCTCATAGATGTGAATTCTATCAAGATCTTCCTCTCTCGCAACCCCGTGCCTACCTTGCTATTAGATATTTTGCATGCTCTCCATACTCGTACCATGAAGAGAAGAGGGGTTATTATGTGCTGCATTCCATTGCTGTAGAGGTGGTTTATTTCTCACCTCCCTAAGTTTGTACTGAAGAATGAAGAAGGTTTGGGTTGGTCGCAAAGGATAATGTCACTCGCTCACACGGATATTCTCTGGTATTCCCGAGCTATGGGATATACTGCTATTATTGACCGTTGTGGCGAGTACCCTAATGTCACATTACTTGGCATCAGAGGAGGCATAACCTACAATCCTTGTTTAGCTCTGCGACAATTTGGTTACGCTCGAAAGGATGGTCCCCATGAGTTACTTATCGAGGGCATTGTATTTAACTATGAGGATAATGTTCAAGGGTATCGCCAGAGGTTCATACGAGCTTGGAGATGGTAAATACATCTGGCGCCAAGGCTTTGGGGCCAAAGGCTTCCATTCCTATGGAACCTTATCTCCAATGGGTACAAGCTCGCGCCCAGAAACTTATGATGCCCTACATGGCCATTTTACCAGTGATTATGGAACCCACTACTGAAGGGGGTATTCCTTACATGGTTCTCTATCCTGATATATCCACTGATCTTGGAGAACTACAGAGGTCTTGGATTCAGTTGAAGAAAGAACGGGATACTTACAGGGATCAGTTCTATGCCCAGGAGAGGAGGGTTTTAGAGCTCACAAAGCAGCTTCATGAGGAAAGAAGCCTTAATGTCTATTTCGGCACGAAGAGGAAGCATCCATGGGACATTTTATTTTTCTAGTTTTTTAGAATTGTTTTAATTGTAACGCCAAAAAGGGAAATCGAACTTTGAATTCTACTAATAAAATCTTTGTTTCATTTTGGTTCGCAAATTTAAATTTCCCAAAGTCTTTGAAATCATTGCATACGCATGCCATCCATAAACACTACATATATAGGTACCATTACATGTTTCTCATCTTCTTCACTATTTATTTCAGCAGAAATGTCTTCCGAACAAAGCATCAAAGATCTTCTGGCACAAAATGCCCAATTCCAACAGATGTTCATAAATCTGGCAAAAGAGCAGGAGGATCTGAAGGCCCTCGTCTTGAAGGAGAAAAAGAAAAAGAAGAAGGCCGCTGGTATTCTGAATATGGGTAGAAGGTTCAGGGGGCCGTTAAAATAGCAATTCGATCTGACCTGTTCATCCAAAGAAGGGGAAAATTAAGAAGAAGAGACAAGGGAAAAGGACCTCAGTCTTGAGGTTTCTGACAATGGTACCGATTATAATGATGAGCAGTATCCTCCTACTGAGGATAGATACAAACAGTTAGAAGACCGTTTGAGTGCTATGGAGGTCCAGAGGATACCTGGGTTGGATTTTGAAGAATTGGGATTGGTGTCGGGAGTGGTCATCCCGAAGAAGTTTAAGGCTCCAATTTTTGCTAAGTACGATGGGGTGTCTTGCCCAAAAATCCATCTCCGTTCCTATGTCAGAAAGATCTAGCCCCACACCGCTGATAGAAATTTGTGGGTTCACTTCTTTCAAGACAGTCTGTCAGGGACTCAGCTTGAATGGTTCTACCAACTGGAGAGAGCCAATGTACAAAATTGGGAAGACCTGGTTGCTTCTTTTTACAAGCAATATCAGTATAACGCCGACCTTGCTCCTACTCGTACTCAACTCTAGAGTATGTCCATGGGTGCAATTGAAGGCTTTAAGGACTATGGTCAGAAGTGGAGAGACTTGGCTGGAGGAGTTCAACCCCCATTTTCTGATAGGGAGTGGGTCGATATGTTTCTGGGGATGCTATCTGGTACGTTCTTTAATCATTTGACCGGCAACTCGTTAGCTGGTTTCACTGAGCTGATTCTAACTGGAGAGAGAGTAGAAGCTGGAATTCGGAGCGGTAATATACAAAAGGATGCCTCTTCGAGTTCGATAAAGAAGCCTTTTATTGGTAAGAAGGAAGCCAGTACCATCTATAGCCCGAGAGGCCAAAGGAGAGATGAACATCATCAGTCAGTAAGTGCGGTAATGATACCTAGGCCCATAGTTTCTCCACAATGCAACAATCAACAAAGGGCGGACAGACCATAACAACAGTTTACTCGGATCAACATGACGTTGGCTGAAGTTCTACCCAACCTGCTGAGATCCAACTTGACGACCTTGAAAGAGGCTCCCAAGAATCCTAACACCACATTTCCCCGATATAATCCAAATGCTCGGTGTGCCTATCATTCTGAGAGTCCTGGCCACGAACCAACAACTGCTGGGCTCTAGAAAAGCCCAACGTCATAACTGCTCCCATGCCTAAGCACAGTCGTGGAGTTAATGTTGTGGATATCGATCTGTTTGTGACCTTAGTAGATGAAGTCTCTATTCCTCTTATAACGGTTAAGAAGAATTTATTGTCGGCCAGTTTATTTCCGGGTTGTGGTGAAGGTTGCCACATGTGTTCATTTCTTCCTTCTGGTTTCCATTTGCTGAAGTCAGGTGTTCAGCGCCTGATGGATAACAAAGAAATTTTGTTCGAGAAAACATTGATTACCATTTTTCTATTTGAAGACGTTGCTATTATAACCATTTCTGCCAATCCTTCCAAAGTCTCCTCGAGAAGACCTGTTAGGATTATATCTTTTCCAAGAGTCCCTCCGCTAATAATCACCATTCCTGGTCCTGTCGCGTATGCCTCGGACAAAGCTGTCTCCTGGCATTATGGTGCTGATGTGTATTATCATGGCATCAAACAAGATCTGAAAAATGAAGAGACTGATCCTAATGTCAGTAACATTTTTGGGACCAATAAAGTTACCGAACTGGAAGGGTTTTCTCTCCCGAGATTTCCCTGAAGACTGTCAATAGGCCTATTGTTATTCCATCTACTAATCCTGTTGGTACATCAACTACTACTCCTGTGCTTACTCCAATTATCACTCCCACCGTCGAGTCATCTGGGACCCGTGGCAAAGAAGTTATAGGTGAGCATGCCCGGACGGAGGCGCCTAGAAAAATTTTCGTGGAAGCCTTTAAGCAAGAGATAGAGGAGATACTGAAAATAATCAAAAAGAGCGACTACAATGTAGTCGAGCAGCTAGGGAAGAACCCCTCCAAGATATCCATGTTATCCTTGTTGTTGTGCTCTGAGGCCCATGCGAAGGCTTTGATTGCATTCCTCAAGACTGCACACGTGATGCTAGAGACCTCAGCTGATCAATTCAAAGATTGTGTGGCCAACCTGACTGCTGACAATAGGCTGGGTTTTTCAGATGCAGACTTGAAACCGAAGGGGAGGAAGCATAATGATGCTCTGCATGTCTCGATTGAATGCAGGGGCACCACTATGGCTCATGTGCTGGTAGATACTGGGTGTTCGCTGAATGTTCTGCCTAAGAAGGCATTGGATCGGTTGGATTGCGAGGGATTGACCTTAAAGCCTAGTGACATTATGGCGAGGGCTTTTGATGGGTCAAAGAGAATGGTGCATGGGGAAGTGGACATCCCCGTCAAAGTAGGTTCCCAGACTTTTGAGTCCACTTTCTATGTAAAGGACATCCGGTCGTCGTACTCTTGTTTGTTGGGTCGTCCTTGGATCCATGAAGTTGGGGCAGTTACTTCAACACTGCACCAAATGCTTAAGTATCCAGTAAAAGGGAAGATTGCCACTGTGCGTGGTGAGGAGGAGTATATGGTGAGCCACCTCAATTCCTTCAGGTATGTAGAGATGTGTTGTACCCCAAAATTTTCCCTCCCATATTCCTCAAGATTTGTCAAGAATGATCCTTAAATTGCTCAAGATTGCTTAAGGGTTGTACAGTCAAACCATCTCCTAAGACAACTGAAATTAGGGTTTTGGTTCTTTCCAAGAATTTGGGGTTTTCAATGGTTCAATCAAGTCTCATATGCCTATATACATTCTCAAGCACCTACATGCCATGTTTCAAGATTCACAATGCCAATTTGCATAGTCAAAAGCCTCATTTGACCTACAGTCAACTGCAGGGGCAAATGGTCATTTTGCAGTCAAAAGTCGTAATTTTTGGTCAACATCTTATTTTGAGTTCACAATCATCATTTGATCAAGTCTTGATCATTCCACAAGAGTAGCTCAAAAATCATCAAGGTGCAAAAGTTACTATTTTTGGACAGTAGAAAAGTCAATTGTATCTTGACTAGGGCATAACTTTTTCATGGTTTGTCAGAAAAATCCCATCCAATGCTCATTTTGAAGGGGATGACATTTCCTACAATCCATCTTCACATTCCAATTCCAAGAAATTCTCTCACAAAAAGTTATCAATTTCTACATTATAGGTCAAATTCAAAAGTCAACAAAAGTGCACTTTAAGTCAAAGACCATAACTTGAGATTGGTAAATCAAAATGACATGGGACCAAAGGCATTAATTAGAGGACTTCAAGACCTTTCCAAAATGGCCAAGAACATGGTCATAGGATTAAAATTAAGCAAGATATGCATTGGAGAAGTTGGGAAAGTTTTAGGAATTTGCAAAAGTCAACTTTGCTCAAAACACCTTATTTTTGCTAATGGGCCTCAAATCTCTTCTTGAAACTTCATCCATGGCCTATGCACGACCCATCAAGATTAATTGAATTTATTTTCTTATTTTTATTAATTAATTGGATTTTTAATTAATATTAATTCATTTAATTAATTTAAATTGTAGGAAAATACAAGATTTGATTTTGTCAATCTTTTTGTGAAGCAAATATGACCTAAAAAGGCTGGAAATTTCGTGCACCAAGTCAAAGATACAAAATCTCCAAAATTGGCAACTTTGTTCAATCATGAAAATGCAAAAAGATTTGATTTTCAATCAAAGATCAAATCATCAATTCCATGGATTTTTGTTCAAGCTTTTGACCTAATTCCTTTCCCCTATATATATATATATATATATATATATATATATATATATATATATATATATATATATATATATATATATATATATATATATATATATATATATATATATATATATATATATATATATATATATATATATATATATATATATATATATATATATATATATATATATATATATATATATATATATATATATATATATATATATATATATATATATATATATATATATGCAAGCAAACCCTGATGCAAGACACGTGAGAAAGCTGCAGAAAAAAGCCATAGCATATTGAGAAAATTCAAGAAAATTGCAAACTGACTTTGGCATTCCAGGGCGATTCAAAAGGTTTTATTGATTCTAATACATTGCAAGAGGTCCCAGGGACAATTTGCAATTGAAATCACGCGCTAAAGCTCAAAGAATCACAGGATACAGAACCACGGTTTGACATTTTTATTCAAAATTATATTGTCCAATTCATGAGCATTTAACATGATTTCTTGATTGTTTTGCATTGATAGGGACTATATGAAGCTAATGATATCATTTAATTGAATTATAATACACTGAATCAAAGAATGCCATGAACGATTTTCTAGGGTTTCCAAGCTTTGAATTAGGGCTTTATGAACCAAGAAAAATTAGGACCAGTGATACATATGGTTGGAATCGTTGAACCCAGATGAACATGATTCAACCCTCGCGAAATATTTATGTGAACCACAGCGCTAATCGCTATTTTTCCTCATAGCATATTGTGGGGGTTAAAAACCCCCGCTATCTGTTTGTGTTTTTTGAAGGAACAATGAAGAAGATGATGAGGTGTTAACGTGTGGTTGGCTGATTTGAATAAGCGCGCGTGTTTTTTTATTTTCACAGCATATGGATTAATTTCTTAATATAATAATTATTTGTTATTCCACTAATGACTAAAGCAGGTTGGTGGAGTGGTTAAGGCATTGGCTTGGAAACGTTGGGACCTGGGTTCGAATCCTAGATCCCCCAAAACATTTATTTCTTTTCTCTTGACATATTCCCATGCAGATTTCCAAAAGAGATCCACCATGTGCTTCACATATCCATGCGCCATGTGGCTTCAGTCATAAATCTAATGGTCCTGAGTGGAAGACCATCATGCTCCCAGTCAACACACGCCATGGATGATCATCAAAGTCAAACAGGCTGCAGCAAATGGGCCACCAAAATTCCAAACTTACCTCCTAATTGGGCCAACACCCCCTGGGTTCTTCTTTTTTCTCTTTATATTTTCCATTTAATTATTTTACTATTAATTATTATTATTATTACTTAATTAACTCAATTAATTTTTTTTTCATAATAAAATCAGAAAAACTAAAAATAATATTTTTTTCTTAATTAAAATTAATTTCACTTTATTTTTGTAAATAAATACTAACAAATTAATTTAGTCTTTTTAGTTAGGTTAATTTCAATATTTTTTGCAATAAATAAAATAAATTAGAATTAAGGTTTTTACTAACTTTTGACTTTTTTTGTTTATTTCCTTGAGACATTAAAAACCAAAAATATTTCTTTTTTATTAATTAATTAGTTTTAGGTTTAGTTTAATTAAATGCAAAAAGGACAAAAACTTCTTTCTTTCTCAAAAAGGGTCAAAACCCTAAGGACTTCTCCGATTCTAATTTCTCTCGCGCGTATGTTGTTTTATTAATTTTTTTATCCCAATTATGTAATTTCTCAGAGGATGTAATAGCTTTAATTAGGACTTTTTATCGCTTTCTTTATTTTCCCGCAATTTACTTTTCAAGGGTTTGTTTTTGGCGATGTAAATACCTGACGCCTTGTAATAGCGTAGATTTATTTTCCGCAACATTTAACTGTTAGATGTATGTTAACTAGGCTATGCATGACAAGACTTATCTCTGAAATTAAAATCAACCCGTAGCTCACCATAACATGTGCAAAGATAACTTAACTGAATCCTGACACACTCGCACATGCCACTCTTAGGGTACGCCTCACTTGGTTGCCTCGACGTGGTCATTGAGTATAGGGTGTTTTAGAGGTCGCCCTCCTGTCTAAAGATAAAAAAGTTGCCTCGAAACGGTTGCCTCGATAAAAAATGATCTAAGACATTAGGGTTACCGCTAAGGCGTCCTACTATTGCTTTAGTGACCACATGTCCCTATAATCGAATTGACCCGAAACTCCAACGACGGTGCTACCTATTTCTCAATAGTGGGATAGTACTGTCTAAAGGATATTTACACAGCTTAATTTCTTTTGAGTAGGTAGAGGTTCTCAGGTACTTGCTCTTTCAAAAAACAAAAATACTTTTCGCACCTATACTTTTCTGACAAAAGTTTTCAAACAAACACTTCATACACTCTTGAGGACTGATACAAGAGTTAAATCGAAGTTTTCAAACAAACTTTTTTCAAAACCCACAAACACAAGAAAAGCAAACATTTTTGAAAACATAGTGAGCAAGTACCTAAGAGCCCGTGGATAACCACAGATAGAAAGGGTGCTAACACCTTCCCTTTCTATAATCTACCTCCCGAACCGAGAAACATCTCGAAAAGGAATTTTGCTGTGCTTTTGTCCTTTCCTTGTTGGAGAAAATAAAAGACGGTGGCGACTCTTGCTTACCGCGATATTTCGCGAACCAGCATTTCAAAACAGTCAGTTCTATTTCCACCGATCACAGAACTGGCGACTCTGCTGGGGAAACTTATAATAAGTGAGGTGTACCTTAGGATTAGATCACCCATGTTTTCAATTGTATACCTTGAATGCTTTAATATTGTGGGCTTGCATCGAAGTTTTATAGATCCTAACCCGGATCTGGGGATACCCTTTAGAAGTAGCAACAAACTGTGAGGGAACTGTGCGGGGTATACCGACATGGTTGAAGCAGTTGCTACATTGATGTGGCACTTTGGTGAGTACCGGTAACCCTTGAGTTAAGTCAAGGAGAGTACGGGGCCGTCGCGTGGTGTCGCGAAGCATCAACTGACCTTATAATTGTACTTGACCATCCTGGTCTCTTTAGGGGTAGTGAGATGACCGACTTTGGTGCAGTCCGAAGTTGGTAGATACTCGATACTACACTCATTGAGGGTTGTTTTCTTGGAATATTTTGGTCGCCAGTTAAGTGGCTAAATCAAAACAATGAACATAGAAAACAATCCAATGATATTGAGCTCCTTAGAACCCGGTTACTATTCATAGGACAGGTCTTAACCAACTGAAACTGATAGAGGGCAGTACCTAAACTTCATGCTGGCCTAAACTCTAAGGGCTGTCTGGTGTGACTTGTGTGCCTTTACCTTGTTTGCCTTTTGTGAATACTTGTGGTGTGCCTTTATCATAACATCATAACGCAGGGTTCGAATCTTCATCTTTGTTCTTGTTTTGTAGGACATGGAGTCTCTCCACAGGAAAACAATTCAGGTCAACCTTGTAAGGATCCCTCCTCAACTCAAGGAGCTTACATCCAGGATTCCCGAGAACTCTCTCTTCAGTGAAAAACATGGTAGACTCATCAGCTTGGTCAACACCAACATTGAAGAAGATATGATAAAAGTTCTCTTCCAGTTCTTTGACCCCCTGCACCACTGTTTTACATTCCCTGATTATCAATTGATGCCTACTTTGGAAGAATTTTCTCAACTTCTGAAAATTCCTATTCTTAGTCAACTACCCTACAACGGTACGAAAAAGGAACCAAAACTTGAAGATGTTGCTCAAGCGTTACGTCTGCAACCATCTGACATCAAGGGGCATTGGGAAATCAGAAGTGGTATCAAGGGATTCTTGGAAATGTTCCTGTTTGAGAATACACAAGAATGTTGGAATTCTCTTGACCTACAAGCCTTTGAAGAGATTGTGGCACTCCTTGTCTATGGGTTGGTGTTGTTCCCAAATCCTGATCAACTTATAGATATAAATGCTGTCAAGATTTTCATGTCCAGGAATCCCATACCTACATTGCTTGGGGAAATCCTCCACTCATTTTACACTCGAACAATGAGAAAAGAGGTGTTCTCATGTGCTGCAGTCCTCTCCTAGAAAGGTGGTTTATTTCGCACCTTCCACAATCAGTCTTGAAGAACGAGCAGGGTTTAAGGTGGTCACAACGGCTGATGACCCTCACACATTCTGGTATACATTGGTGTTCTCGGTCCAGAGAAAATGTCACTATCATTGATCGTTGCGGAGAATTTCCTAATGTTCCTTTACTTGGAATTAGAGGAGGCATTACCTACAACCCTTGTTTGGCTTTGAGGCAATTTGGATATGCTCGGAGGGATGGCCCTCATGACATGCTGATTCCTGACATAGTTTTTGTCTTCGACAATGATGTGCAAGGACTTCTCCAAAGGTTCATCAGAGCTTGGAGGATGCCTAACAAGGTAGATAGTAAGACACTGGGGCACAAGAATTCCATCCCCCTTGAGCCTTACCTCAAGTGGGTACGAACCCGCTCCCAGACGTTTATGATGCCATATCCTCACATTCTCCCCGTGATCAAAGAGCCAATTATGGAAGGAGAGGTCCCGTACACCATTCTACATCCTGACATGCCAACATCATGGGAGGAAATGCAAAAGAGCTGGATCCAACTCAAGGAAGAACGGAATGCTTTTGAAGCCAGCTTACATGCCAGTGAGAAGAAGGTTTTGGAGCTCACCCGCCTACTTCACGAGGAAAAGACCCTCAACACTTACATTGCTCCAAAAAGGATGCGCAATGTCTTTTTGCATTAAGTATTTTGTAATATGAAGCACTGATGTACTAAACAAATTACTTCTTAATATGACGTGTGTTCCTTTTTTGTTTGCAAAGAATTTGAATATTCAAACCCTTGAATGGATTGCATAAATAGCATACCATTCATCATATGCATAACAGGTACCCTTTTTACAGGTCACTTATCTTCTTCGCTGTTTATTTCAGCAATCATCATGTCTTTTGAACCTACCACCGAGCAAGCTATCAAGGCCCTCCAGGCCCAGAATGCCCAGTTCCAAGAGTTGGTTATGAACTTAGCCAAGGGTCAACAGGAGTTGAAGACCCTGATTCTGAAGAAGAAGAAGAAGAAGAGGACCGTCTTGTTCAACACTGGACACAGATTTGGGAATGGATTACAGAATGAGGTTGATCTGACTACCTCATCTTTAGGCAAAGACAGTCCACAAGAGAGAGGGGTTCCTAGTCCCGTGGTCTCCGACAACGAGACAAATTATAATGATGAACAATATCCCCCTGCTGAGGATAGGTACAAACAGTTGGAGGATCGCCTAAGTGTTATGGATATACAGAATGTGCCCGGGCTGGACTTTGGAGACCTAGGCTTATCCTCTGGGGTGGTGATTCCCCATAAGTTCAAGGCACCTGCTTTTGCCAAATATGACAGAGCTTCCTGCCCAAAGCTACACCTCCGGTCGTATGTAAGGAAGATCCAACCTTACACTGCTGACAAGAATTTGTGGATCCATTTCTTCCAGGATAGTCTTTCAGGGACTCAACTCGAATGGTTCTATCAGCTGGATGGAGCCAGTATTCGTAACTGGGAGGATTTGGCTACTGCGTTCTATAAGCAGTATCAGTATAATTCCGACCTCGCTCTCACGCGTACCCAACTCCAGGGTATATCACTAGGGACGGGTGAAGGATTTAAGGAGTATGCTCAAAAGTGGAGAGACCTGGCTGGAAGGGTGCAGCCACCTGTAACTGACCGTGAGCTTGTGGATATGTTCTTGGGGACCCTGTCTGGTCCGTTCTTCAACCATTTGATTGGAAATTCTTCTGCCGGATTTACAGACCTTATCTTGACTGGTGAGAGAATAGAAGCTGGTATCAAGTCTGGAAAGATACATAAAGGTGCCTCCTCGAGCACTGAGAAGAAACTGTTCAAGAAGGAATCTAGTGCTGTCTATGGTTCAAGGAGACAGAATAAACCGGAACGCCGCCAAGCTGTCAACACGGTGGTAATTTCAAAGCCTGCTGCTGCTCCTCAGCATCATAACCAACAAAGGGGTGAGAGACCCAGAAGGCAGTTTACTCGACTCAGTATGACCTTGTCCCAGATATTACCGCAGTTATTGATAACCAATCTGGTGACTATAAAAGAAGCTCCGAAGGTTGTAAACACAACATCTCCAAAGTACAATCCTAACGCCCGCTGCGCTTATCACTCTGACAGCCCGGGGCATACTACAGATGATTGTTGGGCTCTGAAGAATAAGGTTCAAGACCTGATCGATGCAAAGGAGGTTGAGTTCGAGGCGCCCGAGAGGCCCAATATGGTGACTGCTCCCATGCCCAAGCATGGGGTAAATGCTATCAGGGTTGAAGATGACGTGGAGGAATCGGAATTCGACAGCTGGATCTACCCTACGACTGACGGTGGACCCAGCAATTGGACGGCAAAAGACTTCATACCTATTACTTTTGTGACTCAGTAATGAACTCCTTTGTTTTAAATTTGTAACAGATAATATTGTGAAACTTTATGGCCCGGTGTCCTACCCGGGGCACCGTGGCTTCATTTGTGAGGGCTTTTGTGTGTCATTTTCATATATCATTAATAAAAGCATTGGACGTTTTTTGCATTTCAAATCTTGCGCTCCTTGTCTTTCTTTATTATATATTGCAAAACAGCTATTTACACACTGTGATCGGTGGAAATAGAACTGATTGTTTTTGAAATGCTGGTTCGCGAAATGTCGCGGTAAGCAAGAGTTGCCACCGTCTTTTATTTTCTCCAACAAGGAAAGGACAAAAGCACAGCAAAATTCCTTTTCAAGATGTTTCTCGGTTCGGGAGGTAGATTATAGAAAGGGAAGGTGTTAGCACCCTTTCTATCTGTGGTTATCCACGGGCTCTTAGGTACTTGCTCACTATGTTTTCAAAAGAGTTTGCTTTTCTTGTGTTTGTGGGTTTTGAAAAATAGTTTGTTTGAAAACTTCGTTTCGACTCTTGTATCAGTCCTCAAGAGTGTATGAAGTGTTGTTTGAAAACTTTTGTCAGAAAAGTGTAGGTGTGAAAAGTTGTTTTTTTGTTTTGAAAGAGCAAGTACCTTAGAACCTCTACCTACTCAAAAGAAATTAAGTTGTGTAAATGTCCTTTAGACAGTACTATCCCACTATTGAGAAGTAGGTAGCACCATCGTTGGAGTTTTTCGAGTCAATTCGATTATAGGGACATGTGTGGTCACCAAAGCAATAGTAGGACGCCTTAGCGGTAACCCTAATGTCCTAGATCCTTTTTATCCGAGGCAACCGTTTCGAGGCAACTTGGATCTTTAGACAGGAGGGCGACCTCTAAAACACCCTATACTCAATGACCACGTCGAGGAAACCAAGTGAGGCGTACCCTAGGAGTGGCATGTGCACGTGTGTCAGGATTCAGTTAATATTATCTTTGCACATGTTATGGTGAGCTACGTTTTGATTTTATTTTGAGAGAAGTCTTGTCATGCATAACAGTTAATAGTTGTGCGGAAAGTAAATTGCGGAAAGTAAATCTACGCTATTACAAGGCATCGGGTATTTACATCGCCAAAAACAAACCCTTGGAAAATAAATGCGAGAAAATAAAGAAAGCGATAAAAAGTCATAATTACGCTATTACATCCTCGGAGCAAATACATAAATATGATCAAAAAATAATAGGCGCGAATAAGAATTTGAATCGGAGAAGTCCTTAGGGTTTTGACCCTTTTTGAGAAAGAATGAGTTTTTGTCCTTTTTGTATTTAATTAAATTAATCCTAAAACTAAATAATTAATTAATTAAAAGAAAAAAAGTATTTTTTGAGTTTTTTAATGTTTTAATGAAATAAAAGGAAAGAAATTAAAATTGTCAAGAAAACCCTAATTCTAATTTATTTTATTTGTTATGAAAATAATTAAAGTTAACCTAATTAAAACAACTAAATTAATTAATTACATTTATTTACAAAAATAAGAAATTAAAGGTGAAATTAATAATAATAAGAAAAATATTATGTTTTATGTTTTCTGATTTTATTATGAAAATAATTAATTATGTCAATTAAATAATAATAATAATAATTAATAAAAGGGTTAGATGAAAAAATATAAAAGAAAAATAATAAACCAGAGGGGGTGCTGGCCCATTAAGGAGGTTTCCTTGGCAATTCTCACTCGGGCCCATTAAGCTACAAGCCTTGTTGACTTTCTGGCTCGTCCACACATGCATTGACCAGAGAGTACGCTAGTCTTCCAATCCAGGCCACATGATTTGAGTTCAAGGCCACTTGACGCGCTGATTACTGGAGGTATATGGTAGACCTCGCCTTGGAACCTGCACGTGAACATGTAAATGAAAAGGAAATAAAGGTTTTGGGGGACCTGGGATTCGAACCCAGGTCCCAGAGCTCATATGCTAGCGCGTCTACCACTCCAGCTGCACGATTCATTTGTTAGTAAAATAACCAGTAATCATTATATTAAGAAACCAAACAATATGCTGTATAAAAGAAAACACGCGCTCCTTTTTTTGAATGGTCCAATGATTCATCACCACATCATCATCTTCTTCATATTTCTTGTAAAAACACAAACAGATAGCGGGGGTTTTTAACCCCCACAATATGCAATGACGAATAATAGCGACTAGAGCTACAGGCTACATAAATATTTCGCGATGGTTGCTTTGGATTCGTCTTGTCTCAACGATTTCAACCATATGCCTTAGGGGTCCTGATTTTTCTGAGTTTAGAAAGCCCCAAATCCAAAGTTCATGAACCCTAAAATTCAACCATGGCAACTTTTGATTCTGTGCGTTTTAATCCAATTCAGTTATGCCAATAGCTTCATGTGGTCTCTAGCAACACAAAACAAACAAGAAATCATGTCAAATGCTTATGAATCATGAGTTACGATTATGAAAAAAAGTGTCAAACCGTGCGACTGTAAGTGATGATTTCTTGAGCTTTAGCGTGTGAATTTAATTGCTACACGTTCCTGGGAACCCCTGCAAGGTGTTAGAATTAACCAATTGCTTTGAATCACCCTGGAATATAGAACTTAGTTTTCAAGTTTTCTTGGAAAATTTCAATATGGCTATGGCTTTGTTTGCAGCTTGTTCACGTGTGCATGATTAGGGTTGTCTTATGTATATATAGGAGACTGAAATTAGGTCAAATCTTTGAGCAAAAATCCATGGAATGATGATTAAATATTTGATTGGAAATCATATAATTTTGAATCTTCATGATTGGAAAAAGTTTCCTAATTTGGAGATCATCCGTGATTGGTACACGAAATTGCCAGCATATCTTGACTATGTTTGCTTCACAAAAAGATTGAAAAAGCATATCTTTGTATTTTCCTACAATTTAAATTAATTAAATGAATTAATATTGATTAAAAATCCAAATAATTAATAAAAAATAAGAAAATAAATTCAATTAAGCTTGATGGGTCATGCATAGGCCATGGATAAAGTTTCAAGAAGAAATTTGAGGCCCATTAGCAAAAATAAGGTGTTTTGGGCAAAGTTGACTTTTGCAAATTCATAAATATTTCCCAACTTCTCCAATGCATATCTTGCTCAATTTTGATCATATGAACATGTTCTTTGACATTTTGGAAAGGTCTTGAAGTCCTCTAACCAATGCCTTTGGTCGCATGTCATTTGGATTTACCAATCTCAAGTTATGGTCTTTGACTTAAAGTGCATTTTTGTTGACTTTTGAAATTGACCTATAATGTAGAAATTGATAACTTTTTGTGAGAGCATTTCTTGGACTTGGAGTGTGAATATGGAATGTAGGAAATCACATCCCCTTCAAAATGAGCATTGGATGGCATTTTTCTGATGAACCATGAAAAAGTTATGCCCTGGTCAAGATACAGTTGACTTTTCTACTGTCCAAAAATAGTAACTTTTTGCATCTTGATGATTTTTGAGCCATTCTTGTGGAATCATGATCAAGACTTGATCAAATGATGATTGTGGACTCCAAATAAGATGTTGACCAAAAATTCTGACTTTTGACTGTAAAATGACCATTTTGCCCCTGCAGTTGACTGTGGATCAAAAGGAGATTTTGACTGTGCAAATTGATACTATGAATCTTGAGACTTGGCATGTAGATGCTTGAGAATGTATATGGACCTATGAGACTTGATTGAGCCATTGAAAACTCCAAATTCCTTGAATGAAACAAAACTCTAATTTCAGCTGTCTTAGGAGATGGTTTTACTGTCTACCTCTTGAGCAAATCTTGAACCATTTTGAAGATGATTCTTGACAAACCTTGAGGAATATGGGAGGGCAAATTTTGGGGTACAACACACACACTCACATATATAGGTTCTAATCCACTCTGGATCTCACTGGTAACGACTCTGCTACTGCCAGTTATGACTTTGAAAATCCGATCAACTTAGCCGAAGACGAAGGTGAGGATGATTGCGAAGTGCCTGGTGAGCTTGCAAGACTGTTACTTCAGGAAGAGAGGGCCATTCAGCCACATGAAGAGCCAGTGGAAGCAGTGAATCTGGGTACTGAGACAGACATAAAGGAGGTCAAGATTGGTGCCAATCTGAAGTCTAGTGTGAAACAACTGTTGATTCAGATGCTACATGACTACGTGGAAATCTTTGCCTGGTCTTACGAAGATCTGCCTGGGTTGGATACCGACATTGTGGTTCATCACTTGCCTACCAAGGAAGAATGCCCTCCGGTAAAACAGAAGGTCTGCCGTATGCGTCCAGAGATGTCCGAGAAAATCAAAGCTGAGGTTATGAAATAATTTGACGCCGGTTTTCTAGCAGTGACTTCTTACCCTCAGTGGGTCGCCAATGTGGTTCCAATGCCGAAGAAAGATGGTAAGGTCCGAATGTGTGTTGACTACAGGGATTTGAACAGGGTGAGCCCTAAAGATGACTTCCCTCAGCCTCACATCGACGTTCTGGTCTACAACACTGCTCAGCATAAGGTATTCTCCTTCATGGACGGTTTCTCCGGATATAATCAGATCAAGATGGCTCCTGAAGACATGGAGAAGACCACTTTCGTCACTCAGTGGGGCACCTTCTGTTACAAGGTCATGCCTTTTGGGTTGAAAAATGCTGGGGCAACCTACCAACGTGCCATGGTTGCTTTGTTTCATGATATGATCCATCATGAGATTGAAGTATACGTCGATGATATGATTGCAAGGTCCCAAACTAAGGAGGAACACCTTGACCATCTACAGAAGCTGTTTGACCGGTTGAAGTTGTACAAGCTGGGATTAAACCCGAACAAGTGCACCTTCGGGGTGAGATCTGGAAAACTGCTAGGCTTCGTCGTGAGCGACAAAGGTATTCAAGTGGACCCTGCCAAAGTGAAAGCCATACAAGAGATGCCAGTTCCCAAGACAGAGAAAGAAGTCAGAGGCTTTCTGGGACGTCTGAACTACATTGCCCGATTCATCTTGCACCTAACTGCTACCTGTGAGCCAATCTTCAAGCTATTGAAGAAAGATCAAGTGGTACGTTGGAACAATGAATGTCAGGCCGCTTTCGAAAGAATCAAAGAGTATCTCCAAGAGCCGCCTATTCTTATGCCACCGGTTGAAGGGAGACCTCTAATCTTATACCTGATAGTATTGGACAACTCGATAGGGTGTGTGCTGGGGCAGCATGACGAGTCTGGCCGAAAAGAGCATGCTATTTATTACCTTAGCAAAAAGTTTACCGACTGTGAGACCCGATACTCACTGCTTGAGAAAACTTGCTGCACTTTGGTATGAGCTGCTCGCCGGCTGAGACAATATATGTTGACTCACGCTACTCTATTGATTTCAAAAATGGATCCAATCAAGTATATCTTCGAAAAGCCCGCCTTGTCCAGAAGAATAGCAAGATGGCAGATGATCTTGACCGAATATGACATCCAGTACACGACTCAAAAAGAAATCAAGGGAAGTGTGTTGGCAGACCATTTGGCACATCAGGCAGTGGATGACTACCAGTCTATGAACTTTTAATTTCCAGACGAGAATATCATGGTAGTGACTGATTGTGAAATACCTGGACCGGATGAAGGACCTGAGGAAGGATCCCGATAGTCTATGCACTTTGAAGGAGCCTTAAACGCTTTGGGTAATGACATTGGCGCTGTGACCATATCCCCTAAAGGCACTCATACTCCACTTACCGCCCGACTATGTTTCAACTGCACCAACAACATGGCGGAGTATGAAGCATGCATCATGGGTCTTCGAGCTGCAATTGATCTAAGGATCAAGTTTCTGAGTGTATTCGGATATTCCGCTCTTGTGATCAGTCAGATCAAAGGCGAGTGGGATACAAAACACCCAAATCTTATTCCTTACAAGGAGTATGTATTGACGTTGCTTCCCCATTTCGAGGAGATAACCTTTGAACACTTCCCAAGAGAGGAGAATCAGTTGGCGGACGCGCTAGCTACGATGTCTTCTATGTTCAAATTCAAATGGGACAACGAGGCTCCCCGGATCATTATTTAGAAATTGGATGAACCTGCACATTGTTGTGATCTCGAGACTGAAGAGGTAACAAAAAAACCTTGGTATCATGAAGTGAAGAGGTACCTTGAAGCTCAAGAATACCCCGAGGGGGCATCCGTTAATGACAAGAAGTTTCTGAGAAGGTTCGCAGCAATTTTCTTCCTCAGCAATGGCATTCTCTATAAACGAAACCATGATTCAACCCTACTGCGTTGTGTGGATAAAACTGAAGCGAAAAGGATCATGGCAGAGTTGCATGAAGGTACCTTCGGAACGCATTCCAGTGGACATACCATGGCAAAGAAAATCCTTCGGGAAGGATATTACTGGTCCACAATGGAAGCCGACTGTTATCAGCATTCTCGGACATGTCACAAATGCTAGGTCTATGCTGATAAGGTGCACATTCCTCCAGTTCCTTTGAACATCTTGACAGCACATTGGCCTTTTGCAATGTGGGGCATTGATTTGATCGGCGAGATCAGACCTACGGCATCCAACAGGCACCGCTTCATCCTGGTAGCAATTGATTACTTTACGAAGTGGGTTGAAGCAGCTTCCTTTGCCACCGTAACCAAGAACGTAGTGGCACGATTCATTCGGCACAACCTGATCTGTCGATACGGTGTACCTGAGAGGATCATTACGGATAATGGTACCAATCTTAACAACAAGATGATCACTGAGCTCTGCGAGCAATTCAAGATACAACACCACAACTCTTCTCCCTATCGGCCGAAGATGAATGGGCTGTAGAGGCAACTAATAAGAATATGCAGAAGATTGTGCAGAAGATGACAGTGACCTACAAAGATTGGCATGAAATGTTACCATTTGCTCTTCATGGGTACCGTACCTCAGCACAGACGTCAACAGGGGCAACACCCTTTTCCTTGGTCTACGGCATGGAGGCAGTCTTGCCCATTGAGGTTCAGATACCCTCTCTTCAGATAATGAAGGATGCAGGTTTGAGCGAAGACGACTGGATCCAGACTCGGCTTGATCAACTAAACCTAATCGACGAAAAGAGACTCACTGCTATTTGTCATGGTCAGACGTACCAAAAATGGATGATCAAGGCATTTAACAAGAAAGTCAGACGACAAGAGTATCAAGTCGGTGACTTGGTAATCAAGCGCATCATCCTACCTCAAGAGGATCTCAGGGGGAAATGGACCCCTACGTACGAAGGGCCATTTGTGGTTAATAATATCTTCTCAGGAGGTGCGATGATTCTAACCACCATGGATGGTGACGACCTTCCTCACCCCGCCAATGCAGACATAGTAAAAAGATACTATGCATAATTAAAGACCCGCTAGGTCGACTGGCCTAGGTAAAAATAAGGGCTTCCCGACGAACCAAAAGGGTTCGGACAAAAATAAGGGATGAAAAAAAAATCTGTACACCCGGCAAGTCGAAAACCTGAAAAGGCGGCTTGGGAAAAAATGGGTATCCCGGTGGACTGAAAACCCGAAAGGGCGGTCCAAGCAAAAGTTAGGGATAAGCGTAATACTATGTCTCATTGGATCATCCTGTATCCAGACTTCGGTATCGACTATCAGGCTCAGACGGCACCAATCAATCAGCTTCATCTCTAACTAAGCAGCAAAGTGATGAGACGCTCAAAGACATAAAGGCGATAGCAGAGTTGGAACCCAGTGGGATTTTTCACATAGCTGTTTTGTTTTCCTTTTTACAAATTGTATAAACTCTATTTGGTTCGGAGGCGTTCTCTTACTAGGACGTCAGCCTCTTGTATACAAAACGCCTATTTACAGGAAAAACATCAAAATCAATACAAGCTTACTTTTCCAGACAAATTGTAAATTGTTTTTCCTTTATCTGTTTTGTTTTGCAAAGAACGTCCAATGTTCATTTTTGATATATGCATTTGACATTAATTGTTGATCACAAATATTTGCATGCGAAACAAAGGGCTAATTACGGGTGAAACAGGGGCAATAAGAATTGTCAAAGCGATCTAGTTGCTTTGTCCACCAAGGTACCAAGGTAAGTTCAGCTGAAGAATATGACCAAGATACCTTCACTCCCCGCAGAGTAAGACAAGATTCAGCAATACTCTCCCCAAGCAGAGTTGGCCTCCCGTCAGCCCTAAAAAGGGCACAGTATCCCCAGCAATTCAGCAATACTCTCCCCCAAGCAGAGTTGGCCTACCATCAGTCCTGAAAAAGTTGGGTATCCCTAGAAGATCTTAATATTCTCCAGCAGAGTATACAGATATTCCTCAGCAAGCATCCCCGGCGTTCTTAATATTCTTCAACAGAGTATAAGAATGTTCCCCGGCGGAATACAAGATATCCCCAATGGAGCCATTTCCCAACGCAGTCTGAAAGCTTCCCCGTCGGAGTTGAATCATCTTACCTAATAGATTCTGGAAGCTTATCCCCTGCAGAGTGCAAATCTCTCCCCAGCCATATTCAGGAGGTTATCCCCCACCAGAGTCTAACTGGGTTATCCTCAGCAAATTGCAACGGAAAGATCGTCCTTAGCGAAGTTATTCCTATCCCCAGCGGAGTTCATCAAATTCCCCAACAGAGCTTATCAACGGAATCCCCAGCGGAGTTATCATTAAAATCTCAGCAAAGCATCTCTTCCCCACAGATTATTTCCCCGCAGAGTAATCTCTTCACCAGGTTTATCCCCCAACGGAGTCATCTTCTCCTACCGGTTTATTCTTGCAATCATCTTCGTTCATCCTCCCAGCGGAAACGAAGAACTCTACTCCTCAACATCAGCCCAAGATTCAACAAACTCCCCGACATTCGTCAAGGATTTATTTTCCTAGACGAAAATACATTCATAAACATATCGCATTTCACATCTCCTATTTACATACATGATAAAGTGCATACGACACAATCTCATTTATTTTTGAGAACATCATGACATCATGCATTTCATACATCATGACATTGCATACAGCTAACGTTTACCTTTTCAGGAGAAGGTCAATCAAAGATGGCTACCGTCAACCTTTTCAAAGTTCCAAATCAACACCTGTAACTAGACAGGAAATATCTGTGAACGACTGATTGTAGATCTATACCTGAAACCAGACAGGAAAGTTATCTACATTGAATAGATTGAAGATTAATACCTGAAACCAGATAGGAAAACTATCTTTATTTCTCAAGTCAGAGATTAATACTTGAAACCAGACAGGAAAACTATCTCACCCATAAACTTTTCTTAAGTTCTAGATTAATACCTGTAGCTAGCCAGGAAATATCAGTGGACGACTAATTGTAGATCTACACCTGTAACTAGCCAGGAAAGTTATCTACATTGAAGAGATTGAAGATTAATACCTGTAGCAAGCCAGGAAAACTATATTTCTTTCTCAAGTCAGAGATTAATACCTGAAACCAGACAGGAAAACTATCTCATCGGCCAACCTTTTTCAAGTTCCAGATCAATACCTGTAACTAGCCAGGAAATATCTGTGGACGATGGATTATAGATTAATACCTGAAACCAGACATGACAACTATCTACTTGACCATCATGAAGCAACCCCACACCGGTGCCTTCTCTTCCAAGATATAGTTTTACACTGACTCATCATCAGACAATCCTACACAAGTTCCCTCTTTCAACCTACCAAGTTACAATTCAACGAACAATCTCCAGATGGCATCTATAAGCCCATCCCCGACAAGATTCTGTCACATCTCCAGATGGCATCTATAATCCCATCCTCCTATCCATCATATCTCCAAATGGCATCTGTAAGCCCATTCCCGACATCATATTGCTGATACTAACACCAAGCGAGTGCAAATTTCTGGGCACTTTAGTGTTCAATCATCTTCCACCTTCGGATCACGAAAGGCACGCAAGCCAATCTACATCCTCAGGTTTAAGAAGATTGAACAGGGGCAATTGTTGTACCCCAAAATTTGCCCTCCCATATTCCTCAAGATTTGTCAAGAATGATCCTTAAATTGCTCAAGATTGCTTAAGGGTTGTACAATCAAACCATCTCCTAAGACAACTGAAATTAGGGTTTTGGTTCTTTCCAAGAATTTGGGGTTTTCAATGGTTCAATCAAGTCTCATATGCCTATATACATTCTCAAGCACATACATGCCAAGTTTCAAGATTCACAATGCCAATTTGCATAGTCAAAAGCCTCATTTGACCTACAGTCAACTGCAGGGGCAAAATGGTCATTTTGCAGTCAAAAGTCAGAATTTTTGGTCAACATCTTATTTTGAGTTCACAATCATCATTTTATCAAGTCTTGATCATGATTCCACAAGAGTAGCTCAAAAATCATCAAGGTGCAAAAGTTACTATTTTTGGACAGTAGAAAAGTCAACTGTATCTTGACCAGGGCATAACCTTTTCATGGTTTGTCAGAAAAATCCCATCCAATGCTCATTTTGAAGGGGATGGCATTTCCTACAATCCATCTTCACATTCCAAGTCCAATAAATGCTCTCACACAAAGTTATCAATTTCTACATTATAGGTCAAATTCAAAAGTCAACAAAAGTGCACTTTAAGTCAAAGGCCATAACTTGAGATTGGTAAATCCAAATGACATGGGAACAAAGGCATTGGTTAGCGGACTTCAAGACCTTTCCAAAATGTCCAAGAACATAGTCATAGGATTAAAATTGAGCAAGATATGCATTGGAGAAGTTGGGAAATTTTTAGGAATTTGCAAAAGTCAACTTTGCTCAAAACACCTTATTTTTGCTAATGGGCCGCAAATCTCTTCTTGTAACTTCATCCATGGCCTATGCACGACCCATCAAGATTAATTGAATTTATTTTCTTATTTTTATTAATTAATTGGATTTTTAATTAATATTAATTCATTTAATTAATTTAAATTGTAGGAAAATACAAGATTTGATTTTGTCAATCTTTTTGTGAAGCAAATATGACCTAAAAAGGCTGGCAATTTCGTGCACCAAGTCAAAGATACAAAATCTCCAAAATTGGCAACTTTGTTCAATCATGAAAATGCAAAAAGATTTGATTTTCAATCAAAGATCAAATCATCAATTCAATGGACTTTTGTTCAAGCTTTTGACCTAATTCCATTCCCCTATATATATATGCAAGCAAACCCTGATGCAAGACACGTGAGAAAGCTGCAGAAAAAAGCCATAGCATATTGAGAAAATTCAAGAAAATTGCAAACTGACTTTGGCATTCCAGGGCGATTCAAAAGGTTTTATTGATTCTAATACATTGCAGGAGGTCCCAGGGACAATTTGCAATTGAAATCACGCGCTAAAGCTCAAAGAATAACAGGATACAGAACCACGGTTTGACATTTTTATTCAAAATCGTATTGTCCAATTCATGAGCATTTAACATGATATCTTGATTGTTTATCATTGATAGGGACTATATGAAGCTAATGATATCATTTAATTGAATTATAATGCACTGAATCAAAGAATGCCATGAACGATTTTTTAGGGTTTCCAAGCTTTGAATTAGGGCTTTATGAACCAAGAAAAATTAGGACCAGTGATACATATGGTTGGAATCGTTGAACCCAGATGAACATGATTCAACCCTCGCAAAATATTTATGTGAACCACAGCGCTAATCGCTATTTTTCCTCATAGCATATTGTGGGGGTTAAAAACCCCCGCTATCTGTTTGTGTTTTTTGCAGGAACAATGAAGAAGATGATGAGGTGTTAACGTTTGGTTGGCTGATTTGAATAAGCGCGCGTGTTTTTTTATTTTCACAGCATATGGATTAATTTCTTAATATAATAATTATTTGTTATTCCACTAATGACTAAAGCAGGTTGGTGGAGTGGTTAAGGCATTGGCTTGGAAACGTTGGGACCTGGGTTCGAATCCCAGGTCCCCCAAAACATTTATTTCTTTTCTCTTGACATATTCCCATGCAGATTTCCAAAAGAGATCCATCATGTGCTTCACATATCCATGCGCCATGTGGCTTCAGGCATAAATCTAATGGTCCTGAGTGGAAGACCATCATGCTCCCAGTCAACACACGCCATGGATGATCATAAAAGTCAAACAGGCTGCAGCAAATGGGCCACCAAAATTCCAAACTTACCTCGTAATTGGGCCAACACCCCCTGGGTTCTTCTTTTTTCTCTTTATATTTTCCATTTAATTATTTTACTATTAATTATTATTATTATTACTTAATTAACTCAATTAATTTTTTTTTCATAATAAAATCAGAAAAACTAAAAATAATATTTTTTTTCTTAATTAAAATTAATTTCACTTTATTTTTGTAAATAAATACTAACAAATTAATTTAGTCTTTTTAGTTAGGTTAATTTCAATATTTTTCGCAATAAATAAAATAAATTAGAATTAGGGTTTTTACTAACTTTTGACTTTTTTTATTTATTTCCTTGAGACATTAAAAACCAAAAATATTTCTTTTTTATTAATTAATTAGTTTTAGGTTTTATTTAATTAAATGCAAAAAGCACAAAAACTTCTTTCTTTCTCAAAAAGGGTCAAAACCCTAAGGACTTCTCCGATTCTAATTTCTCTCGCGCGTATGTTGTTTTATTAATTTTTTTATCCCAATTATGTAATTGCTCAGAGGATGTAATAGCTTTAATTAGGACTTTTTATCGCTTTCTTTATTTTCCCGCAATTTACTTTTCAAGGGTTTGTTTTTGGCGATGTAAATACCCGACGCCTTGTAATAGCGTAGATTTATTTTCCGCAACATTTAACTGTTAGATGTATGTTAACTAGGCTATGCATGACAAGACTTATCTCTGAAATTAAAATCAACCCGTAGCTCACCATAACATGTGCAAAGATAACTTAACTGAATCCTGACACACTCGCACATGCCACTCTTAGGGTACGCCTCACTTGGTTGCTTTCACGTGGTCATTGAGTATAGGGTGTTTTAGAGGTCGCCCTCCTGTCTAAAGATCAAAAAGTTGCCTCGAAACGGTTGCCTCGATAAAAAATGATCTAAGACAATAGGGTTACCGCTAAGGCGTCCTACTATTGCTTTAGTGACCACATGTCCCTATAATCGAATTGACCCAAAACTCCAACGACGAGGCTACCTACTTCTCAATAGTGGGATAGTACTGTCTAAAGGATATTTACACAGCTTAATTTCTTTTGAGTAGGTAGAGGCTCTCAAGTACTTGCTCTTTCAAAAAACAAAAATACTTTTCGTACCTACACTTTTCTGACAAAAGTTTTCAAACAAACACTTCATACATTCTTGAGGACTGATACAAGAGTTAAATCGAAGATTTCAAACAAACTTTTTTCAAAACCCACAAACACAAGAAAAGCAAACATTTTTGAAAACATAGTGAGCAAGTACCTAAGAGCTCGTGGATAACCACGGATAGAAAGGGTGCTAACACCTTCCCTTTCTATAATCTACCTCACGAACCGAGAAACATCTCGAAAAGGAATTTTGCTGTGCTTTTGTCCTTTCCTTGTTGGAGAAAATAAAAGACGGTGGCGACTCTTGCTTACCGCGACATTTTGCGAACCATTATTTCAAAACAGTCAGTTCTATTTCCTCCGATCACAAGATGGACAGGAAATTCATAGAGACTCCTTGCTAGAACTTTGAAGAGGTTCCCCATATCTTGAAATCGGCTGAAACTACTACCAACAAACCTCCTCTGAAGATGGCTTCCCTCAAAGACGCCAGAGCAGTGGTTGTAGAAGGTGGGTGTACCAACTGGGGACAACTCCCTGATTTTACTCATAAAACTGACAAGTTTGGTTTGGGCTTTACTTCAGGAGCTCAAAGGGCTGTTCGAGGCGCTCGGGATGGAGGACCTCCCCTACGTATCAGTAATCGGGGAATTATTTCCATTGAATACATCGAGGAAGACTCAGACATTGACAGCTGGATCTACCCAACTACCAATGGTGGACCGAGTAACTGGACGGCTAGGGACTTTATACCAGTTTCTTATATTCCGCAGTAATTGTCTTACTTGTTTTGAGATTTGTAATAAACAATTTAAAACTCTACAGCCTTGTGCCTTTCCCGAAGCACATTGGCTTTGTTTGTGAGGGCTATTATTTGTCATTTGATATATCATCAATAAAACATTGGACGTTCCTTGCATACAAATTTTGTGCTCTTTGTTTTTCTTTTCTGTTTTCACTTTATCAAAACAGCTATGCTCTTACACACACTCACATATCGTACTTCAGATCCATATCCACTCTGGATCCCATTGATAACAGCTCTACTACTGTCCGTTATGACTTCAAAAATCCGATCAACCAAGCCGAAGACGAAGGTGAGGATGATTGTGAGGTGCCTGGAGAACTTGCTAAACTATTACAACAAGAAGAAAGGGCTATACAGCCTCATGAAGAGTCGGTTGAGACGATAAACCTGGGCACGGAGATAGACAGAAAGGAGGTCAATATTGGTGCATGTTTGGAAGTTAAGGTTAAACAGCAGTTGATACAAATGTTGCACGACTATGTTGAGATCTTTGCCTGGTCATATGAAGACATGCCAGGTTTAGACACTGATATTGTGGTTCATCGTCTGTCGTTCAAAGAAGAATGTCCTCCTGTTAAACAGAAGTTCCGTCATATGCACCCTAAAATGTCAGAGAAGATCAAGGTAGAGGTCATGAAGCAGTTTGACGCAGGGTTCTTAGTTGTACATTCTTATCCACAGTGGGTTGCTAACGTCGTTCCAGTACCTAAGAAGAACGGTAAGGTACGAATTTGTGTGGATTATAGAGATCTGAACAGAGCAAGCCCCCAAGGATGATTTCCCACTTCCTCGCATTGACGTTCTGGTTGACAACATCGTGCAGCATAAAATCTTCTCCTTCATGGATGGTTTCTCTGGCTACAACCAGATCAAGATGTCTCCCGAAGACATGGAGAAGACAACCTTCGTCATATAGTGAGGCACCTTCTTCTATAAGGTGATGCCTTTTGGGTTGAAGAATGCTGGGGCAACTTATCAGTGCGCCATGGTCGCTTTGTTCCACGATATGATTCATCACGAGATTGAAGTTTATGTTGATGACATGATAGCCAGGTCTCAAACTGAGGAAGATCACCTTGATCATCTACAAAAGTTGTTTGATAGGTTGAAGATATACAAGCTGAGGTTGAATCCGAACAAGTGCACCTTCGGGGTAAGGTCTGGTAAACTTCTGGGTTTCATTGTCAGCGACAAAGGCATCCAAGTAGACCCAGCAAAGGTAAAGGCCATACAAGAAATGCCAGCTCCCCATACAGAGATGGAAGTTAGAGGTTTCTTAGGACGCTTGAATTATATCGCCAGGTTCATTTCACATCTAACTGCTACTTGTGAGCCAATCTTCAAGCCTATGAAGAAAGATCAAGTGGTAAAGTGGAATGACGAATGCCAGACAACTTTCGAAAGAATCAAGGAATACCTTTAAGAACCACCAATTCTGATGCCTCTGGTTGATGGAAGACCTTTGATACTGTATTTAACAGTGCTAGACAATTCAATGGGGTGTGTGCTCGGGATGCATGACGAGTCTGTTCGAAAAGAGCATGCAATATACTACCTTAGCAAAACGTTTACCGACTGTGAGACACGATACTCACTGCTCGAGAAAACTTGTTGCGCTTTGGCATGGGCTACTCGCCGACTAAGACAGTATATGCTGACCCACACTACTTTGTTGATATCTAAGATGGATCCGATCAAATACATCTTTGAGAAACCCGCTCTCTCTGGAAGAATAGTAAGATGGCAGATGATCTTAACCAAGTACGATATACAATATACAACCCAGAAAGCAATCAAGGGGAGCGTATTGGGTGATCATTTGGCTCATCAAGCCGTGGATGACTACCAGTCCATGAATTTTGAATTCCCAGATGAGATTATTATGCTAGTGACTGACTACGAAGAACCTGGACCGGATGAACGACCCGAAGAGGGATCCCGATGGACTATGGTTTTTGACTGAGCTTCAAATGCACTCGGTAACGACATTGACGCAGTAATCATATCTCTTTAGGGTTGTCATACTCCTTTCACTGCTTGGTTATGTTTCAACTGCACTAACAACATGTCAGGGTATGAAGCTTGTATCATGGGTCTCAAGGTCGCAATTGACCTCAAGATCAAGTTTTTGAACGTTTTCAGAGATTCAGACTTGGTAATAAGTTAGATAAAAGGCGAATGGGATACGAAACACCCGAATCTCATCCCATACAAAGAGCTCGTACTGACATTACTCCCACACTTTGAGGAGGTAACTTTTGAACATTTCCCGCGAGAGGAGAATCAGTTAGCGGACGCGCTAGCTACCATGTCTTCTATGTTCAAAGTCAGGTGGGACAACGAAGCTCCCCAAATCATCATTGAGAGATTAGATGAACCAGCACACTGTTGTGAGATTAATATCGACGAGGTGGCAGGAAAGCCCTGGTTTCACGAAGTGAAAAGGTATCTCGAGGCTCAAGAGTATCTCGAAGGGGCATCTGTCAATGATAAGAAGTTTCTGAGAAGGTTCACTGCGAAATTCTTCCTCAATAATGGAATCCTCTACAAGCGCAATCATGACTCCATATTACTATGGTGTGTAGACAAGAGCGAAGCAGAGAGGATCATGACAGATCTACATGAAGGCACCTTCGGAACCCATTCCAGTGGACACACCATGGCTAAGAAGATCCTATAGGCAGGATATTACTGGTCCACTATGGAAGCCGATTGTTATCAGCACTCTCAAACTTGTCATAAGTGCCAAATCTATGCTGATAAGGTACACGTGCCTCCGGTCCCCTTAAACGTCCTGACAGCTCCGTGGACCTTTGCAATGTGGGGAATCAAAATGATAGGAGAAATCAGGCCTACTGCTTCCAATGGGCATCGCTTCATCCTAGTATCCATTGATTACTTCACGAAGTGGTTTGAGGCGGCTTCTTTTGCTACAGTAACCAAGAACATCGTGGTGCAGTTTATCCGACATAATCGGATATGTCGATATGGTGTGCCAGAGAGAATTATTACTGACAATGGTACGAATCTCAACAACACAATGATCACTGAGCTCTGTAAACAGTTCAAGATACAACATCATAACTCTTCTCCCTACCGGCCGAAGATGAATGGCGTTGTTGAAGCGACTAACAAGAACATCAAGAAAATCGTACAGAAGATGACAGTGACATACAAAGACTAGCATGAGATGTTACCATTCGCTCTTCATGGATACCGTACCTCAACACAAACGTTGACAGGGGCAACACCTTACTCTCTGGTATATGGCATGGAGGAAGTTCTACCCATCAAAGTCCAGATACCTTCTCTCAGGATTATGAAGGATGCGGGTTTAAACAAAGACGACTGGATCCAAACTCGACTTGATCAGCTAAACCTAATCGATGAAAAGAGACTTACTACTAATTGTCATGGTCAGACGTATCAAAAGCGAATGAGCAAGGCTTTTAACAAGAAAATCAAACGTCAAGAATATTAAGTCGGGGATCTGGTGATTAAGCGCATCATACTGCCACAAGGTGATCCCAGGGGCAAATGGACCCCCACGTACGAAGGGCCATTTGTGGTTAAGAAAATTTTCTCGGGTGGAGCTATGATTCTCACCACCATGGACGGTGACGACCTTCCTCACCCTGTCAATGAAGACATGGTGAAAAGATACTACGCCTAATCAAAAGAACCGCTAGGTTGACTGGCCTAGGAAAAAATAAGGGCTTCCTGGCGAACCAAAAGGTTCGGGAAAAAATAAGGGATGAAAATGAAAAATTTGTACACTCGGCAAGTCGAAAACTTGAAAGGGAGGCTTGGGCAAAAAAGGGTATCCCATTTGTCTTAAAACTCGAAAGGGAAGTCCAGGAAAAAGTTAGGGATGTAAAGCGTATCACTATGTCCCATTGGATAACTTTGCGACCAGACTTCAGTATCGACTATCAAGCTCGGACGGAACCAATCAACCTAATCAACTTTAGATAAACAACAAAGTGATGAGACGCTCGAAGATATAGGGGCAACAATAGAGTTGGAACCCAATGGGGTTGTTTCAAATAGCTATTTTCTTTTACACAAATTTGTATAGCTTCTATTTTTACAATGATGTTCTCTTACTAGAACGTCAGCCTCCTTGTACAAAAACGCCTATTAAAGGCCAACTTCAAAAATCAATACAAAATCATTTTCATAAGAAACTTCGAGTTTTTTTCCTTTTTCTATTTTGTTTTGAAAGAACGTCCAATTATTTATTTTTGACATATGCATTTGAATATGATTGCTGCTCATAAATATTTACATAAGAAACAAAAGACAATTACTAGTAATTCCAGAAACAGGGGCAAAAACAAGAAGTGTCAACACCCGACAGTTACTCTGCCCAGCAGGTACCGGGATAAAGACATCTTTAGAGCATAATCAGTAGTACATACACTCCCCACAGAGTAAAAGTATTCAAAAGCATTGATGCCGACTTTCCCAAAACAGGAAGTAACCTCCCCAGCCAGGGTCATTTAGAAACGTGACAGCTATATCCCCTAGCCAAATTTCATAATCGCGAGCTGGTCAGTAAATTTCATCCCCCAAGCAGAGTTTATTTCCCTGGATGCAGAAGGTCAATCCCCAACAGAGCTTATTACTTCAGCTATAGAAATTCACTTTCTATGTTTGTTCCCCGCAGAGTTTATTCTTAAGCAGAATCTCTTCCTGACAGAATATTCATAAATTTCCAGCAGCAGTCAGGAATTTATTTTCCCAGACACGAACATACTCTAATAGCATTCCATGTACATACATCATGACATGCGCACATATATCATATACAACATAATCTCATTTATTTTGAGAACATCATCCCACCATGCATTTCATGTATCGCATATAATTAACCCTGATATCTTTTCAGGAAAGACGATTAGCTTCAACAAATCCAGCAGTTATATAGGTCACGTCTGCAGACGACTAATAGAAACCCAGTTCCCGAAACCAAATGGGTCAACTAATCTACACTATCGCTTTGAAGTAACCCAATTATCCAGGTTTCTTCCAATAAGTCCTACCATCCAGGCTTTCACCTCGAAGTAACCCTATTATCCAGGTTTCTTCCCATAAACCCTACTATCCAGGTTTCTTCGCATAAGCCCTACCATCCAGGCTTTCACCTTGAAGTAACCCTACTTGTACCCCAAAATTTTCCCTCCCATTTTACTCAATATATGCTCATTAAGACCCTCAACTTTCTTAAGGATGCTCAAGAGTTGACCAGACAAACTCTCTCCTAAAGCAATGAACCTCCAACTAGGGTTTCCATTTTCATCAAGAAGGGTGAGCTCCAAAGGCCTCATATTATCTCCATAGTCCTAATATGTCCTCAAGACCCTCCATGTCAAATTTCAAGCTTTGCACAAGAGGTTTGCTCATTCAATTGCTTAGATGCTTAAGAATCGACTGTATTAGGTCAAAAGTCAACTGTGGCCCACATACAGTCAAACTTCAAGGTTTTTGGTCAACATGACATTTTGAAGTGATATTCATCATTTGATCAAGGGCTGATCATGATTCCTCAAGGAATTCTCCTAATTCATCAAAACTCAAAAGTTGCTAAATTAGGGTTTCTTAGGAAAAGTCAACCAAACTTTGACCAAGCATAACTTTCTCATACTTTATGATAAATTTCTAATCCAAGGCTCATTTTGAAGGGAATCCAATTTCCTACAACTCATCTTCAGCCCTAAAGTTCAAGAAATGCACTTATAAAAAGATATGGATTTCTACATTATAGGTCCTTTTGAAAAGTCAACAAAAACACCTTTTGGGTCAAAGCTTATTACATGAACATGGAAGACTCAATTGAAATGAGACCAAAAGGGTTGTTTAAGGGACATCCTAATCTTTCTAAAAAGTCCAAGAACACCTCTCTAGGGTTAAAATTGGAAGAGTTATGCATTGTTAAAGTTGGCCATTTTTAGAAATTTGCCAAAAGTCAAATGTGCTCAAAAATGCATTTTTTGCCAAATAGGCCTAACTTTGTAGGCTTGCACCTCACTTCCAACATGGTCCACGACCTAAATCAGCAGCCATACCTTATTTTCTCTATTTATTTATTTTATTTTGATATTTATTTATTAAAAATCACATTAAATCAAATAAATAACAAAAAATATCAAAGATTGTTTTGATGATCTAATTTTGATGAAGATCAAATCTATTTGAACTGGCCTAATCAAGCCAAATCGAATCAAGGCAAAAAAGGCACGATTTGGTCAAGTTTGGAATGAAAGAATATGGCTTAAAGATCAAAGATTTTGTCCATCAATTCTCAAGATTGGATCCAAAATTGTTACCCTAATTCTTCATACTACATATAATGAACAAAAACAAGGCAAGAGGACAAGGTTTGCAGCCGTGAAAACAGAGAAATAAACTTGAATTTTTTTGGGAAAAGTGGTGATTCATTTTCTCATATAGATGGTGATTCAGGCCATCCCAGAGCTTCCAATCGATTCCTGGACATCTCTTGGAGCTAACACAATTCATTGCAAGCATTCCCAGGCCCAAAATCATCCCCTAGGCTTCATACGGTTTGCATATTTTCTCAAAATCCATTACGATGATTCTTGCATCTTAAGCATGTTTAAATGATATGTTTGCGATTGTTAACATGTTTGCAACATATTGGGATGATTTAATTGGAATTTTGATGAATATACTGACGATTTCCATTGCTAGGGTTTAAGAAGTTGATTTGGGGCTTCTCTGTATAGGTGAAATTATGCCATGAAACTAATGCCATGATATTCGTGAGACCAAGACGAATTGATTGGTATAATTATAATTGATTTATTATGCATCGTATGAACTTTGAAGCTTGCAGGTGTATAGCTATGGAGTTTTGTCCCTATGTATAGATAAGAGATCTAAAACAACGGACAAGGAAGAAGACGGTGACTTGTCACCACCCCACTGGCCCATTTGAATAATCACGTGCGTTTTGTTTTGTTCAACCAACCAACTCTTTTTTACATATTATATTTTGGTTATATTATATTGACAACTAATCAAAACATAGAAGATGACAGGGGATAAGGACATGTGAAGCAAGGGACTTGGGTTCGATCCCAGGTCCAACGTTTTCTTATTTTCTTAACATCTCATGCAGATTCCAGTGTAACACGTGGTCAAACGTCCATCGTGCACCCCAGATCTCAGCCCTGAGATCCATCATCAGGCAAATCTCATGTTCCAACATTGAAGGCCTACCATGCATCATCAGAGGAGGAAAGCACATGATCTGGCGCAAACTGGGCTCAGCCATAATGGGCCTTGAAAATTCCAAAACACCCCCCTGGGTGCTTATGCAGGCCCAAGTCCTTTTTTATTTTTCATTCTTTAATTCTTTTTATTTATTAATTATATCTTTTTAATAACACCAAAAAAATCATATTTTTTTTATTTAATCCAAAATCATAAATAACAACAAAAATCTTTTTTTTGTAAAAAATATTTTATTAATTAATTAGATTAATTAGGTTAATTTAATGACTTTTTATTATAATTCAAAATAATTAGAATTAGGGTTTAATTTTATACTTAACCTAATTTTTCCTCAAAAATAACATAAATATTTTTCTTAAATAAGATTTTTAGGTCGCCGAATTATTTATCGCATTTAATTTGTCGCGCGCTTTGGATTTTCCTTTTTTATTATTATTTGTAAATGCTCTGAGTTTGTAATAGATTTAAATAGGGTTTTAATTCCGCATTTTATTTTCATTCAAAATAATTATGTATCTGCTCAAAGCCATGTAATAGCTAGGACTCTAATTTCTCGCATTTTAATTTCCGCAAACTATAAACTGCTTAGATGTATGTATAGGATTGCATGGAAAGACAAATTGAAATTAAACAGTAGAAAACCCTAATTGTGCAAAGATAATTAACTGGAAAAAATACACTTGCACATGCTCACTCCTAGGTTTTTCCCCACTTGGTTGCCTCAAAAATATTCGTCATGTCCCTCGAACATAGGGGTACCTTAGCAATGACCCGTGATTCAAAATCATCATAAAGATCATAGTCCCTACTTGTCCCTCGAGTTGCCTACGAATTGATCTTATGACGATAGTCCCTTCGAAATGCTAAGGTATCTTTACTTGTTGCCTTCAGGGACCATTTCGTCCCTTCGAACGTCCCTTTTAAACTCCAACGATGGTGCTACCTATTCCTTAATAATAGGATAGTGTTGTATAAAGGAAAACGAACAAACATTTTTTCAAGTAGGTAGATTAGTTCTTAGGTACTTGCTCAAACAAAACTTTTCATACAAACACTTTTCAAAATAATTTTCAAAACAATTTTCAAAACAACTTCGTCACACTCTTGAGGACTGGTACAAGAGTTATCACGAAGTAAAACTTTTTCAAAACAAGCACACACAAGCAATTTTAAAAAATGAGCAAAATACCTAAGAGCCCGTGGAAAACCACGGATATAAAGGGTGCTAACACCTTCCATTTCCATAATCTACCCCCTTACTCAGAAACATTCTTGAAAAATGTTTTTTCTGTTCTTTTTCCTTTTCCTTAGTTGGATGAAATAAAAGTCGGTGGCGACTTTTGCTTACCGCGACATTTGCGAATACAAAATGCAAACCAGTATAACGGTCGATTCTGCCACCGTATCACAAGGTTCTTGAGCTCGTCTTTGTTTACAAATAACTTGTATAGTTATAAGAAAGAGGTCTTAGGGTTTGAAGTTGACAGATCTGTGAGATATAGAGTTATGGCTATGTTACTTGATTTTGAAGAAAAGTGGAAAGCAAGTTTCAATGTGTTGTACAAGCATGGTATGAGTTGGTAGGAGGTTCTAGCAATGTTGATTTTGGTTTTTTACTTTGCTTTTGTTCAGATGAAACAAGTTAGGAGCTCTATGCATTGACTTTGTGCTTAAAGTCACTTTTCCAAAATGGAAGTGTGAACTTTGTTCCATTAATGAAATAATCACTTGGACAATGACTCAAACACTTCGATCATAGCTCAAATAATTATGTAATCTTCTGATTATGGATTGATTTAGAGGTTAGAAGCCTGTAAAGTAAGATTTATGTGGCATGGGTGTGGATTGGATCAAATGTTCATCATGAAAATGACTTGAAAAACAAGTTTGAAACCCTAACTTCTTGCCTTCGATTCTTTTAGCTCAAGTATGATTTCAATGAGTTATTGGACATTTTGGAAAGCTTTTAACATCCTCTACAAGCTTTATGTTGGAAATTTTTAAGATTCATCTTGGAAATAGGTGAAAAGTTGCCATGAAGTTGGTACCAAAAATCAGCCTAACTAGGGCAAAATTTCACTAAGTATTTAAGTTTCATGAGCATGTCTTCACAAACTCATAACATGAAATCCAAGCATTTCTAGAAAAAGTTCTTCCCTACAATGTTTTAGATCTCCTTGAGATATAAAACTTTCATGTTGGAAGTTTCTCTTCAATCATCTTGCATCATGGTGGAAATTTGGCATGAAGTTATGAAAAAATGTTAATTTTCTAACACTTAGAAAAATTTCTAAGTCTTAGAATTTTTACTTTTCAAAGATAAGTTTGACTTTTCTATTTCTTGATGAACATGTTTCATATTTTGACATGTATTGATGAAATATGATTTTTGAAACTTGATTTTGATCAAAAAGTCAAAGTTTGACTTTTCAGTGTACAGTTGACTTTTCATCAGTTGACTGAAATTCATCTGTCAATCCAATGACCTTGAGAGGTGACTTGAACCATGCAATTAGGTAAAGATGGTGAATCTTAATCCATGAGATCATGTCTTAAACCAATAAGTCATTCTCTTAGTCAAAAGTCAAGAACCGAGCCTTCTGAATCAAAACCCTAATTTTGACCATTTTGCCCTTTTGGTGATCTAATCAAATTTATTTGAGGAATGGTGATCCAAACTTCATCAATTGACATATATGAGTTCATAATGTTTATATGGATAAAAAATTATGAAGTTTTACTGCAAATTGACCATAATTTACTTTTTATCTAATACAACTAATTTTAGGTCATCTGATCAAATGATTGAGCAAAAATGTGATCCAAAGCTTGAAACTTGTCATGAGCAATCTTGGGGATCCAAAATGATTCATGAAAGTAATTTGAGGCCATTAAAGTCCAATTGTCCTTGTGAAAACTCAAACCCTAATTTTGAGTTGTCAGTGTTGAGGAGGTTCTTGAGCTGATCAAACCTTGTGTAATCTTGAATCAATGAAGATCTTATGAGAGATTTCTTGAAAAATGAGAGGGCAAACTTTGGGGTACAACACTATCGATAATTAAAAGGTTCCTGTGATTGTTTTCTAATTTAAATGACGCAAACAATACTATATGACATATAAAGAGTATGTGGTGGAAAAATTCTCCATGTAGTTTATTCATTGCAATTGAAGAAAATTGATTTGTTGTTTCTAGATTTTACCCTTGAGCCAAGGAACCTTAGGCTTGGACTTTCCTTCGATAGAATTAACCAGTTAGGTAATATGAGTACTAACTATAATTCATGTTCCGCTCTTCTAAAAATTTAAAACCTATGATCTTGGTCCTTTTGATCAGATTTGTTGTTAATCATATGTGTAGAACTAATATTATGTTTAATATTGGTCCTTCTGATCTTGATGTTGATCCCTCTTTCCCTGTTCCTGATGACACAATTACCATTGTTGTTGTTAATGTTCCTCCATCTGATGTTGATGAGTTTTCATGATTTGTCTTTTTATTTTCATGAATAGCATAACATTAGCATTTAGCACATTTTGTATATTTATTTCATTTTGGATGACTATTTATTTAACTGTGTTTTTTTTATCACATTTGAATATTTTGGATTATCCATCTTGTGACGAGTTTTAGTCACGTATGTATGATATCCATGTGATTCTTTATGTTATCTGTTTCTTGATTATTTCTCTTAAATTATGTATTTTGCGATAGTTAATTACACGTGCAAGATAATTGTTGCTTGTTTAGTTCACTAATTATGACATTTTGTTTTTTTGCTTTTATTCTATCTTGGACTTAACTAATTTCATTTTTTCTCTTTAGTCTTTTCTCTTTTTGATATTTGTCAAAGGGGGAGAAGGTATCGATATATTATAAATATTGACACGCATTAAGTGTTTAATGCAGGGGGCTTTATGACATTTACAACACAAGTAAAGAAATGTACACTACTTCACCGGATTCATTCGACTCATCAAACTCCAAATTACGCCTTGAATAATTGATCAACAATAATATCTCAAATTAGCCAAACATCAAAAAGGGGGAGATTGAAAGAGAAGTCATAGTATCGTACGATATCGCTTATGTGTTTTGATGTTTTTGTCAACTTGATATAGATACTTTTAGTACTCGTGTTTTTTTAATTTGATTATATTGTCATGTGCTTGTACTTTATTGTTTTGTACTTCATTTGTAACTTCTCCGTCTATTGTGTTGTTGTACCAATAAAAACCCTTCTTACTCTATTAATAAGAGTGTTTGATCCTTGATAGTATGCCTTTTTTAGCCTTGATAGTTGCTACTTTGTTATTTCATCAGGTGTAGCTTAAATCACAAGTTAAAGCTCATAAATAGGGTTTTTTCAGTCATTTGATTCAAATCAAGTGTAATACATGATTCAAATCAGAAGCTGTGTGAAAAATGGGATTTGGCTTTAAAGCATTTGATTCAAATCACAAATTGAATATGACTCAAATCATAACCTCTTGTGATCCAAATCAAGTGGAAAAATTAATTTGAATCAACTTAATTCTTGAAGCTTTATTTTAGCTATTCCCAAATTGATTTGAATCATAGTTTGAACTTGATTTGAATCAATGCTTCAAGACCCGTTTTCATTCTTGAATTAAATAGTTTTTTCTTTGATAAAAGTAACCAGTGAGTGAAACCTATGGAGAAACTCATAGAGACAAAGATTTATTTTTATTTTATTCTTAGTATGTCTATACCCATCACCATGATTATTTCTCTTCTTCAATAGAACAACTTCTTTATTATGAGTTTATGTCAAATTCATTATTCTTTTTGTTACATCTTGTTATTAAGTAGTTTTTGTTGTGTTGAGTGAATTAGAAAGGGGGATTTGATTAATCTTAAAGTTTTGTTCATGATTAATCCATCTCTTGATAATAATCAAATCCAAAACCCATTCATCTAGAAACTAGAGATAACCTTGTGTGTTTGTGTTCTTCATTCACCTACATATAAAACCATTGGCTAACATCATGTTTCAGTATATAGTTTGTGAGATATTCTGAGACTATTCATCATCTTCATTATTAGTCTTGTTCCTTTGTCCAGGACCTTCATCTCTAAAGATTTAGTATTGAGGGAGACTAGTGGCACATTAGAATATCTAATGTTTTTGTGTGAAGTTTGTTGTTTGTAACAGATCCAAGTATAATTTCTTGAATTTTGTTTGATATTTGTTATCACTCATCAAGAATATAGTTTCCATTATACTCCAAGGAAGACTTTGGCGAGATTGAGTATCAATTTTCCGTAAGGCAAGGATGGAAGTTGTCCATCTTTGCTGGAGTTGGAGGAAGATTGCTTACATAAAAAGTTTGGAGCTGTCCAATCAACGTTTGGCTATGGAAATCACTCAGACAAGAGATCAGTGGAATCAAGTGGATTACCACATACAAATACTTGGAGCAGATTTATTATGGATAGTGAGGTTATTGAATCAAGATCTTTTAGAGATCTTGTTTTTGTTAGAAGTTGAGTATCTACATAAATAAATGGAATTATCATTTGATGGTTCATTGTAACCAAAATTCTTGTAAACAAACTTATAAAAATAGTGGAATATCGTGATTATATTCCAATAGTTTTCAAAACCATTGAAGATTGGAGTAGGAAATGTGAGGACGAATTTCGAACCACTATATATCTTTGTGTATCTTTTCTTTTTCCCTTACCACTTTTAATTTTCTAGTATTCATTATTTTCGTGTCACATTATAGAATCATTGTATTGATTCTATGCCACATAAGTTAGATTTTGCTTATGGAAATTTAATGTATAAGCTTAGGTATGTGGTGTATCAATCTTATTGAAGTATCATGAATTTAATTGTATCTTGATAAAACATACATATATGCTAAGAGTTTTAACTAGCTTTGCTTAAAGCTTGAGTTTCCTTGTGATTGACTTGCATTAGAATAAATCAAGTGAACATCATGTATTATTTCGTATGGCTTAATTCATTGAGATGCTTCTAAGATCTCTTGTTTTTCTATTTTGCTTCTGCACTTCTTAAAATCTACGATTTTGTACATGGGACGTAATTTTTTTTTTGTAATTATCTTAGGATTCCTTTGCCTATATAAACAAGCTAAGAGATCAAATCATTCATGATTTTTTCAAACGCTACTGCAATTCATCTCAAAAGGCCGCAAGCTTACATACTTATTTTCTATGCTCTAAATTGTGTAAAATATCACCGTTGTGGTAACTATTTTTGTAACAAAAAACAATCATACACAGAATTCTTGTATCTTGATTAAGACAGTTTTTCCTTGAGATTAACCGGATTATGGTTGTACTCAAGAGGACTTTGACAGTTGTCAAAGTAGTGATTGTAATCAGTTTTTGATTAGTGGATTAAGTCCTCGTTGGAGAGAGGCGAAATCACCTTGATGGGTGGACTGGAGTAGTTTGAGATCAAACGAACCAGGATAAAAATACTATGTCATTGCGCATTTGATTTTAAGTTTTCAATTCAACCCCCTCCCCCCCCCCCCCCCCCCTCTTGTGTTTTTCACTTCTTCAATTGGCATCAGAGTGCCTGGTTCTGAGTTAATACACTTAACTGTGTCAGTACAAGATCCAAGCTTTAGAAAAACACTATGGTGGGACAAAGCCAAAACATCAGTAATGACTATCATGAAGACAAGGACAAAATCAGTGGCAAACCTCCAGTCTTTGATGGAGAAAATTTTGACTACTGGAAAGATAGAATTGAGAGCTTCTTTTTGGCCCATGATGCTGATCTATGGGACATGGTAACTGATGGATACACACATCCAGTGGATGGACGTGGTCAGAAGATAGACAGAAAAATGATGTCTGACCAGTAAAAACGTGAATTTAGAAACCATCATAAAGCTAGAACAATACTCCTCAGTGCTATCTCATACTCAGAATATGAGAAAATCTCAAACAGAGAGACAACCAAATACATGTTTGACTCTCTGAGAATGACGCATGAAGGCAACATACAAGTCAAAGAAACCAAGGCCCTTGTGCTCATTCAGAAGTGTGAGGCATTCAAGATGGAAGATAGTGAATCCATAGAAGCAATGTTCTCAAGATTCCAGATCCTTATTATTATGCTGAAGGTTCTTGACAAAGGATATTCTACTGCTGGTCACGTAAAGAAGATCATCAGAAGTATACCCAAGCAATGGAGGCCAATGGTCACAACACTTAAGCTAGCCAAATATCTCAACAAGATATCTCTGGAGGAACTTGTCAGCTCCCTCAAAAGTCAGGAGATAGAGCTAGAAGAAGATGAGCCTCAAAAGCAAGGTAAGCCACTAGCATTAAAATCTAACGGAAAATATGATTTTAAGGTTTTGCAGGCTATGGAAGAAACCTTTGATGGATCCTCATCAGAAGAAGATGAATTGTCTCTCCTCTCCAGAAGGGTCAATCAATTGTGGAAGCAGAGACAAAGAAAATTTAGAAATCCTAGAAGATCAGAGAATCAAAATGAATCCTCCTCCAGATACAGAAAGTCTGAGTCTTCCTCTGGACATAGAAGATCTGGAGGCTCTCCAGGATACAGAAAGTAAAATAACAAGGACATCATATTCTATGAGTGCAATGAGCAAGGTCACTACAAAAGTGACTGTCCAAAGCTTCAAAAGGAGAAGCCCAAAAAGAAGTTCTTCAAGGAGAAGAAGAAAAGCCTCATGGCAACATGGGACGATTCAGACACTTCGGACGCTGACTCAGAGTCAGATGATGAAAGAGCAAACATAGCTCTCATGGCAAACGTGTCAGAAGATAGTGAAGCTTCTGGTTCAGACTCAGAATCAGACACTGAATAGGTATTCCCTGACTTCACTATTAATTTCACTAAGGCTGAACTTGCAGAAAGTCTAAATGAAATTCTGGAAAGGTATCAGCAAATCAGAGTCAAATTCAAGAACCTAAAAGCGGATCTTGTCTCTGACTCTGAAAAGACTGAGAGTCTCAAATTAGAAAATTCTGAGTTAAAAGAAAAAGTTTCAAAGTTATAAAACGATTTGCAAAACTCTCAGAAGGAAATAATCTCAGAGACTCCCAATAATGCTGATGAGATCATCAAAGAGTATAATCACAGCTTTCAGAAGTTTCTGGCTAAAAACATAGATAGAAGCAAGTGGCTTCAATGATCTATGGAGTTAGCAGAAATGGCAGAAAAGGGATAGGATATCAAGGTAAGGTATCTACACCTAAGAGAGTCATGGACCTAGTCATAAAACGCACACCACTTAAATCACACTTCATATATGGGCACACACACGACCTAAAATACACTAGTAATGATTACTCTGTCAAACCAAAATTCAACCAGAATTTTGGTAAAACTAACAAACCAGGACCCAAGAAGATATGGGTACTGTGATACGGTGGAAGAACCGACTATTTTTGCTGGTTTGCATTTTGCATTTTTTGTTTGCAAAATGTCGCGGTAAGCTAGAGTCGCCACCGACTTTTATTTCATTCAATCATGGAAAAGGAAAAAGAACAGAAAAAACCATTTTTCGAGATATTTTTAGTGCGGGGGGTAGATTATAAAAAGGGAAGGTGTTAGCACCCTTTCTATCTGTGGTTTTCCACAGGCTCTTAGGTACTTGCTCATTTTTCAAATTTCTTGTGCGTGCTTGTTTTGAAAATGCTTTTACTTCGTGATAACCCTTGTATCAGTCCTCAAGAGTGTGACGAAACTGTTTTGAAAATTTGTTTTGAAAGGTGTTTGTGTGAAAAGTTTTTATTGAGCAAGTACTTAAGATTCTACTTACTCGAAAAAAGATTGTTCATTCTATTTCCTTTAGACAGCGCTATACTACTATTAAGGAGTAGGTAGTACCGTCATTGGAGTTGTAAGGGACATTCAAAAGGGACAAGTACAATCACTAAAGCAATAGTTAGAAAACTTTAGTAGTAACCCTAGAGTCTTAAGATCTTTTTGAGACAACATTTTTTAGGCAACATTTCCGAGGCAACATTCGAATGTGACATTTTAATCTTTTAGACTGGAGGGAAACCACTAAAATATCCTATGCTTAACGATTGTTTACCGAAGGCAAACGAAGTGAGGTAAACCCTAGGAGTGAATATGTGCATATGAGTTGTTTCAGTTATTTAATCTTTGCACATTAGGTGATCTACCCTTTTAAATTTTGAGCATTCTTTCCATACAATCCTATTAGCCATGCATCTAGACAGTTAAAGATTGCGGGAATTTAAAGTGCAAAAAATAAAACCTAGCTATTACAAGGCTTCGGAGAGGGGGATTAATTACATAACCAAAAGTGGGGGAAAAGCGATAAATAAAAACCCTAATTTAAAGCTATTACAAACCCTTAGCAGTTACAAAATAATGGCAAAACAATTAACAAGCGCGCGACGAATTAAATACGAGGACGGTTGAAAAAATAACCTAAAAATCTAAGTGAGGGAAATTATTTTTTATCGATTTTTATTTGAGAAAACATTTAAATTACCAATCAATTAAACCTAATTTCTAATTGTTTTTAATTATGAAAGAAATTAAATTAACTTAATTTTCTAATTAAATTAATTAATTAAAGAAATATATATTTATGAGAAAAATGATTTTCAGTGTATTTTTAAAGAAAATTAATTAAATTATGTACAACTAAAATCTTAAGTCTAATTATTTTTAATTATATAAAAAAAGATTAAATGACCCTAAATTAATTAAACTAATTTAATTAAAAATATTTATTAAAAAAAGATTTTTGTGATTTTGATTTGTTAATTTAATAAAAATTAATTTTTGTATTAATTAAAAGAAAAAGGAAAATAACTAGAGAAAAGAAATTAAACAAAAGTAATAGAAAAAATAACCAAATGGGCCTATGATGAATTGCTGAAGGAGGTGTGAAGCTGAAATTCTTGGCCCATTAAGCTGAAGCCCAATTCAACCACGCTGGATTAGGTGTAGCATTGACCTAAAGGTGTATCATACTCCTTCACTGCAGGCGTTGGATCTGGATTGATCCTAGATCCACTGGTCAGGGATTGCTAGCGCATGATGGATGGTTGAGAGCGTGATATACCTGATTTGTGAAGAAAAAATAAAACAAAGAAATCATTGGGACCTGGGATCGAACCGTCCTTATACTCACCACCAACGATACGTTGCCAGCTGCGCTAACTTGTTAACTTGTTTATATAATGAAAACAAAACGTAATAAATAAAAAAAGTAATGGACTCAGAAAGGCGCGTGAGATTCAAATGAACCAATGGTGGGCTGCCACATATTATCTTCTCCCTGGAACTGTCGTATTAGGTGTTGACCTTTACCTACAGACACTTTACGTTGCTATATCCCTGTGCAATTCAAAAACTCACCAAACGCAATATAAATGAAATTGGATACCAGGGTTCCATTGGTTATGATGTCATGATCATCATGGTATCTTGTTGGAGGTCTAATTTTACCTGTATACAAAGACCCTAAAACTCATGTAGAAACCCTAATAATGGCAGATGCGTGTAAAGGCCTAAAAAATGCAATTAAACCATGCGGTCAGCTTGAAAACATGATAATGATCACAAATATAATAGTTAAAGGTGCTAATGATGCGTAAATTGTAATAATCGAATTTGAAAAACCTTGCAAACCGTGTGAGATGTAAAGACGAATTCTTGGCGTTTCAGACCTTGCAAATGGTTGGGATGGCTTCAGTGCACGCCTAGGATGTGATGACTGGCCTTGAATTGCTCTGAAAGGTCCTCTACACTGAAAACTAAACCTCACTTTTTGTCAAGATTTTTGAGTTTGTTCTCTGGTTTTTCACGGCTGCAAAACCTTGTGTTTATGATTTGGAATTGTTGTATACATATAGTAGAGCATATTAGGTTAATTAAATTGCATCATATCTTTGAGAATTATGAAAATGTGATTTGATTTGATTCATGCATGATATCTTTCCAAAACAAGCTTCAATCCAATCTTTTCCAATCCTAATGAGTCTTTCACAAATTGATCATCATGCTGGCTCTACATAGACTCCAAATGTGCATAAAAACCCCAAGATTTGATTTGCTTTTATTATTTTACCATTTAATTTGATTTATTTTGATTTAAATGAATAAAAAATCAAAATAAATGATAAAAATAATAAAATAATAGGTTGAAAAGCTCAGGGGTCGTGGGTCCTATTAGAAACATGTTTCAAACAAGAAAACATGGGCCCCTTTGGAAAAAATGCAAATTTGATTAATGTTGACTTTTAACAATTTTCCAAAAATTGCCAACTTTGACAATGTAAAAATATCTCAGTTTTGACCCTAGGAGGGTGTTCTTGGACTTTTTAGAAACATTAGTATGTCCCCTAAGCAACCCTTTTGGTTTCATCTCAATTGGGTCTTCCATGTTCATGTATGAAGCTTTGACCCAAATAGTGTTTTTGTTGACTTTTCAAAAGGACCTATAATGTAAAAATTCATATCTTTTGATTAGTGCATATTTTGAACTTGTGGGATGAAGATGAATTGTTGGGAATTGCATACTATTCAAAATGAGCCTTGTATGGAAAATTTCTAATAAAGTATGAAGAAGTTATGCTTGGTCAAAATTTGGTTGACTTTTCCTACAAAACTCTAATTTAGCAACTTTTGGGTTTTGATGAATTTGGAGCATTCCTTGAGGAATCATGATCAACCCTTGATAAAATGATGGAAGTCACTTCAAAATGTTGATGTTGACCAAAAATCTTGAAGTTTGACTGTATGTGGGTCACAGTTGACTTTTGACCTAATACAGTTGATTCTCAAGCATCTGAGCAGTTGACTGAGCCAACTTCTTGTGCAAGGCTTGCAAATTGACATGTAGGGTCTTGAGAACATATTAAGACCATGTAGAGAATATTAGGCCTTTGTGGTTCACTGTTGTACCCCAAATTTTGACCTAAGATACCATCTCCCATCTGCATCATTACATTGCAAGTGTTTTGATCTTTTGATTTTTAAAATTCATAGCTTTTTCGAGTCGAGAGCTGTTTATTTGTTGAAAGCTAAATTTATTAACTGATCAAGACTTAAATGATGTTTATTAATTATTTATCATCTTAAATTTAAATAATTGGAATGTATTTTCAGTTATTATATAATTTAAAGGTTTATAAATAATATAATAAATATTTGAAGGGAAATTCATTAATTGATCAACAATGTTATTTAATTATTTATTATCCTAAGTTTAATAGTTGAAATTTATTTTTTCAGTTATTATAATTTAGAGAACTATAAATAATGGAACAGATTGAAGAGAAGTTTATTGATTAAATGATGTTTACTTATTTGTTTATTATTCTGAGTTTAAGTAATCGAAATTGATTTTTAATTACTATATAATTTAAAGAATTATAAACGATAAATAAATGATTGGAAAGAAGAAAGAGTCAATTGGTAAAATATTGGAATTTTATTTACTTTATTCTCATTATTACAATTGTTATTTAAATATTGTATTATTTACAAAAAATATTTACAATAACAATTACATAAAAAGTTTAAAGTAAAATAAAAAAACTATTTTCCTAAATTCTAAATCTTCATCTTCTATCCAATGCCTTTTTGTCTGCTCATTTAATTTTACCTGCAAAAAACAATTAAAAGAAAAGTCAGAATTGAATAAATAATTAAAAGCGGAAAATTAATTTTAAGTGTTCATCATTAAAAGCAAACGGCTGGAATCAGTTTACCCTTTTTTGCAAATCACGGGATTTCTCCCGGTTCACAAAAAGGGAGGAATTTTATTTTTTCAAAATGAATGCACAATTTAAAAAAGCTGCACAAATTCATTTTTGTTTTCAAAACTGCACAATTAAAAAAAATCAATTGCGTTTTTTAAAAAGTCCACAACATATTTCAAAATCAGCATCATATGCACAATTTCAAACAGCATAGGCATTGTTCAAAGAATTCCAACGTAAACTACATGCCAAAGTATGGAATAGGCCAAGATCAAAGGCTCCCATGCTGAAACAAAAAGTTGACAAAGAAAGAAATATGCAGTTTCAAAACAATTTGCAAGCAATGTATTCCCATTTGCATCATTTTCCAGCATCATGCTTTTTCAGAGCAATAAGTACATATCACATTTTTATGTATCAAATTGTACTTGAGAGAGAAGAGAGATAGAAGTATGGTTTTGCAGGTTTTGGTTTAGGAAGAAGGAATTACAAAACAAAGCTACAGCAGTAACTCAGTAGGAAAAAGAAGCACAAGAGTAGAATACAAACAAACTGGATGAAACAGTATGATGCAGAGGCCAGGAATATTGTAAAATATTCAAATCTCCAACCGGTAACATAACCTAAGCCTGTAACATACACAAGGATGGGAAGCAATTGTTATAACATAACATAAAAATCACTTCAAAAAAAGGAATTTCATCTATCTATCTCCCAGTCTTCAAACTCAAAAAAATTGTTGTCAAACAAAAATACAAATTTTCTCAAAGTCCTAAACCAGAACAACCTAAACCACTCCTACTGTCACAAACCATACAAACCACCATTAAACCTTCATGGCTTAAAACCATACAAACCGGCTAAAACCTTCTACTGCATTACCACAACCTGCTAAAAGCTCTCCACCACCAAAAACCATATAACATAAACCATCACACATATGGCCCAATAACCATAAACCTACTGTCAAAAACAATGGAACCTGCATAACCATTTCAGAAAAACCTGCCTACTGCATAAGCCTGCATATAACCAAAACCAACATGTCCTAAACCATTCCAAACCAAATGCTTAACCTGATTGAGCCATCAAACCAATACCACAAAACCAAAAAAACAGTAAAACCATTCAAAACCATAAACCATAACCACATAGCATCAAACTGTCAAAATTATGGCCTAAACTAATTTCCAAACCCAAGCATACGAAGACCTCAGATACACCCTCATTGGCCATTAAAAAAAGCATACAGTAGCAAGGTGAGAAAGAAGAAGAGAAAAGCGAACATATCATCAAGCTAGTCAAAATAGGTATTTCAACATAGCATTCAGAAATATTCAAAGCAACGGAAAGCATACAGTAGCAGAGGAAGAAGAATTATTCAGAGGCAACATTCAAAAGCAACAAGATTTCATCACCAAAGAGAATCAGAAACGCAAACCAGGAAGCAGGAGCTTCATAACCGTCTTCCTTGTCCCGGCCTCCTAGCACCCACGACTTCCCTCCTCCGTCTCCAAGGGTAATTTTCTTTATCCTTCTTCTCTTTCATAACCCCACCAATAAATATAACAATGCGAAGTAAGAATCAAAATGGAACCAAATCAACACACGCAAATCGTAACGAACCCTAAGCGAATAAGAAAAATGAACTCACCGAATCCGTCGCCCCCTGATGCCTTCGCTGGAGGGAAGAGGAGAGTGGAGAGTGTTGTTGGCCATTGAGGAACTCAGAAGACGAACGCATGAACAAGAGAGAATGAGCGCCGCACTGCCGAAACCCTAATCCCAATTACCAACAACATTTACCCTAAAACAAGATTATGAAACAATTGGATCTACTTCCTGCCTAGGCCCAACGATTTCCCTTTGGCACCCTCTTTCTGTTTGTTTTCTATTGGGCCCTTCAAAACCCTTGGCCCATATATATTTGTTCTTCAAGCTTTTTTAAATACACCTTTTTTTGTTTATTCTTTTTTTTTCTTCCAGTTTTAGAACTATTAATAACTTAGTTTAAATTAATTAGTAGTTTAATCAATTAATAAATTTAATTAAAACTTATAATCATTTTACCTTTTATTTTATTTTTAATTTTAGTTTTATTTGGGTAATTTTAAAACATCCCTTTTTAATTAGGTTTAAGTTAGTTTTTTTAGTATTCATTTAGTTTGATTATTTAATAATAATTACTAAAAAATAATGCCTTATATAGAGCTCTAAAAACTATAAAAAATATATAGAGACTTAAAACTTAAAAAATATTTTGTCTTCCTTAATTAATTCTCATTTACTTTTATCCATATAAAAAATGCGTAAAAAATGAAAACTATTAAAACATTTTCTTTTCATTAATATTAAACAAAAATCCAAAAAAAATGCATATTTACACCATTCAGTCATTTATTTAACTGTTGTTATTTAATCATTATCCGCATAATTTTTTCTGTTTAATTATTTCAGATTTACTTGTTTATTCTGTTTACGTTTAAATCCAAGGGAAAAAACGATTAAGTTTGTCGACTTCATGTCTTCAAGTCCAATTGCGCGAACGTTCGCATTTCATTAAAACTTAGGATAATTTTTCTTCAAATACCCAATCTTTTCAAAACTTATACCCTTTTAAGCAAAAATTTCGACATTAGGTCGTCGTATCTTCACAAACCCGTCCGTACCCCTTTTCGGCCAAAACGATTCATTTTTCAATCAAACAAACAATTTTAATAAAACAGATATTTCAAAAGGTTCCTATAGAGTACTATAGATACATTGGGTGCTAGTACCTTCCCATTGTATAACCAACCCCCGAACCATAGATCTCTTTTCAAAAACGCCTTGTATTTCATTACTTTTAAAAAAAAGTATTATTTTACATTGCATATTTAGGGTTTTATTTTGCTCTTTCCCCTTTTCCCTTGGAAACAATAAAGCGCGGTGGCGACTCTTGCTTTTGTGAGACGAATTAATCAATAACTCGATCTCCGATTTACCCCGCTACATTTTTTATCGCTACAGAATTGGCGACTCTGCTGGGGAAAGATTGACCTCTTGCTGGTCCATCCCTAAGTGGGTTAAGCCTAATTTGTCTTATCTGTTTATTATTATTTGATTTGCTTGATTATGTGTTTAAATTGGGGTGTTTGGGTTTTTTGCAAAGGACGAAGCCTATACCCGGATTAAGTAACACTTAAGGAATAGGACGGGCGGTACAGTCATGTTAACTTTGAGGGAGTAATCCCGAAGAAGGAGGCATGAGATCCCCCACTCAATGGAAGGCCCTCTTGAACTTAATATTTATTTACCGAGTAATCGGGAAGACATTATTATTTTCGACCTAGGAGCCTGAGAAGTTGAGGACCGTAGAATCCTAACCCATCTTGGCCTTTTTATGTGTAGCGCGGAGACTATAACGGAGTAATTCTGAAGTAGTTGTTACGCGATGCTACGCTCGGACGAGTTTCTCTTGAGAATATTGCTAATTATTGAGTAATCAAGACGTTGGTAATATCCGAAGGAGGAATGTAGACTCTGGGAACTCTTAGAACCATGTCTTACAAGTGTGATTGAACCGTTAGTACATACCTTTGGGTGGGCTTTACCCTCGACTCCATGCTGAACGTTGAACCTTTGAACCCCATGTTTGCAAACTTGTGTGTAACTGTTGCATTATCATTCATCCATGCATTCATCAACATCTTTGTAAAAAAACTTGCTTTTCAAGGAACTTTGGAATGATTTTTGAAGACATCTCAGGTTATTATGGAATTTGGAAGGAGAAACACTCGAAGTTTTAGTTTTAAGGAGCCCGAGATTGAAGAATTGAAGAGTTTGATTCCGAAGATCGAGAACCCGACGGATTTTCAGAAGAAGTATGGGTCCATTATACCTCTCATGAAGCGCAAGATGAAGGAAGGCATCCTCAATACGTTGGTTCAATTCTACGATCCCTTGTACCGATGCTTCACCTTTCCGGATTACCAGTTGATGCCCACCTTAGAAGAGTATTCCTACATACTTGGTTTGCCGATCACCGACCATGTTCCTTTTTCTGGCTTAGAAGAGGAGCCCAAATCTCACGAGATAGCGACCATCACCCACTTGAAGAAGTCAGAGATAGAGGAGAACATGACTACGAAAGGGGGAATCCGAGGTTTGTCTGCGCAGTTTTTGTTGAGGAAAGCTCGTCATTTTGCTGAGATAAAAGATACTGTTGCCTTTGAAGACGTGTTTGCTTTACTCGCTTATGGTCTATTCTTGTTCCCTAACATTGATAAATTTGTGGATATTAACGCCATCAGAATTTTCTTGATTGGAAATCCGGTCCCTACGCTGCTAGGAGATACCTACTACTCCATCCATCTTCGAAACTCTTATCAAGGAGGAATGATTATTTGTTGTGCACCGTTGTTGTATCAGTGGTATGTTTCGCATCTGCCTGGATCTGATATTTTCTGGGATCTTGAGAAGGAGCCGCGATGGGCGCCAAAGATCATGGCTCTCACTCATTTCGACATTGACTGGTATAATCGAGTTTACTACGACGTGAAGATCATCGATAGCTGTGGTGCTTTTCCTAACGTGCCTCTTCTCGGTACGAGAGGTGGAATTAATTATAACCCTGTTCTCGTGCGCCGTCAGTTTGGATACCCGATGAGGGACAAGCCAAACAACATCCATATGAGTGGTTTCTTTCTTCAGGAAGGACAAGATCATCAGGCAGCTAAGAGGGAGATCGACGGAGCTTGGCGCCACGTCCATAGGAAAGGGAGAGATATGTTAGGACATAGAGGTGCCGTTTCTTTGGAGCCTTACCTACAGTGGGTCCGTGCTAGGGCTTGTGCTCTCAAGATGCCCTATAAACTTGAGAAACCTTTATTCCCCACCGTTGCACCATCATCTGTTGTTATCCCTATCGCGAATATAGGAGAATACCAAGGAAATCTGGCTAAGATGAAGTCCGAGAGGGATGCTTGGAAAGAAAAGTATCATATGTCTGAATATGAGAATCGAGTCCTGACTCGACAGCTAAAGGAAAAGGAGGAGTTGTTGTTTATTCAAGACGGTTGGTTCATTGATCACGATGAGAAGCTTCGTCAAAAGGATGCTTTGCTGAAGAAGTATGCTGGTGAGAGGAAGAGAAAGAAGGAAGGTTCGGTAAGCGTTGCTCTGGTTCCTAATCCGCAGAAGGAAATCATTGATCGACTGGTAGTTGAGAAGAAAGAGATGGAAGACTTTTATGAAGAGAAGATCAAGAAGCTCCGGTTACAGTTGGTGTTTGGTCCTTCATCCGAGGATTCTGAGTGATCTTTAGCTTTTCGTTTTATTTTACTGATGTCATTTTTGTAAAACTATGTAAAAGGGCTTCATGCTCCGAAGTTGTAATTTATTGCTTTATTATGGGCTTCATGCTCCAAAGTTGTAATTTATTGCTTTATTTTAGACTTCATGTTTTAAAATTGTAATTTATCGCTTTATTATGGATTCCATGTTTCGAAGTTGTAATTTACTGCTTTTATTATTGGGTTGTTATCCCAAAGTTGTAATTTACTGCTTTTATTATTGGGTTGTTATCCCAAAGTTGTAATTTACTGTTTTGATATGCCAAAATTGTAAGTTGTAAGTTATCGCTTTCGGTTAATGGATTGAGTTTTTGTTGTTCCAAATTCCTTTACCATTGATGTATGCAAAATTATTAAAGTTCCTTGAAAACTTTTAAAATGAATCATCATTTGCATCGCACATCATGCATCATTCAACATTTCACTTCGCATGTTTTCTAGAGTCTTATCCTTGTTCTTTTTCCACTCCAAAGGTTGTCAAGCTGTCTCACCGATACGACACTCGAGCCAATCGTCAGAGGAAAATGGAAGATCTGGAACAGGAAAATCATGAGCTTCATGGGGAAGTTGCTACACTTCGTGTCGAGATGGAAAAGTGAACTGCGTTAGTGGAAAGTTTGGTGGCTGTTCAGAATCAGCCATCGACTACAGCTGCCGAGATTCAGACTTCAACTCCTGTGGTTTCCGAGATTGTCACCGTTCCTACGTCCGTGACTCAAATCAACTCCCCGCTTCAACATCAGATGCCGAAAGGTTTTCCGTGGGGAATGCCTTACAACTTTGTGCCAGAGGGGTATCAGCCTGCCGTACAACCTTTATTTCAACCTGCTTTGTCTCTTCCTCAGCCAGAGACAACTGCCATGCCGCCAGTAATTCCGTCTGTGACACCTTTTCCGCAACCGATTATGACAACCGTCGCTCCTGTGGTTCATTCCGTGCGATACTTGAATGAACCTACTTATCCTTCCGAGCCTGCTGAAAGTTTGGGTCTTTTTGATAGAATGGAAGAATTTCAGGATCAGTTCCAAGAAATGCAGAAGGAGCTTAGAGCGTTAAAGGGGAAAGATTTGTTTGGGAAGAACACGCATGACCTTTGTTTAGTTCCGAATGTCAAGATTCCAGCGAAATTCAAAGTGCCAGACTTTGAGAGATATAAGGGTGATTCGTGTCCTAGAAGTCATTTGACAATGTACGTGAGAAAGATGTCTACGTATTCCGATGATCATGACTTGTTGATTCATTATTTTCAAGATAGTTTGATGGGTGCTGCTCTAAAGTGGTATATGGGTTTAGACAGTATTCGGATCCGCAACTTCAACGATCTTAGCGAAGCTTTTGTTCACCAGTATAAGTACAATGTTGACATGGCACCGGACAGGGATCAACTCCAGGCGATGTCACAGAGAGACCGAGAATCTTTTAAGGAATACGCCCAGAGGTGGCGTGAAATTGCTGCTCAAATCTATCCACCTCTTGAGGAGAAAGAGATGACAAAGATATTTTTGAAGACTTTAGGTTCCTTTTACTATGAAAGAATGATAGCCAGCGCACCCAGTGACTTCACCGAAATGGTAAGCATGGGCATGCGGTTAGAGGAAGGGATTCGTGAAGGGCGTTTGGTTAAAGAAGGAAGTCCGTCTAGCAGTACTAAGAAGTTTGGAAGTGTATTCCCGAAAAGAAAAGAACAGGATGTCAGCGCATTGTTCCCAGGTAGACCAAGGAGAGGTTACTCTCACGTTACGGCAGTCACTCCGGCTGTCCGCCCAGCTTTGATGACCCCAGTTCATCTAACCCCGCCAACTCAACAACGGCCTTTTCAGCAGCAGCCTCGACAACAGGCTTATCCATTCAACAATCAGAACCGTTCACCTAGAAAACCGCAGTTTGATGCCATTCCTATGACTTATACTGAATTGTTCCCTGCTCTTATCAGGAAGAACCTCATAACGATAAAGCCTCCTCCCGTCGCACCGAACAGTACTTCTCCGTGGTACAAGGCGGATCAGTTTTGTGAATATCATCAAGGGTCGCCGGGGCACAACCTTGAGAATTGCTTTGCTCTGAAGGCGGACGTGCATAGGTTGATTAAGAATGGTATCTTGTCTTTCAAGGATGTTAATCCAAATGTTAGAGATAATCCTTTGCCTCGACATGGGGCAGCTTCAGTGAATATGGTGGAAGGTTGTCCGGGAAAGTTTCGAGTTTTTCAAGTTGAACACATAAGAGAGTCGTTGATCAGGTTACATCAGAGTTTGAGAAGACTTGCCTTTGTTAGACATCAACATGATTATGATGTTTGTGAATTTTGTTCAAGAGAGGTTGATTGTCCTATTGTGAAGGAGGATATTCAGAAGTTGCTAGACCAGAGAGTTATCACTATTACGTATGACAGAAATCCGGAGGATGAAGTGAATGTTATCATACCACAATTTAATTTGCCTGAATCAGTAGAGATTGCTTACGACAGTCAGACTGCACCTGTTGATCCTTTGATTATTTACCCACCTGGTCCTGTGCCTTACAACTCAGACCAAGTTGTACCGTATAAGGATATGCCACAATGATTGAGAATGGGGTAGAAGTCCCTATACCAACGAGAATGTCTTTTGTTAACATTGCTGATGTGAGTAGAGTTACGAGAAGTGGACGTGTTTTTGCAGCAGTACCTTTGAAGAGACCAGAAGTTCAAGTCAGGAGACCCATACCGGCGGAGATTCCAGTGAGAAATGTTGAACCCAGGGTTGAGATAGGCCGATCCAGTGAACCTATCCCTCACCCTGAGGATGATGAGATCTTGAAGCTTATCAAGAGAAGTGAATATAAGATTGTAGACCAGCTTTTGCAAACTCCTTCCAACATTTCCTTGCTTGCTTTACTGAGAGATTCTGGTGCCCATAGAGAAGCTTTGATGAAGGTCTTGGACCAGGCGTCCGTGGATCATGATGTGACGGTTGACCAGTTTGATGGGATTGTGGGAAATATTACTTCGTGTAACAATCTTGGTTTCAGTGATGAAGAGCTCCCAGAGGAGGGGAGGAACCATAATATGGCTTTGCACATCTCAGTAAGTTGTGGAAATGATACCTTGTCAAGTGTGTTGGTGGATACGTGTTCGTCGTTGAATGTGATGCCCAAAACTACATTATCTCGGCTTTCATATCCGGGTGCTCCTATGAGACCTAGTGGAGTAATTGTTAAAGCGTTTGATGGTTCTAGGAAGACAGTCATTGGTGAAGTGGATCTTCCTATAGTAATTGGTCCCCACACTTTTCAAATCACTTTCCAAGTGATGGATATTCGTGCTGCCTACAGTTTCTTATTGGGTCGTCCCTGGATCCATGATGCCGGGGCAGTCACCTCTACGCTCCATCAGAGACTAAAGTTTGTAAGGCATGGGAAGCTAGTGATGATTGGGGGAGAGCAAGCTATAGTGGTAAGCCATTTATCATCCTTCTCTTTTATTGATGCTGGCGAGGATGTTGGAACCCAGTTCCAAGGTCTTTCTGTTGCCAGGAACACAGTGAAGAAGCCAGGGGCATCCATTTCTTCTTTTGAGGATGCGCGACGAGTGGTGGAAAGTGGTTCGGCCGAAGGATGGGGCCAGGTGTTGACTTTGCCCGAGAACAAGTCCGGGGAAGGTCTGGGTTTTCATCTAGTGTCTGCAAGAGTCAAGAAGGAGGTGGTTGTTCGTCCGATTCAAGAGGTTTTCTGAAGTGCAGGGTTTATACATCCTGAGGTTGATGCTATCATAGAAGATGATTCCGAGGAAGATTTGCCCGATTTTGTGACGCCTGGATTGGCTTGTCAAAACTGGATAGCTGTTGATATTCCTATTGTTATGCACATTTCCGAGTAATGTTTTGTTTTGTTTTTTTCTTTGAAAAATTCGCTCTGCCCAAGGCGAAAAATATTTTGTGTCGGGCTATGAAAAATAATTCCTTTTGCTCTGCCCAAGGCAAAAGAGATATGTCTGGGCTCCTTGTTTCAAGTATTTCCCTTTAATGAATAAAAATGTTATTTTGTCCACTACTGTTTTATTTTTCACTTTTTCTGGGAAATAGTAATGAAAATTAATTGGTAGTAATAGGAAAATATAATAACCTTTTGTTTTATTTGCACAAATCGATTTCTAAAATAAAGCATAATCATATGTGCAGATTAATCCATGACTTAACCATCGAAAACAATGATCTTATGCCCTCTCCCAACTTTGAATTCCCTGTGTTCAGAGCCGAAGAAGAGGATGACGAAGAGATTCCTGTTGAGATTTCCCGTTTGCTTGAGCATGATGAGAAGGTCATTCAACCGTTTGAAGAACCTGTAGAGTTGGTCAACTTGGTTGATGAAGAGGATAGAAAGGAAGTCAAAGTCGGAGCATTGCTTATCCCGGAAATTAAGGAGAAAATGTTGGAGCTTCTCAAAGAGTATGTTGATGTATTTGCTTGGTCCTACCAGGATATGCCGGGTTTGGACAATGATATTGTGGAGCATCGTTTACCGTTGAGACCTGAATGTCCGCCGATCAAACAGAAGCTGAGAAGGACTCGTCCCGACATGGCTGACAAGATCAAAGAGGAGGTTCAGAAGCAGATTAACGCGGGTTTCCTTGTTACATCGGTCTATCCTCAGTGGTTAGCCAACATAGTGCCTGTTGCAAAGAAAGATCGCAAGGTTCGGATGTGTGTAGACTACAGAGATCTGAATAGAGCTAGTCCGAAGGACGACTTCCCATTACCTCACATTGACGTATTGGTCGACATTACCTCCAAGTTCAAAGTCTTTTCTTTCATGGATGGCTTCTCGGGTTACAATCAAATCAAGATGGCACCATAAGACATGGAGAAGACCGCTTTCATTACACCTTGGGGGACTTTCTGTTATCGGGTTATGCCGTTTGGTTTGAGGAATGCTGGCGCAACATACCAGAGAGCCATGACTGCTTTGTTCCATGACATGATGCATAAGGAGATCGAAGTGTATGTGGATGATATGATTGCCAAATCACAGACTGAGGAGGATCACTTGGAGCATTTGTTGAAGTTATTCCAGCGTTTGAGGAAGTACAAACTCCGTCTGAATCCCAACAAATGCACTTTTGGCGTTCGTTCTGGAAGACTTTTGGGTTTCATCGTCAGTCAGAAAGGTATTGAGGTGGATCCTGATAAAGTCAAAGCTATTCGAGAAATGCCCGCACCCAAGACGGAAAAACAAGTAAGAGGATTCCTTGGGAGACTGAACTACATTTCTAGGTTTATATCTCATATGACTGCTACCTGTGGGCCGATTTTCAAGCTTCTCCGAAAGAACCAAGGATGTGTGTGGACAAAAGATTTTCAGAGAGCTTTTGATAGCATCAAAGAATATTTGCTTGAACCTCCCATTTTGATTCCTCCGGTGGAAGGAAGACCATTCATTATGTACCTGACTATATTGGAAGACTCCATGGGATGTGTGCTTGGTCAACAAGATGAGACTGGAAGAAAGGAGCATGCTGTATATTATCTGAGTAAGAAATTCACAGACTGTGAATCTCGGTACTCATTGCTTGAGAAAACCTGTTGTGCCTTAGCTTGGGCTGCTCGCCGTCTGCGCCAGTATATGATTAACCACACCACTTGGTTGATCTCCAAAATGGATCCGATCAAGTATATCTTTGAGAAGCCCGCCTTATCTGGAAGGATAGCCCGTTGGCAGATGTTGTTATCCGAATATGACATTGAGTACCACACTCAGAAAGCAATCAAAGGGAGTATTTTAGCCGATCATTTGGCTCACCAACCAATTGACGATTATCAATCCATCAAGTTTGATTTCACAGATGAAGATGTTATGTACTTGAAAGCTAAAGATTGTGAAGAGCCGTTACCTGAAGAAGGACCTGATCCGGAGTCGCATTGGGGTTTGATATTTGACGGAACTGTGAACTCTTATGGAAATGGAATCGGGGCAATCATTGTCACTCCCCGAGGTACTCATATCCCGTTCACGGCAAGATTGAAGTTTGACTGCACGAACAACATGGCGGAATATGAGGCATGTATTATGGGTCTCGAAGAAGCGGTGGATCTAAGGATTAAGATTCTTGATATTTACGGAGATTCGGCATTGGTGATTAATCAAATCAAAGGAGAATGGGAGACTCGTCATCCTGGTTTGATCCCTTACAGAAACTATGCTAGAAGGTTGTTAACTTTCTTCAACAAAGTGGAATTACATCATATCCCTAGAGATGAGAACCAAATGGCTGATGCTTTAGCTACTTTGTCTTCAATGTTTCAAGTGAATTGGTGGAACGATGTGCCTACAATCAAAGTTATGCGCCTTGATAGACCTGCTCATGTGTTCTCAGTAGAAGAGGTCACCGATGACAAACCGTGGTTCTATGACATTAAACGTGTTCTTCAAACTCAAGAGTATCCGCCTGGAGCATCCAACAAAGATAGGAAGACGTTGAGAAGATTAGCAAGCAGTTTCTTTCTCAATGAAGAAGTTTTGTATAAGAGGAATTATGACATGGTCTTGCTCAGATGTGTAGACAGACGTGAAGCAGACATGCTAATGCAAGAAGTACATGAAGGGTCCTTTGGCACTCATGCCAATGGACATGCAATGGCTAAGAAGATGTTGAGAGCCGGTTACTATTGGATGACAATGGAATCTGATTGCTGTAAGTATGTGAAGAAGTGTCATAAATGCCAGATTTATGCGGACAAGATGCACGTCCCACCGACTCTCCTCAGCGTTATCTCTTCACCTTGGCCTTTCTCTATGTGGGGCATTGATATGATTGGAATGATTGAACCCAAAGCTTCAAATGGTCATCGTTTCATTTTGGTAGCGATAGATTATTTTACTAAATGGGTGGAAGCAGCATCTTATGCTAATGTAACCAGACAGGTGGTAGTCAGATTTATCAGGAATCAGATTATTTGTCGTTACGGCATCCCGAGCAAGATCATCACTGATAATGGTTCGAATTTGAATAACAAGATGATGAGAGATCTTTGTGAAGAGTTCAAGATCGAACATCATAATTCTTCTCCTTATAGACCGAAGATGAATGGGGTTGTTGAAGCTGCTAACAAGAATATCAAGAAGGATGTCCAGAAGATGGTGGTAGCTTATAAGGATTGGCATGAGGTGCTTCCGTTTGCTTTACACGGATACCGTACTTCAGTTCGAACTTCAACAGGTGCGACCCCATTTTCCCTAGTTTATGGTATGGAAGTTGTACTCCCCGTGGAGGTTGAGATTCCGTCTCTGAGAGTGTTGATGGAAGCTAAACTTTCTGAGGCCGAATGGTGTCAAAGTAGATATGATCAGTTGAATTTAATCGAAGAGAAGAGATTGACAGCTTTGTGTCACGATCAATTGTATCAGCAGCGAATGAAGAAGGCTTTTGATAAGAAGGTTCGACCGCGCGAGTTCAGAGAAGGTGACCTTGTACTCAAGAAAATATTATCTTTCCAACCTGATTCTAGGGGCAAGTGGGCTCCGAATTATGAAGGACCGTATGTCGTTAAGAAAGTGTTCTCTGGAGGTGCTTTGATTCTCACCAATATGGACGGTGAAGAACTCCCGCGTCCCATGAACGCCGATGCAGTCAAGAAATATTTCGCTTAGGCGAGCTTTTGGTCAGACCAGTCTCGACATCTGAGCATATTTCAGAATTCTAAGTTGTTAGGGAGAATCATGATCATTGTTTTCTGTAACCCTTTTCCCTTTCATGTACTATTTCTCAAACGTTTGTAAACCATTGGAGTCGCGTTGTCAGCGAACTACCATCTCATTAATGAAATTTGAGCATTTACCTTTTGTGGGCAAAATTTTAATTTTTATAGAAATACTTGAAACAAATTTACTTAAAGTATTCTTATTTTAAAAACGTGTCGTGAATAATGGAAGGAATATTAACAGTTGTTCCGAGGATGGTCAGGCCATGAAATGCAAAACAGTACAGTATTTTTATCCTTGCATGATGAGTTTGTTTTCTTTTGAAATCATCATGAGGTGTTATTTGTGTAAGCTCGTGTTTCTGGTGGTGCTAAATTTGGTGACTCTCCAAGTGTACTAGTTAAGGTTTGTTTCAGTTAGCTTTATTTGGGAGATTTCAGAGGTGTGGTGCGTTTTGTCTCATGCCGGTGGTCTATTGGTGTTAGAAGTTTGGATTTGGATACTTTTCTCCTCAGAAGACTTGAGCCTTGTGGCGTGTTACGCTTTGACGTTGTTCTGAGATTCCAGTTCCAGTTATCTTCCGTCTTTCTTAGGATTGGCCGAGTATCTATCGCGCTGTGACATCTTATCATCTTCAAGATATTCCATCTGTTTGTTTTGTCAGCATAACATTCATTTATTCATTTACACTTATATCATGCACGCATGTTCACACTTGTCGTTGATTTTGGGTTGTATACTTTGTTTATTCAAACAGTGTACACGTTCTTTCCAGGTAGGAGGCTAGCTTAAGCAGAAAATGTGCTTCCTTTCTAAATTCCCCAACTGAGCTAATCCTCGTGGATGATTTTTGATTTAGCTTACCTTGTCTATTTCTGGATAGGATGAATTCCCCAATCGAGTTACTTTCTCATTGGGTGGAGTCTTGTTTGACTGTTTTCTCTCTGGTTTATTCCTGGATGAAGTTGTTGTCTCTTGCATAGGCTATCTCATGATTTTTCCCAGTGAAATCGCGACCTAGACAGATGGTGCATTTATTTTGCACATTTATATGTGATATCCTTGGGAATGGACTGATTCATGATTCTCTTTGATGAAGATTTATTTCTTTGCCAGTGTCATCGCAAGTTCCTTCTGAGTTTATCTGTGGAAAACGACAAGCGGCAGCTCTTCACGAGCAACTTGAGCGTTATTATTATTTTTGGAAAACGACAAGCGGCAGCTCTTCACGAGCAACTTGTACGTCATTTTATCTTGTGGAAAACGACAAGCGGCAGCTCTTCACGAGCAACTTGTACGTCATCTTATCTTGTGGAAAACGACAAGCGGCAGCTCTTCACGAGCAACTTGTGCGTTATTATTATTTTTGGAAAACGACAAGCGGCAACTCTTCACGAGCAACTTGTACGTCATTTTATCTTGTGGAAAACGACAAGCGGCAGCTCTTCACGAGCAACTTGTACGTCATTTTATCTTGTGGAAAACGAAAAGCGGCAGCTCTTCACGAGCAACTTGTACGTCATTTTATCTTGTGGAAAACGATAAGCGGCATCTCTTCACGAGCAACTTGTACGTCATTTTATCTTGTGGAAAACGACAAGCGGCAGCTCTTCACGAGCAACTTGTACGTCATTTTATCTTGTGGAAAACGACAAGCGGCAGCTCTTCACGAGCAACTTGTACGTCATTTTATCTTGTGGAAAACGACAAGCGGCAGCTCTTCACGAGCAACTTGTACGTCATTTTATCTTGTGGAAAACGACAAACGGCAGTTCTTCACGAGCAACTTGTGCGTTATTATTATTTTTGGAAAACGACAAGCGGCAGCTCTTCACGAGCAACTTGTACGTCATTTTATCTTGTGGAAAACGACAAGCGGCAGCTCTTCACGAGCAACTTGTACGTCATTTTATCTTGTGGAAAACGACAAGCGGCAGCTCTTCACGAGGAATTTGTGCATCATTATTTTTGGAAAACAGCAAGTGGCAGCCTCTTTATTTGAGCAGCTTGTATGTTATTGGTATTTTCTTTGGACGACAGCAAGTGGCAGCCTCTTTATTTGAGCAGCTTGTATGTTATTGGTATTTTCTTTGGACGACACCAAGTGGCATCCTCTTTATTTGAGCAGCTTGTATGTTATTGGTATTTTCTTTGGACGACAGCAAGTGGCAGCCTCTTTATTTGAGCAGCTTATATGTTATTGGTATTTTCTTTGGACGACGGCAATTTGCAGCTTCTTTATTTGAGCAGCTTATGTATCTACAATCTCATTTCTATCAGCATTAATGAGTATATCTCCGGAAATTCTCGCAGAGAAATTTGTCATGAATCATTACCTTCAGAAGTCGGTAATCTGTTATCAGCAATTTGATACTCTCTGTCTATCATTGACCTTGAGTTGCGAACTCACTGTTATTTTGGGTCAATAATCTGTTTTATGGCCTATGCAAGATGCTTTCTTTGTTAGGGTCAGAGGTCGTATTCCCTCAACTTTATTCGCTGTCAAGAGTCTGTCGTTTGAAGTCGATACCTCGTTTCCCCAGTAATGTATAATCCATGTCTCTGTGTTTTGCTGGTGTTTGATTTCTCCAGCATCGTCTTGTTTCATACAATATCTTTCTCTGTGAATTCAATCACTGCATTCATATCAAACATAAGGGCGGCATCTTAGGGCAAAATTTGCGTAATTATGTATTTAAGTACCTTCAATCTCGTCGAAACGAAGATTTTAATCTTCATATCTCCGGATAGAAGAAACTTAAATAGGGGCAGCTGTTGTACCCCAAATTTTGACCTAAGATACCATCTCCCATCTGCATCATTACATTGCAAGTGTTTTGATCTTTTGATTTTTAAAATTCATAGCTTTTTCGAGTCGAGAGCTGTTTATTTGTTGAACGCTAAATTTATTAACTGATCAAGACTTAAATGATGTTTATTAATTATTTATCATCTTAAATTTAAATAATTGGAATGTATTTTCAGTTATTATATAATTTAAAGGTTTATAAATAATATAATAAATATTTGAAGGGAAATTCATTAATTGATCAACAATGTTATTTAATTATTTATTATCCTAAGTTTAATAGTTGAAATTTATTTTTTCAGTTATTATAATTTAGAGAACTATAAATAATGGAACAAATTGAAGAGAAGTTTATTGATTAAATGATGTTTACTTATTTGTTTATTATTCTGAATTTAAGTAATCGAAATTGATTTTTAATTACTATATAATTTAAAGAATTATAAACGATAAATAAATGATTGGAAAGAAGAAAGAGTCAATTGGTAAAATATTGGAATTTTATTTACTTTATTCTAATTATTACAATTGTTATTTAAATATTGTATTATTTACAAAAAAATATTTACAATAACAATTACATAAAGAGTTTAAAGTAAAATAAAAAAACTATTTTCCTAAATTCTAAATCTTCATCTTCTATCCAATGCCTTTTTGTCTGCTCATTTAATTTTACCTGCAAAAAACAATTAAAAGAAAAGTCAGAATTGAATAAATAATTAAAAGCGGAAAATTAATTTTAAGTGTTCATCATTAAAAGCAAACGGCTGGAATCAGTTTACCCTTTTTTGCAAATCACGGGATTTCTCCCGGTTCACAAAAAGGGAGGAATTTTATTTTTTCAAAATGAATGCACAATTTAAAAAAGCTGCACAAATTCATTTTTGTTTTCAAAACTGCACAATTAAAAAAAATCAATTGCATTTTTTAAAAAGTCCACAACATATTTCAAAATCAGCATCATATGCACAATTTCAAACAGCAAATGCATTGTTCAAAGAATTCCAACGTAAACTACATGCCAAAGTATGGAATAGGCCAAGATCAAAGGCTCCCATGCTGAAACAAAAAGTTGACAAAGAAATAAATATGCAGTTTCAAAACAATTTGCAAGCAATGTATTCCCATTTGCATCATTTTCCAGCATCATGCTTTTTCAGAGCAATAAGTACATATCACATTTTTATGTATCAAATTGTACTTGAGAGAGAAGAGAGATAGAAGTATGGTTTTGCAGGTTTTGGTTTAGGCAGAAGGAATTACAAAACAAAGCTACAGCAGTAACTCAGTAGGAAAAAGAAGCACAAGAGTAGAATACAAACAAACTGGATGAAACAGTATGATGCAGAGGCCAGGAATATTGTAAAATATTCAAATCTCCAACCGGTAACATAACCTAAGCCTGTAACGTACACAAGGATGGGAAGCAATTGTTATAACATAACATAAAAATCACTTCAAAAAAAGGAATTTCATCTATCTATCTCCCAGCCTTCAAACTCAAAAAAATTGTTGTCAAACAAAAATACAAATTTTCTCAAAGTCCTAAACCAAAACAACCTAAACCACTCCTACTGTCACAAACCATACAAACCACCATTAAACCTTCATGGCTTAAAACCATACAAACCGGCTAAAACCTGCTACTGCATTACCACAACCTGCTAAAAGCTCTCCACCACCAAAAACCATATAACATAAACCATCACACATATGGCCCAATAACCATAAACCTACTGTCAAAAACAATGGAACCTACATAACCATTTCAGAAAAACCTGCCTACTGCATAAGCCTGCATATAACCAAAACCAACATGTCCTAAACCATTCCAAACCAAATGCTTAACCTGATTGAGCCATCAAACCAATACCACAAAACCAAAAAAATAGTAAAACCATTCAAGACCATCAACCATAACCACATAGCATCAAACTGTCAAAATTATGGCCTAAACTAATTTCCAAACCCAAGCATACGAAGACCTCAGATACACCCTCATTGGCCATTAAAAAAAGCATACAGTAGCAAGGTGAGAAAGAAGAAGAGAAAAGCGAACATATCATCAAGCTAGTCAAAATAGGTATTTCAACATAGCATTCAGAAATATTCAAAGCAACGGAAAGCATACAGTAGTAGAGGAAGAAGAATTATTCAGAGGTAACATTCAAAAGCAACAAGATTTCATCACCAAAGAGAATTAGAAACGCAAACCAGGAAGCAGGAGCTTCATAACCTTCTTCCTTGTCCCGGCCTCCTAGCACCCACGACTTCCCTCCTCCGTCTCCAAGGGTAATTTTCTTTATCCTTCTTCTCTTTCATAACCCCTCCAATAAATATAACAATGCGAAGTAAGAATCAAAACGGAACCAAATCAACACACGCAAATCGTAACGAACCCTAAGCGAATAAGAAAAATGAACTCACTGAATCCGTCGCCCCCTGATGCCTTCGCTGGAGGGAAGAGGAGAGTGGAGAGTGCTGTTGGCCATTGAGGAACTCAGAAGACGAACGCATGAACAAGAGAAAATGAGCGCCGCACTGCCGAAACCCTAATCCCAATTACCAACAACATTTACCCTAAAACAAGATTATGAAACAATTGGATCTACTTCCTGCCTAGGCCAACCGATTTCCCTTTGGCACCCTCTTTCTGTTTGTTTTCTATTGGGCCCTTCAAAACCCTTGGCCCATATATATTTGTTCTTCAAGCTTTTTTAAATACACCTTTTTTTGTTTTTTCTTTTTTTTTTCTTTCAGTTTTAGAACTATTAATAACTTAGTTTAAATTAATTAGTAGTTTAATCAATTAATAAATTTAATTAAAACTTTTAATCATTTTACCTTTTATTTTATTTTTAATTTTATGTTTATTTGGGTAATTTTAAAACATCCCTTTTTAATTAGGTTTAAGTTAGTTTTTTTAGTATTCATTTAGTTTGATTATTTAATAATAATTACTAAAAAATAATGCCTTATATAGAGCTCTAAAAACTATAAAAAATATATAGAGACTTAAAACTTAAAAAATATTTTGTCTTCCTTAATTAATTCTCATTTACTTTTATCCATATAAAAAATGCGTAAAAAATGAAAACTATTAAAACATTTTCTTTTCATTAATATTAAACAAAAATCCAAAAAAATGCATATTTACACCATTCAGTCATTTATTTAACTGTTGTTATTTAATCATTATCCGCATAATTTTTTCTGTTTAATTATTTCATATTTACTTGTTTATTCTGTTTACGTTTAAATCCAAGGGAAAAAACGATTAAGTTTGTCGACTTCATGTCTTCAAGTCCAATTGCGCGAACGTTCGCATTTCATTAAAACTTAGGATAATTTTTCTTCAAATACCCAATCTTTTCAAAACTTATACCCTTTTAAGCAAAAATTTCGACATTAGGTCGTCGTATCTTCACAAAACCGTCCGTACCCCTTTTCGGCCAAAACGATTCATTTTTCAATCAAACAAACAATTTTAATAAAACAGATATTTCAAAAGGTTCCTATAGAGTACTATAGATACATTGGGTGCTAATACCTTCCCATTGTATAACCAACCCCCGAACCATAGATCTCTTTTCAAAAACGCCTTGTATTTCATTACTTTAAAAAAAAGTATTATTTTACATTGCATATTTAGGGTTTTATTTCGCTCTTTCCCCTTTTCCCTTGGAAACAATAAAGTGCGGTGGAGACTCTTGCTTTTGTGAGACGAATTAATCAATAACTCGATCTCCGATTTACCCTGCTACATTTTTTATCGCTACATTCACCAATCTTGATGAAAATGGAAACCCTAATTTGAGGTACACTGCCTTAGGAGAGAGTTTATCTGGTCAACTCTTGGGCAAACTTGAGCAAATTGAGGACCTTTAGGAGTATGTATTGAGTAAAATGAGAGGGAAAATTTTGGGGTAAAACAGCTGCCCCTGTTCAATCTTCTTAAACCTGAGGATGTAGATTGGCTCGCCTGCCTTTCGTGATCTGAAGGTGGAAGATGATTGAACACTAGAGTGCTTAGAAATTTGCACTCGTATGAAGTGATACTTGATTTGTGATATCGGCAATGGGCTTATAGATGCCATTTGGAAGTTACTAGAGAATTTTCGGATATGGGCTTAAAGATGCCATCCAAGACGTGATGGAGTACCGTCGGAGATGGGCTTAAAGATGCCATCTAGAGGATGTTGATTTCCTGAGATATTCCTTTGATGAGAATCCCTGCTCCTGTCGTTGAGGAGGAATCTGTTGAGGAATACTGGTATTTTTCTTGGTAGAAATAGAATTTTAGGAGCTTCATTTGTCCGTTACACTACTGGGGAATTAACTCTAGAGGTGAATTGCATATCTGGTCAGTGTATAGGATGCACCGCGACCTACTGGGGAAAGGTGAAATCGATCATGTTTGATCAGGTTCAGGTCTTACATTGTTGTGGACTGCTGTCTAGAGATTAGAGAAAAGAAACCTGGATGGTAAGGTTATGAGAAGGAACCTGGATAGTATGGCTATTGGGAAGGAACCTGGGTAAGGTTGCTTCGTGAGGAGTTTGGGTAAAACTGCATCTGAACCGAGAAGGAACCTGGGTAAGGTTGCTTTGTGAGGAGTTTGGGTAAAACTGCATCTGAACCGAGAAGGAACTTGGGTAAGTTTGGGTAATACTGCATCTGAACCGAGAAGGAACCTGGGTAAGGTTGCTTTGTGAGGAGTTTGGGTAAAACTGCATCTGAACCGAGAAGGTACTTGGGTAAGGTTGCTTTGTGAGGAGTTTGGGTAAAACTGCATCTGAACCGAGAAGGAACCTAGGTAAGGTTGCTTCAGGATAAGTCTGAGTGAAACTTCAGAAGGAACTTGGGTAAGGTTGCTCGTGATGAGTCTGTGTAGGGATTTAGGAGGAACCTGGGTAGGGCTACTTTGGGATAAGTCCGTGTAAAACTTCGGCAGGAACCTGGGTAAGGATACTTTGGGCTAAGTCTGTGTAAAACTTCAAGAGGAACTTGGGTAAGGTTAATTTGTGATAAGTTCGTGTAAAACTTCATAAGGGACTTGGGTAAGGTTACTTTGGGATAAGTTCGTGTAAAACTTTAGGAGGAACCTGGGTAAGATTATTTCTTGATAAGTTTGTGTAAAACTTCAGGAGGAACCTAGGTAAGGTTATTTTGGGATAAGTTCATGTAAAAACTTCAGAAGGTACCTGGGTAAGGTTACTTTATGATAAGTTTGTGTAAAACTTCATAAGGAACCTGGGTAAGGTCACTTTATGATAAGTTCGTGTAAAACTTTATTTGGAAATGTATGAGAAAAGACCCGTGTAAGATTTTTCAAGATAAACCCATGTGAAGCTGCATTTAGGAGAAACCCGTGTAAGATTGCTTCGTGATGAACCCGTGTAAAGTTGCATTTGATCATGCAGATATTTACTCTGTTTAGTTTTAGGAGCTAATCTTGAACTAGATGGAAGTTGTTGATGATAACCATCTTTCCTGAAAAGGTACATGATTAATCGTATATGATACATGACATGCATTGTATGATGATGTTCTCAAAATAAATGAGATTATGCCATATGAAATATGTATGCGCACGTCATGATATATGAACATGAAATGCTATTGTGGCACGTCTGAGTTTGGGAAAATAAATCCCTGACTACTGTTGGAGAGTAATGGAAATTGAGTTCCTGACTATCATAGAAAAAGTGGTTCTTCTACTTCCGCTGGAGATGGTGAACCAGAGATGACTATGCTGGGGATTTGTCCCTTGTTTACGGATATTCTATTGAGAAGAGACTCTGCTTGTGAACAACTCTGCAGGGGAATAATTCTGTTGGAGAGAGAAGCTTCCATAGCTGAAGGGATAAACTCTGTCGGGGATTGAGCTTCTGTATTCAGAGAAATAAACTCTGTTCGGGAGAAAACTTTATGAACCGCTTGCGATTACAAAATTTGGCTGAGGAATATAGATGTCGACTCTCTGAAAGAGCTTGGCTGGGGAAAGTAACTCTTATTTGGGGAGGCAGAGATCAAAACTTTGGTTGCTTCTACTCTGTGGGGAGTGTAGATGTTACTGGGACACATGCTAAGGATACGAAAATGACTTCGTATCAAGACTTTTCTTCCCCTGTACCTGCTAAAGAAAGTTCCTGCGGAGGCCTTGTGGATTGAGTGTTATCCCAACTTATGAGGTTCTTGGTAACTTCCGATCTAAATGATAAGTCTTCTAATGATAGGCAAGTGACGAGATGACCGAACATAGTCGTACGCTTTAATCCCTAACTTTTGCCTGGACTGTCTTTTCATATTTTAAGTCCACCGGGATACCCTTTTTTGCCCAAGCCGCCTTTTCAGGTTTTCAACTTGCCGGGTGTACATATCTTTTTTTGTTTTTATCCCTAATTTTTGCCCGAACCCTTTTGGTTCGCCGGGATGCCCTTATTTTTGCCTAGGCCAGTCAACCTAGCAGGTCTTTGTTCATGCGCAATATTTTCTAACTATGTCCATGCTCTCAAGGTGTAGGGAGTTGTCACTGTCGGTAGTGTTGTGTTGCTACACTACCAGAACATGTTTGTTTGATCGCACATGATTCGTTGTTGGAATTCATTCCCAATGCCCCCAAGTGATTCGAATGGAAATTTGCGCCTGGCTATTTGGCATCTTTGAGAGATTCCTTGAATCTTGACTTGACTACCCCAAATGATGGACAATGATCATGCCGTGCCCCTTGGTTGGAAGTGTTTTTCCACTTGAGGTGATCCTTTTTATTAAGAAGGTTTTTGTTCACTAGATATTCGTCATGCAAATTTCTCTGTTGTTGAACAAATAGTCATATGCAAACAATGTTATTTTAAGAATGCAAAGCTTACGTCTGTCTTGAAGTTTTGAAAATGCAGTTTTTTTTTAGAAAAATAGAATTTTGCAAAGATGTGATATCAACTCAGGATTTGTAACGGACCTTCAGGAGTCAGGATACCTTTTGTAACAGTATGCTTTCGAACTAACCCATGCTTCAGCTAGGACTTTTAAGGGTTATAACGTGGCCTGGTTCACGGTTTAAGAAATAAAGGATAAAGGCTCAAATTTTATTTGTACCCACCCGTTCTTCATGATGTTCTTCGATCCTAAACTCATCTAATTGTGCATTTAGATCCCGCTTGAGTCTTTGCTATGATATTCCAGTGATGGTTCAGATGTTGACAGTTTATTTTGAATAGGCAGTCATTTCTTTTTTGTTGAGGGTTTGTAAGACCTCTTTCTTTTGGATTTTATTATCCCTGTCTTTTGCCTGAACTGTTTCTTTTTGTGATTACAGTCAGCGGGATGCCCCAATGTTTTTTCTTAAGCCTCCTTCATAGGTTTTGAATTAATGGGCTTTTATTTCGAGAGATAATGACTGCCTGTCTTGATGATTATAGGGAACCATCACCGTCTTTTGTTTCAGAAGGACGTCTTTGATGCCATTCATTGTGTACGAAGCGGAAAATTGTGATTGAATGCGCCTCTGAATTAACTGAGAAAGCTACCCCGCCCCAGGTTATGATTAAGGGTTTTAATATGTGTGAAAAGAAAAACTCCTACTTATTTGGCTCGAAGGGGTTGACTAGGGATTATCTTCCTTATAACTCAACTGTTTAGGATTTGAAACAACGCCTGTACATCATCAACAAGGTCTGTTCAAAAGCATAATGTAGAGATTGTGGTATCGTTTTTGTCATCCTCCCTCTAAAGGCTTACAGTTTTTTAGTCGAGAGTTGAATATCATGAAAAGGAAATATAAAGCAATTTAAGCATAATGAAAACAAATTAATTCAAGACAGACATGTGTAATGCATTAATGAAATAATAGAGTTTGACATGACAATAATTGTTCGAATAACCAAAGAAAATACAACTTCAGAATTTAAATGAACAACAATGCTTTCAATCCTAGCCATGTTTTGGCAAGGGAGCAGATCACGTGGGGAGTCTCAGGAGGGTCGAATTAGATCTCCTTGGCATCAATCATATTCTGAATCTTGTATTTCAGTGCCCAACAATCGTTAGTGTCGTGCCCGAGGCTGTCAGAATGATAAGCACACCTTGCCTCCAGATTGTAGTTAGGAGAGGAAGTCTTCGGGTTCGGATGAGGGTTTATCATCGTAATCAGCTTCATCTTAAACATGTGTTGCAATGCTTGTGACAATGGCATGTTGATTTGGGTGAATTGTCTTTGAGATCTTTCCACCTTTGGCTGATTGTTTCGTTGTTGTGGTTGTTGTGCGCGTGCCAAATTAGAGATTAACACTGCCCCCACAGATTGGTGGTAGTCTGCCTTGCTACGCCCCTTCCAGCCGTGAACAACATTGGCTTCCTTCTTTCCACCAAATGGCTTCTTCTTTGTACTCGAAGAGGTATTTTTCTGGATCTTGCCACTCCGGATCCCAGCTTCTACTCTTTCTCCAGTCAATATCAGCTCGGTGAAACCAGCTGAGGAGCTACAAATCAAGTGATTGAAGAAAGGACCAGACAACATACCAAGGAACATATCCACCAACTCCCTATCAAACAAAGGGGGTTGGACTCTCCCTGCCAGATCTCTCCATTTCTGCGCATAGTCCTTGAAACCTTCGCTTGCACCCATGGACATACTCTGGAGTAGAGTACGGGTAGGGGCAAGGTCAGCGTTATATTGATATTGCTTGTAAAAAGCAGCAGCCAGATCTTCCCAGTTACGGACATTGGTTCCCTCTAGTTGGTAGAAACATTCAAGCTGAGTCCCTGACAAACTATCTTGAAAGAAATGAACCCACAAATTTCTATCAGCGGTGTGGAGCTGGATCTTTCTTACATAAGAACAGAGATGGAGTTTTGGGCAGGACACCCCATCATACTTAGCAAAAACTGGAGCTTTGAACTTCTGCGGGATGACCACTCCCCACACTAATCCCAACTCTTCAAAATCCAGTCCAGGTATCCTCTGAACTACCATGGCACTCAGACGATCTTCCAACTGTTTGTATCTATCCTCAGCAAGAGGATATTGCTCATTATTATAATCGGTATCATTGTCAGAAACTGCAGGACTGGGATCCTTCTTTTCTTCTTGATTCCCCCCTTCCTTAGATGAAGAGGTCAGATCGACTTGTCGCTTCAACCGCTCTCCAAACCTTCTGCCCATATTCAGAATACCAGCAACCTTCTTCTTTTTCTTCTTCTCTTTCAGAATTAGGGCTTTCAGATCCTCCTGCCCTTTTGCCAAACTGATGAACATTTGTTGGAACTGGGCATTCTGTGCCTGAAGGTCCTTGATGGTTTGTTCGGAAGACATTTCGTGCTGAAATAAATAGCAAAGAAGATGAGAAACCTATAATGGTACTTGTAATTATGTGTATGATAATGGGATGCGCATGCAATGATTTCAAAGACTTCGGGAAATTTAAATTTGCAAACCAAAATAAATGAAGATTTTATTAGCTGAATTTGAAGTTCAAATGCCTTTTAGGCATTACAATTAAAAATAAATCTGAAACTATAAAAGACATCAAAATTCCCATGGATGCTTCCTCTTTGTGCCAAGATAGTCATTGAGTCCTCTTTCTTCATGGAGCTACTTTGTGAGCTCTAAAACCTTACTCTCCTGAGCATGGAACTGATCCCTGTAAGTATCCCTCTCCTTCATCAACTAAATCCAAGACCTCTGTAATTCCCCAAGATCAGTGGGCATATAAGGATAGATAACTGTGTAAGGAATACCCTCTTCTATAGTGGGTTCCACAATCACTGGAAAAATAGCCACATAGGGCATCATAAGCTGTTGGGCATGAGCTCGTACCCATTGTAGGTAAGGTTCCATAGGAATGGAAGTCTTTGGTCCCAAAGCCTTGGCGCTAGATCAATTTACCATGCCCCAGGCTCGTATGAATCTCCGACGATACTCCTTGACATCATCCTCATAGTTGAATACAATACCCTCGATAAGTAACTCATGGGGACCATCCCTTCGAGTGTAACCAAATTTTTGCAGGGCTAAACAAGGGTTGTAGGTTATACCCCCTCTGATACCAAGTACCGGGACATTAGGGTACTCTCCGCAGCGATCAATAATAGCAGTATTTTCCATAGCTCGAGAACACCAGAGAATATACGTATGAGCGAGCGACATTATCCTTTGCAACCAACCCAAACCTTATTCATTCTTCAGTATGTACTTAGGGAGGTAAGAAATAAACCACCTCGACAGAAACAACATGCAGCACATAGGAACCCCTCTTCTCTTCATGGTGCGAGTATGGAGAGTGTGTAAAATATCTCCGAGCAATGTTGGCACAGGATTGCGGGAGAGAAATATCTTGATAACATTCACATCTATGAATGAGTCTAGATTGGGGAAGAGAACTAAACCATAGATAAGAAGAGCCAAGACCTCCTCAAAAGCCTGAAAATCCATATCATCCCAAAACAGCTGGGCCTTTTCTATCAGAAACTTGGCTAGAAAACCTTTGACCCTGCTTCTAGTTTCCCAACTGGATACCATGTTGGCCCGTTTCAGACGCAGAGCTGAGGCAATAACTTTTGGCTTAGGAACTTCTTCTAGACCAGTGAAGGGTACCTGTTCAAGAATGGGTATATCCAATAGCTGAGAGAATTATTCCAAGGTAGGCACCAACTGATAGTCTGGAAAGGTGAAGCAGTGGTGCTTGGGATCGAAGAACTGAAAAAGTACACTCATCATCTTTTCATCAAAGTTTTAAGTAACTAGATTGAGAAGTTGACCATGTCTCTTAGTGAACGCAAAAGTTTCAGAAACCCTTGATGCAAGCTTTTTGAGTTGGGAAGGTATCTTCACAAAGCTGATTCGAATAGTGTTTCTACGAACGAAAGCCATGATCTGCAAAACAGAACAAAGATAAATTCCCTTGGTCTTTGAAATGGTTAGTGCAATGGATGCCATATTATGATGCATGATGTTATGATAAACCACAGGTATAGCAAACACAGGTATAGCACACACAGTCAAGTCACACCAAGTCCTTAGGTTTAAGGCTTGCATGGGGTTAAAGGTAATACCCTCTTGAAGTTTAGTTGGTTTCAAACCTGTCTTAAATAGTAACCGGGTTCTAGAGGATCTCAATATCACTGACCATCCTTCATCGGGCATTATTTCAGCTCAATCAATCTTTTCTTGTGGCCAAAATATCCCGAAAGTCTGATCTCAATGAGTGTAGCATCGAGTATCAACCAGTTCTCAGCTCTACACTGAGGCCGGCTATCTCACTACTTTCTAATGGCCAAGTTTGTTCACCTAAGGTTCTAAGGTCCGTTAGTGCTTCACGACACCACGCGGCGGTCCCGTATTCTCCTCGTTTCCCCATGAAGGATATCGGTACCAACCAAAGTGCCACACCAACACAACCATCGCTTAAACCATATCGGTCTATGCCATACAGTCTCCATGATCTATTGCTGTTTACCTAATGAGTGCCCCCAGATCTGGGTGTAGGATCTATAGTAACCCCAAAGAAACCCTCAAAAGTAATGCAATCAAGACAATCAAGAGAAGCAATTTAATGACCTAGATCCTAAGGTATACCCCACTTATTTATGGTCCCCAACAGAGTTGCCAGTTCTGTTATACGGTGGCAGAACCGACTATTTTTACTGGTTTGCATTTTGCATTTTTTGTTTGCAAAATGTCGCGGTAAGCTAGAGTCGCCACCGACTTTTATTTCATCGAATCATGGAAAAGGAAAAAGAACAGAAAAAACATTTTTTCGAGATATTCTGAGTGCGGGGGGTAGATTATAGAAAAGGAAGGTGTTGGCACCCTTTCTATCTATGGTTTTCCACAGGCTCTTAGGTACTTGCTCATTTTTCAAATTTCTTGTGCGTGCTTGTTTTGAAAATGCTTTTACTTCGTGACAACCCTTGTATCAGTCCTCAAGAGTGTGATGAAGTTGCTTTGAAAATTTGTTTTGAAAGGTGTTTCTGTGAAAAGTTTTTATTGAGAAAGTACTTAAGATTCTACCTACTCGAAAAAAGATTGTTCGTTCTATTTCCTTTAGACAGCGCTATCCTACTATTAAGGAGTAGGTAGTACCATCGTTGGAGTTGTAAGGGACATTCGAAAGGGACAAGTACAATCACTAAAACAATAGTTAGAAAACTTTAGTAGTAACCCTAGAGTCTTAAGATCTTTTCGAAGCAACATTTTTGAGGCAACATTTCCGAGGCAACATTCAAATGGGACGTTTTGATCTTCTAGACTGGAGGGAAACCACTAAAATATCCTATGCTTAACGATTGTTTACCGAAGGCAACCGAGGTGAGGTAAACCCTAGGAGTGAATATGTGCATATGAGTTGTTTAAGTTATTTAATCTTTTCACATTAGGTGATCTACCATTTTAAATTTCGAGCATTCTTTCCATACAATCCTATTAGCCATGCATCTAGACAGTTAAAGATTGTGGGAATTTAAAGTGCGAAAAATAAAACCTAGCTATTACAAGGCTTCGGGGAGGGGGATTAATTACATAACCAAAAGTGAGGGAAAACCGATAAATAAAAACCCTAATTTAAAGCTATTACAAACCATTAGCAGTTACAAAATAATGACAAAATAATTAACAAGCGCGCGGCTAATTAAATACGAGGACAGTTGAAAAAATAACCTAAAACTCTAAGTGAGGGAAAGTATTTTTTGTGGATTTTTATTTGAGAAAACATTTAAATTACAAATCAATTAAACCTAATTTCTAATTGTTTTTAATTATGAAAAAATTAAATTAACTTAATTTTCTAATTAAATTAATTAATTAAAGAAATAGATATTTATGAGAAAAATGATTTTTGGTGTATTTTTAAAGAAAATCAATTAAATTATGTAAAACTAAAATCCTAAGTCTAATTATTTTTAATTATATAAAAAAATATTAAATTACTCTAAATTAATTAAACTAATTAATTAAAAATATTTTTTAAAAAAAGATTTTTGTGATTTTGAATTGTTAATTTAATAAAAAATATTTTTTGTATTAATTAAAAGAAAAAGGATAATAACTAGAGAAAAGAAATTAAACAAAAGTAATAGAAAAAATAACCAAATGGGCCTGTGATGAATTGTTGAAAGGGGTGTGAAGCTGGAATTCTTGGCCCATTAAGTTGAAGCCCAAGTCAACCACGATGGATTAGGTGTAACGTTGACCTAAAGGTGTAACACACTCCTTCACTGCAGGCGTTGGATCTGGATTGATCCTAGATCCACTGCTCAGGGATTACTAGTGCATGATGGATGGTTGAGAGCATGATATACCTGATTAGTGAAGAAAAAATAAAACAAAGAAATCGTTGGGACCTAGGATCAAACCCAGGTCCTTATACTCACCACCAATGATACGTTGCCAGCTGCGCCAACTTGTTAACTTGTTTATATAATGAAAACAAAACGTAATAAATAAAACAATGTAATGGACTCAGAAAGGTGCGCGAGATTCAAATGAACCAATGGTGGGCTGCCACATATTATCTTCTCCCTGGAACAGTCGTATTAGGTGATGACCTTTACCTACAGACACTTTTCGTTGCTATATCCCTGCGCAATTCAAAAAGTCACCAAACGCAATATAAATGAAATTGGATACCAGGGTTCCATTGGTTATGAAGTCACGGTCATCATGGTATCTTGTTGGAGGTCTAATTTTACCTGTATACAAAGACCCTAAAACTCATGTAGAAACCCTAACAATGGAAGATGCGTGTAATGGCCTAAAAATGCAATTAAACCATGCGGTCAACTTGAAAACATGATAATGATCACAAATATAACAGTTAAAGGTGCTAATGATGTGTAAATTGTAATAATCGAATTTGAAAAACCTTGCAAACCGTGTGAGGTGTAGAGACGAATTCTGGGCATTTCAGACCTTGCAAATGGTTGGGATGGCTTCAGTGCATGCCTAAGATGTGATGGCTGGCCTTGAATTGCTCTAAAATTTCCTCTAGACTGAAAACTGAACCTCACTTTTTGTCAAGATTTTTGAGTTTGTTCTCTGGTTTTTCACGGATGCAAAACCTTGTGTTTATGATTTGGAATTGTTGTATACATATAATAGAGCATATTAGGTTAATAAAATTGCATCATATCTTTGAGAATTATGAAAATGTGATTTGATTTGATTCATGTATGATATCTTTCCAAAACAAGCTTCAATCCAATCGTTTCCAATCCTAATGAGTCTTGCACGAATTGATCATCATGCTAGTTGTACATAGACTCCAAATGTGCACAAAAATCCCAAGATTTGATTTGCTTTTATTATTTTACCATTTAATGTGATTTATTTTGATTTAAATGAATAAAAAATCAAAATAAATGATGAAAATAATAAAATAATAGGTGGAAAAGCTCAGGGGTCATGGGTCCTATTAGAAACATGTTTCAAACAAGAAAACATGGGCCACTTTGGAAAAATGTAAATTTGATCAATGTTGACTTTTAACAATTTTCCAAAAATTGCCAAATTTGACAATGCACAACTCTCTCAATTTTGACCCTAGGAGGGTGTTCTTGGAGTTTTTAGAAATATTAGGATGTCCCCTAAACAACCATTTTGGTTTCATCTCAATTGGGTCTTCCATGTTCATGTATGAAGCTTTGACCCAAAAGGTGTTTTTGTTGACTTTTCAAAAGGACCTATAATGTAAAAATTCATATCTTTTGATGAGTGCATCTTTTGAACTTGTGGCGTGAACATGAATTGTAGGGAATTGCATCCTATTCAAAATGAGCCTTGGATGGAAAATTTCTAATAAAGTATGAAGAATTTATGCTTGGTCAAAGTTGGGTTGACTTTTCCTACAAAACCCTAATTTAGCAACTTTTGGGTTTTGATGAATTTGGAGCATTCCTTGAGGAATGATGATCAACCATTGATAAAATGATGTAAGTCACTTCAAAATATTGATGTTGACCAAAAATCTTGAAGTTTGACTTTATGTGGGTCACAGTTGACTTTTGACCTAATATAGTCGATTCTCAAGCATCTGAGCAGTTGACTGAGCCAACTTCTTGTGCAAGGCTTGAAACTTGACATATAGGTTCTTGAGAACATACTAAGACCATGGTGAGCATATGATGCCTTTGTGGTTCACCCATCTTGATGAAAAGGGAAACCCTAATTTGAGGTACATTGCCTTAGGAGAGAGTTTGTCTGGTTAACTCTTGGGCAAACTTGAGCAAATTGAGGACCTTTAGGAGTATGTATTGAGTAAAATGAGAGGGAAAATTTTGGGGTACAACAGGTAGCTAAGGACAAAATTATATATGTAGCAGATATCTTTAGCAGCAAGGCTAAAACACCAGTCATGGTACCTAGACTCTGGATGCTCTCGACACATGACAGGAAGAAAGCATATGTTCTAAAGCCTGAAACTTAAACCTGGAGGCTACGTGGGCTTTGGAGGCAACCAAAGAGGAAAGATCACTGGCTTTGGAACAGTAGGTAATGGAAATCTTCCCTCTATAAATAATGTTCTATTAGTTGATGGATTAATGCATAACCTGTTATCCATAAGCCAATTAAGTGATAACGGTTATGATACAATCTTTAATCAAAATTCATGCAAAGCTGTTAGTCATAAAGATGGAACTATCCTTTTTAATGGAAAGAGCAAAAACAACATTTATAAGATAAAACTTTCTGAACTAAAGAGTCAGAATGTAAAATGTCTTCTCTCTGTTAACAACGAGCAATGGGTCTGGCACAAAAGATTGGGGCATGTTAGTATGAGAAGAATATCTCAGATTAACAAACTCAATATGGTCAGAGGACTTCCTAATTTGAAGTTAAGCTCAGATGCTCTGTGTGAAGCATGTCAGAAAGGCAAATTTGCAAAACCTGCTTTTAAATCTAAAAATGTTGTTTCCACCTCTAAGCCATTAGAACTTCTGCACATAGACTTATTTGGACCAGTAAAAATTGCGTCTGTTAGTGGCAAGAAGTATGGGTTAGTGATCATAGATGACTATAGCAGATGGACATGGATAAAGTTCTTAAGACACAAGGACGAGTCACACTCTGTGTTCGTTGCTTTCTGTAACCAAGTTCAGAATGAAAAGGATCTTAGAATTGTCAAAGTGATCATGGTGGAGAATTTGAAAATAAAAATTTTGAATCATTTTTTAATGAAAAGGCATCTTGCATGACTTCTCTTGTCCTAGAACTCCCCAACAAAATGGAGTTGTAGAACGAAAGAATAGAACATTGCAAGAAATTGGCAGAATCATGATCAATGAGACCAACATTGCTAATATCTTCTAAGCAGAAGCAATTAACACAACGTGTTACATTCAAAATAGAATCTCTATAAGACCTATTCTGGAAAAGACTCCATATGAACTATGGAAGAACAGAAAGCCCAACATTTCTTATTTCCATCCATTTGGATGCACTTGTTTAATTCTGAATACTGAAAATTATCTGAACACGTTTGACTCTAAAGCATAAAAGTGTATTATGTTAGGATACTCTGAACACTCAAGAGGGTACGAAGTAGACAATACAGAAACACAGATTGTTGAAGAGTCAATCAATGTTAGATTTTCTGATAAGCTTGACCCTCAAAAGTCAAGGAAGAATGAATTCCTTGCATATATAGAAGATGAATTCACAGGTACTGAAGATAACTCATCTGAAGTTCTCAACAGAGACGCTCTAACAGCGTCAGAAATAAATGTTACAAGCAATCCAGCACCTTCTGTTGATCAACTCCATAAAAGGTCTTCCAGAAGCAGCATAGCTCACCCAGAAGATAAGATCCTGGGAAAGAAGGATAATCCAATCAGAACAAGATCAACATTCATAAACTCTAAAGAATCCCTCATGGGACTAGTCTCTCTGATTGAACCAACAACAATTGATGAAGCTCTTCTGGACAATGGTTGGATTCTAGAAATGCAGGAGGAATTAAATCAGTTCACCAGAAATGACGTATGGGATTTGGTTCCCAAACCAAAAGGATTCAACATCATTAGAACAAAATGGGTCTTCAAAAACAAACTGAACGAGCAAGGAGAAGTCATCAGAAACAAAGAACGACTGGTGGCACAAGGTTATAGTCAGCAAAAGGGGATAAACTATACAGAAACCTTTTCTCCAGTCGCCAGGTTAGAATCTATCAGACTCTTAATCTCATTTGCTGTAAACAATGGCATCACTCTATATCAGATGGATGTCAAAAGTGCATTCCTAAATGGCTACATAGATGAAGAGGTATATGTGCACCAACCCCCTGGGTTTGAGAATTCCAAAAACCCAAAATATGTTTTCAAACTAAAGAAGTCACTCTATGGTCTTAAACAAGCTCCCAGAGCTTGGTATGAAAGGCTAAGTAACTTCCTGTTAGAAAAGGAATTCACTAGAGGGAAAGTGGACACAACCTTGTTCTGTAAGTCATATAAGAATTACATTTTAGTGTGTCAGATTTATGTAGATGACATCATCTTTGGATCCACTAAACCTTCTTTGGGAAGAGAGTTTTCTAAGTGCATGCAGGCAGAGTTTGAGATGAGCTTAATTGGGGAACTAAAATTCTTTCTGGGCATTCAGATAAACCAAACTCCAGAAGGAACTTACATTCATCAGAGAAAATATGTCAGAGAACTTCTGAAGAAATTTTATCTCTCAGAATGTAAGCCCTTAAAGACTCCAATGCACCCCACATGCATTCTGGAAAAGGAAGAGGTAAGTAAAAGGGTAGAACAGAAAGTCTACAGAGGTATGATTAGCTCTCTCCTTTATCTGACAGATTCAAGGCCTTACATTTTATTCAGTGTTTGCTTAAGTGCTAGATTCCAATCAGATCCTAGAGAATCTCACTTAACAGCAGTTAAGCGAATTTTCAAGTATCTGAAAGGTACTACTAATCTGGGTTTGTTTTATAGAAAATCCAATGAATACAACTTAGTAGGATACTGTGACGCTGATTTTGCTGGAGACAGAGTAAAGCGTAAAAGCACATCTGGAAGCTACAAGTTTCTGGGAGACAATCTGATATCATGGACCAGCAAGAGACAGTCCACAATAGCATTGTCAACAGCAGAAGTTGAATACATAGCAGCTGCTGGATGTAGCACTCAAATGCTCTGGATGAAAAGTCAACTTGAAGACTTCAACATATTTGAGAGTAACATCCCTATCTTCTGTGATAATACTTCAGCTATATGTCTCAGTAAGAATCCTAATTTGCATTCTAAGGCTAAGCATATAGAAATAAAACATCACTTTATTAGGGACTATATTCAAAAAGGAATTCTTACCTTAAAATTTATTGACACGGACCATCAAAGGGCTGATGTATTTACAAAACCTCTTTCTGAAGATAAATTCAATTTTATTCTGAAACATCTCAGCATGAAGTTATGCCCAGAATAAAATGTTTTATTTGCATATCTTAACCCTCAGAAATTTATTGTTTTCTGTGAACATCTGATCAACTTGTCTTCAGAGGTTTGAAGTACAGTTGCCTCAGAATCTATCTATGAAGATCTGAATGTTTCATTTCAAGGATAGAGGCGTGCAGTTCACATCATCAAACATCTGTCATCCTCTCACAAGCTACCTTCTGAGGCTGAACACACGTTCAAATTCTGAAGGGTCCAAGGCTCTGATTGGATGCATTGAGACACTTGTCAGTGGTAACCGTTCAAATATATTTCTAAATCCCCTAATTTCAGGTTTCATTAATGCATATAATCATTACTTATTTTCTTGCTTACTGTTCACGTTTTCAAAAACCTATTTAAACTCAATTTACTATTTCATTCATTCACTTTTACTCTCCTCTATATTCTCTCTTGTTTCAAGTTTCATTTTAAAAAAAACCTTTCCATCTTCTTCAACGAACCCGTGTGAACAATGGCATCATCATCAAGCCTCAAGAATCTCAGTGCTCCTGAATCCTCATCAATGAAACAATATGAAGAACCCATTAGAATGCTTCTCACTCCTGTTGATAACCTGGAAGTTATCTCTGAGTTAATCATTGATTTTGAGAGTTTACAAGAAAATGGGTTCAATCTATATGAAGACGTAACTGCACAAGGATGGAACAGGTATTTTGACCGTCTGTTGGGTCCAACGTTTCCCATTCTCATCAAAGAGTTCTGGATTCATGCTACCTCATCCAACCACCATGTTACATCATATGTTATGGGAAAGAAAATATTGATAATAGAAGATCTTATTGGGAAACTCATTGGATATAATGGTGGTGGAGTCAGATGCATTGATATGGCTGAGAGGTGTTCTAACGTAAAATTTATTGCCAAGGAAATCTTCACTTCTGGACAACCATCCAGCAAGATCAGGGACTTGAAGGATAATCACAGAATCTGGGCTAGAATAATTCTGGGATGTATCAATCACAGGAAGCCTACAAGCTCTCCTGATTACATCAATATTGATCAGCAATCCCTGCTTTACTTCATTGCTAAGAAGACAAAGATAAACCTTCCACACTTGCTCATCAACCATCCCAGAACAAGTGTTAAAGAGACAAGATAAGACGAAAGGACTAAGAGGGATTGGATTCCCTTAGGAAGACTGATATCAGATATTCTAACAGAAAACAAGCTGATAGAACATCTGACAGAGGCTCAAGAAATAATCACTCTGGAAGGAACCGCTGAGAAACCTTTGAACGCCAAGAATCTAAAGAAAATGAAGATTATTGAGAACATTAAGAGGGAACTAAATATTGCTTCTCATGAGACCATTACCTCTAGGAGAATCCCTCTGAAGGATTTTCCACTATTTTCTGAGATAGATGCCACACCAGAAATCATAGTCAGATATCTTGAAGCTTGCAAAGCTGATGGGACTGCTCTAGAAATCAACATTCAAGATCTGCACAAGCCACTCCATGGGTTATGCTAAAGAAATCCAAAAAGAGGAAAGCAGCAGGAGAAGGATCCTCTCAGAAAGCACCTAAAGCTGCGAAAAAGAAAGGTAATCCATCTTTTGTTTCTGTTATAGAATCAATAGTTGTTACAACATCTGAAACCATTCCCCCTCAACCAATGGAAAATCCTTCACCCCAAACTTTTGAAGATTTTGACATAGAGTTTGATCCATCTGTAACTCTAGGAAACTTTTTGAATGAACCTCACTCCCCCAATAAAAATCCAAATCCAAAACATCATCAACCAGAACTTGCCAAAGTTCTATCTGACATTGAACTGTTTGATCAAGACTTTTCCTCACCAATACCAGAAAACCCAAACACTCAATCTCCACTCCCTGAAAATCCAAACTCTCAACAACAGCCAAAAAATCCACAACCACACTCTCCTAAACCAGAACATCTGAACCCCAATTCACCACAACCAGAAAATAGACACTTTCTCTCTCCACTTTCTGAAAACCCATCCTCTGAAATTCTTGAACCAGAAACTCCACACGCTACCGCAAACCAATCTGAAGACTCTCCTTCAGATTCTGATACCATTATCCTAAACCGTGGAATAACTAAACCTCTTATGGTTCGCTTACCCCTCACTATTCATGATATTCCAGAAATTCCTTCACCATATGAATCTACACCACCAAACTCTCCTAACACACCTATTATAATTCCTTACTCTCCCACTCCATCACCCATCAACCATCCAGCTGACAACCTCAGAATTGTCATTGATCCACTAGTGCTAGACCGACTAGCTTCCACCTCAAACAAAATTTCCATTCCAAAACCTAAACCAACCGCAACCAAATCAGATGTTGGTAAGAGTCTATTGATTTTTGAAACAGAAATGCAGGAATGGATAAATTCTTTGAAGCAAGCAAGCCTAGATATTTCTAATCCTCCTGCTTCTGATTCTCTGTGGGAAAGATTCAGAAAATGGCTCAACTCTAAAACTCTGAAGCTGAAAGAATTGGGTTATGAAAGGGCACAACAGAACTTCAGTGATCAGCTGAAAGCCTTCCAAGATCAAGTTCTGAGCCAATGGTGCAAGAAAGAAATTCTTTCGCTGGATAATGCTCCCTAGAAAGAGCACCAATCTTCAGAAGTTGCTGAACCAGATTCTGATAGTTTCTCTCTGACTACTGCTCCAGAAAACATGACTACATCAGAAGAAGTGGTTCAATCAGAAGAAGCTGCAAAATGTTCTGAACAACATGCAACTCCTGAAGATACACCTGCTTCGTCTCTAGTCATGCAAACTCTAGAAGAGTTAAAGAAAGAGAATGCATTAATCCATGCTAGACTGGATAAGCAAGAATATACTTGTTGTAACCCAAAATTTTCCCTCCCACATTTCTCAAAACATTTCAAGTGAGGTCTTCAAATTGCTCAAGGAAGTCCAAGGGTTGACCAAACAAGCTCTCTCCTAAGGCAGTCTACCTCAAATTAGGGTTTCATGTTGCATCAAGATACTTGAGTCCAAGGGATCCCAAATGCTCACCATTGTCCTAATATGTTCTCAAGACCGTCCATGTCAAGTTTCAAGCTTTGCAGAGAAAGTTTGCTCAGTCAATTACTCAAAGACCTGAAAATCGACTATGCTAGGGCAAAAGTCAACTGTGGACCACATACAGTCAAACTTCAAGATTTTTGGTAAACATCCTCATTTTGATGTTTTATTCATCATTTGATCAAGGGTTGATCATGATTCATCAAGGATTGCTCACAATTCATCAAAACTCAAAAGTTGCTAAATTAGGGTTTTGTAGGAAAAGTCAACTCAACTTTGACCAAGCATAACTTTCTCATACTTTATGAGAAACGACCCATCCAAAGCTCATTTTGAAGAGGATGAAATTACCTACAATTCATATTCATCTCCCAAGTTCAAAATATTCAATCACAAGAAGTTATGAATTTGGACATTATAGGTCATTTTGAAAAGTCAACAAAAACACCTTTTTTGTCAAAGCTTAATACATGAACATGGAAGACTCAATTTAGATGAGACCAAAAAGGTTGATTAGAGGACATATCAAGCTTTCTAAAAAGTCCAAGAACACCTTCAAAGAGTCAAAATTGGGGTAGTTATGCATTGTTGAAGTTGACCTTTTTTGCAAAATTGCCAAAAGTCAAAAGTGCCTCAAATTGCAATTTTTGTCAAATGGGCCCAACTTTTTGAACTTGTTTTGAGTTTGTAACATGGTCCACGAGCCCTAGCTCTTTCCACTTGTCTTTATCTTATTTTTTCTATTTATTTTGATTTGTTATTTCAATTAAATCAATTTAAATCAAAACAAATCATGAAAATATCCAAACCATTCAAACCTCAAGATTTTGTGCACATTTCAGGTCCCATATATAGCTAGCAAGTGAATCAAATCGTGCAAGGCATAGGAGTGCATAAAAATATTGATTGGCCTATTTTGGAAAGATTTTCAAGTGAATCAAATCAAGATCAAAAGCCATAATTGATAAAGATTGAGAACACTTTTGCAACCATAATTCAATCAGTGGTATATAGTGTACAATTGCAAACCAAAATCACAAGGTTTTGGAGGCGTGGAGAGAGAGAACCAAACTTGAAAAAAACTCAAAGAAAATGATAATCTGATTTCATACTTCCAGGCGTTTACAAGACTCCCAAGACATCTCATTCGCTTCCTGGGCATACAAGGAAGCTATACCAATCAAAAACAAGAATCCTCGTGCCCATAATTCATCTCCACGACCCCCACGGTTTGCCCTTATTTCCAAAAATCAAATCTTGTTATTCTTGCACATTCATCATGTTTCAATAGCATATTATGAATCCCTAACATGTTTGCAAGCTCATGGTGATAATTAATTGCATTTTTGTTAGCTGTATTGAAATCCACCATGGCTAGGGTTTTGTATCTCGTTTTAGGATATTTCTATGCATGCAAAATTGTTCCACAAGAAGGGCACCATGATGCTCAGTAGGCCAAGGCGATTTGATCTATACCATTAGATGTTGTTTATCATGCTTGTGTGTGATTTTGCAATGTGCAGGGATTGTAGTGACAGACGTTTGTGCGTAGGTAAAAGTCTATGACTTTTACCAACGGAGAGAGGAAGGAGATGACATGCGTGGCTCCATCTCATTCGTCCATTTGAATTCTGGCGCATTCCCCCCCCCCCCCCCCCCCCCAATAACTTGCATTATTATATATTATCAATTGTTGTTATTCTATGTACAACACGCGCACACAACTCAATTGGTAATAAGGCTAGTGGAAAAGGCCACAAGACCTAGATTCGAATCCCAGGTCCCCCATGTACTTCATATTATTTTTATTTGAATAATTAGTCATGCACACAAGGCGTGGAGACCACCATGTACTCTCAGGATTCAACCTTTGGATCTCCAGGAAGCCAGATCTGAAGGCTATCATTGAAGGACCATGATGCCCCCTGGTCAATGCACAACGCTGGATCAGAAAGGTCAGCATGGGTCAGTTTGTTTTGGGCCCGAAAAATTGCTCAAGACACCCCCCAAATTGTTGATTCTCAGGCCCATTACTTTTTTTCTCTATTCTTTTATATTTTCTTAATTAATTCATTTAATTTATTTTTACTAACACCAAAAAAATTAATTTTTTTTTATAAAATCATAAAATCAATTTTTTCATCAAAAGTAGATTTAGGTTTTATTTTTTATAAAAATTAATTTAGTTAGTTAATTTAATTTATTAGGTAACTTTAATTCCTTTTGTAAATAAATTAAAGACAATTAGAAAATTAGGGTTTTAGTTTAATTTAATTCCTATTTTCTTTTTTTCTTAAAAAATAACCAAAAACACAAAAATAGGTCAAATAATTATTTTTATTAATTTAATTTAATTATTAAGTTTGTACATATTTAATTCAAACCCTTATTTTTCTAAAATAATCAAAAATAACCAAAAAATAAACTTTTCTTCTAATTAGGTTAGACGGGGTCAAAACCCTAACTCCCTCCCGTTCTCTATTTGTCGCGCATTTATTTATTTTTATTTATATTGATGTAACTGCTCACACGATGTAATAGGTTAATTAGGACTTTTTCCTTTATTTATCGTTTTGATGGGTTTTTTGGCTATGTAATTAATACCCGAAGCCTTGTAATAGTGTAGCTTTACTTCTCGCATTTTAATTTCTGCAAAATATTAACTGTTAGATGGTAATAGGGTTGCATGACAAGAATGTATGTTAACTTTAAAACGGTTAGCAAACCCTAAATGTGCAAAGATAATAAACTTGAAACTGAATCACTCGCACATGCGCACTCCTAGGGTATACTCTCACTTTGGTTGCCTTCGGTAAACAGTCATTAAGTATAGGATATTTTAGTAGTCGCTCTCTTGTCTAAAAGATCAAATGTCTCGTTCGGAAAGGTTGCCTCGGAATTGTTGCCTCAAATATAATCATAAGACATTAGGGTTATTACTAAGACGTCCTAACATTGCTTTAGTGATCGTACGTCCCTTTTGAATTGACCCTTACAACTCCAACGACGGTGCTACCTACTCACTAATAGTAGGATAGCAATGTCTAAAGGAAACGAACATAGAACAATTCTTTTTTCGAGTAGGTAGATGCTAGTAGGTACTTGCTCAAAAAATAAAATTTTTCCACACTTACACTCTTTTCAAACAAAGTTTCAAAAACACTTTGTAACACTCTTGAAGACAGAAGCAAGGGTTAAATCGAAGTCAAACAAAAACTTTTTTCAAATCAAACACACACAAGAAATTTTGAAAATGATGACCAAGTACCTAAGAGCCCGTAGAAAACTACGAATAGAAATGGTGCTAATACCTTCCCTTTCTATAATCTACCCCCCGTACTCAGAAAATCTCGAAAAAGGAATTTTTCTATGCTTTTTTCCTTTCCAGTTGGATAAAATAAAAGTCGGTGGCGACTCTTGGTTACCGCAACATTTTGCAAACACAAACTCAAAACGCAAACCAGCATTTTCCTAAAACAGTTCCGGTTCTGCTACCGTATCACAAAACTGGCGACTCTGCTGGGGACTTAAATAAGTGGGGTATACCTTAGGATTAGTTCATTATATTTGATTTTATTGTTTGATTTGATTGCTTTACTTTTGTGGGATTTGTATTGGAGTTACTATAGATCCTAACCCGGATCTGGGGGACACCTTTTAGGTAAGTAGCAATAAACTGTGAGGGAACTGTATGGCATAGACCGATACGGTTGAAGCAGTAGCTACGTTGATATGGCACATTGGTTGGTATAGGTATCCCTTGTGGAGAAACAAGGAGAATACGAGGCTGCTATATGGGTCGTTAAGCATCAAATGACCTTAGAACCTATAATTGACCAACATGGCCATAGGAAGTAGTGAGATAGCCGGTCTCGGTATAAATCTAGGAACTGGTTGATACTCGATACTACACTCATTGAGACCATACTCTCGAGATAGTTCCAAGCCACAAGAAGAGATTGTGTGAGCTGAAACCGTGACCGATGGCGGATGGTCAGTGATATTGAGAACCTCTAGAACCCGATTACTATTATTAGGACAGGTTGAAACCAACTGAACTTCAAGAGGGTAGTACCTAGACTCCATGCAAGCCAGAAACTTAAGGGCTCTTGCGTGACTTGTTTGCCTTTACCATGTCTGTTACTTGTTATACCTGCTGTGTGCTTTATCATGATATCATGCCTCATAACATAGCATGCATACTTCATTGCACTAACCATTTCAAAGACCGAGGGGATTTATCTTTGTTCTGTTTTGAAGATTATGGCTTCCATGCGCAGAAACACCATTCGGGTTAACTTCGTGCAAATACCTGCTCAACTCAGAGAGTTAGTCTCAAAAGTTCCTGATACTTCTTCATTCGTTAGAAGACATGGTCAACTCCTTAGCTTGGTCACTTCAAAGTTGGATGAGTAGATGATGAGCGTCCTTTTACAGTTCTTCGATCCGGTGCATCATTTTTTTACCTTCTCGGATTATTAGCTAGTTCCCACTTTGGAGGAGTTTTCTTACTTTCTGGGTATATCCATCCTCGAGCAGACACCCTTCACAGTTTTGGAAGAGGTTACTAGACCCGAGGACGTTGCTTCAGCCTTACATCTAAAAAGGGCTAATGTAGTATCTAACTGGGAGACACGGAGTGGGGTTAAAGGTTTCTTGGCCAAGTTACTGATTGATCAAGCTCAGCTGTTCTGGGACAATTTGGACTTTTAAGATTTTAAAGACATCTTGATGGGCTTTTACTGTATAGTCTAAATTATAACTGCAAGTGCACAGCCTATCGAAGTAATATATAAGATTATCGAACCACAGAGACCAATTGTCAATGTATCGACTCTATTGTTAAGGTGTTTATCTAAGGCATATCAGTAAGGGACTAAGTTCAGTACAGGGAAATAAAAGCGAATAAAATTAAAGAGATAAAACAAACGGGATCGAATATAAATCACGAGATCAAACAGTGTCCTAGCATGCATGTATAGTATTTACTTTTGGGCAATATTTTCCATTTATAGCAAAGAACTATTTAACAGGAAATTGTAGCTTTCGCATACTAAGAACCGAGTTTACTCTTTAAATTAAATTCCTTTATTGTCACTTATAAAGGGTGCCTAACGCGTTAAAGAAGTAAACCTATTTTTAAGAAACAAGTTATTTTGACTTAGTGAAAAAGTGTTTTAATTTGGAAAACTTAACTTAAAGAGATCCTTGGCTTTTGACCAAGAATCAGATTTTAATCCCACAAACGCGTCCGCAAATAGTTTCAAAATCGTTCTCTAAAATTATATCAAGTAATCCTACTTAACTAAACGAACTGCTTTCACTCTTTTCGTTTGGTCAAGAACTAATCTGGCTTAATCTCAAGTATGGACGGCTTTCGATCTTACCCATAAACTTTTAAACACATTTAAACTAGTATTAAAAACTAAAACATCCCAAAGGTATTTCTATTAGCATGGCATGCAGAACATAATTATGATTCGATCCTTACATTCTAACCCTAATAAATTTAGCTAGACATGGTAAGCATTTAAAGTCTATAAAACATATAGACTATGATAAGAGCGTTTAAAGTCTATAAAATGTGTAGACTATGGTAAAAGCGTTTAGAGTCTATAAAACGTGTAGACTATGGTAAGAGCGTTTAGAGTCTATAAAATGTGTAGACTATGGTCAGAGCATTTAGAGTCTATAAAACATGTAGACTATGGTAAGAGCATTTAGAGTCTATAAAACGTGTAGACTATGGTAAGAGAATTTAGCGTCTATAAAACATGTAGACTATGGTAAAAGCATTTAGAGTCTATAAAACATGTAGACTATGGTAAAAGCATAAAATAAATGAAAGCAATTAAATTAGAACCTTGCACCAATCGGAGGCTTGAATCTGATACAAGTTGTGGAAATGTATAAGATAGTATGATAAACTTCAACCAAAGTGCTCCAAACTTGAATACAAACTCGCACACTCAAGTGTGATAATTTTCCGATGTGAGAAGATTATCACTTTACAAAGTAGTAATAGATGCCTAAGCAGTAACTTGACTGGATCTAAGTTTGCATCTAAGTTTAGATGAAAATGAAAATGAAATGAACTTGCTATTTATAGAAGATCCTGAAACTCTGTAAAGACGAGCATGCCCCTCAACTCCTTCTGAGCGAGAAATGGTTTGTGAAGGCCGCAGGCACGGTGAGTGAAAATGGAGAGATCGTGGGAACGTGGCAGTTGGCCCCTGGGTGAAAGTGTGCCATGTCAGCGCGTTCCCTGTAGCCGGCGCAGAGCTGGACGCCATGTGTGTATTTTCTTGGAAAAACCCTATTTTTCTGGCATTTTCGCTCGTTTCTTCTCTAATCATCTCAAAGTACTTGAAAGTTGGGTTATGAATCCTCTTTGACAGTTGCTCAGATGGGTCGAGGCTGCCCCCATCGGTAATAGTTCTCCAAAATCTGTCTATATCACTGCTCATGAAATACCCTAGAGGAAGCTCAGGGATGGCAGTAAGTGCAGTCTCGAATCCAAGCAGATCTCCAAATTGTCTCAAAGTAAAAGCATACTCTACTCCGAACATGCGAAAACTAATCCACCCACGGTCCTCTCTGGTGACAACATAGGGCTCATACTCCAGTGAGCTGAGGAACTCCAAGGTGAGGTTCCTGTAGGTCACGTGGATCTCGTCAACATATGCATCCCAACTGACCTGATGGCACAGATAACAGATACTGGCCTCAATGCCTAGTGCATCCATGTAAGCAGAATCAGGGTATATCTAGTCAGAAGCATCGGTCGAGCAGACAGTGTAGCAAATCGCTCCCTCTGAGCGTCGTCTCTGAAGATGACATCGAGTCCATCAATGAAATCCATCTGAAAAAGGTGATATAAGAGCACTTGATCCTGAAAAAGATAGATGAGTCCGTCCAAAATTACAAATTTAATTACATAAAAGAAAATTTAAAATTTAAAAATCAAAAATAAAGAAAAAAGATCGTGGGTTGCCTCCGACGCAGCGCTTTGTTTAACGTCGTTAGCTTGACAATAAGATCTCACTTTTCACGTTGGGATTGGTGGGTCTATCAGAGTCTGACTAGAGTAGTCAATAGGCAGGTCACCTCCTCTATACAACTTCAGTCGTTATCCATTTACCACGAAAGGAGCGCTTGAGTTATTCTTGATTTCTACAGCTCCTGATACTAACACTTTTGATACCTCGAATGGACCTGTCCATCTTGAACGTAGCTTGCCAGGAAAAAGTCGTAATCTGGAATTAAACAGAAGAACAGGATCGCCTACATTGAATTCTTTCTTAGTAATTTTCTTGTCATGCCATATCCTTGTTCTTTATTTATAGATGATGGCATTCTCATAAGCATTTAGGCGGAGTTCTTCCAACTTATGTATGTCCAAAATTCGTTTCTCTCCAGCTCTTAGGTAGTCTAAATTCAAGGATTTTATAGCCCAATAGGCTTTGTGTTCTAACTCGAAAGGTAAGTGGCAGGATTTTCCATAGACCAATTGATATGGGGTAGTTCCAATAGGGGTTTTGTAAGCTGTTCTATAGGCCCAAAGTTCATCTTTCAGCTTTCCGGACCAATCCTTTCTGGATATTGACATGGTTTTTTCTAGGATTTGCTTGATTTCCCTATTTGATACCTCCACTTGGCCACTGGTTTGAGGGTGATATGGTGTTGCTACTCTATGTTTGACTCCGTATTTATTTAAAAGTTTATTGAATATCTTGGATATAAAGTGCGATCCTCCATCACTTATGACTAGATGGGGTGTTCCAAATCTAGGGAATATGATATTCTTGAACAATTTGATCACTACTCTCGTGTCGTTTGTGAGGGCCGCTATTGCTTCTATCCACTTGGAAACATAGTCAACTGCCACAAGAATATATTTATTTCCCATTGATGATGGAAAAGGCCCCATGAAATCTATACCCCATACGTCAAAGAGTTCTACCTCTTGAATATTTCTTAATGGCATTTCGTCACGCCTTGAAATGTTCCCAGTGCGTTAACACCGGTCACACTTGGTGATGTAAGTGTGGACATCTCGCCATAAAGTTGGCCAGTAAAGGCCTGCTTGAAAGATTTTGGCACATGTTTTTGATGTGCTTGCGTGTCCACCATAAGGCGCGGCATGACAATGTTTGATGACGCTTTCCACTTCCTCCTCTAGAACACGTCGTCTAAAGATGTTGTCTATTCCTCTTTTGAACAAGAGTGGTTCGTCCCAATAAAATCTTTTGATGTCATTGAAGAACTTTTTCTTTTGTTGAAAACATAAGTCTGGGGGTATGATGTTGTAATCTCAAGCCTCTAAACTTTAGTTTTGATGAAAGACAAACAAGCTAGTTTTGATAAAAGACAAACAAGCACTATGGCAAGAAGGAAAAGAAGTGGAATTAGCTTAAAGCATCATTCACTCAAAGCTTCAAGGATCATGGCAAGCAATCAAGTATATCAATTCTCATTTGAACTACATTGATTAGAAAAGCTCAAAAATGATATACACACTTGCCACAACATTTCACTTAAATTTTAAAACAAATTTTAAGTTTTTAACTGATGTAAATCGATTAACACTTGATGTAAATCGATTTACACATGCCTTTTCAAAAATTGATTATCTCTGGCAGCAATCGATTTACATGAAGTGTAAATCGATTGATCACAGAACTAAGTTAATTTTTAACACTTGTAAATCGATTTACACATCATGCTAATCGATTTACACTTCAAATTTTTTGAAAACATGAACGTTACAAACCCGTGCAATCGATTTACATCTTATGTTAATAGATTTACACATTGTAACTTTTGAAAAATCTGAACTGGTTTCAAGATATCCTTCACACCTTTTCTCCAATAGATGCATGGTCATACATTGCATCCTCTCAAGTTTTTCAAACTGAAAAGTGTCTATTTGGAAAGGTATCTTGATTACTTTAAATACTAAAATTTTCAAATTATAAAACAACTCTTCTCTTATGCAATAATTCTAAACTTTGTAAAATATTCAAACTTCATATTTCTTAACTTTTAAGAACAAAGATTTTCTGCACTTTCACACATATAAGAACAGAAATCTTTGAGCATTATCTAACCATTGTGTTACAGTTTGAATTGCTTACAAGAGAAGAAAGAAGAAACTTAAAAGAAGTCGCTCTATGTGATCAACATCTTTCAAGAAATCACACTTCATAAAATTATACAAAGTGTAACTTTTTTCCAGGATTGTTGGAATTAAGTATTAGACTACTTGTGTTCCTTGTTGTCCATTGTTGGAAACAAGAGGTATCTTTTGAGAGGATTGTTCTCAAGAGACTTATTGGAAATCCAAGAGGGTGTTGTTGGTATTTGTTAGGTTCTTTAGTTGATAAGACTAGGAAGAGTCTTGTAAAAGTTCTAACAAAATAGTGAAATCTCTTGCGTGTTTGCAAGGGGACTGGACGTACTTCTGGGGTGTGGAAGGAACCAGGATAAATCTCCGTGTCTCTTTACTTTCTGCACTTTACAGTTTTCAAAGCACTAAATCAAAACCAGAAAGTATAAAATAAGTCAAAAATCGACAACCACCTAATTCACCCCCCCTCTTAGGCGCATTCTTAAACTTACAATTGGTATCAGAGCAGGTTATAGGTAACCTGCTCCTAGAGATCCAGAATGGCTTCCGCAAATCATCAACCCGTTTTCAGAGATGGTGGTAGTAATAACAAGCCTCCTCTATTCTGTGGTGAATATTTTGACTTCTTGGAAAATACGCATGAAGGCGCATCTAGAAGCACAAGGAGAAGAAGTATGGGATGCTGTTGAAAATGGTCCATTTATTCCGGTAACGGTAATCAATGGCGTTGGCTCTTCCAAGCCTAAAACTGCATGGGACGATGATGATATAAAGAAATTTCTCTATGACAAAAAGGCAATAAACCTTCTTCAAGGTGCACTTAGTATGGACGAATTTTTCCGTGTCTCGACATGCAAAACAGCAAAGGAAATATGGGATACCTTGGTTCAAACTCATGAAGGAACGACTGAAGTAAAAAGATCAAGACTAAATACCTTAAGTCAAGAATATGAACTATTTCGAATGCAGCCCGGAGAATTCATTCTTGACTTACAAAAGAGATTTATGCATTTGACAAATCACTTAATTGCGCTTGGTAAAACCTTAACAAATGATGAACTCAACTTAAAAGTCCTTAGATCATTGACTAGGGAATGGCAACCAAAGGTAACGACAATCTCGGAAAAGAAGAGCCTCTCCGCAATGATTTCCGCTACATTATTTGGAAAACTTAAAGAATACGAAACGGAACTCGGGAGACTTGAAAAACATGAGAATCTAGAAAAGAAGTCCAAAAACATTGCTTTAAAATTGACTCAAAGGAAGTTGTAAAAGAAGACAATCCAGAAGAAGATGAAAATTTCATGCTTCTTGTTAAAAGACTTGGGAAGTTTTTTGGCAGAAATGACAAGGGCGGATCTCATGCACATAAGAGAAAGCACTTCAAGAAAAGAGAAGCCTCCACATCAACACAAGATGTCTCATGTTATGAATATGGAAAGCAAGGACATATCAAGCCAAACTGTCCAAATCTCCCAAAGAAAAATGGATTTAAAGGAAAGGACTCAAAACAAAAGAAAGCCTACATAGCATGGGAAGATAATGATATGAGTAGTTCATCGGAATCGGAAAGCGACGAATGTGCAAATTTAGCCTTAATGGCATCGCATCACTCCGACGACGAAGAAGAGGTTAGTAATGAATTTACTCTTTTTGATGATGATGTTCAAGGTGAAATTGATGAACTCTTGAAAGAATGCAAAAGTTTATACAAAAAGGTGTCAAACCAAGAAAAATAACTTCTAATTTGTCTCGAAAAAATTGACACCATGACTAAAGATTTTGATCTTCAAAAACAGAATTTTATAAAAGAAAAGGAAAACTTTGCATGCTCCAAGTGTGAATCAAATGTCTTTCAAATTGTTCAATTTAAAAGAGTCATTGAACGATATGAAAAAGGACAAATAGGATTGGAAGGATTACTAAGCCAACAACGTTATCCAAATGATAAAAGAGGTCTTGGTTATGTGAATTCTAAGAAACCAAGTAACAAGCCCATTGTTTTTGTAAAGGCTAGTAATAGTTCCGATCCCAAGATAGTAGAAAAGAAGAAAGTTGTTCATAATCATCAAAATAAAAAGCCTAAAGTATCTAAAAGAAAAGAAATTCCTAGATACAAGAGCAAATTTGTTCCAAACTGTTTTTACTGTGGTATTATTGGACACACACACAATGCATGCTATATTAGAAATCTCAGTATGGCTAGTGGACACTATGCATGGGTGAAAAAGGGAACTAACTATGAAGGACCCAAGGCCACTTGGGTAACTAACAAGAAATAATTTGTTTTTGTAGGTATGCTTGAAGTCCACATCAAATCTTTGGTATCTTGATAGTGGATGTTCAAAGCATATGACAGGAGATGTACACCAATTTTCATATCTAGTACATAAAGCCAAAGGGTATGTCACCTATGGATACAACACCAAAGGAAAGATTCTTGGCGTTGGAATAGTTGGCACACCTCTATCCATTCAAATTGAGGATGTTCTCTATGTTGAAGGATTAAAGCACAACCTTCTTAGCATAAGCCAACTTTGCGATAGAGGGTTCAAGATCAAATTAAACAAAGAAGAATGCCTTATTATGGATGAGGCAACCAATTAGGTAAAACTCAAAGGTATAAGATCTAACAATATTTTTATGATTACTCTAGATGATTTGTCTATGAAGGTACAATGTCTTATGGTAAACAACAATGACGCTTGGTTATGGCACAAGAGGATTGCTCACATACACATGGAGCACTTGAACAAATTGGTTAAGCATGACTTAGTTATTGGTCTACCAAAGATGAAGTTCATCAAAGACAAATTATGTAGTGCATGCCAAAAGGGCAAACAAACCAAATCAACTTTCAAACCAAAGAATGTGGTTTCAACAACAAGACCACTTCAATTGTTGCACATGGATCTTTTTGGTCCATCTAGAACAAGAAGCTTCAGAGAGATCACGTACTCAAAGGAGATATCGAGATTACTTTTGTGGATACTCAAAATCAACTCGCGGACATTTTCACAAAACCACTTGCAAAAGGATGCATTCTTCAAAATTCGTCGTGAACTCGGGATCCTAGATGAACAAGATATATAAGGTGCACTCAATCCTTAACTATACTTTAATGTACATATATATGGATTTAGACAATGATTCAAATGTTAAAATTACTGTTTTTAAAATTTTTCCTTTAAGTAAATCGATTTACTTGGTGTGTAAATCGATTTACCACTGAAGCAAAACATTTTTTTTATAAAATCCTTTTGTGTAAATCGATTTACACAGTATGTAAATCGATTTACTTCTGAACGAAAATTAATTTTCATAAAAATTCTGTTCTGTAAATCGATTTAACCAAGGGGAAAATCGATTTACCACAGAAGCTGAAGCATTTTTATGTACTTTTTCTCTATGCAAATTAATTTTTTTCCAGCATGTGATAGTTTTATGAGCTTTTAATATATTGGTCAAACTTACCTTGCCTCTCAAACTCCCACCTTATTATTGGCCACTCATGGAATCTTGACCACTCCACTCAATTAAAACCTCATAAAGACCTCACCAAAACTCCCTCATAACACCCAAACTCACTCCCTTTCTCATAGCAAAACAAAAAATTCTCTATCACCCTCACTCAAAAACCCTAACCATATCCATAACTCCCAAGAGAAAAGCAACAGCCTCAGAAAAAGGGAAGAAGCAAATTGTTGCAGCCGCTGAAATGACTCTACCTCCTCTCGCATCAATGCTTTACAGAATGATGTGAACCAACAGTTTTCATATCTCTATTCACATCTTCATATCCATACGATCCAAACAATCCAGCACCTCCGCCTCCTCAATACACTGAACCTCCTCTACAACAACAATTTCCATATCCAGGACCCTTCCAATGACTAATATTATTGAATTCTTGTTATCTATCATTATGTTTTTGTTCTGTAATCATTCAAGTGTCAGTCTGTTGTATTTGAACTTTGTTCGCTATTTTTTAAACATTTGGTTTTTAGTTCTTGTTAATATATGTTTCAAGTTGTTATAAGTATCACTTTATGTTGCATCTTTCCCTTCTTTTTGATAATGTCAAAGGGGGAGAAGGATGTGATAGCACTTTATGGTTGTTTGTTTCATTTTTTCTCTACAGGGAAAGCTTTCAAAACTTTTTTCTCCATAGGGGGAGAAATCTTCTCAGGGGGAGAAAACTCATTTTGCTCCAATTCTGAACAACTCATAAAGAAAGATGGTTTGTCATCATTAAAAAGGGGGAGAATGTAATCTCAAGCCTCAACTCAACTTTAGTTTTGATGAAAGACAAACAAGCTAGTTTTGATAAAAGACAAACAAGCACTATGGCAAGAAGGAAATGAAGTGGAATTAGCTTAAAGCATCATTCACTCAAAGCTTCAAGGATCATGGCAAGCAATCAATTATATCAATTCTCATTTGAACTACATTTATTAGAAATGCTCAAAAATGATATACACACTTGCCACAACACTTCACTTAAATTTTAAAACAAATTTTAAGTTTTTAACTGATGTAAATCGATTAACACTTGATGTAAATCGATTTATACATGCCTTTTCAAAAACTGATTGTCTCTGGAAGCAATCGATTTACATGAAGTGTAAATCGATTGATCACAGAACTAAGTTAATTTTTAACACTTGTAAATCGATTTACACATCATGCTAATCGATTTACACTTCAAATTTTTTGAAAACATGAACGTTACAAACCCGTGCAATCGATTTACATCTTATGTTAATCGATTTACACATTGTAACTTTTGAAAAATCTGAACTGGTTTCAAGATATCCTTCACACCTTTTCTCCAATAGATGCATGGTCATACATTGCATCCTCTCATGTTTTTCAAACAGAAAAGTGTCTATTTGGAAAGGTATCTTGATTACTTTAAATACTAAATTTTTCAAATTATAAGACAACTCTTCTCTTATGCAATAATTCTAAACTTTGTAAAATATTCAAACTTCATATTTCTTAACTTTTAAGAACAAAGATTTTCTGCACTTTCACACATATAAGAACAGAAATATTTGAGCATTATCTAACCATTATGTTACAGTTTGAATTGCTTACAAGAGAAGAAAGAAGAAACTTCAAAGAAGTCACTCTATGTGATCAACATCTTTCAAGAAATCATACTTCATAAAATTATACAAAGTGTAACTTTTTTCCACGAATGTTGGAATTAAGTATTAGACTACTTGTGTTCGTTGTTGTCCATTGTTGGAAACAAGAGGTATCTTTTGAGAGGATTGTTCTCAAGAGACTTATTGGAAATCCAAGAGGGTGTTCTTGGTATTTGTTAGGTTCTTTAGTTGATAAGACTACGAAGAGTCTTGTAAAAGTTCTAACAAAATAGTGAAATCTCTTGCGTGTTTGCAAGGGGACTGGACGTACTTCCGAGGTGTGGAAGGAACCAGGATAAATCTTTGTGTCTCTTTACTTTCTACACTTTACAGTCTTCAAAGCACTAAATCAAAACCAGAAAGTATAAAATAAGTCAAAAATCGACCACCACCTAATTCACCCCCCCTCTTAGGCGCATTCTTAAACTTACAGATGTCAGCGGCTAGATAGTTCACAATGTCTGCGTACCAAGGTACGTTTCTTATCATTGAGAATTTTTCCGGTTTAAATTCTTTATAGGTTTCAGAGTCATCCTCGCTCTTTGTGTTTATCCTAGCTATCAGTCCGTCGTAAGTGAAGTGATCGTCTATTGATATTAGATCTGGTTTCAAATGTTCTAGCCTAGATAGATGATCGGCTACTAAATTCTCAGTGCCTCTCTTATCCTTAATGTCTAAGTCAAATTCTTAGAGTAAGAGAATCCACCTGAAAAATCTCGGCTTAGCATCTTTTTTATTTAACAGATATCGTATTGCTGCGTGATCAGTATAAACTACAATCTTAGCTCCTACTAAATAATATTGGAACTTATCGATTACGAATAATACAGCTAGCAATTCCTTCTCTATTGTTGTGTAGTTAAGTTGGGCGGTATCTAGGGTTCTACTGGCATAGTAAATGACATGTAATTTCTTGTCTTTTCTTTGCCCTAAGGCAGCCCCAACTGCATAGTCACTAGGATCGCACATGATTTCAAATGGTTTCTCCCAGTCAGGGGGTTGAATGACAGGAGCTGAAATCAGCGCTTGTTTTAGAATGTTGAAGGCTTCAAGACACTTCTCATTAAAGTCAAATTCAGCATCTTTCATAAGAAGGTTAGTTAAGGGTTTTGTTATTTTGGAGAAGTCTTTTATAAAGCGTCGCTAGGATCCAGCATGTCCTAGAAAACTTCGTACTTCCCTAACGGTTTTAGGTGGGTTGAGGTTCTCTATAACTTCTATTTTGGCTTTGTCAACTTCTATCCCTCTCTCGGAGATGATATGCCTTAAATTTATTCCTTCGTTGACCATAAAGTGACACTTCTCCCAATTCAACACAAGGTTCACTTCCACACATCTTTCTAAGATTTTCTCAAAGTTCGAGAGACAATTTTTGAAATCTAATCCACATACAGAAAAATCATCCATGAATACTTCCATAATTCCATCGAGATAGTCCGCAAATATGGACATCATACAACGTTGGAAGGTGGCAGGTGCATTACAGAGTCCAAAGGGCATCCGCCTATAGGCAAACGTTCCATAAGGACAGGTGAATGTAGTTTTTTCTTGGTCCTCTGGGTGAATAGGGATTTGGAAAAATCCGGAATATCCATCTAGATAACAGAAATACGAATGCCTAGCTAGACGTTCGAGCATCTGATCTATAAATGGAAGTGGGAAATGATCTTTCCTAGTCGCCTTATTTAGCTTTCTGTAATCGATGCATATACGCCATCCTCCTTCTGTTCGTTTTGCTACTTTGTCTCCCTTATCATTTTCAACAACTGTGATGCCTCATTTCTTCGACATCACATGTACAGGACTTAACCACTCACTATCCGATATCTGATATATTATACCAGCTTCCAGTAACTTAAGAACTTCTTTCTTAACTACATCACTCATAATAGGATTTATTCTTCTCTGATGCTCTCTAGAGGGTTTCGAATTTTCTTCTAGCATGATCCGATGCATGCATACGGACGGGCTTATCCCTTTCAAGTCAGAGATTTTATATCCTAATGCTGAAGGGTATCTTCGCAAGGTATCTAAGAGTTGATTTGTTTCGTTTTGGCCTAGAGTGGCGTTAATTATAACTGGGCGATTCATCTCTTCGTCCAAAAACTCATATCTTAGATTCTTGGGTAGTTCTTTGAGTTCTAGAGAATGCTTTTTAAGACACGGCATAGGATCGGGTGTAAGAGCTAAACATTCAAAGAGGTTGTCATCAATGTAAGGTTCTTTATATCCATCATCCTCTAGAATGGGTGTTGGTGGTAGTTTAATTAAGGATTCATCTTGCTCAAGTTCGTTCACGCATTCATCAATGATGTCGATTGCATAACATGCATCTCCTATCACAGGTGCCATAAGGAATTTAGAGAGGATAAATTCTATCTTTTCATCTCCTACTTAGAAGGTAAGTTTTCCTTTCTTAACGTCGATTATAGCTTCGGCGGTTGACAAGAATGGTCTTCCTAAGAGAATCGGGATTTCGTCATCTTCTTTAATATCCATTACCACGAAATCGGTTGGGATATACAACTGACCTATTCTAACTGGTATATCCTCTAATATCCCTGTGGTGTACTTGACAGATCTATCAGCTAGTTGTAAAGATATTTTGGTTGGTTGTAGTTCTCCTAAGTTTAACCTCTTGTAGACTTCCAAAGGCATTAAGCTTACGCTTGCTCCTAGGTCTAAGAAAGCTTTGTCGATCATATGATTTCCTAGGATGCAAGGAATAGAAAAACTTCCAGGGTCTTTGTCCTTTTTTGCAAGTTTATTTTAAGAGATGGAATGACATTCTAGGGGTTTAGGATCATCGAGTCTGCGTTTGTTTGACAGGATGTCTTTTAAGAATTTAGCATATGATGGTATTTGGGTAATCGCTTCGGTAAAGGGAATCTCTACATGGAGTTTCTCTATTACTTTGATGAATTTTTGGTATTGGCTTTCTATTTTGGTTTGTTTAAGTATTTGTGGGTATGGTATTGGAGGTTTATAGGGTGGAGGTGGTGTATAAGTTTTATCTTTCGATTCTTCCACCTGGTTCTGTTGGGTTCTTGGTTCCTCTGGTTTCTCTACTTGGTCCTCAGGTATGCTATCTTTTTTTGGTTTTTCGGGTACACACATCGTTGGAAGTTTTGGTCCATCGTAAGCGGTTCCACTTCTTAGAGTGATAGCATTCGCTTGTCCTTTAGGATTAGGTTGAGTTTGTCCAGGGAATTGTCCTCCAGGTGTGGTTTGCGTGGCTTGTGTTTGAGCTACTTCCGAGATCTGAGTCTCGAGCATCTTATGATGGGTCATCATTTGGTCAAACTTAGTTGCTAGTTGTGTTACTAGTTCGGTTATATGGGTGTTTTGGTTCATGAATTCTTTGTTTTGCTAAGTCTGGGTTGCGATAAAAGTATCTAGGGTTTCCCTAAGATTTGGTCTTGGTGGCATAGCTTGCATAGGTTGGTTTGATTTTTGAGGTTGAAAACCTTGCGGTCTGGGTGTTCCAGGATGTTGGATTGGATTGTTGTTTTTATAGGAAAAATTCGGGTTATTCCTCCATCCAGTGTTATAGGTGTTCGAGAACGGGGTTCCTTGGGTGTAATTGACTTGTTATGAGCTAGACTCATTCAACAGGTAACAATCTGAAGTTGGATGTCCTTGGGTTCCACAGAGTTCACATTCCGAGTGGAATGCAGCTACTGTGGCAGGGTTTTGGGATATGTTATCTACTCTTAAGGCTAGGGCGTACATTTTAGCTTGCATCATGTTCATGCTACTTATCTCATGCACCCCTCCTTGGGTCTCCTTCTTCTCCACTGTCACTCGTTCTGCCCCCCATTGGTAATGGTTTTGGGCCATATCTTCGATCAGGGCACAAGCTTCAAGGTAAGGTTTGTTCATCAGCGCACCACCTGCGGCAGCGTCGATAGACATTTTGGTATTATAATGGAGTCCATTATAGAAGGTGTGAATGATCAACCATTGCTCTAGGCCATGGTTTGGACAAGCTCTTAAAAGGTCTTTATATCTTTCCCAAGCTTCAAATAGAGATTCTCCCTGGTTTTGGGTGAATCTAATGATCAGGTTTCTAAGAATAGCAGTTTTGCTAGGGGGAAAATAACTGGCAAGGAACATTCTTCTAAGGTCCTCCCAAGTTGTTATCGAATTGGCAGGGAGGGAATCTAACCAATCGTGAGCTTTCCCTCTTAGAGAGAATGGAAAAAATCTTAGGCGTATTGCTTCAGATGTGGCACCATTTGCTTTGAGGGTGTCGGCTAATTGGATAAATACCTTCAAGTGTTGATTCGGGTTCTCGGTAGCGAGACCAGCGGATTGGTTTTGTTGAACTAATTGTAATAGCGAGGGTTTTTGTTCGAAGTTGTTAGTTGTTATATATGCATTTACTATACTAGAACTAGGTTCCTCGTTAGATGGTTGGGCAAATTCCTTAAGCGGTCTTTGATTACGGTCCTCGTCCATAGCTTTCTTCAACTTTCGTATAAAGAGACGGGCTCGAGCGAAACATTCAGGTTCTACTAAAGGATCTATTAGGTTACCGATGCTACGATTTCTACGCATCTACCGGCTAAATAAGTAGCCTTAGTCTAAACGGGATAACAAAAAGGGTACGAAATTTGGCAAAGTTTGTCCCTGGCAACGGCGCCAAAAACTTGATGGGCTTTTACTGTATAGTCTAAATTATAACTGCAAGTGCACAGCCTATCGAAGTAATATATAAGATTATCGAACCACAGAGACCAATTGTCAATCTGTCGACTCTATTGTTAAGGTGTTTATCTAAGGCTGATCAGTAAGGGATTGAGTTCAATACAGGGAAATAAAAGCGAATAAAATTAAAGGGATAAAACAAATGGGATCGAATGTAAATCACGAGATCAGACAGTGTCCTAGCATGCATGTATAGTATTTACTTTTGGGCAATATTTTCCATTTATGGCAAAGAACAGTTTAACAGGAACTTGTAGCTTTCGCATACTAAGAACCGAGTTTACTCTTTAAATTAAATTCCTTTATTGTAACTTATAAAGGGTTCCTAACGCGTTAAAGAAGTAAACCTATTTTTAAGAAACAAGTTATTTTGACTTAGTGAAAAAGTGTTTTAATTTGGAAAACTTAACTTAAAGAGATCCTTGGATTTTGACCAAGAATCAGATTTTAATCCCACAAACGCGTCCACAAATAGTTTCAAAATCGTTTTCTAAAATTATATCAAGTAATCCTACTTAACCAAACAAATTGCTTTCGCTCTTTTCGTTTGGTCAAGAACTAATTTGGCTTAATCTCAAGTATGGACGGCTTTCGATCTTACCCATAAACTTTTAAACACATTTAAACCAGTATTAAAAACTAAAACATCCCAAAGGTATTTCTATTAGCATGGCATGCAGAACATAGTTATGATTCGATCCTTACATTCTAACCCTAATAAATTTAGCTAGACATGGTAAGCATTTAAAGTCTATAAAACATATAGACTATGATAAGAGCGTTTAAAGTCTATAAAACGTGTAGACTATGGTAAGAGCGTTTAGAGTCTATAAAATGTGTAGACTATGGTAAGAGCGTTTAGAGTCTATAAAACGTGTAGACTATGGTAAGAGAATTTAGAGTCTATAAAACATGTAGACTATGGTAAGAGCATTTAGAGTCTATAAAATGTGTAGGCTATGGTAAGAGCATTTAGAGTCTATAAAACATGTAGACTATGGTAAGAGCATTTAGAGTCAATAAAACATGTAGACTATGGTAAGAGCATAAAATAAATGAAAGCAATTAAATTAGAACCTTGCTCCAATCGGAGGCTTGAATCTGATACAAGTCGTGGAAATGTAAAAGATAGTATGATAAACTTCAACCAAAGCAGTAATATATGCCTAAGCAGTAACTTGACTGGATCTAAGTTTGCATCTAAGTTTGGATGAAAACGAAAATGAAATGAACTTGCTATTTATAGAAGATCCTGAAACTCTGTAAAGACGAGCATGCCCCTCAACTCCTTCTGAGCGGGAAATGGTTTGTGAAGGCCGCGGGCGCGGTGAGTGAAAATGGAGTGATCGTGGGAACTTGGCAGTTGGCCCCTGGGTGAAAGTGCGCCATGTCAGCGCATTCCCTGTAGCCGGCGCGGAGCTGGACGCCATGTGTGTATTTTCTTGGAAAAACCCTATTTTTCTGGCGTTTTCGCTCGTTTCTTCTCTGAAGGCTCTGAAAGGACATGTGACCTGAAAACAAAGGAAACAAGGGCATAATACTAGAAAAACAATAATAAAACTAAGGAAAACATGTGATATTCGAGTCAGAAACATAGTGCGATTCGGTGTTATCACATCTTGGCTCTCCTCATCTACGACTTGGTTCTTTTCTCGAATCCAGATTCCTTCATAGATGTGAACGCGATCAAGATCTTCTTGTCTCGTAATCATGTACCTACTCTTCTGGGTGATATCCTACATGCCTTTTATACTCGTATTGTGCGAAGAAGAGCGACCCTCATGTGTTGCATGCCGCTGCTGGCAAGGTGGTTTATTTTGCACCTCCCCAAGTCTGTATTGAAGAATGAGGAAGGTTTAGGTTTGGCTTACAGGATAATGTCCCTTGCTCATACGGATATTCTTTGGAGTTCCAAGACTATGGAGGATACTACTGTCATTAATTGATGTGGAGGATACCCTAACATCCTGTTGCTTGGAATTAGAGGAGGAATAACCTACAGTCCTTGTTTGGCTTTATGACAGTTTGGTCGCGCTCGGAGAGACGGTCCTCATGAGCTACTCCTTACAGACATTGTCTTTGACTACAAGGAGGACGTTGACGAGCACCGCCGAAGGTTTATACGAGCCTGGGGCATGGTGAATAGGTCTAACCCTTACGAGTTGGGACCAAAGACTTCTCTCCCTATGCAACCTTATCTCCAGTGGGTCCGAGCTCGAGCTCAAAAGCTTGGAATGCCTTACAAAGCTGTGCTACCGGTGATTGTGGAGTCTACCAATGAAGAGGGTGTTCCTTATACGGTCCTTTATCCATACATGCCTACTGATCTTGGGCCATTGAAGAGATCCTGGATCCAGCTGAAGGAAGAAAGGGATACCTACCGAGAGAAGTAACATGAGCAGGAAAGGAAGATCCTGAAGCTCACGAGACAACTTGAGAACGAGAGGACAATCAATGATTATGTCAGCATGAAGGGGAAACGACCATGGGATTTCTGATATCTTTTATTGTTCCTAGTTTAGATTTGCTTTTCAGTTATTTCTTTGTAAACGCCTTAAAAGGCATTGTTAAACATTTTTACAAGTTAATCTAATAAAGTTTTGTTTTATTTCTTGGTTTACAAATTTGAATCTCCCAAAGTATTTGAAATGATTCCATACGCATTCCATTATCATGCACATCATTACATGTACCCTTACAGGTTTCTTATCTTATTCGCTGTTTATTTCAGCACAAAATGTCTTATGAAATCCCTACCGATCAGGCTATCAAAGCTCTTCAGGCATAGAATGCCCAATTCTAAGAGATGTTCTTGAACTTGGCTAAAGGGCAAGAGGATTTGAAGACTCTGATCCTGAAGGAGAAGAATAAGAAGAAGAAGAAGAAGGTGGTTCTTCTGAATACGGGTCACAAATTTGGGAATAGGTTGCGACAGGAAGTTGATCTGTCTCATTCATCCAACGGAGGAGAGAATCAAGAGGAAGAAAAGGGTCCTAGTTCTGTAGTCTCCGATAATGACAATGATTTATTTATGACCTCCATGGAAGAAATTTCTACTCCTCTAATGACAGTTAAGAAGAGTATATTGTTGGTCGGTTTATTTCCGGGCTATTGCGAAGGTTGCCACCTATGTTCAATCCTGCCTGCTGGTTGCCGTCTATTGAGATCAGGTGTTCAATTACTGATGGATAACAAAGAGATCATGTTCAAGAAGACTTTGACTCTGTTAATTCCAGTTGAAGACGTTTCCATTATTACCATTTCCGCCGATTCTTCCAAGGCTTCCTCGAGAAAGCCTGTAAGGATTACATCTGTTCCGAGAATCGCTCTGTTAATCATTATTATCCCTGGTCCTATCCCATACACTTCGGATAAGGATGTCCCTTAGCACTATGGGGCTGACGTATATTACCATGGAATTAAGAAAGACTTAAAGGTTGAAGAAGCTGATGCTGATGTCAGCAATATTGTCGGGTCTAGCAAGGTCACCAGAAGTGGAAGACTATTCTCTCCCGAGATTTCCCCTCTGACTGTTCAAAAGCCTGTTACCGTTCCATCCACTAGTACATCAGCTGTTGTTCCAATTCTTACTCCAGTTATCACCCCTGTCGCCGGGTCATCTGGCACTCGGGGCAAAGAAGTTACAGGTGAGCCTGCCCAGACGGAGGCGCCTAAGAAGATTGTTGTAGAAACCTCTAAGCATGAGATAGAGGAAATTATGAAGATTATCAAGAAGAGCGACTACAACATAGTCGAGCAGCTGGGGAAGACCCCGTCGAAGATCTCCATGTTATCTTTGTTATTGTGTTCAGAAGCCCATGCAAAGGCTTTAATTGCTTTCTTTAAAACTGCGCATGTGCCGCAGGAAACCTCTGCTGATCAATTCAAAGAATGCGTAGCTAGTTTGACTGTCGAAAACGGGTTGGGTTTCTCAAATGCAGATCTGACTGCTAAAGGAAGAAATCACAATGATGCTCTGCACATCTCAATCGAGTGCAGAGGCACTACTTTGGCCCACGTGTTGGTGGATACTGGGTCCTCATTGAATGTTTTTCCAAAGAAGGAATTAAACCATCTGGACTGTGAAGGTTTGATTCTGAAGCAGAGTAATATTGTGGTTAGAGCTTTCGATGGGTCAAAAAGGATGGTGCACGGGGAGGTAGACGTCCCTATTAAAGTTGGTTCTCAGACTTTTGCATCTACGTTCTATGTGATGGATATCCGACCATCTTATTCTTGCTTGTTGGGTCGTCCTTGGATTCATAAGGCGGGGGCAGTGACTTCTACGCTCCATCAGATGTTGAAATATCCAGTAAAGGGGAAGATTGTTATGGTACAAGGTGAAGAGGAGTACATGGTGAGTCATCTTAACTCCTTCCGGTATGTGGAGATGGATGGAGAGTTCATCGAAACCCCGTGTCAGAACTTTGAAGAGGTTCCCCATACATTGGCGTCGACTGAAATTGCTACTGACAAACCTCCGATGAAGATGGCTTCCCTCAAGGATTCCAGGGCTATTATTAATCAAGGTGGGTGTGAAAATTGGGGACAACTCCCTGACTTCACACACAAAACTGACAAGTTTGGTATGGGCTTTACTGCAGAGGCTCAAAGGGATGTTCGGCGCGCGCGGATTGGAGGACCTCCTCTGCGCATCAGTAATCCGGGAGTGAATGCAATTGAAGATGATGAAGAAGAGTCAAATATCGACAACTGGATTTACCCGACTACCAACGGTGGCTTGAACAACTGGACGGCGAGGGACTTCGTGCCCGTTTCTTTTATTACACAGTAATTGACTTTTGTTTTGAGATTTGTAACAGACATTTTGAAACTTTACGGCCCGGTGCCTTTCCCGAGGCACCTTGGCTTTGTTTGTGAGGGCTTATTATTTGTCATTTTCATATATCATCAATAAAACATTGTATGTTTTCTTGCATTACAAATTTTGCGCTCTTTGTTTTTCCTTTCTATCTCACACTTTATAAAATAGCTATTGTCTTACACACACTCACATATCATAATGCAGATCCACATCCACTCTAGATCCCATTGATAACGGCTATGCTACTGCCAATTATGACTTCGAAAATCCGATCAACCAAGCCGAGGACGAAGGTGAGGATGATTGTGAGGTGCCTGGGGAACTTGCTAGACTGTTACTACAGGAAGAGAGGGCCATACAGCCGCATGAAGAGCTAGTGGAGCCGGTGAACGTGGGTACAGAGGAAGACAGGAAAAAGGTCAAAATAAGTGCCAAGTCTATGCTGATAAGGTGCATGTTCCTTCAGTCCCTCTGAATGTTTTGACAGCACCTTGGCCTTTTGCAAAGTGGGGCATCGATATGATTGGCGAGATCATACCTACTGCATCCAATGGGCATCGTTTCATTCTGGTAGCTATTGATTACTTCATGAAGTGGGTTGAAGCAGCTTCCTTTGCTACAGTAACCAAGAACTTCGTGGCGCAGTTCATCTGACACAATCTGATCTGTCGATATGGTGTACCAGAGAGGATCTACGGATAATGGTACAAATCTCAACAATATGATGATCATCGAGCTTTGCAAACAGTTCAAGATACAACATCATAACTCTTCTCCCTACCTGCCGAAGATGAATGGGGCTGTTGAAGCAGCTAATAAGAACATCAAGAAGATTGTCCAAAAGATGACGGTGACCTACAAAGACTGGCATGAGATGTTACCATTTGCTCTTCATGGGTACCGTACCTCAGCACGGACTTCGACAGGGGCAACACCCTACTCTCTAGTATATGGAATGGAAGCGGTCTTACCCATTGAAGTCCAGATACCCTCTCTCCGAGTTATGAAGGATGCAGGTTTGAGCAAGGACGATTGGATCCAGACCCAGCTTGATTAGTTGAACTTAATCGATGAAAAGAGACTTACTTCTATTTGTCATGGTCAAACGTATCAAAAGCGGATGATCAAGGAATTTAACAATAAAGTTAGATGACAAGAATATCAAGTCGGGGATCTGGTAATTAAGCGCATCATAGTGCCACAAGATGATCCCAGGGGAAAATTGACCCCTACTTACGAAGGGCCATCTGTGGTTAAGAACATTTTCTCAGGAGGAGCAATGATTCTAACTACCATGGATGATGACGACCTTCCTCACCCAGTCAATGCAGACATAGTGAAAAAATATTATGCATAATCAAAGACCCGTTAGGTCGACTGGCCTAGGCAAAAATAAGGGCTTCCCGGCGAACCAAAAGGGTTCGGGAAAAAGTAAGGGATGAAAATGAAAAAACTGTACACCCGGCAAGTCGAAAACCTGAAAAGGCAGCTTGGGCAAAAAAGGGTATCCCGGTGGACTAAAAACCCGAAAGGGTGGTCCAGGAAAGAATTAGGGATCAAAGTGTAACACTATGTCTCATTAGATCACCTTGCAACCAGACTTCAATATCGACTATCGAGCTCGGACGACGCTAATCAATCTGATCTACCTTCAACCAAGTAGCAAAGTGATGAGACGCTCGAAGATATAAAGGCAATAGCAGAGTTGGTACCCAGTGGGATTATTCACATGGTTGTTTTTCTTTGTTTTTCACAAATTGTATAATTCCATTCTTTCGGCGGCGTTCTCTTACTAGGACGTCAGCCTCTTGTACAAAAACGCCTATTACAGGCCAACTTCAAAATCAATACAATTCATTTAACAATAAATTTCAAAATTGTTTTTTCATTTTTTTCTGTTTTATTTTGCAAGAACGTCCAATGATTCATTTTTTATATATGCATTTGAAAATAATTGTTGCTCATAAATATTTACATGCAAAACAAAAGACGATTACTCGTAATGACAGGAACAGGGGCAAACAAAAATGTCCAAACCTTACAGTTGCTCTATTCACCAGGTACAGGGATAGACCTAGCTGGAGAATATGACTAAAGGTACATACACTCCCCCTGTGATCGGTGGATCTGGAACTGACTGTTTAACGCTGGATCGCGAAATGTCACGGAAGCAAGATTCGCCACCGTCTTTTATTTTCTCCAACATGGACAGGACAAAAGCACAACAAAATTCCTTATGAGATTGACTCTCAGTTCGGGAGGTAGATTTATAGAAAGGGAAGGTGTTAGCACCCTTTCTATCCATGGTTATCCATGGGCTCTTAGATACTCGCTCATTTGTGTTTTCAAAATTGTTTGTTTGCTTTTCAAGTGTGAGTGGGTTTGAAAAAGTTTCGTTTAAAATTTCAGTTCGACTCTTGTATCAGTCCTCAAGAGTGTTTGAAAAGTTGTTTTTGAAAGCTTTTTGAAAAGTGCCGGTGTGAAAAGAAGTTTTTGATTTGTTTTGAATTAGAGCAAGTATCTACGAGTCATCTACCTACCCTAAGGAATTAGGCTGTGTAAATGTCCTTAAGGTAGTGCCATCCCACCATTGAGAGGTAGGTAGCACCACCGCTGGAGGTGTTCGGGTCAATTCGAGTTTAGGGAAAGTGGGATTACCGAGCAACAGTAAGACACCTTAGAAGCTACCCTTATGCCATTGATCTTTTTATTCCGAGGTAACTATTCCGAGGCAACTTGTTTCGAGGCAACCGTTTCTAGGCAACTAGATCAATGGAACATAAGGACTCACTAAGACGTCCTATAGTCGACGACCACGTTTCGAGGGGCAAGGCAACAGTGTGGTCACCAGAGCAATAGTAGGACACCTTAGAAGCTACCCTTATGCCATGTTCATGGACATAAGGACTTACTAAAACGTCCTATACTCGACGACCACGTTTCGAGGGGCAAGGCAACAGTGAGGCGTACCCTAGGAGTAGTGTGTGAATTGTGTGTCATTTTCAGTTATTATTTGTCTTGTCATGCATTGGGTGAGCTACGCTTTGATTTTATTTGGGCATACATTCTTTCATGTGATTAACAGTTTAAAGGGTGCGGAAATTAAAATGCGGAAAATAAAACTCCTACGCTATTACAAGGCACGGGTCTATACATCGCCAAATTAACAAAGACCCGATTTAAAATAAAACTGCGGAAAGTAAATGTCCTAATTATTATTACAAAGCTTTGGGGCAAATACATAATATTAAAAATGAAAAATAGAAGCAAACGTGCGAAAAGAGATTATAATCGAAGGTGCGAGGGCGTTGGACCCTTTAAAGAAATTAAATGAAATTAATAAATTAATTAATGATTAAAGAAGGAAAAAGGTTATTTTTTATATTTTTGGTATTTATGAAAAAAAGGAAAATTAATTGAAATTAAAAGTTAAATAAAACCCTAATTCTAAATTTGTTTTTAATTATTAAAAAAAATTGTTTAAGTTTAACCTAATTTAGTCCTAATTATTTAATTACAAGTATTTACAAAGATATTTAATAATTAATAATGATAAAAAGGTTATTTATTAAGAAAAAGAATAAAATACTAAACCCTAATTTTTAGTTTATTTAAGAAAAGAAAAAAGATTAAACTAAAACCTAATTTTACTAAATTGATTTATTAAAAGATTTATTTACAAAAAAAAATATTAATGAATTAAAAATTAAATAAACATATTTTATTTTTGACTTTTCTGATTTTTTTGTGTTTTTGTATTATGAAAAATTAATTTTATGGAATTAAATAAAAGCATTAAAATAATTCAAGAAAGAAAATCAAAAATAACAATAAATGAGAAAAATGTGCAAACCCATGGGGTATTCAGACCCAATTTTGGAGGTGTATGCAAGGAATTTAGGCCCATTAGAAAGCTGGCCACATTGACTTTTTCAGCTTGCATGCTCATTCATGGACTGAGGCACATGGTGGATGCTTTTTGGTGGCCATCAGATTGAATTCCTCGGCGCGTGGCAAACCAGGAGCTGGAGTTGTATGGTGGTCTTTAGATGAGAAGCTGCATAGAAGCATATTGTGAAGAAAAACATGAAATATACAAGGGGACCTGGGAATCGAACCCAGGTCCCAATACCTGTCAGCCAAGTCATCTTCCACCAAGCCAAACGCGTTTATTCGTTAACTTAATGGACACTGATCAATATATGCAAAAAGTGCAATTATTCTGGAACAAACGAAAAAACGCGCCAATGATTTGAATGCACCACTCACGTTCCCCCACGCATCATCTTCTTCAATTGTTCTGAAATAAAAATCATTTAAATAGCGGTGGTTTTAAACCCCCACTAAACTCAAACTGAAAAATAGCGAATAAGTCATATGCAAATATAAAAAGGGCGCGATGGGGGGAGTTGATTCGTTGGAAGGTTCTGAATCCAGTGGTACAGGTCTCGTAGCCTAATTTTTCCAGATGAGGAAACCCCCAAATTCAAACTTCTGAAACCCTAGAACACTTTCATGGTGGATTTCTGTACAGGCAGCCATTCTTCAATTGAACGATACCATTAGCTTTAGAATGATCACGTTAGTGTAAATCAATGGTTAAAAGTTACAAATAATGCATGGAAAATGGAATACGATTATCAAAATTTTCAAGAAAAGTGAAACACTGTTATACCAATTCCTTGAGTATGGAGGGTTGGCTTTGATTGGAATGGTTTCCTGGATGTGTCAGGAGTGTAATGGAATAGTTATTTGGCTTTGAAACGAGCTCTAGTTGTGAAAACAGTTTCAAGGTTTTTTTGAAAAAAATGCAAAGTTGTCCTTGTGGTTTTTTGCGCAGCTTCTCTGTTCTTAGGATTAGGTTTATGTTCATGCATATATGTGGAGTGAATTAGGTTAACAATCCAAGCCCAAAGTCCTTGCATTCATGTTTTTGAGATTTGATTTTTCCATATCTTTTTCAATCCTTTTTCCATTGAAATCTTGCCAAATTTAGATGATTTTGTCCCCTTGAGAAGGTGCACGAAATCTCTATCACATGTGGAAGGTATTTGCTGCATAAAAGGATTTAAAAACATTGATTTGCTATTTTTGTCATATTTAATTTTAATTAAGTGAATGAATAATAATAATAATTCAAATAATTAATAAAAAATGATGAAATAACTCCCTTGGGTGTTAATGGGTCGTGCATAGCTTTTGGGTGATGATTCATGGAAGAAAATGAGGCCCATTAGCAATTTTGAGGCATTTGAAGCAAAGTTGACTTTTCAAAATTCCCAAAAATTTCCCAACTTCCACAAGGCATATCTTGCTCAATTTTTAAGCTTTGATCATGTTCTTGGACATTTTGGAAAGGTCTTGAAGTCCTATAACCAATGCCTTTGGTCCCGTGTCATTTTGATTCACCAATCTCAAGTTATGGTCTTTGACTTAAAGTTCCTTTTTGTTGACTTTTGAAAATGACCTATAATGTTGAGATTGATAACTTTTTGTGAGAGAATTTCTTGGACTTGAAGTGTGAAGATGAGTTGTAGGAAATGTCATTCTCTTCAAAATGAGCTTTGGATGGAATTTTTCTGATAAACCATGTGGAAGTTATGCCCTGGTCAATTTGTAGTTGATTTTTTCAGCTGTCCAAATATAGAAACTTTTGCATCTTGAGACTTTTTGAGCCATGCCTTGAGAATCATGATCAAGAATTGATCAAATGATGTTTGTGGCTTCAAAATAAGATGTTGACCTTGACTTTTGACTGTCAAATGACCATTTTTCCCCTGCAGTTGACTATGAAGCAATTAGGGTTTTTGACTGTGCAATTTTGTGCTGTGAGTCTTGAAACTTAGCATGAGGATGCTTGACAATGTATGTAGGCATGTGGGACTTGATTGGACCTTTGGAAACTTAAATTTCTTTGCCATAACCAAAACCCTAATTTTTGACTATTAGGAGGCCATTGGACTGTGCAACTCTTGAGTGATTTTTGAACCATGATCTTGGCAAATCTTGAAGAATATGGGAGGGAAAATTTTGGGGTACAACAGTTTCCCCTGTTCAATCTTCTTAGACCTGAGGATGTAGATTGGCTGACGTGCCTTTCGGAATCCGAAGGTGGAAGATGATTGAACACTAGAGTGCCCAGAAATTTGCGCTCACATGTTAGCAGTGTGATGGTGGGAATGGGCTTATAGATGCCATTTGGAGATTGATGGATAGGAAGATGGGCTTACAGATGTCATGTTGAGAGGTGATGGATAGGTGGATGGGCTTATAGATGCCATCTGGGTGTCGATCGCGTAAGAGTTTCCTTAGCGAGAATTTGCGTACCTGAAAAAGAAAATGATTACCTGGCCTGTTACAGGAGTTGGTCTTCAAACTCTTTATGTAGATGCGCTCTGGCTGGATGCAGGTATCGAATCTTTAAACTCTTCAGATGTGCCCTGGCGAGATACAGGAATCGAGTCTGGAGCTTCAAAAGGTGATGAATGAATCAGGAATGGTTACTACCTCAACGGGACGGTGAGAGAACCTTGGACGATTACTACCTCAACAGGATGATGAGAGAACCTTGGACGATTACTACCTCAACAGTAACGATGAGAGAACCTTGGGCGATTACTACCTCAACAGTAACGATGAGAGAATCTTGGATGTCTTCTACTGAGTCTTTATCAGGAAAATCTTTAGGAATCGATTTAACTGGACCAGAGAAGGCCTTTGACTGGATCGGCATCAGAAAAATCTTTAGGAGTCGATTTAACTGAACCAGGCAAGGTCTTGGAATCTTCAACTGGAATAAGAATCAGGGAGATCTTAGGGTCGATCTGACTGAACCAGAGAAGGCCTTTGACTGGATCGGCATCAGAAAAATCTTTAGGAGTCGATTTAACTGAACCAGGCAAGGTCTTGGAATCTTCAACTGGAATAAGAATCAGGGAGATCTTAGGGTCGATCTGACTGAACCAGAGAAGGCCTTTGACTGGATCGGCATCAGAAAAATCTTTAGGAGTCGATTTAACTGAACCAGGCAAGGTCTTGGAATCTTCAACTGGAATGAGAATCAGGGAGATCTTAGGGTCGATCTGACTGAACCAGAGAAGGCCTTTGACTGGATCGGCATCAGAAAAATCTTTAGGAGTCGATTCAACTGAACCAGGCAAGGTCTTGGATTAACTTTGACGGGATAAGAATCAGAAAAATCTTAGAATCGATTTAACTGAACCAGACGAAAGTCTTGGAATACCTTTGACTGGATAAGAATCAGAAAAATCTTTAGGAGTCGATTTAACTGAACCAGGCAAGGTCTTGGAATCTTCAACTGGAATAAGAATCAGAAAAATCTTAGGGTCGATTTAACTGAACCAGACGAAATTCTTGGAATACCTTTGACTGGATAAGAATCAGAAAAATCTTAAGGTCGATTTAACTGAACCAGAGGAGGTCTTGGACATAATTGAGAACTTAACTGGATCTTTCCTGAAAGGTAAAGGTCAGTCATATGCAATGCATGATATGGATCAAGCAATGATGTTCTCAACATAAATGAGCTTGTAAGATATGATGTGTTTATGCATGTATCCTGACGTATGGCAATGTGATGTTTTTGAACGTATTTTCGACTAGGAAAATATATCCTTGACGAATGCCGGGAGTTAAATCCTGGGCTAATGGTTGAAGAGAGTTCTTCGTTTCCGCTGGGGATGAAGATTGCAAGAATGAACCGGTAGGAGAAGATGACTCCGTTGGGGAATGAACTTTATGAAGAGATTACTCTGCGGGGAATAATTACTCTAGCGATCTTGCTGGGGAACAATACTATGTGGGAGGAGAGGTACTTTGAGATGTTGATGGTAACTTTGCTGGGGACACCGTTGTTATGTGGGAAGTTTTACTAGACTCCACTGGGGATAAAGACTTCGCCAAGGACGATCTTTCCGTGGCTTTTGGCTGAGGATAACCCAGTTATATCCTGGTAAGGAAATAACCTTTGAATAAAGACGGGGGGGCGCGTTCGTGCTGTAAGATTAAGATTGCGCCTAAGAGGGGGGGTGAATTAGGTGATGGTCGATTTTTGACTTATTTTATACTTTCTGGTTTTGATTTAGTGCTTTGAAAACTGTAAAGTGCAGAAAGTAAAGAGACACGGAGAATTATCCTGGTTCCTTCCACAACCCGGAAGTACGTCCAGTCCCCTTGCAAACACGCAAGAGATTTTACTATATTGTTAGAACTTTTACAAGACTCTTCCTAGTCTTATCCACTAAAGAACCTAACAAATAACCAAGAACACCCTCTTGGATTTCCAATAAGTCTAATGAGAACAATCCTCTCAAAAGATACCTCTTGTTTCCAATAATGGACAACAAGGAACAAAAGTAATCTAATACTTAATTCCAACAATCCTGGAAATAAGTTACACTTTGTATGTTTTTATGAAGTATGATTTCTTGAAAGATGTTGATCACTTAGAGTGACTTCTTTGAAGTTTCTTCTTTCTTCTCTTGTAAGCAATTCAAACTGTAACACAATGGTTAGATAATGCTCAAAGATTTCTGTTCTTTATATGTGTGAAAGTGCAGAAAATCTTTGTTCTTAAAAGTTAAGAAATATGAAGTTTGAATATTTTACAAAGTTCAGATTTTATTGCAAGAGAAGAGATTTTTATGATTTGAAATATTTTGTAATATATAGTAATCAAGATATCTTTCTAAAAGGACACTTTTCTGCTTGTAAAACTTGACAAGATGCAATGTTTGATCATGCAACTATTGGAGAAAAGGTATGAAGGATATCTTGAAACCAGTTCAGATTTTTCAAAGTTTTCAATGTGCAAATCGATTAACATAACATGCAAATCGATTGCAAGTGTTTGTAACGTTCAGAATTTCAAAAAGTTTGAAGTGTAAATCGATTAGCATGTTGTGTCAATCGATTTACAAGTGTTAAAAAATCAGTTTGTTCTGTGATCAATCGATTTACACAACCTGTAAATCGATTGCTGGCAGGAGCAAACAGTTTTTGAAAAAGCATGTGTAAATCGATTTACACAAGATGTTAATCGATTTACAGCAGAGAAAAACTTAAAAATTGTTTTGAAATATAATTGAAGTGATGTGGCAAGTGTGTATATCATTTTTGAGCATTTCTAATCAATGTAGTTTAATTGAGAATTGATATACTTGATTGCTTGCCAAGTTCCTTGAAGCTTTGAGTGAATGATGCTTGAAGATGATTTCCACTTCTTTTCCTTCTTTCCATAATGCTTGTTTGTCTTTCATCAAACTAGCTTGTTTGTCTTTCATCAAAACTAAAGTTGAGTTGAGGCTTGAGATTACATTCTCCCCCTTTTTGATGATGACAAACCATTTTCCTTTATGTGTTGATCAGAATTTGAGCAAAAGGTGTTTTCTCCCCCTGAGAAGAGTTCTCCCCCTATGGAGAAAAAGATTTGAAAGTTTGCTCTGTAAAGACAATGAAAACAAACAACCATAAAGTGCTATTACATCCTTCTCCCCCTTTGACATTATCAAAAAGAAGGGAAAGATGCAACAAGAAAGTATACCAGAAAGAAATGTATAGGAACATGAATGAAAAACACAAAACTTTCAAAATTATCGAACAAAGTTTTAAGAACACAATACATAAAATGAACAAAATAAAACAAGACAAAATCCATAATGATACTTATACTAAGAATTTAATAACATTGATCAAGAACATTTTAGAAAGGTCCTTGATAAGGAAATTGTTGTTGAAGAGGTGGTTCGGTGTATTGAGGAGGCGGAGGTGCAGGATTGGTTGGGTCGTATGGAGGGATATGAAGATGTGAATAAAGATATGAAAATTGTTGGTTCACATCATTCTGAAAAGCATCTATTCGAGATGAGGTAGAGTCATTTATCTCCGTCCATCGAGCATTGATGTTAGAATTGAGAGAAGCAAACTGTTGCGTCATGAAATCCATAACATCTTGATTTGTGGGACCAGAAGCAGCAGCAGGAGGAACTTCATGGTCTTCTTCATCTGCATTATGACCTTCATCGCCGACCACATCTTCTCCAATGTAAGTTATGGTTTTTGCTTCAGCATTGAAATGAACACCCATTCTTGAATCAACATTTTTGATGGAGATCCTAGTGGTGATTGGATCCATTTCAATCCGCTCAAATCCAGTGAAATCTATATCAAAAGCTGCCATAATCCTTGTAATGAAATATGCATATGGTAGAAAGGTGGCCCTTGCGGCAACTTTTAGCATATGCATCACAATCAATTTTGCCCAATTAACTGGGATTCCATTTTTCCTTGCATAGATGATTTGTAGTTCTAGGTCGGTCACCGTACAATGATTCCCTGCTCTAGGAAACAGAATATACACCAGAAAATAGTGAAACAACCTATCATCAATATGGAAATTTCCAACACTCCATGTGTCCCTAGCTGGAGTAACCCCGCCAAGACTGCGAATCCGCTTGGCACGGTATTCAGATTCTGATAACCTTCCAATGCTATAGAAAAATTCTCGCTTCTGATAGTTTTCCCAAGCAGCATCTTCTGGATCATAGAGGGTACTTCCAGAATATGGAATGTTCAAGATTCTGCCAAGAGTTTTGGAATACAGAGGGATTCTTTTTCCAAGGACATATGTATAACATTTGTTGTTGTCATAGCACATGTTGCTGTAGAAAATTTTAACCAGATCCGGGTAATAGAAACCATGTGAAGATATTAATGGTTCTAACCCATAAGCAATGAAATCTCTTTGAAATGAGAAGCATTCATCTGGAAAAGTAGATAACATACCAAACTTTGGAGTAGAGATGATTTTCTTTTGAAAATGCTTGAGAAATCTGTCCCGCTGTGGATCCGTGAGGTACTCGAGCACAGAGTTTTCAGATGATGACGAAGCTGTCTTCTTTCCTTTCTCTGAGGCAGAGGCTTTTCTCTTGGGAGCCATGGATCTTGTTAGGGTTTTGAAAAGAGAGATATAGAGTCCTTTTGTGTTGTTATGTGAGAGAGTGTGTTGGTGTTATGAGATAGTGAGGGAGTTTTGGTGAGATTAAATAGTATAGTAGGGTAAGTGAGGTCTTTATGAGACTTAATTTGATAATTTGGTCAAGGTTTTATTGATTGGGCAATAGAAAGGTGGGAGGTTGAGAGACAATGAATGTTTGACCAATATATTAAAGGCTCATATAGGTATCACATGATAAAACAAAATAAATTGCATAGAGAAAATACATAAAAAATGCTTCAGATTCTGTGGTAAATCGATTTACCCCTTGGTTAAATCGATTTACACAGAACATTTTTATAAAAAGTAATTTTCGTTCAGTGGTAAATCGATTTACATATTGTGTAAATCGATTTACACACAAGATTTTATTAAAAAAATGATTTGCTTCAGTAGTAAATCGATTGACATATTGTGTAAATCGATTTACACAGAAGATTTTATTAAAAAAAATGATTTGCTTCAGTAGTAAATCGATTGACATATGGTGTAAATCGATTTACTTAAAGAGAAAATTTAAAAACATCATTATTTTTAACATTTGAAACAATGTCTAACCACATATATATGTACATTAAGGTATAGTCAAGGATTGAGTGCACCTTAAATATCTTGTTCATCGAGGATTCCAAGTTCACGACGAATTTTGAAAAATGCATCCTTTGCAAGTGGTTTTGTGAAGATGTCCGCGAGTTGATTTTGAGTGTCCACAAATGTGATCTCGACATCTCCTTTGAGTACATGGTCTCGGATGAAATGATGTCTGATGTCAATGTGTTTCGTCCGGGAATGCATAACTGGATTTTTCGTAATATTGATCGCGCTTGTGTTATCACATCGAAGAGGAATGCATCCAAGGTTTACTCCATAGTCAAGTAATTGTTGTTTTAGCCAAAGAATTTGAGCGCATCCACTTCCAGCCGCAATGTATTCTGCTTCGGCAGTGCTGAGAGCTACGCTTGCTTGCTTTTTGCATGACCATGAAACCAAGGCATTTCCAAGAATGTGACATGTTCCACTTGTACTTTTGCGATCAGTTTTGCAACCTGCATAGTCAGCATCAGAATAACCAACTAGATTGCACATACTACCTTTTGGATACCATAATCCGACGTTGGTTGTTCCTTTGAGATATTTTATTATGCGCTTGACTGCTGCAAGGTGAGACTCTTTAGGATTGGCTTGATATCTTGCACATAGGCAAACGCTGAACATAATGTCAGGTCTACTTGCTGTTAAATAAAGGAGTGAGCCAATCATTCCACGATACTTAGTTATGTCAATAGAATTTCCTGATTCATCTAGGTCAAGATAGGTGCCGGATCCCATAGGAATTGCACTTTCTTTGCTACTTTCCATCTCAAACTTCTTTATAAGGTCTTTGCAATATTTTGATTGGTTTACGAAGATACCATGTTTGAGTTGCTTAATTTGAAGACCAAGAAAGAAATTCAATCTTCCCATCATAGACATCTCAAACTCTCCTTGCATCATAGACGAAAATTCCTTGCACATATTTTGGTTAGTTGAACCGAAAACAATATCATCTACATAGATTTGTACAAGTAAGGTATGATGATTAACATTTTTTATGAAGAGAGTGGTATCAACTTTACCCTTTACAAACCCTTTTTCACATAGGAATGCGCTTAGTCTATCATACCAAGCCCTTGGTGCTTGCTTCAGCCCATAGAGAGCTTTCTTCAGTTTGAAGACATGATTAGGATGTTTGAAGTCTTCAAATCCGGGAGGTTGCTTTACATAGACTTCTTCATTTATGAATCCGTTGAGAAATGCGCTTTTTACATCCATTTGAAAAAGTTCAAAGTCCAATGAGCATGCATATGCAAGTAATAGTCTTATTGCTTCCAAACGTGCTACCGGAGCAAAAGTTTCTTCAAAATCAATTCCTTCCTCTTGGTTGTATCCTTGAGCGACTAGTCTTGCCTTGTTTCGAGTGATTATTCCATTTTCATCCATCTTGTTTTTGAAAACCCATTTGGTTCCAATGATACGTTTATTTCCTGGATTAGGAACAAGTTCCCAAACTTCATTCCGCTCGAATTGGTTTAACTCTTCTTGCATGGCAAGGATCCATTGATCATCTTCTAGTGCTTGAGCCACTTTAGTAGGTTCAACTTGAGATACAAACGCCATATTTAAGCATGCATCCTTAAGATTTAGTCGAGTAGATACTCCTTTGCTAATATCTCCAATTATATTGTCAATTGGATGATCACGATGAGTTCTCCATTCTTGAGGAAGATCATCATCATTTTCATTTTGATGTGAAAGTTCATGTGTTTGTTCCGGATTGACAATTTTGCCATCTCCGCAGGAAATCTCATGAGATAAATCTATAGAATCATCATCATCACAAATAGCAACTTCCTCCTTGGAGGTGTTAGATTCATCAAAAGAAACATGCATTGATTCTTCTATAGTTAAAGTTCTTTTATTGTAAATTCTAAAAGCTTTGCTAGAAAGGGAGTAACCAAGAAAGATACCTTCATCCGATTTTTCATCGAACTTACCGAGATTGTCTTTGTCGTTGTTAAGGACAAAACATTTGCACCCGAAAATATGAAAGTGAGAGATATTTGGTTTTCTTCCTTTGTAAATCTCATATGGAGTTTTCTTTAGTATAGGTCTTATGATCACGCGATTGCTTACATAGCATGTCGTGCTTACCGCATCCGCCCAAAAATATTTAGGCAAACTTGAGTCACTTAGCATGGTTCTAGCAAGTTCCACCAAAGACCTATTTTTCCTTTCAACTACTCCATTTTGTTGTGGAGTTCTTGGTGCTGAAAAATTGTGGAAGATCCCATTTTCTTCACAAAATTCTTCAAATAGACTGTTTTGGAACTCTCCACCGTGATCACTTCGGATTGATGTTATCTTTGATGACTTCTCATTTTGAACTTGTTTTGCATATCTCTTGAATGCCTTGAATGCTTCATTCTTGTGTACTAAAAACAAAGTCCAAGTGAAACGGGAAAAATCATCTACAATAACTAATGCATAAATGTTACCTCCGAAGCTTCTTGTTCTAGATGGACCAAAAAGATCCATGTGCAACAATTGAAGTGGTCTTGTTGTTGAAACCACATTCTTTGGTTTGAAAGTTGATTTGGTCTGTTTGCCCTTTTGGCATGCACTACATAATTTGTCTTTGATGAACTTCATCTTTGGTAGACCAATAACTAAGTCATGCTTAACCAATTTGTTCAAGTGCTCCATGTGAATGTGAGCAATCCTCTTATGCCATAACCAAGCGTCATTGTTGTTTACCATAAGACATTGTACCTTCATAGACAAATCATCTAGAGTAATCACAAAAATATTGTTAGATCTTATACCTTTGAGTTTTACCTCATTGGTTGCCTCATCCATAATAAGACATTCTTCTTTGTTGAATTTGATCTTGAACCCTCTATCGCAAAGTTGACTTATGCTAAGAAGGTTGTGCTTTAATCCTTCAACATAGAGAACATCCTCAATTTGAATGGATGGAGGTGTGCCAACTATTCCAACGCCAAGAATCTTTCCTTTGGTGTTGTCTCCATAGGTGACATACCCTTTGGCTTTATGTACTAGATATGAAAATTGGTGTACTTCTCCTGTCATATGCTTTGAACATCCACTGTCAAGATACCAAACATTTGAAGTGGATTTCAAGCATACCTACAAAAACAGATTATTTCTTGTTAGGTACCCAAGTTGCCTTGGGTCCTTCATAGTTAGTTCCCTTTTTCACCCATGCATAATGTCCACTAGCCATACTGAAATTTCTAATATAGCATGCATTTGGTGTGTGTCCAATAATACCACAGTAAAAACAGTTTGGAACAAATTTGCTCTTGTATCTAGGAATTTGTTTTCTTTTAGATACATTAGCCTTTTTCTTTTGATGATTATGAACAACTTGCTTCTTTTCTACTTTTTTGGGATTGGAACTATTACTAGCCTTTACAAAAACAGTGGGATTGTTACTTGGTTTCTTAGTATTCACATAACCAAGACCTCTTTTATCATTAGGATAACGTTGTTGGCTTAGTAATCCTTCCAATCCTATTTGTCCTTTTTCATATCGTTCAATGACTCTTTTCAATTGAACAATTTGAAAGACATTTGATTCACACTTGGAGCATGCAAAGTTTTCCTTTTCTTTTATAAAATTTTGTTTTTGAAGATCAAAATCTTTAGTCATGGTGTCAATTTTTTCTAGACAACTTAGAAGTTCTTTTTCTTGTTTTGACACCTTTTTGTATAAACTTTTGCATTCTTTCAAGAGTTCATCAATTGCACCTTGAACATCATCATCAAAAAGATTAAATTCATTACTAACCTCTTCTTCATTGTCGGAGTGATGCGATGCCATTAAGGCTAAGTTTGCACATTCGTCGCTTTCCGATTCCGATGAACTGCTCATATCATTATCTTCCCATGCTATGTAGGCTTTCTTTTGTTTTGAGTCCTTTCCTTTGAATCCATTTTTCTTTGGGAGATTTGGACAGTTTGGCTTGATGTGTCCTTGCTTTCCACATTCATAACATGAGACATCTTGAGTTGATGTGGAGGCTTCTCTTTTCTTGAAGTGCTTTCTCTTATGTGCATGAGATCCGCCTTTGTCATTTCTGCCAAAAAACTTCCCAAGTCTTTTCACTAGAAGCATGAAATTTTCATCTTCTTCCGGATTGTCTTCTTTTACCACTTCTTTTGAATCAATTTTTAAGGCAATGTTTTTGGACTTCTTTTCTAGATTCTCATGTTTTTCAAGTCTACCGAGTTCCGTTTCGTATTCTTGAAGTTTGCCGAATAATGTAGCGGAAGTCATTGCGGAGAGACTCTTCTTTTCCGAGATTGCCGTTACCTTTGGTTGCCATTCCCTAGTCAATGATCTAAGGATTTTCAAGTTGAGTTCATCATTTGACAGGGTTTTACCAAGAGCAATTAAGTGATTTGTCAAATGCACAAATCTCTTTTGTAAGTCAAGAATGGATTCTCCGGGCTGCATTCGAAATAGTTCATATTCTTGACTCAAGGTATTTAGCCTTGATCTTTTTACTTCAGCCGTTCCTTCATGAGTTTGAACCAAGGTATCCCAAATTTCCTTTGCTGTTTTGCAGTTTGAGACACGGAAAAATTCGTCCATACTGAGAGCACCTTGAAGAAGGTTTATTGCCTTTTTGTCATAGAGAACTTTCTTTTTATCATCGTCGTCCCATACAGTTTTGGGCTTTGCAGACCCAACGCCATTGATTACCGTTATTGGGATAAATGGACCATTTTCAACAGCATCCCATACTTCCTCTCCTTGTGCTTCTAAATGCGCCTTCATGCGTATTTTCCAAAAGTCAAAATATTCACCACAAAATAGAGGAGGCTTGTTGTTACTACCACCATCTCTGAAAACTGGTTGATGATTTACGGAAGCCATTCTGGATCTCTAGGAGCAGGTTACCTATAACCTGCTCTGATACCAATTGTAAGATTAAGATTGCGCCTAAGAGGGGGGGTGAATTAGGTGATGGTCGATTTTTGACTTATTTTATACTTTCTGGTTTTGATTTAGTGCTTTGAAAACTGTAAAGTGCAGAAAGTAAAGAGACACGTAGAATTATCCTGGTTCCTTCCACAACCCGGAAGTACGTCCAGTCCCCTTGCAAACACGCAAGAGATTTTACTATATTGTTAGAACTTTTACAAGACTCTTCCTAGTCTTATCCACTAAAGAACCTAACAAATAACCAAGAACACCCTCTTGGATTTCCAATAAGTCTAATGAGAACAATCCTCTCAAAAGATACCTCTTGTTTCCAATAATGGACAACAAGGAACAAAAGTAATCTAATACTTAATTCCAACAATCCTGGAAATAAGTTACACTTTGTATGTTTTTATGAAGTATGATTTCTTGAAAGATGTTGATCACTTAGAGTGACTTCTTTGAAGTTTCTTCTTTCTTCTCTTGTAAGCAATTCAAACTGTAACACAATGGTTAGATAATGCTCAAAGATTTCTGTTCTTTATATGTGTGAAAGTGCAGAAAATCTTTGTTCTTAAAAGTTAAGAAATATGAAGTTTGAATATTTTACAAAGTTCAGATTTTATTGCAAGAGAAGAGATTTTTATGATTTGAAATATTTTGTAATATATAGTAATCAAGATATCTTTCTAAAAGGACACTTTTCTGCTTGTAAAACTTGACAAGATGCAATGTTTGATCATGCAACTATTGGAGAAAAGGTATGAAGGATATCTTGAAACCAGTTCAGATTTTTCAAAGTTTTCAATGTGCAAATCGATTAACATAACATGCAAATCGATTGCACGTGTTTGTAACGTTCAGAATTTCAAAAAGTTTGAAGTGTAAATCGATTAGCATGTTGTGTCAATCGATTTACAAGTGTTAAAAAATCAGTTTGTTCTGTGATCAATCGATTTACACAACCTGTAAATCGATTGCTGGCAGGAGCAAACAGTTTTTGAAAAAGCATGTGTAAATCGATTTACACAAGATGTTAATCGATTTACAGCAGAGAAAAACTTAAAAATTGTTTTGAAATATAATTGAAGTGATGTGGCAAGTGTGTATATCATTTTTGAGCATTTCTAATCAATGTAGTTTAATTGAGAATTGATATACTTGATTGCTTGCCAAGTTCCTTGAAGCTTTGAGTGAATGATGCTTGAAGATGATTTCCACTTCTTTTCCTTCTTTCCATAATGCTTGTTTGTCTTTCATCAAACTAGCTTGTTTGTCTTTCATCAAAACTAAAGTTGAGTTGAGGCTTGAGATTACACGTGCTCTGTAGGGGATAAGCTTCCAGAACCTACTGGGGATAAGCTTACTGCTGGGGAGATGATTCAAACTGTCCTGGGGAAATCTTGAACCATGCTGGACTCTCCTGGGGAAATTTTGAGATATATTGGGGAAGTGGCTCCGCTGAACATCTAGTGTACCACCGGGGAACAATCTTAGATCAAGATTGTCGGGGATGTTTGTTAAGAACGTCGGTATAATTTGCTGAGGAATGTTGAGATCTACTAGGGATACCCAACTTCCTTAAGGCTGATAATATAGCTTTGCTTGGGGAGAGTGCATTGACTTGCTGACTCACTCTCCGGGGAATTAAGATATACTGGTTATGTTCTTCAGCTGAACCTACCTTGATACCTTGGTGGACAGAGCAATTAGATCGCTTAGACAACTCATTATTGCCCCTGTTTCTAATGTTACCTGTAATTAATCCTTTGTTTCGTATGCAATCATTTATGAGTTAGCAGTTATTGTCAAATGCATATATCACAAATTGAACCTTGGACGTTCTTCGCAAAACAAAACAGAAAAAGGAAAAACAAAAGGCAATTTGTCTGAAAAGTGAATTTGTATTGATTTTTGAATTTGACTGTAAATAGGAGTTTTATGTACAAGAGGCTTACGTCCTAGTAGGAAAACGCCGCCGAATAAAAGAGTTTATACAAGTTTGTACAAAAGGGAAAACAAAACAGCTATGTGAAAAGAATAATCCCACTGGGTTTCAACTCTACTATCGCCTTTATATCTTTGAGTGTCTCATCACTTGAAGACCTAGCTGAAGATGAAGCTGATTAATCGATGCCGTCTGAACTTGGTGTTGATACCGGATTCTGGATGCAAGGTGATCCAATGAGACATAGTATTACGCTTTATCCCTAACTTTTGCCTGGACTGCCCTTTCGGGTTTTCGGTCCACCGGGATACCCATTTTTGCCCAAGCCGCCTTTTCAGGTTTTCAACTTGCCGGGTGTACAGATTTTTTCATTTCATCCCTTCATTTTGCCCGAACCCTTTTGGTTCGCCGGGAAGCCCTAATTTTTGCCTAGGTATGTCAACCTAGCGGGTCTTTTATCATGCGTAGTATTTTTTTACTATATCTGCATTGGCGGGGTGAGGAAGGTCGTCACCATCCATGGTGGTTAGAATCATGGCTCCTCCTGAGAACACATGTTTAACCACAAATGGCCCTTCGTACGTAGGGGTCCATTTTCCCCTTGGATCACTCTGAGGAAGGATGATGCGTTTAATTACCAGATCCCCAACTTGATACTCTTGTGGTCTGACCTTTTTGTTAAATGCCCTGATCATCCGTTTTTGGTACGTTTGACCATGAAAAATAGTAGCAAGTCTCTTTTCGTCAATTAAATTTAACTGATCAAGTCGAGTCTGGATCCAATCATCTTCGCTCAGATCTGCATCCTTCATTATCCAGAGAGAGGGTATCTGCACTTCGATCGGTAAGACTGCCTCCATACCATAGACCAAGGAGAAAGGAGTTGCCCCGGTTGACGTCCTTGCTGAGGTACGGTACCCGTGTAGAGCAAACAGTAACATCTAGTGCCAATCTTTATAGGTCACTGTCATCTTCTGCACAATTTTCTTGATATTTTTATTCGCTGCTTCTACAGCCCCATTCATCTTCGGCCGGTAAGGAGAAGAGTTGTGGTGCTGTATCTTAAACTGCTCACAAAGCTCAGTGATCATCTTGTTATTGAGATTGGTACCGTTGTCTGTAATGATCCTTTCAGGGATGCCGTATCGATAGATCAGATTGTGCCGAATGAACCGTGCCACAACGTTCTTGGTTACTGAAGCGTAGGAAGCCGCTTCAACCCACTTTGTAAAGTAATCAATCGCTACCAGGATGAAGCGATGCCCATTGGACGCTGTAGGTTTAATCTCACCGATCATATCAATTCCCCACATTGCAAAAGGCCAAGGTGCAGTCAGGACGTTCAGAGGGACTGGAGGAACATACACCTTGTCTGCATATATCTGGCATTTATGACATGTCCGAGAATGTTGGTAACAGTCGGCTTCCATTGTGGACCAGAAATACCCTGCCCGAAGGATTTTCTTTGCCATAGTATGTCCACTGGAATGTGTTCCGAAGGTACCTTCATGCAGCTCTGCCATGATCCTTTCTGCTTCAGTCTTATCCACACAACGCAGTAAGGTCGAATCATGGTTTCGCTTGTACAAGATGCCATTGCTGAGGAAGAACTTCGCTGCGAACCTTCTCAGAAACTTTTTATCATTGACAGATGCACCTTCAGGGTATTCCTGAGCTTCTAAATATCTTTTTACCTCATGGTACCAAGGTTTCTCAGCCACCACCTCAGCCTCAAGATCACAACAGTATGCCGGTTCGTCCAATTTCCAGATGATGATTCGGGGAGCCTCATTGTCCCATTTGACTTTGAACATGGAAGACATCGTAGCTAACGCGTCCGCCAGCTGATTCTCCTCTCTCGGAAAGTGTTCAAAAGTTATCTCTGTGAAATGGGGAATCAATGTCAACACACATTCTTTGTAAGGAATAAGGTTCGAATGTTTCGTATCCCACTCGCCTTTGATCTGATTGATCACGAGAGCGGAATCTCCGAAGACACTCAGAAACTTAATCCTTAAGTCGATCGCAGCTTGAAGACCCATGATGCATGCCTCATACTCCGCCATGTTGTTGGTGCAGTTGAAACATAGCCGGGCAGTAAGTGGAGTATGAGTGCCTTGAGGGGATATGATCACAGCACCGATACCGTTACCCAAAGCGTTGGAGGCTCCGTCAAAGTGCATAGACCATCGGGATCCTTCCTCAGGTCCTTCATCCGGTCCAGGTATTTCACAATCAGTCACTATCATGATGCTCTCGTCAGGAAACTCGAAGTTCATTGACTGATAATCGTCTACTGCCTGGTGTGCCAAGTGGTCTGCCAATACACTTCCCTTGATAGCTTTCTGGGTCGTGTACTGGATGTCGTATTCTGTCAAGATCATTTTCCATCTTGCTATTCTCCCAGACAGAGCAGGCTTTTCAAATATGTACTTTATTGGATCCATTTTTGAAATCAACAGAGTAGTGTGAGTCAGCATATACTGTCTCAGCCGGCGAGCAGCCCATACCAAAGCGCAGCAAGTTTTCTCGAGCAGTGAGTATCGGGTCTCATAGTCGGTAAACTTTTTGCTAAGGTAATAAATGGCATGCTCTTTTCGGCCAGACTCGTCATGCTGCCCCAGCACACACCCCATTGAGTTGTCAAGTACTGTCAGGTATAGTATCAGAGGTCTCCCTTCAACCGGTGGCATAAGGATGGGTGGTTCTTGGAGATACTCTTTGATTCTGTCGAAAGCGGCCTGACATTCATCATTCCAACGTACTACCTGATCTTTCTTCAGCAGCTTGAATATTGGTTCACAAGTAGCAGTTAGATGCGAGATGAATCGGGCAATATAATTCAGACGTCCTAAAAAGCCTCTGACCTCTTTTTCTGTCTTAGGAACTGGCATCTCTTGAATGGCTTTAACCTTGGCAGGGTCCACTTGAATGCCCTTGTCACTTACAACGAAGCCTAGCAACTTTCCAGATCTAACCCCGAAGGTGCACTTGTTCGGGTTCAACCTCAGCTTGTACAATTTCAACCGGTCAAACAGTTTCTGCAGATGATCAAGGTGTTCTTCCTCAGTTTGGGACCTTGCAATCATGTCGTCGACATACACTTCAATCTCATGATGGATCATGTCATGAAATAAAGCAACCATGGCACGTTGGTAGGTTGCCCCAGCATTCTTCAGCCCGAAAGGCATGACCTTGTAGCAAAAGGTGCCCCACTGAGTAACAAAGGAAGTTTTCTCCATGTCTTCAGGAGCCATCTTGATCTGATTATACCCTGAAAAGCCATCCATGAAAGAGAACACCTTGTGCTGAGCAGTATTGTCAACTAGAACGTCAATGTGAGGTAGGGGGAAGTCATCCTTGGGGCTTGCCCTGTTCAGATCCCTGTAGTCAACTCACATTCTGACCTTACCATCCTTCTTCGGTACTGGCACCACATTGGCAACCCACTGAGGGTAAGAAGTTACTGCAAGAAACCCGGCATCAAACTGCTTCATAACCTCAGCTTTGATCTTCTCAGACATCTCTGGACGCATACGGCGGACCTTTTGCTTAACTGGAGGGCAGTCTTCCTTGGTAGGCAAGTGATGGACCACAATATCAGTATCCAACACAGGCATGTCTTCGTAGGACCAGGCAAAGATCTCCACATAATCATGTAACATCCGAGTCAACCGTTGCTTCACGCTGAGCTCCAGCTTAGCACCAATCTTGACTTCCTTTCTGTCTTCCTCAGTACCCAGATTTATCGTTTCCACTGGCTCTTCATGTGGTTGAATTGCCCTCTCCTCCTGGAGTAACAGTCTTGCAAGCTCGCCAGGCACTTCGCAATCATCTTCACCTTCGTCTTCGGCTAAGTTGATCGGATTTTCGAAGTCATAACTGGCAGTAGCAGAATCGTTACCAGTGAGATCCAGAGTGGATTGAAACCTGTATGGGTGAGTGTGTGTAAATACAACTGTTTTGCAATATAAAGAAAGGAAAGAAAGCAAAGGAGCACAAGATTTGAAATGCCAGAAAACGTCCAAGATCTTTATTCATGATATATGTAAATGACAGTTATAAGCCCTCACAAATGAAGCCAACGGTGCCCCGGGTAAGACACCGGGCCATAAAGTTTCAGTTTATTGTTTATTACAAATAACAAAAACAAAGGAATTCATTACTGCGTAACAAAAGTAACAGGTGTATGATCTTTCGTGGTCTAATTGTTCAATCCACCATCAGTCGTCGGGTAGATCCAGCTATCGAACTCCGATTCTTCCACTTCGTCTTCATCCCCAACAGCATTCACTCCTGGATTGGTGATGAGCACAGGAGGTCTTCCGGTTCTAGCTTTGCGCACAGCCCTCTGAGCCTCTGTAGTAAAACCCAGTCCAAACTTGTCAGTTTTAGGAGTGAAATCATGGAGCCTGCCCCAGTTAGCACATTCACCTTTCTTGATTACAGCCCGAGCGTCCTTCAAGGAAGCCATCTTCAAAGGAAAGTCTTCTTCAACCACTGTTTCTGCCTCTGCCAATGTTGGAGGTACCTCTTCAAAATGTTGAAAGGGGGTTTCAATAAACTCCCCGTCCATCTCAATATACCGGAAGGAATTCAAGTGACTAACCATATACTCCTCCTCTCCCTGCACAGTGACAATCTTCCCTCTGAGAGGGTACTTGAGCTTTTGGTGTAGTGTAGAGGTCACTGCCCCAGCTTTGTGAATCCAAGGTCGACCCAGTAAACAGGAATAAGATGGACGAATATCCATCACGTAGAAAGTTGAGTCGAATACTTGAGAACCCACACAAATTGGAATGTCTACCTCTCCATGAACCATCCTCTTCGATCCGTCAAAGGCTCGAACAATGATGTTGCTAGGTTTCAACTCCAGGCCTTCACAATCCAGCCGGTCTAAGGCCTTCTTGGGCAACACATTCAGGGAAGAACCGGTGTCCACCAACACGTGCGCGAGAGTAGTGCCCCTGCATTCTATAGAGACATGCAGGGCATCATTGTGGTTCTTTCTTTTGGCGGTAAGGTCAGCATCCGAGAAACCCAAACCATTGTCAGCTGTCAAATTGGCTACGCTATCAGTAAACTTGTCTACAGAGGTCTCTTGTGGCACATGGGCCGTCTTTAGAAATGAAATCAGGGCCTTAGCATGGGCCTCCGAGCACAGTAGTAATGAGAGCATAGAGATCTTGGAGGGGGTATGCCCCAGCTGTTCAACAACATTAAAATCACTCTTGATTATTTTAAGAATTTCCTCCATCTCTTGCTGGGAGGCTTCAACATTCACAGACTTTGGTGCCTCCATCCGGGCAGGCTCATCATCAATCCCTTTGCCCCGAGCATTAGATGACTCGGAAGCAGGGGAAACAACTTGATCAGAAGTGGAAACAGGTGCACTTGCAGGCGTTATTATGAGAGGTCTTCGAATAGTTGGTGGCGCAATGTCAGGCGAGAAGAGCCTGCCACTGCGAGTTACTTTGGCTGGACCGGTGATATTGCTGATGCTGGTACCAGTATTGAACTCTTGCTTTATTCCATGTACATATACATCTGCCCCATAGTGCCATGGGACAGCCTTATCAGATTCATAGGGGAGGGGCCCCGGAACAGTAATAACAATGGGTGCAATAGTCATGATTTTAATTGGCTTCCTCGGGGGAGCCTTGATTGGATTGTTGAAAATTGTAACGACGGATACCTCTTCCACAGGAACAAAAGGAACAGTGGTTTTCTTGAACAGAATCTCTTTGCTGTCCATCAGGCTTTGGATGCCTAACTTCAGCAACGGACAACCAGTAAGGGAAACAGCACACAAAAGGCAACCTTCGCTACAACCCGGAAATAAACCGGCCAGCATCAGGTTCCTCTTAACAGTCAATAGAGGAGTAACTACATCATTCACAGAAACGACATACAAGTCTTCATCAATGGCATTTACTCCATGCTGGGGCATAGGAGCAGTCACAACATTTGGCCTCTCAGGCGCCTCAAATTGTATCTTCTTCGCATCAATAAGGTCCTGCACCTTATTTCTTAGGGCCCAACAGTCATCAGTAGAATGCCCCGGGCTATCGGAGTGATAAGCACAGCGGACATTTGGATTATACTTCGGAGAGGCAGTATTCACAACCTTCGAGGCCTCCCTGACAGTCACCAAGTTGGTTGATAGCAGCTGCGGCAAGATTTGTGACAAGGTCATACTCAGCCGGGTAAATTCTCTTCTAGGTCTTTCAGCCCTGGGTTGATTGGTTTGCCGAGGAGCGGCAGCAGGTTTAGCAATCACCACCACGTTGACAGATTGGCGGCGCTCTGGTTTATCTTGCCTCCTAGGCCCATACACAACACTGGCCTCCTTTTTGAAGGGCTTCTTCTCAGAACTTGAAGACGCACCTTTCGGAATCTTTCCTGACTTCATACCAGCCTCTATCCTCTCCCCAGTCAGAATGAGGTCAGTAAACCTTGTACACGAATTACCGATAAGTTGATTGAAAAATGGCCCGGAGAGGGTCCCCAAGAACATATCTACCAGCTCACGGTCTGTTAACGGAGGCTGCACCCTCCCAGCCAGGTCCCTCCACTTCTACGCATACTCTTTAAAACCTTCGCCTGATCCTAGCGACATACCCTGGAGTTGGGTACGTGTAGGAGCAAGGTCGGCATTATATTGATACTGCTTGTAAAAAGCAGTAGCCAACTCCTCCTAGTTACGAACTTTGGTCCCATCCAGCTGATAGAACCATTCGAGATGAGTACCTGAAAGACTCTCCTGGAAGAAGTGGATCCACAAGTTCTTGTCCACTGTGTACGGCTGAATCTTCCGCACATAGGATCTGAGGTGTAGCTTAGGGAAAGACGCCCCGTCATACTTCGTGAAAGATGGTGCCTTAAACTTGTGAGGGATGATCACACCAGTAGTTAAACCCAAGTCTCCGAAATCCAAACCAGGCACTTGCTGAATCTCCATATCGTTCAGACGGTCTTCCAACTGCTTGTATCTGTCTTCAGCCGGAGGATACTGTTCCTCATTAAAATCAGTCTTGTTGTCAGAGACCATCAGACTTGGAGCCCTTCCCCCTTGAGGACTGTCTTTGCCTACAGAAGAACCAGCTTCCTCATTCTGCAGAGTGTTACCAAACCTCCGGCCCGAGTTGAATAGAACAGTTCTCTTCTTCTTCTTCTCCTTCTTCAGGAGCAAAGCCTTCAGCTCTTCTTGTCCTTGAGCCAAACCCATGATCAACTCCTGAAATTGTGCGTTCTGCGCCTGAAGGGCCTTGATAGACTGCTCGGTTGATGATTCAGGGTTCATGATGCTGAAATAAACAGCGAAGAACATTAAGCAACCTGAAAAGAAGAGTACCTGTGATGCACATGATGAATGGAATGCGTATGATTTATGTTTTCAAAGACAATCGGGAATCCACTTTGTAAACAAAAAGGAACACACTTCATTAGATTCAACTTTGAAATTTAAATTGTTCAACAGGTTGCCCTTAGGCGTTACATAAAAGTGGAAATACTGAAAAGGGAAATAAAACTGTAAAAGAACATCCAAAACTTATTAGTGATCCCATGGTCTCCTCTTCTCAGTACGGATGTAGTCATTCAGAGCCTGCTCATTCTCCAATTGCTTTGTCAGCTTCTGGATCTTCAGTTCCTGCTCGTTAAACTTTTCCCGGTAAGAATCCCGTTCTTCTCGCAGTTGCGCCCAAGACCTTTTTAATGTCTCATAATCAGTGGGTATCTGAGGAGGGGGGACAGTTGGAGGAGCCCCCTCTTTGTCAGGATACTCAAGAATGATGGGTCTGACAGCTTCGTACGGCATACCTAACTTCTGAGCACGGATGCGGACCCATTTGTAGTAAGCTTCCATAGGCAGAGAAGTTTTTGGCCCCAACTCTTGTGGGTCAGCTTTATGAATTTTGTCCCAAGCCTTGATGAACCTACGTCGCAACTCGTCACTATCCACCTGAAACTCAAAACTGATGTGAGGTACCAACATCTCATGAGGCCCTGCTCTCCTAGCTCTTCCAAACTGACGGAGAGCTAGACATGGATTATAAGAGATTCCTCCTTGGGTACCAATCAGAGGGACATTGGGGTATTCTCCGCAACGATCAATAACAGCTATCTCATCCAAACCTCTGAGGGTCCAAATGATGTCCTTATCAGTGAGAGACATTAACCTATGAGCCCAACCTCTACCTTCCTGGTTCTTCAGCACGAACTTAGGGAGGTGCGAAATAAACCACCTCACCAACAAAGGGATGCAGCACCACAGAGTTCCTCGTCTCCGGGAAGTACGAGCATAAAGTTGTTGCAGGATGTCACCCAAGAGAGTGGGCACAGGGTTTCGAGACATGAAGATCCTTATGGCAGTGACATTAATGAAGTTGTCAGGATTAGGGAACAAGACTAGACCATAGATTAAGAGAGCCAGGATGTCTTCATATGCCCTAAAGTCCAAGTCATTCCAGAAATTGTTATCTTTACCAATCAGAAACTTATCCAAGAAACCCTTAACTCCGCTTCTAGTCACCCAGTTGTCCATTACTTCTTGGTGGGTCAAGGGAAGAGCTGCAGCAACCTCCTCAAGCCTAAGAGTCTTTTCCCAACCAGTGTAGGGAGTTTGATCCAAGATAGGGATACCAAGCAAATCAGAGAACTCTTCCAGGGTAGGGACCAGCTGGAAGTCTTGAAAGGTGAAGCACTGGTACAGAGGGTCATAGAACTGGGTCAGGACACTCATCAGCTGTTGGTCCCACTTTGTCGTGACTAAACTGAGAAGAGAAACATGCCTCTGAATGAAGGAAGTAGTATTTGGAATTCTGCTAACCAACTCTTCAAGCAACTCAGTTGGGTGAACAAAGTTGAACCGGATAGTATTCCTTCGCATAGGCATCATGATATCCTACAAAACAGAGCAAAGGTGAAACCCTCTTGTCTTTGAAATGGTCAGTCCTTATGCAGGATGCATGCAATGTTCATGATGGCATGATGTTATGATAAAGCACACCACAAATATTTACAAAGGCAAACATGATAAGGCACACAAGTCACGCAAGACAAGCCCTTAGAGTTTAGGCCAGCATGAGGTCTAGGTATTACCCTCTTTCAGTTTGTTGGTTCATACCTGTCCTATCAGAAGTAATCGGGTTCTAGAGGATCCCAATATCACTGACTACCCTCAATCGGTCATAACTCCAGCATCGCAATCTTTTCTTGCGGCCAGAACCATCACGAGAGTTTAGCCTCAATGGGCGTAGCATACTGCTACTTTTCTATTAGCCAAGTTGGGTCATTTAAGGTTCTAAGGTCGGTTGGTGTTTAATGACTCCTCAGAAGAACCATATTCTCCTCGTTGCGACATAAGGTATATCGGTACAGACCAAGGCGCCACACCAACGTAGCCACTGCTTCACCCATGTCGGTCTACGCCGGACAGGTCCCTCACAGCTTATGCTACCTAATAGGGTATCCCTAGATCCGGGTTAGGATCTATGTAACTCCCAAGACAGTCCCACAATAATAAAGCAAGCAAGTCAAAGCAATTGAAAACACAGTGATCTTAGTCCTAAGGTACACCTCACTTTATAAGATATCCCCAGCAGAGTCGCCAGTTCTGTGATTGGTGGATCTGGAACTGACTGTTTAACGCTGGATCGCGAAATGTCGCGGAAGCAAGAGTCGCCACCGTCTTTTATTTTCTCCAACATGGACAGGACAAAAGCACAGCAAAATTCCTTATGAGATTGTCTCTCGGTTCGGGAGGTAGATTTATAGAAAGGGAAGGTGTTAGCACCCTTTCTATCCATGGTTATCCATGGGCTCTTAGATACTCGCTCATTTGTGTTTTCAAAATTGTTTGTTTGATTTTCAAGTGTGAGTGGGTTTGAAAAAGTTTCGTTTAAAATTTCAGTTCAACTCTTGTATCAGTCCTCAAGAGTGTTTGAAAAGTTGTTTTTGAAAGCTTTTTGAAAAGTGTCGGTGTGAAAAGAAGTTTTTGATTTGTTTTGAATTAGAGCAAGTATCTACGAGTCATCTACCTACCCTAAGGAATTAGGCTGTGTAAATGTCCTTAAGGTAGTGCCATCCCACCATTGAGAGGTAGGTAGCACCACCGTTGGAGGTGTTCGGGTCAATTCGAGTTTAGGGACAGTGGGGTTACCGAGCAACAGTAAGACACCTTAGAAGCTACCCTTATGCCATTGATCTTTTTATTCCGAGGCAACTATTCCGAGGCAACTTGTTTCGAGGCAACCGTTTCGAGGCAACTAGATCAATGGAACATAAGGACTCACTAAGACGTCCTATAGTCGACGACCACGTTTCGAGGGGCAAGGCAACGGTGTGGTCACCAGAGCAATAGTAGGACACCTTAGAAGCTACCCTTATGCCATGTTTATGGACATAAGGACTTACTAAAACGTCCTATACTCGACGACCACGTTTCGAGGGGCAAGGCAACAGTGAGGCGTACCCTAGGAGTGGTGTGTGAATTGTGTGTCATTTTCAGTTATTATTTGTCTTGTCATGCATTGGGTGAGCTACGCTTTGATTTTATTTGGGCATACATTCTTTCATGTGATTAACAGTTTAAAGGGTGCGGAAATTAAAATGCGGAAAATAAAAGTTCAACGCTATTACAAGGCGCGGGTCTATACATCGCCAAATTAACAAAGACCCGATTTAAAATAAAAGTGCGGAAAGTAAATGTCCTAATTATTATTACAAAGCTTTGGGGCAAATACATAATATTAAAAATGAAAAATAGAAGCAAACGTGCGAAAAGAGATTATAATCGAAGGTGCGAGGGTGTTGGACCCTTTAAAGAAATTAAATGAAATTAATAAATTAATTAATGATTAAAGAAGGAAAAAGGTTATTTTTTATATTTTTGGTATTTATGAAAAAAAGGAAAATTAATTGATATTAAAAGTTAAATAAAACCCTAATTCTAAATTTGTTTTTAATTATTAAAAAAAATTGTTTAAGTTTAACCTAATTTAGTCCTAATTATTTAATTACAAGTATTTACAAAGATATTTAATAATTAATAATGATAAAAAGGTTATTTATTAAGAAAAAGAATAAAATACTAAACCCTAATTTTTAGTTTATTTAAGAAAAAAAAAGATTAAACTAAAACCTAATTTTACTAAATTGATTTATTAAAAGATTTATTTACAAAAAAAAATATTAATGAATTAAAAATTAAATAAACATATTTTAATTTTGACTTTTCTGATTTTTTTGTGTTTTTGTATTATGAAAAATTAATTTTATGGAATTAAATAAAAGCATTAAAAGAATTCAAGAAAGAAAATAAAAAATAACAATAAATGAGAAAAATGTGCAAACCCATGGGGTATTCAGACCTAATTTTGGAGGTGTATGCAAGGAATTTAGGCCCATTAGAAAGCTGGCCACGTTGACTTTTTCAGCTTGCATGCTCATTCATGGACTGAGGCACATGGTGGATGCTTTTTGGTGGCCATCAGATTGAATTCCTGGGCGCGTGGCAAACCAGGAGCTGGAGTTGTATGGTGGTCTTTAGATGAGAAGCTGCATAGAAGCATATTGTGAAGAAAAATATGAAATATACAAGGGGACCTGGGAATCGAACCCAGGTCCCAATACCTGCCAGCCAAGTCATCTTCCACCAAGCCAAACGCGTTTATTCGTTAACTTAATGGACACTGATCAATATATGCAAAAAGTGCAATTATTCTGGAACAAACGAAAAAACGCGCCAATGATTTGAATGCACCACTCACGTTCCTCCATGCATCATCTTCTTCAATTGTTCTGAAATAAAAAGCATTTAAATAGAGGGGGTTTTAAACCCCCAATAAACTCAAACTGAAAAATAGCGAATAAGTCATATGCAAATATAAAAAGGGCGCGATGGGGGGAATTGATTCGTTGGAAGGTTCTGAATCCAGTGGTACAGGTCTCGTAGCCTAATTTTTCCAGATGAGGAAACCCCCAAATTCAAACTTCTGAAACCCTAGAACACTTTCATGGTGGATTTCTGTACAGACAGCCATTCTTCAATTGAACGATACCATTAGCTTTAGAATGATCACGTTAGTGTAAATCAATGGTTAAAAGTTACAAATAATGCATGGAAAATGGAATACGATTATCAAAATTTTCAAGAAAAGTGAAACACTGTTATACCAATTCCTTGAGTATGGAGGGTTGGCTTTGATTGGAATGGTTTCTTGGATGTGTCAGGAGTGTAATGGAATAGTTATTTGGCTTTGAAACGAGCTCTAGCTGTGAAAACAGTTTCAAGGTTTTTTTGAAAAAAATGCAAAGTTGTCCTTGTGGTTTTTTGCGCAGCTTCTCTGTTCTTAGGATTAGGTTTATGTTCCTGCATATATGTGGAGTGAATTAGGTTAACAATCCAAGCCCAAAGTCCTTGCATTCATGTTTTTGAGATTTGATTTTTCCATATCTTTTTCAATCCTTTTTCCATTGAAATCTTGCCAAATTTAGATGATTTTGTCCCCTTGAGAAGGTGCACGAAATCTCTATCACATGTGGAAGGTATTTGCTGCATAAAAGGATTTAAAAACATTGATTTGCTATTTTTGTCATATTTAATTTTAATTAAGTGAATTAATAATAATAATAATAATTCAAATAATTAATAAAAAATGATGAAATAACTCCCTTGGGTGTCAATGGGTCGTGCATATCTTTTGGGTGATGATTCATGGAAGAAAATGAGGCCCATTAGCAATTTTGAGGCATTTGAAGCAAAGTTGACTTTTCAAAATTCCCAAACATTTCCCAACTTCCACAAGGCATATCTTGCTCAATTTTTAAGCTTTGATCATGTTCTTGGACATTTTGGAAAGGTCTTGAAGTCCTCTAACCAATGCCTTTGGTCCCATGTAATTTTGATTCACCAATCTCAAGTTATGGTCTTTGACTTAAAGTGCCTTTTTGTAGACTTTTGAAAATGACCTATAATGTTGAGATTGATAACTTTTTGTGAGAGCATTTCTTGGACTTGAAGTGTGAAGATGAGTTGTAGGAAATGTCATTCTATTCAAAATGAGCTTTGGATGTAATTTTTCTGATAAACCATGTGGAAGTTATGCCCTGGTCAATTTGCAGTTGATTTTTTCAGCTGTCCAAATATAGAAACTTTTGCATCTTGAGACTTTTTGAGCCATGCCTTGAGAATCATGATCAAGAATTGATCAAATGATGTTTGTGGCTTCAAAATAAGATGTTGACCAAAAATTTTGACTTTTGACTGTCAAATGACCATTTTGCCCCTGCAGTTGACTGTGAAGTAATTAGGGTTTTTGACTGTGCAATTTTGTGCTGTGAGTCTTGAAACTTAGCATGAGGATGCTTGACAATGTATGTAGGCATGTGGGACTTGATTGGACCTTTGGAAACTTCAATTTCTTTGCCAGAACCAAAACCCTAATTTTTGACTGTTAGGAGGCCATTGGACTGTGCAACTCTTGAGTGATTTTTGAACCATGATCTTGGCAAATCTTGAAGAATATGGGAGGGCAAATTTTGGGGTACAACACCCCCGTAGAGAAAAAGACACCCAAAAGACAGTGGTGTTAGCTCTCCCCAGCCGAGATTCGCAATCGCGAGTGAGTCGGTAAGATTCTCCCCAAGCAGAGTTTATCTATCACCAACAATGGAAGACCATCCCCAATGAAGTTTATTTCTTCCACAAACAGAAACTTTATCCCCGACAAAGTTCATCATCGCCAGCAACGGTAATTCATCCCCAGCCGAGGTTATTTCTCCAAATCAGCAGACCTTCTAACAGAGTATCTCTTCCCCATGGAGTCATTCTCTCACCAGTTTATTCTCCAACAGAATTATTCTCCTGCCAAGTTATTCTCAAATCATCTTTAGTCGTTATCCCCAGCGAGCGAAACTCTTTATATTCTCCAGCAGCAGTCCGGGATTTATTTTCCCCAACTAGAGAACATCATAAAAACATTACACCTCCATACATCATGGCATGCATATACGCATCATACAACACAATCTCATTTACTTTGAGAACATCATTGCTCGATACATGTCATGCATCATGACATTACATACGACTAACTCTTTACATTTCAGGAAATTCTCACAAAGTTCAAGCTATGAACGACCGGAACGACCGGATAACTCTTTACTATCTTGATTCCTCCATCATATTGTGAAGCCCGGAGAACGACCGGATAACAGTATCAGAGTATCGTGAAGCCTGGATTACAACCAGATAATGGTATCTTTTAAACGAGCTATGAAGCCCGGATTCGACCAGATAATAGTTTAATCCCCAACAAGTTATTGTGAAGCCTGGATTACGACCAGATAGAAACACAAAGACACCACGAAGCCTGGATTCGGCCAGATAGTGGTTTATCATAAACATAAGCCGTGAAGCCCGAAAATCGACCGGATAGCAGCTTAACAAGTTATTGTGAAGCCTGGATTATGACCGGATAGCAACACAAGACGCCATGAAGCCTGGATTACGACCAGATAGCGGTAAAGACATTGAAGCCTGGGATTATGACCAGATAACAGTAAGGGACACTGTGAAGCTTGGATTTCGACCAAATAGCAGTCTACCCAGCCAATTACTATGAAGCCTGGAGTCGACCAGATATTAGTATGCCTTAAAATCAAATGGAAGCCCGGATGTGACTGGATAACCACTTGATTTCTTCTGAAGCCTGGACTTGGACCATATAAGAAGGGAGGTATTGTGAAGCCTGGATTCGACTAGATAGAAGTACAAGACACCATGAAGCCTGGATTCGACCAGATAATGGTATGACACATCGTGAAGCTTGGATTACGACCAGATAGCGGTACAAGACATTGCGAAGCTTGGATCTCGACCAAATAGCAATTTTACCTGGACAATTACTAAGAATACCGGAGTCAACCGGATATTAGTGTGCCCTAAATTCAAGTTGAAGCCCGGATGCGACCAGTTAACAACTGAATTCCTTCTGTAGCCTGGATTACGACCAGATAAGAATTGAGAAATTGTGAAGCCTGGATTACAACCGGATAACAAGTTTAATCTCATCTCCCCAGTAAGTCACTGTAATTCTGGGATTACGACCAGATAGCAGTCAATCTTATCACTATGAAGCCTGGATCACGACCAAATAGTATTACATTGTCACCTCTTCGACCAAGAGATGATTCCCTAATAGAATAACGGACAACTGAAGCTCCTAAAATTCAAACTTTTCTCAAGACAGAGACCAACATTCTCCAATGGAATCCTCCTCAACAACATGTATACACGCTCTCGCTAAGGAATCTCTTATGCGATCTACACTTCTTCCGATGGAATCTTTAAGCCCATCCCCCGACATCAATCTCCAAATGGCATCTATAAGCCCATTCCCGACATCACAAGACAAGCTCCACTTCATGCGATTGCAAATTTCTGGGCACTCTAGTGTTCAATCCTGTTCAACCTTTAGATCATGAAAGGCAGGAAAGCCAATCTACATCCTCGGGTTTAAGAAGATTAAACAGGGCCATTTGTTGTACCCCAAAACTTGCCCTCCCACATTTCTCAAAACATTTCAAGTGAGGTCTTCAAATTGCTCAAGGAAGTCCAAGGGTTGACCAGACAAGCTCTATCCTAAGGTAGTCTACCTCAAATTAGGGTTTCATGTTGCATCAAGATACTTGAGTCCAAGGTATCCCAAATGCTCACCATTGTCCTAATATGTTCTCAAGACCATCCATGTCAAGTTGCAAGCCTTTCAGAGAAAGTTTGCTCAGTCAATTACTCAAAGGCCTAAAAATCGACTGTGTTAGGGCAAAAGTCAATTGTGGCCCACATACAGTCAAACTTAAACATTTTTGGTCAACATCCTAATTTTGAAGTGTTATTCATCATTTGATCAAGGGTTGATCATGATTCATCAAGGATTTCTCACAATTCATCAAAACTCAAAAGTTGCTAAATTAGGGTTTTGCAAGAAAAGTCAACTCAACTTTGACCAATCATAACTTTCTCATACTTTATGAGAAATAACCCATCCAAAGATCATTTGGAAGAGGATGAAATTCCCTAAAATTAATCTTCATCTCCCAAGTTCAAAATATGCGCTCACAAGAAGTTATGTATTTGGACATTATAGGTCATTTTGAAAAGTCAACAAAAACACGTTTTTCGTCAAAGCCTTATACATGAACATGGAAGAATCAGTTTAGATGAGACCAAAAGGGTTGCTTAGAGGACATCTCAGGATTTCCAAAAAGTCCAAGAAAACCTTCAAAGAGTCAAAATTGGGGAAGTTATGCATTGTTGAAGTTGACCTTTTTTTGCAAAATTGCCAAAAGTCAAAAGTGCCTCAAATTGCAATTTTTGTCAAATGGGCCCAACTTTTTGCACTTGTTTTGAGTTTGTAACATGGTCCACGAGCCCTAGCTCTTTCCACTTGTCTTTATCTTAATTTTTCTATTTATTTTGATTTTTTATTTCAATTAAATCAATTTAAATCAAAACAAATCATGAAAATATCCAAACCATTCAAACCTCAAGATTTTATGCACATTTCAGGTCCCATATACGGCTAGCAAGTGAATCAAATCGTGCAAGGCATAGGTGTGCATAAAAATATTGATTTTGGCCTATTTTGGAAATATTTTCAAGTGAATCAAATCAAGATCAAAAGCCATAATTGATAAAGATTGAGAACACTTTTGCAACCCTAATTCAATCAGTGGTATATAGTGTACAATTGCAAACCAAAATCACAAGGTTTTGGAGGCGTGGAGAGAGAGAACCAAACTTGAAAAAAACTCAAAGAAAGTGATAATCTGATTTCATACTTCCATGCGTTTACAAGACTCCCAAGCCATCTCATTCGCTTCTTGGGCATACAAGGAAGCTATACCAATAAAAAACAAGCATCCTCGTGCCCAGAATTCATCTCCACGACCCCAACGGTTTGCCCTTATTTCCAAAAATTGAATCTTGTTATTCTTGCACATTCATCATGTTTCAATAGCATATTCAGAATCCCTAACATGTTTGCAAGCTCATGGTGATAATTAATTTCATTTTTGTTAGCTGTATTGAAATCCACCATGGCTAGGTTTTGTGTCTCATTTTAGGATCTTTCTATGCAGGCAAAATTTGTCCACAAGAAGGGCACCATGATGCTCAGCAGGCCAAGGCAATTTGATCTATACCATTAGATTTTGTTTATCATGCTTGTGTGTGATTTTGCAATGTGCAGGGCTTGTAGTGACGGGCGTTTGTCCGTAGGTAAAAGTCTATGACTTTTACCAACGGAGGGAGGAAGGAGATGACATGCGTGGCTCCATCTCATTCGTCCATTTGAATTCTGGTGCATTTTTTTATTTTCCCCCCACTAACTTGCATTATTATATATTATCAATTGTTGTTATCCTATGTACAACACGTGCACACAGCTCTGTTGGTAATAAGGCTAGTGGAAAAGGCCACAGGACCTGGGTTCGAATACCAGGTCCCCCATGTACTTCATATTATTTTTATTTGAATAATCAGGCATGCACACAAGGCGTGGAGACCACCATGTACTCTCAGGATTCAACCTTTGGATCTCCAGGAAGCCATATATGAAGGCTGTCATTGAAGGACCATGATGCCCCCTGGTCAATGCACAACGCTGGATCAGAAAGGTCAATGTGGTTTAGTTTGTTTTGGGCCCAGAAAATTGCTCAAGACACCCCCCAAATTGCTGATTCTCAGGCCCATTACTTTTCTTCTCTATTCTTTTATATTTTCTTAATTAATTCATTTAATTTATTTTTACTAACACCAAAAAAATTAATTCTTTTTTTATAAAATCCTAAAATCAATTTTTCATCAAAAGTAGATTTAGGTTTTATTTTTTGTAAAAATTAATTTAGTTAGTTAATTTAATTTATTAGGTAACTTTAATTCCTTTTGTAAATAAATTAAAGACAATTAGAAAATTAGGGTTTTAGTTTAATTTAATTCCTATTTTCTTTCTTTCTTAAAAAATAACCAAAAACACAAAAATAGGTCAAATAATTATTTTTATTAATTTAATTTAATTATTAAGTTTGTACATATTTAATTCAAACCCTTATTTTTCTAAAATAATCTAAAATAACCAAAAAATAAAATTTTCTTCTAATTAGGTTAGACGGGGTCAAAACCCTAACTTCCTTTCGTTCTCTATTCGTCACACCTTTATTTGTTTTTATTTATATTGATGTAACTGCTCACAGGATGTAATCGGTTAATTAGGACTTTTTCCTTTATTTATCGTTTTGACGGGTTTTTTGGCTATGTAATTAATACCCGAAGCCTTGTAATAGCGTAGCTTTACTTCTCGCATTTTAATTTCTGCAAAATATTAACTGTTAGATGGTAATAGGGTTGCATGACAAGAATGTATGTTAACTTTAAAACGGTTAGCAAACCCTAAATGTGCAAATATGATAAACTTGAAACTGAATCACTCGCACATGCGCACTCCTAGGGTATACTCTCACTTCGGTTGCCTTCGGTAAATGGTCATTAAGTATAGGATATTTTAGTAGTCGCTCTCTTGTTTAAAAGATCAAATGTCCCGTTCGGAAAGGTTGCCTCGGAATTGTTGCCTCAAATATGATCTTAAGACATTAGGGTTATTACTAAGACGTCCTAACATTGCTTTAGTGATCGTACGTCCCTTTCGAATTGACCCTTACAACTCCAATGATGGTGCTACCTACTCACTAATAGTAGGATATCACTGTCTAAAGGAAACGAACATAGAACAATTCTTTTTTCGAGTAGGTAGATGCTAGTAGTTACTTGTGCAAAAAATCAAATTTTTCCACACTTACACTCTTTTCAAACAAAGTTTCAAAAACACTTTGTAACACTCTTGAAGACAGAAGCAAGGGTTAAATCGAAGTCAAACAAAAACTTTTTTCAAATCAAACACACACAAGCAATTTTGATAATGATGAGCAAGTACCTAAGAGCCCATAGAAAACTACGGATAGAAAGGGTGCTAATACCTTCCCTTTCTATAATCTACCCCCATACTCAGAAAATTTCGAAAAAGGAATTTTTCTGTGCTTTTTTCCTTTCCAGTTAGATAAAATAAAAGTCGGTGGCGACTCTTGCTTAGCGCGACATTTTGCAAACACAAACGCAAAATGCAAACCAACATTTTCCTAAAACAGTTATGGTTCTGCCACCGTATCACAATACTACAAAAGAAATCAAAGACATTCTGGGAAAGCAGGAAGAGTCAAGAACTAAGATCAATAGCTTGTTGGAAGCGTTGTTCACACATCTTCCCCCTCCTTCTTAAGATTTAATTTAAAACTGTTTATTTGTAATCTTTTATCTTTACCTCCTTGTTTTTGAAACTTGTCATTGCATTCTGTTTTTAATATAAATCATCTTTTTGACTCTGATTATATTGCTTTTTGATACCTGACAAAAAGGGGGAGAAAGTAAGATATTTTCAATAACAGTATACCGGGACAAAGTCTCAAACATTCTGAATATTTTAACCTCTACTTTCTGAAAAGCTTGAACAGGAACACATTTTGATAAGAACAGAAGGAGGTGCATCAAAAGCTCTGACGAGAAGGAACTTTAGGTAAGTAATCAACTCAGGGGGAGTCTCTTAAACTTTTTGTTCTATATTTTTCATTGAAAATTCTAGTTTTTGTCATCATCAAAAAGGGGGAGATTGTTATAACATATTTTGATACTACAACCCTTAATTAGATTTTTGATGATAACAAACACAAAGAACAAATATGCACTCTAAAAATTGTGTTACTGTGTATGCAGAAGTTCTGACCAAAGCAGCATCAGAAGTTAAAGTTATAGAAGCTTTCACACTGAGGTAATCAGAATCTGCGCTGAAGAATGATGATTAGAACATGCGCTGAAGTGAAGAATACTCTGATTCTAAACAGAAGGTTCATATACAATCAGATTCTCACAACTCTAAGTCATCAATGTTCTGAAGCAATTGCAGCATACAATATTGTAAGATTTTGAAGCGTTACTATTCAATAAAGACAACATCACTTGTAACGGCTTCATTCAGACAAGATCTTCTCAATATGGAAACTGCTTTAATGTCCATTATCACGCTTAATGTTGGACATGATTCCTTTGCCAACATAAACAAGCTAAGAGATAAAATCGTTCACGATTTTTTCAAATTCTACTTCAATTCATCTCAAAAGGCTGCAAGCTTACATACTTATTTTCTACGCTCTAAATTGTGTAAACTATCACAGTTGTGGTAACTGTTTTTGTAACAAAAAACAATCATACACAAAATTCTTGTATCTTGATTAAGATAGTTTTTCCTTGAGATTAACCGGATTGTGGTTGTACACAAGAGGACTTTGACAATTGTCAAAGTAGTGATTGTAATCAGTTTTTGATTAGTGGATTAAGTCCTCGTTGGAGAGAGGCGAAATCACGTTGACGGGTGTACTGGAGTAGTTTGAGATCAAACGAACCAGGATAAAAATACTGTGTCATTGCGCATTTGATTTTAAGTTTTCAATTCAACCCCCCCTTCTTGTGTTTTTCACTTCTTCAAGGGGGAGTTGATTAATCTTGAAGTGTTTTTCATAATTAATAAATTTCTTGATAACAATCAAAGCCAAGACCCACTCATCAGTAAACTTTAGAAAACCTTTTTGTGTGTGTGTGTTCTTCATTCACCTTCATCTGAAACCCTTTACTAACATCTTGTGTTTGTAGATTGTTTATGAGATATTTTAGAAATGTTCATCATATTCATCCTTATTCTTATTCCATTGGTTAAGACTTTCATCTTTAAAGATTGGGTATAAAGGGAGACTGGTGGTGCATTAGGATATCTAATGTTTTTTGTGAATTTTGTTCTTTGTAATAGGTGAAGGTATTGTTTCTTGAACTTCGTTTGGTGTTTGTTGTTTGTCATCAAGAATAGAGTTTTCATTATACTCCCAGGAGTACATTGGCGAGATTGCGTATCAAATGTCGATAAGGAGGGGATGGAAGTTGTTCTTATTTGGTGGAGTTGGAGAAAGATTGCTCGCATACAAAGTTAGGAGTTGTCCTATCAACACTTGGCTATGGTAATCGCTCAAAGAAGAGACCAATGGAATCAAGTGTATTGCCATATACGAATACTCGGACAAAATTATTATAGAAAGAAAGGTTATAGGATCAATATCTTTTAGAGATATTGTTTTTCTTAGCAATTGAGTATCTGCATCGACAGAGGGAATTATCCTTTTATAGTTCGTTGTAATCAAAATTCTTATAAACAAACTTATCAAAATAGTATAAGATCATGATTATTTTCCAATGGTTTTAAACACCATTTAAGAGTGGAGTAGGCAATGCAAGGACGAATGGTTAACCAATATATATATTTTGTGTATCTTTTCTTCTTCCCTCACTTCTTTTAGTTTTCTAGTTTTCATTATTTTGCTATCACATTATTGCATCATGGAACTGATTGTATACCATGTAAGTTAGGATTTGCTTCTAGAAATTTAATGTATAAGCTTAGGTTTGTGGTGTATCAATCTTATTAAAGGGATTGTCTTTTGATAAACTAATACCTTCCTCTTAAAGAAATTTTTCACTATACACAAACCTATCTTGAAGAACCTCCTAAGAGAATGTTGAACACGTGACTCCATACACAAGAGGACGGTGAATTGTGGGGGTTTGAAAAATGTTAGTTTTAAACAAAATTATTTTCTATATCAGAGTTTGAAAACATTTTCAAGAAAATATTTGAATATTGCAGCCGAAAGTTAGAGTAAAGAAAACATAAGGGAAAGTGAAAGATAAATCAAAATATTGTACTAGGGAATTAATGCTAAATCCCCCAAGCAAATCTTTTAACATGTTTAGCTTTGAATCCAAACAAACACTTCCTAAGTAAGACAAATTCACTCAAGAGGAAAAAGAATTCTTCGTTAATTTAAAATATCATCATTTCAAGAATAATTTCCTCACTTAAACACAAGAAACTTTCAGAAAGCACTATGGTCAAATTTATGGTAGAGAAAGAAAAAAGTATTTTAGAGAGAGTGTGAGAAAAGTGAGAAATCTAAGTTTTTTGTATGTGAAAAATTGAGGGGATAGGCCTATATTTAAGACCCAAAGGTTGATACAAAAAAGGAAACTATCCATGAGAAATATTAATTGTCCAATCGATTGGGTCCTCATTCCAATTGATTGGATGACCTAAATAATTGAGTATTTTTTCCCATTTTGGAAATATTTGATAGAGAGTCGTTAGGCTTCATTATGACACCGTCCCAATCGATTATGGACTCATTTTTCTCTTATCCAATTAATTGGGTATATAGTCTAGTCGAGTGGACAGTCCAAAACACACGTCCTAATCATTCTGACTGCTTCTAATTTTCCTGGCTTTGCTTCATATTATTTTTAGGTTATTGTCTTTAAGAAATGGAGTTTTAATAAAAAAATTATTGAGTGGGTGATTTATCCATATTATTTTACGAGAATGCTCTTTTGTTTTTAAAAAATATTGATCACTCAGATACGATCGGGTGAGCTTTCATAATTCCTTTCTTTATCATTTTGAAGCTTCAAGTCTTTGGAGAATACACCAATCCCATAAGAATTTTGTTAGAATATTTTAAGAGATGAGGCTTAAGATATCTTCAAGTTCAATTCCATCATGAGAGGATATCGCATCTATCATTAATCTATAACTATTTGGCTTTATTTAGAGGATGTTTGGTCAAACTATCTTGTGGATATTTGACCTCTTAAATAGATTCTTGCCTTTTAAAGTTGAAATTTTGTTCCCGGGGAAACCAATGTCGAACACAATGTTGAAACAAGTGGTCTAACAAGTTAAAATGGGTTTAATACAAAGATGGATAACAATGTAGAGTCAACGTAAATGCAATTAATAACACCAAATATTGGTAACACAGTTTGGTGAAACCAAACCTACGCTTGGAGGGCACTCTACCAAAGAAAGGAAACCTAAGTATTATAGGAACAACAAGCCCATGTTGTTCAATGCCTCTTCATAACACTATCCAATGAATTTCTATTTAGGACCCCCTAAATATGAGATTCCCTCTCACTTTCTCTCAATCACGAAGCCCTAGTGATCAACTTAAATAACAACTCTATTGATCATTGAATTTACAACTCAACTAAGACAAACCAATAACTATGCCAAGTTATTGAAACATCGAGTGGTGTACACAAAGTTTCTACCATAACCCTTATTATGGCATTAGTGTGGAATACAAGTTACAAAGACTCAAACCCTAACACAATAATACTAATCTATGTGCACAAAATCCATATCTCAAGAGTGTGACTTGAGCCTCCTTGTATATCAATGTATTCTAGGCTTTTCTCCTTTGGATATCTGATTTGATTATCTCAAGAAAATATCAGAATATGTTGGATATGATCTTCTCCTCAAATATCTTAAACAATAAGATATGATTTATTTATAATTAAAATTAAAATTAAAATATATTTTAAATCCAATTTGAACGTCTCCAGTTTTTAAACAAATAAACCAAATCATTGCTAAAATAACTGCAACAAATCTGATCAAATCCTAATATGAATTATGCACCAATAAACATCTATATGATCTACTGTCAAGGCCATATTTTGCGTTGCACACATATTGAAGCATCAGGTTCGATATGTTGCACCAGTACATCCAAATTAACTCTTTAGCTTGAATTTTTAGATCTTCTTTGTAGAATGAATAATGGATAAAATTATTTGAAATGATACTTGTGATAATATTTGTTTATTATAAGAGACAATATGTTAAAAACACATGTTGGAACATCGAGTTCTACATGTGTCCCTTTTGTATCAGAACAAGCTTGAATAATCTCCATGTTGTTTTGCATAATGTAACCGATCCAAAAGGAACTTTAATCTCCGCCTTTGGAAGCTTTTGGAAAAACAACTCTTCAAGCAGAAAACTCCATTAAGTATCGAAGATCCCATACTCAGAACACACATCGACAATAGTAGAATTAAATCCATCAGAGCACACCGGCAACATCTGAAGTTAGCAACAATTTTTAGCATAAACAGAAAATTATGAGGTAGTTACACACATGAGTTTGCAAGTCAGGGGTCATGAGGTAGTTACACAAACATGAGTCGTGAGGTAGTTACATACACATGATAGAACTACAATATCATTCATTAGAATTCTCCAACAAAGTCAGTCATGCAATCATTCAAGATGAGTTGGTCATGCATGAACACACATGAGTTAGTAGTCAGTAGATAAAGATCATAATCTACTACTAACACACATTAATATCAACACACGCAAATCTGGATTAAATGTTAGGCCAGATGTTGCAGCATGTGTGCTTCCCATATAAAACCAGAGTTAGTACTCGTTGCATCAAATAATACTAATGACACCATACTTCAGAAACAGTTGTAGTCTTCAAAAGTTTTCGTAAGTCAATAACACAAAATAGAGTAGTAGATTAGATCAGTGAGAATCTTGCTACCCCTTATCACACCATTACTCCCCCTTTTTTTCCATAATTTTTCAAAGGTATTCCTCAGTAATATTGGTCAGTCATCACAGAGGTTAGTATGTTAGCACATACACACATCAGATCAGAAATAGACAAACCAAAACCAATAGTACAAATGTTGAACTCAATGCTAGAGTATCATGATAATTATTGGGACAAAGTTACACAAACATAACAAAATATACCAAGATACAAGGGCCAACCAAACAAAACCACCTGAAAACCACTTTCTTTATTCATCTATCCATAATCTGCATTTCATGTATGCAACCTAGTCTTCATTAGCCTATAAGTCAGATTTATGAGCTTTAACTGTTCTCTTCTTCAAGGACATCATCATGGTCACAAATTTCTTTCTAATTATGGTTTCTCCACTTGATAATCTAGATTTTCTTAGTTAATGAGCCTTATCCTTCTTCTCATACTTGTCTTCCTCCATAGTCTTGGTTTTTTCAGAAGAGTGACTCATTGTTGCAAGTATTGAAAGACTTGAACAATTTACAGAGAATGAGAATGAGACTATCCTTGATTGTAATGTTGGTCTAGATATATGTGTTGCACCCCAAAATTTTCCCTTTGAGTTTTAACAACGGTTAACTCAAGTCTCACACACATTCATCTCCATATATATTTTTATCTGCATCACAATCATTCATAACATGTCTTCTCAAAGTGTGGGATCACATTTTTCCTTAATATTAGGGTATTGAAGAGGAGAGGCTCATCTCTCAAGAGTTTTGTGTCATCATGATCATCATTCTTAAAGCATCATCAATTATTTGGTCTCATCATTTTGGTTTGAGGAAATTAGGGTTTTTGGCCTTCATTAGAGAAAATCAGGAATTACGGTTTTGTGTCCTGGAATTCAATGTTGGTTAATTCAAATTATCATCAACAACACCATCTCATAGTCATCACAACATCTCAATTGCATCATGCTCACAAAATTTCATTGGTTATAGAGGATTTGAATTCATTAAGAAAAGTCAACTACGAGTCAAACTTTGACTTTTTGGTTTTTTTGGTCAACCATGGGTTTCATAAGTCAAGTATCATGAAAATAAAGTCAAAGGAGTCATTTGACCAAAGGAATTAGGAGAAAGAATCATAAATCATTAAAACGGAGTTGAAAATTTCACTAAGAGTAGTGAAATCCCATGGTTAAAATGTCATTTTTTGCAAAGATATAACTTCCTCATTAACCCATCATTTTTCAAGCTCCAGTGCTCCAATTGAAGAATGATGAGTTCTACAACTTTTCCAATGTGGGATGTGTCGTACCCCAAATTTTCCCTACCATTACGATTATATTTTCAATTTTAAAAATGGAAGAGAGATGTTTCGATTAAGGATGGTCCAGCAATATCTGATGGCCCATTTTCAAGAATCCAAGTCAACAAGGGAGTGTGTCTTAATTCAAGGGAGTAGGGATTTCTAAATTAGAAAGACCCATATGCCCGTAGGCCCATTTACGAAGCATGTTGGTCAATGGCCCATGAGATTCGAATATTGGAAATTATTTCAAAAGGAAATTAAGTTTTAATTATATAAAGCCCATTTGAGTGTTACTGTTTTAGTTCAAGAAAAAAATATTGTCATTAAACATTGCCTTGATTAGTTATTTTACAAGCCCATTAACAGCCTCTAAGCTGGCCCATTTGGCATTTGTGAAAAATTATCTAATTCTTACTGTTACTATATTTCTGTTTTAATAATTAATTTACTTTACAAATTATTAGTAAATTTAATAAAATGTTTTATTGTATATATTATTAAGAGTTTTGTTTTGGGTAAGGATCTGTTGGATCAATGACTCTTGTTATCCGCAACATTTGCAATAAAATGCAAAACTAAAAGTCAGTTCTCCCACCGTATTACACATACGATCAACTCCATAGGTCACATAGAACACCACTAAGGAAGCACAAAATAAAACCAACAGATCCAAAATAAGAGTTAGACTAGAAAATAAATTGTTGGGGAACAACACGACTTTGGGGATGGCTATAAACAGGTAAAGCCAAAATCAAGATTAAAGAATCCAAATGTATAGTAATATTTAAATGAAGGGAACTCTTAAAAATGAAAACAACAAACTATCAAGGAGGTAACCATTAGGAAAGGATTACCGTCTCGACTGGGGAAAGAAACTTAACTCCATTGGAGGAAAATCAACTCCGCTGGGGAACATAAAACTCAACTCTACTGGGGTAAAGCCCAAAGAGGAGACAAAGTATCATCAACTCAATAAATGAGGAAAAATAAATGGATTACAGCGATCGACATATAATTGTGAACTATACACTCACAGAGGAGATAGCAAAAAGAGAGTAACATTTGAAGAATGGAAAAACACAAGAAAGGGGGGTTTGAATTGGAATTTTTAGAACTTAAAGAAAAGAACACGTTGGTTATCCTGGTTCGTTTGAACTCAAACTACTCCAGTCCACCCGCAAAGGTGATTTCTCCTCTCTCAACGAGGTCTTAATCCACTAGTCAATCTTGATTACAAATCTACTATGACAACCATCAAAGTCTTCTTGAGTATAAACCACAAGCCAGTTTTTCTCAAGGAATTTATCTAAACAATATTTGAATATATTTTATAAGAATGTTTTCTAATAAAACAGTATCACAAAGATGTTTTACACAGTTTTAATTTCGTACGTTTGAGGATGATAAAGATAGAAGCGTTACTGTGCGTGAAAAATCGTAAACAATTTATCCTTCAAACATTGTTTAAATAGGTGAAGCATGTAGAAGCTTTTGGAATGTTGATAAATGACAATTAAAGAGATTTCCAAAAATAAAGATCCTTGTTCCCTTCCAGCCGTTACTTTTGAATTTGTAATAATTGATTTATAATGCTTCAGAACATGCTTTCTTCAGAAGATGAAAGTATCTGTTGCTTCTTTCCAGAGCTTTATGGATCAGAAACATGGAGTCCTATTTGCAGCGTTAGAACTTCTTTAAGAGATGTTTGAGAATCAGAGTTGAAACAGCTTTTTAAGTCATCTTCTTATCTTCTACTATCAGAACTTCTCTGCAAAACAAAATATAAATTTAGGGAGCATAATTGTTCTTTGTGTTTGTTATAATCAAAACTCTTACAAGGGTTGTATAATCAAACTATGTTCTAACAATCACCCCCTTTTTGATGATGACAAAAACTAGGATATTTCAATAGAAACAGAAAGAACATAAAGCATTTTAAGATCTCCCCCTAAGTATAATACCCAGATATAGAAGAAATACTTCCCTGAAGTTTATTCTGATCAGAGTTTTTGATGGATCTACTTTTGTCTTCACTGGAGTTTTTGTTCTTGTTTTGCTTTTTATAAAAAATAAGAAGTTATGATATTCAAAATGTTTGAGACTGCGTCTCGATACTATTATTAGAAATATCTTACGTTCTCCCCCCTTTTTGTCAAGAATAAAAAAGCAATATAAACACGTTAAGCAATAAAAGATGAGTTGTATTAAATAAGATTCCAATAACACATTCAGAAGAAAACAACACAAAAAATTGTACATAGTAAAGAAAACTATTTTCAAAACTAAGATTGAGGTGGAGGAAGTCGTGTGAACAGGGTTTCCAACAAATTCTTAATCTGAGTGTTTGACTCTTCTTGTTTTCCCATCATCCCTTTGATTTCCTTGCATGTGTCATCTTACTTGTCTAGTCTCTCCTTGAAGACTGCATTTTCTTTCTTCAACTCCTCCAGAGTTTGCAGAACCAGAGATGAAGAAGGTATATCAATAGAAGGTGCCACCTTTTCAGAGTAAGCTGTGGCAGATTCTGACTCAGTAGCTTCTTCAATTTCCTTGCCTTTGTCTTGAACTGTAACCAGAGGCAAAGTATCATAACATGGTTCATCAACTTCTAAAGGCTGGTGATCTTCCCATGGGGCATTGTCCAGCAGAAGAAGAAGTTTCTTTTCCCAGTGGCGCAAAACTTGATCCTTAAAAGAATTCAACTTATCACAGAAGTTCTATGGAGCAATTTCATAACTCAACACCTTTAGTTTCTGGGATTCAGAATTGAACCATTTTCTGAACTGGTTCCAATGTGAATCAGAAGCAATAGGATTCAGATTCTCTAAGTAGGCTAGCTTCAGAGAGTTAACCTATTCAAGTATCTCTGTTTCAAAAATCAGCAAATTTTTACCAACATCTGCCTTGGTGATTTTTGGTTTTGGTTTTGGAATGACAATTTTTTGAGAGATAGAGGCAAGATTGTCTAGCGCTTCTAAGTCTATTTCTGTACGAAGGTGATCTTCTGGATGGTTGATTGGAGAGGGAGAATCATTAATAACAATGGGTGAATGAGGTGTGTTTGGTGGAGTGGAATGGTAGGGAGATGGAGTTTTTGGGATGTCGTGGATTGTGATTGGTTGTTGGGCCATGAGAGGGCACGCTATTCCAGGAATGGGTGAAGTGGTATCAGAGTAAAAGATTTGGATTTTCTGGTTGGGAGCATGAAAGTTTGGATTTTCAAAGTGGGGAGCTTGAGAGTTTATATTTTATGATTGGGAAGTTTGGAACACCGGATCAAATAGATCATTATCAGAAAGAACTTGAGCAAGTTCTGGATGATTTTGGTCTAGATGGGTAGTAGAACGTGCTTCGTCCAGAATGTTTTCTAGAGTAAGTGAAGGGTCAAACTCAATAACAAAATCATCAAAGGTTTATGGTGAAGGGTCTTCTGTGGGTTTTGGAGAGGAAGGGGTTTCAGATGTTGATAAAAGAACTGATTCCACAATAGAAATAAAAGAAGAATTACCTTTCTTCTTAGCATCCTTGGGAACCTTCTGAGAAGATCCTTCTCCAGAAGCTTTCCTTTTCCTTGATTTCTTGAGGACAACCTCTGGATCCTGTTGTTGCAAATCACGAATGTTCACCTATGGAATAGTCCTGTCCATTTTGCAAGCCTTTAGATATCTGACAATGATTTCTAGAGAAGCATTTGTTTGAGAGAAATGAGGGAAATCCTTCAGAGGAAATCTTCTTTTTGTAATGACTTCCTTGGTTGTAATAGTTGTATCCTTCTTGATGGTATCAATGATCTTCAGATACTTCGCATTCAGAGGTTTTCTAGCACATGCTTCCAGAGTGCTGACCTCTTGAGCCTCAGTCAGATATTCTACCAGTTTGTTTTTCGTCAGAATATGTAATATGAGCCTGCCAAGAGGTATCTTGTCCCTCTTAGTCCATTCTTCTTCTATAGTATCTTTGACGCTTGTCTTCAGATGATTAAACAGAAGATGAGGAAGATTGACCTTTGCCATGGTTTCTATGAAGTACAGAAGAAATTGCTGATCAATGTTGATAGGTTAGAGCATTTTTCTGCCATGTTGCTGAAACGAATGCCTCCGTCGTCATTACCTATCAAACATGCAATAAGATCCTCAGAAATAACTAATTTCTTTCCCAACACAAAAGAAGTAACTTGATGGTTTGAAGCAGTAGCATGAATCCATAATTCTTTAACTAATCTTGGAAAGACTGAACCCAGTAGACGATCAAAATACTTTGTCCACTCTTGAAGTTCAAAATCATGAGTAAGATCATAACCATTTTCCTTCATACTAATGAAGTCCGCAATGAGTTCACAAAGAACTTCTAGAGAATCAACTGGAGTCAGGAGTGTTCTTAAAGTTTCTTCATACCTTTTTGCTGTTGAAGAAGCCATTATTCACATAGATATTTTGATGGTTTTTGAAATAAAATTGCACACAAATAGTAGAGAGAAGAAGTGAGAGTGAAAAAGTGAAAGTGAAAGTGAAAGTGAGTGGTATATTTATAAAAAATAGAAAACTTAGTTAACAAGAAAAGAGTGAAAAGAAATGATTACATAGCATTAATGATTCCTGAAAATAGGGAGATGGTGTGGACATATAAAATAGTTACCGATACGACACGAGTCTCAATGCATCCAATCACGCTTTAGTCTCTTCAGAATTTGAAAGTGTGTTCAACTTTAGATAATCCTCTTATGAGAGGATGACAGATGTTGATGTTGTGAACTGCATGTTTCTATCTTTGAAATGAACCGTTTGGGAACTGTTTAGATCTTCTTAGATAGATCCTGATACAACTGTCCTTTTAACTTCTGAAGAATTATTGATCAGATGTTCACCAAAAGAAATAAAATTCTAAGGATTAAAGAATACATAAACAAAACTCTTATTCCGGACATAATTTCATGCTGAGATGTTTTAGAATGAAATTAAACCTATCTTCAGAAAGGGGTTTAGTGAAGACATCAGCCCATTGATGGTCTGTGTCAATAAATTTTAGTGAAAGAATTCCTTTCTGAATATAGTCCCTAATGAAGTGATGTTTTATTTCTATATGATTATCCCTTGTATGTAAAATAGGATTTATAGATTAAAAAATGGCAAAAGTATCTTGGTTTTTCTATAAAACAGACCAAGATTAGTAGTACCTTTCAGATAGTTGAAAATTCACTTAACAACTATTAAGTGAGATTCTCTAGGATCTGATTGGAATCTGGCACATAGACATACACTATATAGAATATCAAGTCTTGAAGCTGTAAGATATAAGAGATAACCAATCATACCTCTGTAGATCTTCTATTCTACCTTTTTACACACCTCTTCCTTTTCCATAATGCATGTAAGATGCATTGGAGTTTTGGCTGGCTTACATTCTGATAGGTCGAATTTCTTCAGAAGTTCTTTGACGTACTTGCTTTGGTGTTTGTATGTTCCTTCTAGAGTTTGATTGATTTGGATGCCCAGAAAGAACTTGAGTTCTCCCATCAAGCTTATTTCAAACTCTGCCTGTATAGACTTAGCAAACTCTCTTCCCATAGAGGCTTTAGTGGATTCACAAATAATATCATCTACATAAATTTGACAAACTAGAATGTCATTTTTAAATGGCTTACAGAATAATTTTGTGTCCACCTTCCCTCTGGTAAAATAATTTTCTAATAGAAAGCTACTAAGGTTGTCATACCAAGCTGTGGGAGCTTGTTTCAGACCATATAATGATTTCTTTAGTTTAAAGACATATTCTGGATGTTTTGAATTTTCAAAACCAGGGGGTTGGTGCACATAAACTTCTTTAGCAATGTACCCATTTAAGAATGCACTTTTGACATCCATCTGATAGAGAGTGATGCCATTATTTACAACATCACAAATTAAAAGTCTGATAGATTCTAACCTGGAGAATGGAACAAAGGTTTATGTATAGTCTATCCCTTATGGCTGACTATAACCTTGTGCCACCAGCCGTACTTTGTTTATGATGACTTCTCCTTGTTCATTCAGCTTGTTTCTGAATACCCATTTTGTTCCAATGATGTTGAACCCTTTTGGTTTGGGAACCAGATCGCACACATCGTTTCTGGTTATTTGGTTTAATTCTTCCTGCATTGAAAGTATCCAATCATTGTCCAGAAGAGCTTCATCAATGGAAGTTGGTTCAATCAGAGATACCAATCCCATGAAAGATTCTTCAGAGTTTTTGAATGTGGATCTTGTTATGATTCAGTCTTCTTTCTTTCCCATATTTTTGTCTTTCGGATGAGCTAAGCTGCTTCTGGTTTGTCTTTTCTGGAGAGGTTCTTCAGTTGTTGCTGTAATATTTGTGACATTTTCTTCTAGAATTGTCTGTGATTATTTGTGAGAAACTTCTGATGCAATGTCTTCGGTACCTATAAATTGGACTTCTATATCTGCAAAATATTTATCTTGCTTTGAATTTTGAGAGCCAAGCTTATCATCAAATCTGACACTGATTGACTCTTCTATAATCTGTGTTTCTGTGTTGTATAATATATAGTCTCTTGAGCGTTCAGAGTATCCTAACATAATACACTTTTGTACTTTAAAGTCAAACTTGTTAGATGTTATTTAGTGTTAAGAATTAAAAAAATACATCCAAATGGATGGAAATACGAGATGTTGGGCTTTCTGTTCTTCCACGGTTCATATGGAGTCTTATCCAGAATAGGTCTTATGGAGATTCTATTCTGAATGTAGCACGTTGTGTTAATTGCTTCTGCCCAGAAGTTCTTAGCAATGTTACTTTTGTTGATCATGGTTCTGGCCATTTCTTGTAAAGTTTTGTTCTTTAATTCTACAACTGCGTTTTGTTGGGCAGTTCTAGGACAAGAGAAATCATGAGAGATGCGATTCTTATTAAAAAATAGTACAATTTTTTTTCTTCAAATTCTCTACCTACCATGATCACTTCTGACTTTAACAATTCTAAGATCTTTCTCGTTTTGGACTTGGTTACGAAAGGCAAAGAACACACAGTGTGACTCGTCCTTGTGTCTCAAGAAATTTACCCATGTCCATTTGCTATAGTCATCTACGATCACTAATCCATACTTCTTACGACTAATGGATGCAGTTTTCACTGGTCCAAATAGATCTATATGCAGAAGTTATAATGGTCTAGAGGTAGAAACAACATTTTATGCTTTAAAGGAGGGTTTTGCAAGCTTGCCTTTCTGACATGCTTCACACAGAGCATCTGAGCTAAACTTTAGTTCAGGAAGTCCCCTGACCAGATTGAGTTTGTTAATCTGAGATATTCTTCTTATACTAACATGCCCCAATCTTCTGTGTCAGACCCATTGCTCATCGCTAATATACAGTAGGCATTTTACATTCTGACTTTTCAGTTCAGAAAGTTTTATTTTTAAATGTTGTTCTTTCTGTTTCCATTAAAGAGGAAAGATCCGTCTTTCTGACTAACTGCTTTACATGAGTTTTGATTGAAGATTAAATCATAATTGTTATCACTTAATTTACTTATGGATAACAAGTTATGCATTAATCCATCTACTAACAGAACATTAGTTATAGAGGGAAGATTACTGTTACCAATAGTTCTAGAGCCAATGATCATCCCCTTCTGGGTGCCTCTGAACCCTACACAGCCTCTAGATTTAAGCTCCAAGCTTTGGAACATATTCTTTCTTTCCGTCATGTGTCGAGAGAATCCATAGTCCAGGTACTAGGATTGGCTTTCAGTATTACTGTTAAAGATATCTGCAACATAGACAATTTTATCCTTAGGTACCCATATCTTTTTGGGTCCTTGTTTGTTAGAGTTACCAAAATTTTGTTTGAATTTTGGTTTAGTAGAAAAAGCATTACTAGTATACTTTAAGTCATATGTGTGCCCATAGGTAAAGTGAGAACTCAGAGGAGTGTGTTTAATAACCAAATCCTTAACTTTCTTAGGTTGAGATACTTTACCTTTGTATCCTATTCCTTTTCTTCCATTTCTGCTAACTCCGTAGATCATTGAAGCCTTCTTGCTTCTATCTATGTTTTTAGCAAGAAATTTCTGAAAGCTGCGATCATATTCCTTTATGATCTTATCAGGTTTACTAGGAACTTCTGAGATAGTTTCCTTCTGAGTATTTTGCAATTCATTTTCAAGTTTTGAAATTTTTTCTTTCAGCTCAGAGTTTTCCAATCTCAGTTTCTTAGTTTCTTCAGAGTCAAACTAGATCCTTTTTTAGGTTCTGGTTTATGAGTCGAAGTTTCTGATACCTTTCTAGAATTTCTGACAGACTCTCTTCTAATTGAGATCTAGAAAATTTAGAAAATACCTCTTCTTCCTCTGAGTCTGATTCTGATCCAGATGATTTAGTATATTCTAACACGTTGTCCATAAGGGCAATGTTGTCTCTTTCATCTTCTGATTCTGTGTCTGCTTCAGAAGAGTCTGAGTCATCCCATGTTGCCATGAGACTTTTCCTCTTCTCCTTAAAGAACTTCTTTTTAGGTTTCTCCTTTTAACGCTTTGGACAATTGCTTTTGTAGTTCCCTTGTTCATTGCACTCATAGCAGACAATGTCTCTTTTGCTTGACTTAATGTATCCAGAAGATGATTCAGACTTTCTGTATCCAGAAGATGGTTCAGACTTTCTGTATCCATACGATGGTTCTGACTGATTCCCTGTTCTTTTAGAATTTCTGAACTTCCTTTGCCTGTGCTTCCACAACTGATTGACTCTTCTGGAGAGAAGAGAAAGTTCGTCTTCTTCTGATGAGGATCCACTAGAGTTTTATTCTATTTCCTGCAAAACTTTAGATTCATATTTTTTGTTAGATTTAAGGGATAAAGACTTACCTTGCTTCTGGGGCTCATCTTCTTCTAACTCTATATCATGACTTCTGAGAGAGCTGACAAGTTTTTCTAGAGAGATTTTGTTCAGATCTTTGGCCAGTTTGAGAAAAGTGACCATGGGTCTCCATTTCTTTGGTAAACTTTTGATGATCTTCTTTACATGATTAGCAGTTGAGTACCCTTTATCCAGATCTTTTAGCCCAGCAACCATAATTTGAAATCATGAGAACATTGTTTCAATGGTTTCATCTTCTACCATTTTGAAGGCTTCATACTTCTGAATTAGCACAAGAGCTTTGGTTTGTTTGACTTGCATGTTGCATTCATGCATCATTCTCAAGGAATCAAACATGTGCTTTGTCGACTCTCTATTTGTGATATTCTCATACTTTGTGTATGAGATAACACTCAAGATAATAGTTCTGGCCTTGTGATGATTTCTGAAGTCTCGCTTTTGATGACTTCACATTCTTTTTCTGTCAATCTTATGACCGATTTGATCAACGTAATGTATGTACCCATCAGTCACCGTATCTCAGAGATTAGTGTCATGAGCCAGAAAGAAACTTTCAATTCTGTCTTTCCAGTAATAAAATTTCTCTCCATCAAATATTGGAGGTTTGCTGTTGATTTTGTATTTTTCATCATGGTAGTCATTGTTGATGTTCTGACTTGGCCCCACCATAGTTTTTTTCTTAGCTTGGATCTTTTACTGACACGATTAAGAGTTTGTCCTCAGAATCAGGCGCTCTTATGCCAATTGAAGAATGGAAAAACACAAGAAATGGGGGTTTGAATTGGGATTTTTAGAACTTAAAGAAAAGAACACGTTGGTTATCCTGGTTCGTTTGAACTCAAACTACTCCAGATCACCCGCCAAGGTGATTTCGCCTCTCTCAACAAGGTCTTAATCCACTAGTAAATCTTGATTACAAATCTACTATGACAACCGTCAAAGTCTTCTTGAGTATAAACCACAAGCCAGTTTTTCTCAAGGAATTTCTCTAAACAATATTTGAATAAAAGTTTATAAGAATGTTTTCTAATAAAACAGTATCACAAGGATGTTTTACACAATTTTAATTCCGTACGTTTGAGGATGATAGAGATAGCAGCGTTACTGTGCGTGAAAAATCGTAAACAATTTATCCTTCAAACTTTGTTTAAATAGGTGAAGCATGTAGGAGCTTTTAGAATGTTGATAAATGACAATTAAAGAGCTTTCCAAAAATAAATATCCTTGTTCCCTTCCAGCCGTTACTTTTGAATTTGTATTAATTGATTTATAATGCTTCAGAAGATGAAAGTATTTGTTGCTTCTTTCCAGAGCTTTGTGGATCAGAAACACGGAGTCCTGTTTGCAGCGTTAGAACTTCTTTAAGAGATGATTGAGAATCAGAGTTGAAACAGCTTTTTAACTCATCTTCTGATCTTCTACTATCAGAATTTCTCTGCAAAAAAATATATAAATTTAGGGAGCATAATTATTCTTTGTGTTTGTTATCATCAAAACTCTTACAAGGGTTGTAGAATCCAACTATGTTCTAACAAAATCAACTTACATGGGATCAAAAACTACTGACCTGAAGGACGTGAATAGAAATGGTAAAATAAGACCGGCTCAGAGATGACGATAAACATCAACACTTATGACTAGAAACAAAGGATTGACATCAGCACTTATGGTTGGGAACAAAGGTTGACATCAGCAGTTATGGCTGGGAATAAAGGTTGACATCAGCACTTATGGATAGGAACAAAGGATTGACATTAATGCTTATGGCTGGGAACAAAGGTTGACATCAGCACTCATGGCTGGTAACAAAGGTTTGACATCAGCACTTATGGTTAGGAACAAAGGTTTGACATCAACACTTATGGATGGGAACAAAGCTTGACATCAACACTTATGGCTAGGAACAAAGGTTGACATCAACACTTATGGTTGGGAATAAAGGTTGATATCATCACTTATGGATGGGAACAACTTAACTCTATTGGGGCAAAGTCAAATGAGGAGAAAGAGATAAATGCTAACTAACGAATGACAGTGAACTACTAACTCAAAATTGAAGGTAGAAAAAACATAGAAACGGGTCTCAACTTCTTCTTTAATCAAGATATCACTTCAAAAGGGTAAGAACTGCTGTAATAATCTTTCAACGAACTGTCTTTGTTATATTGAAAAGACAAACCATCCATAGGAGTAAAGCCTCAACAAAGAACTATCTGCCATAACAAAGAGACTACCATCCATCGGAGTAAACCTCAATAGCAAACTATCTCCCATGACAAAGAGACTACCATCTATCAGAGTAAAACCTCAACAACAAACTATCTCCTATAATGAAAAGACTACCATCCATCGGAGTAAAACCTCAACAACAAACTATCTCCCAAAAGTAAGAGACTACCATCCATCAGAGTAAAACCTCAACAACAAAATATCTCCCATAATGAAAAGACTACCATCCATCAAAGTAAAACCTCAATAACAAACTATCTCCCATAACAAAGAGAGTACCATCCATCAGAGTACGAACATCTTCTCTAACATTAACATAGTTACTGCAGAAGTACGTGTTGCTCAAATAAATAGACTGCCACTTGTTGTTACGAAAAGGATTGAAATAACACTATTGGGAAATGAATCTTGACTTCGTGGGGAAATACTGCCACTTGCGAGTCTATATTTAAACTACTCAGATAAGATCAATCAATGGAGTGGAATGAAGAATGTTAAATAGCCTTTGAAACAATAAATAAATATTTGCAAGAGCCATAGATTCCAATGCCACTTGTTCCTGGAAGACCATTAATCATGTACTTGACATTGTTTGAAGAATCTATGGGATGTGTATTAGGGAAACACGACGAAATAGGTAGAAAAGAGCATGGCATCTACTACCTAAGCAAGAAATTTACAGACTGTGAAATTCGATACTCATTCCTCGAGAAGACTTATTGTGCTCTGGCTTGGGCCAAAAAACGACTCAGGAAATATTTTTTAACTCACACCACGTGGTTAATAGAAAGAATGTATCCTTTGAAATATGTGTTCAAAAAGCCAGCTCTCATCGGAAGAATTTCCAGATGGAAGATGTTGTTATCTGAATAAGACATCCAATATGTTACTCAAAAGGTCATCAAAGGCAATGTACTAGTTGATCACCTATCTCTTCAACCATTGGCAGAATATCAACCAATGAAGTTTAACTTTCCGGACGAGGACATCATGGTTATAGGAGGCTATGAAATAACAAGACCATACGAAGGACCTGAACTTGGGGCACGATGGAAACTCATGTTTGATGGTGCTTAGGATGCACCGGGACATGGTATTAGGGGTAGTATTGACTTCTCCAAAGAATTTTCATAAACCTTATACTGCGAGGTTATGTTTTGATTTTAATAAAAATGTTGTTGAATACGAAGCTTATATATTGGGCTTGGAAGTAGCTATTGATCTAAGAATTAAATACCTTTAAGTATACGGAGACTCAGTGGTAGTCATATACCAAGTCAATGGTGAATGGGAAAACTGACATTCCCAATTAATTCCATACATAAATTATGTTTTGGAGGTAGTTATAGAATTTATGGATATTACATTGACTCACTTTTCCCGAGAAGAAAATCAGATGGTAGATGCCTTAGCAACTTTGTATGCCATGTTCAAAGTAACTTGGCCAAATAACAAACCACGCATCACGATCAGAAATTTCGAAGAGCCTGCGCACTGCCTCGTAGTTGAAGAAGGGTCGGATAACAAACCTTGGTTCTATGAAATCAAGAGATATTTAGAAAAACAAGAATATCCATAAGGTGCCTTAATAATAGATAAGAGACCTATATGAAAGCTAGCAGCGAAGTTCTTCTTAAATGGGGATGTACTATACAAAAGAAATTATGACATGGTTCTACTCAGGTGCATAGAGAAACGTGAATCAGACACACTCAAGAAAGAGATCCACAAAGTAACTTTCGAGACTCATACAAATGGACATGCCGTGGCTAGGAAAATCTTAAGAGTAGGGTATTATTGGTTGACGATGGAAGATGACTGTTACCATTATACGAAGACATGTCATAAGTGCCAAATCTATGCTGACAAGGTGCATGTGCCACCAACTCCATTAAATGTCCTAATTTTATCGTGGCCATTCTCAATGTGGGGAATTGATATGATATAAATGATCGAACCAAAGTCTTATAATGGACACCAATTCATACTAGTCGCCATTGATTATTTTACCCAGTGGGTAGAGGCTGCATCTTATGCAAAGGTGACAAAGCAAGTGGTTACTTAACTTATCAAATAGAATATCATATGGAGGTATGGGGTTCCTAGCAGAATTATTACAGACAATGGGTCCAAGTTGAACAACAAAATGATAAAGGAGTTATGTGATGATTTCAAGATCGAACATCATAACTCATCACCTTATCGACCCAAGATGAACGGGGCCGTTGAATCTTCTAATAAAAATATCGAAAACATCATTCATAAAATGGTGAAGACATATAAATATTGGCATGAAATGCTCCCCTTTGTATTACATGGCTATCGTATCCCAGTGCATCCTTTGACGGGTGCAACTTCTTTCTCTCTTGTTTATGGCATGAAGGTTGTACTCCTGGTTGAAGTGGAGATTCCATCAGTATGAGTTCTCATGGAAACTAAGCTTGAAGAATCAGAATGGGTCCAAACACGACTTTATCAGCTCAACCTCATTGAAGAAAAACGCTTACAACTTTGTGCCACGGTCAGTTGTATCAAAAGCGGATGAAGAAAGAATTTGGTAAAAAGGTTCATCCTCGAGTGTTCAAAGAAGGAGATCTGGCTCTCAAGAAGATTCTGCTACCTCGTCTAGATTCTCGTGGTAAATGGACACCTAACTACGAAGGCCATATGTGGTTAAAACAACATTCTCAGGACGAGATTTTATCCTAAAAACAATGGATGGAGAAGAACTACCACATTGGAGAAATAGCAGTATCAATTATCCTTTTCATTGCCATTTTCTATTTTATATTTTTTTTTGTAATTACCTTTTCCTAGGAATTGCCTCATGTACTTTGGCCTATTCAGAGGCATCTTTCATTAATAAAAACAATTTATTTTCAAATATTTTTCAATTGTGCTTTTCTTTTTCGGACTTGTTTGCAAAATACTACGATTATTTCTTGTAAACATTGTGTCAATTTTTTGGGGATTTGGCAATAAAATAAAGCATTTGACAAAATATTAAAAAACGCTTTGGTTAGAAAAATGCCAAAATAAGTTCATGCCTACGTCTATGATATAATTATCAGCATCACACTGAAGTTGTTCACAACAATATATCAAAATACAAATCAACTTAGAGATACCACAACCAGCAATAGACAACATTGGGAAGTCAGTGACTCGAAGAACCCAATGGTCTAAAAGGAGAAAATTAGCAAAACATTCATAAACAATTGTGTGAAAATAAATATGAAATACATATCATTATAATTGGGAATTGTTGTACCCCAAAATTTTCCCTCTCATATTTCTCAAAACACTTCAAGAAAAATCTCCAAGTGGCTCAAGGTTGCTCAAGAGTGGGTCAGACAAGTCATCTCCTAAGGCAATCAACCCCAAATTAGGGTTTTGTGTTGCACCAAGGTCCTTGAATCCAAATGACCTCAATTTCTCCCCAATGTCCTAATATTTTCTCAAGGTCATCCATGTCAAATTTCAAGCCCTGTAGAGGAAGTTTGGTCAGTCAATTACTCAAAGGGTCCAAAAATCGACTATGCTAGGGCAAAAGTCAACTGTGACCTATAAACAGTCAAACTTCAAGATTTTTTGTCAACATTCTCATTTTAAAGGATATTTCATCATTTTATAAAGGGTTGATCTTTATTCATTAAGGATTGCTCAAAATTCACCAAGACTCAAAAGTTGCTAAATTAGGGTTTTGTAGGAAAAGTCAACTCAACTTTGACCAAGCATAACTTTCTCATACGTAATGAGAAATGAACCATCCAAAGCTCATTTTGAAGAGGATGCAATTTCCTACAATCCATATTCATACCCTAAGATCAAGAAATGCACTCACAAGAAGTTACAAATTTGGACATTATAGGTCATTTTTGAAAGTCAACAAAAACACCTTTTTTGCCAAAGCTTGTAACTTTAGCATGGAATATCAAAATGAAATGATACAAAAAGGGTTGGTTAGAGGACATCTCAAGCTTTCTAAAAAGTCAAAGAGCACTTCAAAAAGTTCAATATTGAAGAAGTTATGCATTGTTGAAGTTGGGCATGTTTGCAAAATTGCCAAAAGTCAACTATCCCTAAAACATGAAATTTTGTCAAATGGGCCCATTCTTTTTCACTTGATTTGAGCTTGCATCATTGTCCATGTGTCCTAGCTTCATCCATGATCCCATATCTTATTTTTTATTATTTAATTTGATTTTTAATTCAATTTATTCATTTTAAATCAAATAAAATCATATAAAATCAAAAGTATTTATAACTCATGATTTTTTGGTTGCTTTAGGCTTTGAATACAGCTATTATGTGAATCAAATTTGCATCAAGTCCATTGGTTACAAGAAGATATGATTTAGGCCAATTTGGAAGGTTGTAATGGTGGAATCAAATCTAATTCATGAGCATATGAAAAAATATGTACACCCGAAAAGTCGAAAACCTGAAAAGGCAGCTTGGGTAAAAAAGGGTATCTCGGTGGACTGAAAACCCGAAAGGGCGGTCCAGGCAAAAATTAGGGATCAAAGCATACGATTATGTCTCGTCATCTCGTCACTGGCATACCAGAAGAAGACTTGTCATTTTGACCGAAAGATACCAAGCACCTCATAGGTGGGGATAATAATCGATCCACAGGGCCTCCGCAGGCACCTTCTCCCATAGAAACAAGGGCAAAAAAGTCTCGATGCAAGCCATCGTCATATCCTTAGCACGCGTCCCAGTAACATTCACTCCCCGCAGAGTAAGACAGTAATGATAGCTCTCCTCAACTGAGACATGCAACCGTGAATGAATCGGTAATATCCTCCCTAAGCTGAGTTCATTCACCATCATACTGAAAAGGCTTAATATCCCCGGCATTGTTAATATTCCCCAGCGGAGTATAAGAATGTTCCCCGGCAGAATACAAGATATCCCCAGTGGAGTTAAAATTTTCCCAGCGCAGTCTGAAAAAGCTTCCCCAATGGAGTTGAAGAATCATCCCCAGTAGACTCCAGAAGTTCGTCCTCGACAGAGTATAAAAATGAATATCCCCAGCCGAGTTCAAAGGAAGATTGTCCCCAGCAGAGCTCAAAGGATTATCCGCATTAGAGCCTAAAAGGTTATCCCCAGTAAAGTCGCAACTGAAAGATCATCCCTAGCGGAGTTCTTTCCTTTCACAAACAGGAATTCATATCCCTAACAGGATTCAATATCACCAGCAACGGTGATTCATCCCCAACGGAATTTACCAGTGGAATCCTCAGCAGAGCATTTCTTCCCCACATAGTAATCTCCTCATAAGTTTTATGCCCCAACGGAATTATACTTTCCTGCAGGTTTATTCTTGCAATCACCTTCGTTCTCCATCCCCAGCAGAAATGAAGAATTCAAGTCTATTCTCCAGCAGTTATCCGGGATTTATTTTCCCCAGCTAGAAAAATTACATTTCCATACATCATGATACATGCATATACGCGTCATACAACATAATCTCATTTATTTTGAGAACATAATTGCTTGATATATATCATGCATTGCATACAACTGACCTTTACCTTTCAGGAAAGATGCAGTTAAAGTTCTCAGCTATGTCGAAGACCTGACCGGTTCTTAAATCTCAACTGAATTGTCCTCGGTTGAATTTCAGATAAGGTTCTCAATCTCGACAATTTTCCTCCATCAAAGTGTGGACGAGTTCTACAATCTCAACATTATACTCTGTTGAAGACCAGACAGTTCCTAGATCTTGATGAAGATGTTTTCCTCTGTCATAGTATGGACGAGTTCTACAATCTCAACGGTATACTACATTGAAGACCAGACAACTCCTAGATCTTGATGAAGATGTTTTCCTCCGTCATAGTGTGGACGAGTTCTGTAATCTCAACGGTATACTACGTTGAAGACCAGACAGTTCCTAGATCTTGATGAAGATGTTTCCTCTGTCATAGTGTTGACGAGTTCTATAATCTCAACGGTATACTACGTTGAAGACCAGAAAGTTCCTAGATCTTGATGTTTTCCTCCGTCATAGTGTGGACGAGTTCTGTAATCTCAACGGTATACTACGTTGAAGACCAGACAATTCCTAGTTCTTGATTTTTTCCTCCGTCATAGTGTGGACGAGTTCTGTAATCTCAACGGTATACTACGTTGAAGACCAGATAGTTCCTAGATCTTGATAAAGATGTTTCCTCCGTCATAGTGTGGACGAGTTGTACAATCTCAACGGTATACTACGTTGAAGACCAGACAGTTCCTAGATCTTGATGTTTTCCTCAGTCATAGTGTGGACGAGTTCTATAATCTCAATGGTATACTACGTTGAAGACTAGACAGTTCTTAGATCTTGATGTTTTCCTCCATCATAGTGTGGACGAGTTCTATAATCTCAACGGTATACTACGTTGAAGACCAGACAATTCCTAGATCTTGATGAAGATTTTTCCCTCCATCATAGTGTGGACGAGTTCTATAATCTCAACGGTATACTATGTTGAAGACCAAACAATTCCTAGATCTTGATGTTTTCCTCCGTCATAGTATGGACGAGTTCTTTAATCTCAATGGTATACTACGTTTAAGACTAGACAGTTCCTAGATCTTGATGAAGATGTTTCTCTCCGTCACAGTGTGGACAAGTTCTATAATCTCAATGGTATACTACGTTGAAGACCAGACAATTCCTATATCTTGATGAAGATGTTTCCCTCAGTCGAAGACTTGACGGTTCTTAAATCTCAACTGAATTATCCTCGTTTTGAATTTTAGATAAGGTTCTCAATCTCGATAATTTTCCTCCGTCATAGTGTGGACGAGTTCTACAATCTCAACGGTATACTACGTTGAAGACCAGACAGTTCCTAGATCTTGATGAAGATATTTTATTCCGTCATAGTGTGGACGAGTTCTACAATCTCAACGGTATACTACGTTGAAGACCAGACAGTCCTAGATCTTGATGAAGATGTTTCCCCCAAGTTGAATTATGGACAAGTTCTTAAAACTCAGCAGAGATGTTCTCTCAGTTGAAGTACAGGCAAGTTCCTAAATCTCAACAAAGATCAGACTTCCCCCAGCGGAATCTTCCACAACAACAAGTATGCAAGTTCTCGCTAAAGAATCTCTTATGCGATCAACACTCCTTCAGATGGAATCTTTAAGCCCATCCTCGCGTCATCAATCTCCAAATGGCATCTGTAATCCCATTCCTAGCATCACCAGGCTGATACCACTTCATGCGAGTGCAAATTTTTGGGCACCCTAATGTTCAATCATCTTCCACCTTCGGATCACGAAAGGCACGAAAGCCAATCTACATCCTCAGGTTCAAGAAGATTGAACAGGGGCAGCTGTTGTACCCCAAAATTTGCCCTCTCATATTTCTCAAAACACTTCAAGAAAAATCTCCAAGTGGCTCAAGGTTGCTCAAGAGTGGGTCAGACAAGTCATCTCCTAAGGCAGTCAACCCCAAATTAGGGTTTTGTGTTGCATCAAGGTACTTGAATCCAAATGACCTCAAGTTCTACCCAATGTCCTAATATGTTCTCAAGGTCATCCAGGTCAAATTTCAAGCCTTGCAGAGGAAGTTTGGTCAGTCAATTGCTCAATAGGTCCAAAAATCGACTGTGCTAGGGCAAAAGTCAATTGTGACCTATAAACAGTCAACGTTCTCATTTTGAAGGATATTTCATAATTTTATCAAGGGTTGATCATTATTCATCAAGGATTGCTCAAAATTCACCAAGACTCAAAAGTTGCTAAATTAGGGTTTTGTAGGAAAAGTCAACTCAACTTTGACCAAGGATAACTTTCTCATACTTTATGAGAAATGACCCATCCAAAGCTCATTTTTAAGAGGATTAAATTCCCTAAAATCCATCTTCATACCCCAAGATCAGAAAATTCACTCACAAGAAGTTATAAATTTGGACATTATATGTCATTTTTGAAAGTCAACAAAAACACTTTTTTTGTCAAAACTTATAACTTGAGCATGGAATGTCAAAATGAGATGATACAAAAAGGGTTAGTTAGAGGACATCTCAAGATTTCTAGAAAGTCCAAGAACACCTCCCAAAGTTCAAAATTGAAGAAGTTATGCATTGTTGAGGTTGGGCATTTTTGCAAAATTGCCAAAAGTCAACTATCCCTAAAACTTGAAATTGTTTTTAAATGGGCCCATTCTTTTTCACTTGATTTGAGCTTGCATCATTGTCCACATGTCCTAGCTTCATCCATGAGCCCATATCTTATTTTTATTATTTAATTTGATTTTTAATTGAATTTATTCATTTTAAATCAAATAAAATCATATAAAATCAAAAGTATTTATAACTCATGATTTTTTGGTTGCTTTAGGCTTTGAATACAGCTATTATGTGAATGAAATTCGCATCAAGTGCATTGGTTACAAGAAGATATGATTTAGGCCAAATTTGGAAGGTTGTAATGGTGGAATCAAATCCAATTCATGAGCATTGATGTGGAAAGATTTGTACCAAGTTTCTTACCCTAATGCAATATACATTACATAAGGAAGGCAAAGGCACGAAAATAATGGTTGGAGGTTGCAAGAAGAGGCAGAACAAAAGTTTGAAAAAGTGGTAAAAAGCTTGAATTCCAGATCATAACAAGAGGCGTTTTCAGAAGCCAAAAGTTATCCCAATCGCTTCCTGGGTGTTCACTCAACCTTCCTGGATCAAGAGCAAGCGTTCTCACATACCACAAAGCACTGTAAGTATCACGTAAATCACCTTGGTTCTTGAATTCAGGATTCATTATTCTTGCATCATTTGAACAAATTGCTTGCATATTCATAACCCTCAAAACATTTGTAAACTTTTTGCATTATTCAATTTTGTTTATAGGCGCTGTAACCCCAAAACACCATAGCTAAGGTTGCGTGTTTGTTTTTAGGGCTTTCTTTTTCAGGAAAAATCAGGACTCTAGAAGGACATAATGTTAATCAGGAAGCCAAGACGAACTCAGCCATGTTTTTGGAATTGATTTATGTGGCCTATGGAAGATTTTAGAGCAAGCTTGCATATTTAGCTGCAGATCCAAATCCGCAGGTAATATTTGCAGGATTTGGAGGTAGAAGACGATGAGATGTCGTTCTCCCATTGGCCAATTCAAATTAATTTTCGCACATTTTTATTTTCTGGAATATAATTTGTTTTGTTTATATTATAATTTCTTTGTATTTTACTAAAAATAAAATCAAAGCAGTGCAGTGGCAAGCGTGCAAGCATATCACTTTCAGGACCTGGGTTCGAATCCCAGGTCCCCCACTTTCTTTGTTATTTTCCTTCTTCAGGTAATCACATGTACGTCCAAGCATGCAGTGCACCATACGCCTTCACACATCCAACAGCCAGATGGCCAAAGGCTAGATCTGGTGATCAAGGCTGAGAGTCCACCATGGAGTCAATTCCAAGTGCGCACACGGAATCCTAAAAGTCAAATCAGGCCAGCGCTTAATGGGCCTCAACATTGCTATATGCACCACAAAATTCAGGCCCAAACCTCTCTCTCTCTTTATTTTATTTATTTTGTTTATTAATTATTTTTTTTTTTTTTTTTTTAATTCTAACCAATCATTAAAACTCTTTTTCTTTAAAATAAAATCACACCAAAATATTTTTATTTAATCAAATTCTAACTTTTATTTTTATTAATAAACATTAATTAAATTAATTTAGGTTTTAATGTTAGAATAATTTTAACCCTTTTTGAAAATAATTAGAATTAACTAGACTTAATTAGGCTTTACTAATTCAATTAATTTTTATTTTCTTTCTTTAAATAACCAAAAATCCAAAAATAACTTTTTTTTCATTTAATTAATTAATTAATTTAATTTAGTAATTAATTTAGATTTATTTCTTTCTTAAAATAAGAAAAAACAACAAAAAAAGATTATTTCTCTCAAAAAGGGTCAAAACCCTATTTGCGCTCGATTTAATTTCTCGCACGCGATTTATTTTCTTTTATTCAATATTATACTTGTTCCCGGAATGTAATAGATAATTAGGACCATTTAATTATTTTTATCGCTTTATTTATTTTTCCGCATTTAAATTTCAAAGGGTTGCTTTTGGCGATGTAAATACCCGACGCCTTGTAATTTAATTTCCGCAATTTATTTTCCGCAAAATATAACTGTTAGATGTTTGATAATAGGTATGCATGACAAGACTGAATGTTTCAACCTAAAATCAACATAGATCACCATTAACATGTACAAAGATAAAATTAACTGAAAACGACACACTCGCACATGCGCACTCTTAGGGTACACCCCACTTGGTCGCCTTCGTACGCGGTCATTGAGTATAGGTCACTTTAGAGGTCGTCCTCTTGTCTAAAAGATCATAGTCGCCTTGAAACGGTTGCCTCGGATATCGTTGCCTCAAAACAAATGATCTAAGACATTAGGGTTACCGCTAAGGCGTCCTAACATTGCTTTAGTGACCGCACGTCCCTCATTCGAATTGACCCTTAAACTCCAACGACGATGCTACCTACTCATCAATAGTGGGATAGCATTGTCTAAAGGAAGATAGCATAGAACGATTCCTTTTTCGAGTAGGTAGGTGGTTCTTAAGTACTTGCTCTTTCAAAAAAACAAAACTTTTCACACTTACACTTTCGAACAAAGTTTTCAAAAAACACTTCATATACTCTTGAGGACAGAAGCAAGAGTTAAATCGAAGTTTCAAAAAAAACTTTTTCAAACCCACAAACACAAAGAAAACAATTTTGAAAACAATATGAAAAAGTACCTAAGATCATGTGGATAACCACGGATAGAAAGGGTGCTAACACCTTCCCTTTCTATAATCTACCCCCCGAACTTGAGAAATATCTTGAAAAAGGAATTTTTCTGTGCTTTTTTCCTTTCCTTGTTGGATAAAATAAAAGTCGGTGGAGAATCTTGCTTACGGCGACATTTTGCGAACAAAAAACGCAAAACGCAAACCAGCATTCCAAAAACAGTCAGTTCTTTCCCACCGTATCACAGGCATCATATCAACAAAGTTTCCATTAGACATCATACATATACGTATCAATTATACATTGCATTTCAAACATCATAGGTCAGGAATACTACAAGATATCTTAAGGCTTATCACCAGGTAAGTCACCTGCGTGAATCACAAATTCAAGCCTTAGCATTTTTCACATTATTACAAATACCTCGATTGAGAACAGGCATAACATGTAGAGGTACTGCGAACTAAGAATTACACTAGGCGACATATCTATGAATCATATGCGTGACCTAGTTATTAAATTTTATAAACTTTCAAATTTCAAATTTAAACATCGAACTCGCATTATTTATCCTCTAGGTTGTGATAAATGTGCAAGTCTATAATACAACTCTGTGATACGGTTCCAGAACCGACTGTTTTTACAGATTTACATTTTGCATTTTTTGTTCTCAAAATGTCGCGGTAAGCAAGAGTCGCCACCGACTTTTATTTCATCCAATTATGGAAAAGGAAAAAGAACAGAAAAAACATTTTTTCAAGATTTCTGAGTACGGGGGGTAGATTATAAAAAGGGAAGGTGTTAGCACCCTTTCTATCCATGGATTTCCATGGGATCTTAGGTACTTGCTCATCTTTTTAAAATTGCTTGTGCGTGTGCTTGCTTTGAAAATGTTTTGCTTCGTGATAACCCTTGTATTAGTCCTCAAGGGTGTGACGAAGTTTGTTTGAAAATTTGTTTTGAAAGGGGTTTGTGTGAAATGTTTTTATTGAGAAAGTACTTAAGATTCTAACTACTCGAAAAAAGATTATTTGTTCTCGTTTCCTTTAGACAGCGCATCCTATTATTAAGGAGTATGTAGCACCGTCGTTGGAGTTGTAAGGGACATTCGAAAGGGACAAGTACAATCACTAAGCAGTAGTTAGAAAACTTTAGTAGTAACCCTAGAGTCTTAAGATCTTTTCGAGGTAACATTTCTGAGGCAACATTTGAATGGGAAAATTTGATATTTTAGACTGGAGGGCAACCACTAAGATCTCCTATGCTTAATGATTGTTTACCAAAGGCAAATGAAGTGAGGTAAACCCTAGGGGTGAATATGTGCATGTGAACTTTTTCAGTTATTTAGTCTTTGCACATTAGGTGATCTACCGTTTTAAATTTTGAGCATTCTTTCCATACAATCCTATTAGCCATGCATCTAGACAGTTAAAGATTGCAGGAATTTAAAGTGCGAAAAATAAACCTAGCTAGTACAAGGCTTCGGGGAGGGGGAATTAATTACATAACTAAAAAATGGGGATTGAGACAGTAAATAAAAAAACTAATTAATCTATTACAAACCCTGAGCAGTTACAAAATAATGGACAAATAATTAACAAGCCCGCGGCAAATTAAATGCGAGGATGATTGAAATAACCTAAAACCCTAATTGAGAGAGAAAATATTTTTTGTGGATTTTTATTGAAGAAAACTATTTAACTGCAAATTAATTAAACCTAATTTCTAATTGTTTTTTAATTATGAAGGAAATTAAATTATCCTAATTTTCTAATTAATTAATTAATTAAAGGAATAAATATTTTATGAGAAAAATGATCTTGGTGTATTTTTGAAGAAAAATAATTAAGTTATGTACAATTAAAATCCTAAGTCTAATTATTTTTATTTATAAAAAGATTAAATTGCCCTAAGTTAAATTAAACTAACTAATTTAAAAAAATAAAAGTATCATTAAAAAAAGATTTTTGTGATTTGTGGTTTGTTGATTTAATAAAATATAATTTTGTGTTAATTAAAAGAAAAAGAAAACAATTAAAGAAAATAGATAGAGATATTAAAAAAGTATAGACAAAAAAACCAAATGGGCATTATGCCTTACTGAAGAGGGGGTGTATGAAACTGAAATTCCCAGGCCCATTAAGTTAAGGCCCAGTCAGCGCTGGGTCTTGTGTGGCATTGACTTGAACATGCACCATGGACCTTCGGGCTGGAAGCGTTAGATCTGGGTAGAAGTGCATCCAGTGGCTGGACGTTGATGTCGTATGGAAGGCGCTTGAGATTGTGATGTGCATGATCTGGTAAAGGAAAAGAAAATAAAGAAAGCGCTGAGACCTAGGATCGAACCCAAGTCCTCACGCTTAAATCCAATGCCACGTTGCCAGCTGAGCTATGATTGTTAATTGTTAACACAATAAAGAGAATATATAATTTATAAAACAAATATAATGTCCCTGGAACAAAAAACCGCGCGCACTGAATTCAAACGAACCAATGGGGTGATGACAAATCACCTTCTTCTACCTCCAGCCCGTTGTTTTTGGTACATAACCTATACCTATAGACCATGTCCATTGCTAAAAAGCCGTGTCATTCAAAAATTCAATACAAGCATGATAAATCTATTGTGATGGTACCAATCAACTCGTCTTGGTCTCACGAGTATCATGGTACCTCATTCATGGCCCAATTTTACTTATGGATGAAAACCCTAACAATGGTATCTGCGTGTAAAGGCTTCAAAAATACAATTAAACCATTCAATTAGCTTGCAAACATGATAATAATCACAAATATGACAATTAAAATTGCTAATGATGCAAGAATTGGGATAATCGATTCTGGAAAAAAAAACGCAAACCGTGTGAGTTACAATTGGTGTTTCTGGGTGTTTCATACCTTGCAAATAGTTGGAATAGCTTCCTGAGACGTCTAAAAATGGATTGGGATAGCTTGAACAACTTGAGATGGCCCGGGGAATGGAAACCGATTCACACTTTTCCTTGAATTTTTGACTTTGCTCTGCCTCTTTTCACGACTCCAAAACCCTGTCTTTTGACTTGTATTTGTTCAATATATATCAGAGGGTGAATTAGGGTTGTAAAAACAGATCACATCTTTGAAAGGTTTGAAGATTTGATTTGATCTTCATGGCATATGTAAACTTTCTATAATGAGCCAAATTATCCCTTTCTTGTTCCAATTAGCCTTGATTCGAATTGATCATGATATCCTTGCATTATTTGATTGAGATCCTGTCCAAAAATCAGATCAAAACATATCTTTTCCTATATTCATCGATTATTTGATTTAATTGAAATTTTAATTAACAGAAAATCCAAATAAATTGAAAAGTGAAGCAAATAACATGAGGTTGGATATTTGGGTCGTGGACCATGCTATGAGTGAGGTGCAATCATGAAATGCTAGGCCTATTTGGTAAAAAAATTCACTTTTGAGCACATTTGACTTTTGGCAATTTTGCAAAAAAGGTCAACTTTGACAAGGTATATATCTTCCAATTTTAACCCTAGAGAGGTGTTCTTGGACTTTTTAGAAATCTTAGGATTTCCCCTAAGCAACCCTTTTGGTCTCATTTCAATTGGATCTTCCATGTTCATGTATGAAGCTTTGACCCAAAAGGTGTTTTTGTTGACTTTTCAAAAGAACCTATAATGTAAAAATTCATATCTTTTGATGAGTGCATATTTTGAACTTGTGGGATGAAGATGAATTGTAGGGAATTTCTTCCTATTAAAAATGATCCTTGGATGGAAAGTTTATGATAAAGTGTGAAGAAGTTATGCTTGGTCAAAGTTGGGTTGACTTTTCCTACAAAACCCTAATTTAGCAACATTTGGGTTTTGATGAATTTTAAGCATTCCTTGAGGAAGCATGATCAACCCTTGATCAAATTATGGAAGTCACTTCAAAATATTGATGTTGACCAAAAATCTTGATATTTGACTGTATATGGGCCACAATTGACTTTTGACCTAATACAGTCGATTCTCAAGCATTTGAGCAGTTGACTGAGCAAACTTCTTTGTGCAAGTCATGAAACTTAACATGGATGATCTTGGTAACATATTAGGACCTTGGGAATCATTTGAGTCCTTTGTGGTTCACACATCTTGATGAAAAGGGAAACCCTAATTTGAGGTATACTGCCTTAGGAGAGAGTTTGTCTGGTCAACTATTGGACTTCCTTGAGCAACTTGGGGACCTCACTTGACATTTGTTGAGTAAAATGGGAGGGAAAATTTTGGGGTACAACAACTGCCCCTGTTCAATCTTCTTAAACCTGAGGGTGTAGATTGGTTGCTCTGCCTTTCGTGATCTGAAGGTGGAAGATGATTGAACACTAGAGTGCCCAGAAATTTGCACTCGCATGAAGTGGCACTTGATTTGTGATATCGGGAATGGGATTACAGATTCCATTTGGAGGTCGATAATGGAATATTTCCAGGGATGGGATTAAAGATTCCATTCTGGATGCGACGGAGAATTGTCGGAGATGGGCTTAAAGATTCCATATAGAGAATGTGGATTTCCTGAGATATTCCTTTGACGAGAGTCCCTACTACTGTTGTTGAGGAGAAATCTGCTGAGGAATGTTGGTATCTGTCTTGGGAGATATAGAATTTTAGGAGCTTCAGTTGTCCGTTACTCTACTGGGGAATTAACTTCGGAGGTGAACTGCATATCTGGTCATTGTACAGGCTGCACCGCGACTTACTGGGGAAATGCGAAACCAATCAGGTTTGATCAGGTCTAGGTCTTACAGTGTTGTGGACTGTTGTTTGGAGATAAGAGAAAAGAAACCTAGATGGTAAGGTTTTGAGAAGGAACCTGGATAGTACGGTTACTTTGATATGAAAAGCCTGGATAGTAGGGCTGTGAGAAGGAACCTGGATAGTAGGGTTACTTTGATATGAAAAGCCTGGATAGTAGAGCTGTGAGAAGGAACCTGGATAGTAGGGTTACTTTGATATGAAATCCTGGATAGTAGGGCTGTGAGAAGGAACCTGGATAGTAGGGTTACTTCAATATGAAAGCTTAGATAGTAGGGCTGTGAGAAGGAACCTGGATAGTAGGGTTACTTCGATATGATAGCCTAGATAGTAGGGCTATGAGAAGGAACCTGGATAAGGTTGCTTTGTGATAAGTTCATGTAAAACTTCAAGAGGAACCTGGGTAAGGTTACTTTGTGATAAGTTCGTGTAAAACTTCAAGAGTAACCTTGGTAAGGTTACTTTGTGATAAGTTCGTGTAAAACTTCAAGAGGAACCCGGGTAAGGTTTCTTTGTGATAAGATCGTGTAAAACTTCAGGAGGAACCTGGGTAAGGTTATAAGTTTGTGTAAAACTTCAGGAGGAACCGGGGTAAGGTTACTTAGTGATAAGTTCATGTAAAACTTCAGAATGAACCGGGGTAAGGTTATAAGTTTGTGTACAAACTTCAGCAGGAACCTGGGTAAGGTTACCTTGATATGACATCCTGAATAGTAGGGCTGTGAGAAGGAACCCAGATGGTAGGGTTACTTCAAAGCGACAATGTATATTAGTTGACCCGTTTGATTTCGGGAACTGAGTTTCCATTAGTTGTCTGTAGATGTGATCTGTATAACTGCTGGATTTGTTGAAGCTAATCGTCTTTTCCTGAAAAAGATATTAAGGTTAGTTTATATGCGATGCATGAAATGCAGGGTGAGATGATGTTCTCAAAATAAATGATATTATGCTGTATATGATATGTATGCGTATGTCATGATGTATGTTCATGAAATGTTGTCAGGGTATGCTCGCGTCTGGGAAAATAAATCCCTGACGGTTGCTGGAGATTTGCGAATATTCTACCGGGAAGAGATTCTGGAGAATAACTCTGTGGGAACCATACTTTGGGGGAAGAGATACTCTGTTGGTAGACCTGCTGATCTGGAGGAACAAATTTAGCTGGAGATGAAATTCTGTTGCTGGAAGTGATGAGCTCTGTTGGAGATTGAGCTTCTGTATCTGTAGAAGTAAACTCCGCTTGGGGGATGAAATTTATTGACTCGCCTGCGATTATGAACCTCGATTGGGGGTATTTATGTCCTATTTCGAGGAAGTTGGCATCAGAATTTGGATACTTTTACTCTGTGGGGAGTGTATGTACCAATAATCATGTTCCAAAGCTGGCTCTATCCCGATACCTGCTGGACAAAGGAACCGTCGGGTTTGGTACTTCTTGTTTTTTCCTGTTTCTGGAATTACGAGTAATTGTCTACTGTTTCTTATGTAAATATTTATAAGCAGCAATCATTTTCAAATGCATATATCAAAAACAAATTATTGGACTTTCTTGAAAAACAAAACAGAAAAAGAAAAAGCAAATTGAAGTTTCTCGTGAAAATGACTTGTATTGGTTTTGAAGTTGGCCTGTAATAGGCGTTTTATACAAGGAGGCTGACGTCCTAGTAAGAGAACGCCGCTGAAAGACAAAAATTATACATTTTGTGTAAAGGAAAGAAAAACAGCTATGTGAAACGACCCCATTGGGTTCCAACTCTGCTATTGCCTTTATATCTTCAAGCGTCTCATCACTTTGCTACTTGGCCGAAGGTGGATTAGATTGATTGGTGCCGTCTGAGCTTGATAGTCGATACCGAGGTCTGGTCGCAAGATAATCCAATGAGACATAGTGATACGCTTCAATCCCTAACTTTTTCCTGGATTGCCCTTTCGGGTTTTCAATCCACCAGGATACCCTTTTTTGCCCAAGCCTCCCTTTCAGGTTTTTGACTTGTCGGGTGTATAGATTTTCATTTTCATCCCTTATTTTTGCCCGAACCCTTTTGGTTCGTCGGGAAGCCCTTGTTTTTTCCTAGGCCAGTCAACCTAGCGGGTCTTTGATTATGTGTAGAATCTTTTCACTATGTCTGCATTGACAGTGTGAGGAAGGTCATCACCATCCATGGTGTTTAGAATCATAGCTCCTCCCGAGAAAATGTTCTTAACCACAAATGGCCCTTCGTACATGGGAGTCCATTTTCCCCTGGGATCACCTTGCGGCAGTATGATGTATTTGATCACCAGATCCCCGACTTGATATTCTTGACGCCTGACTTTCTTGTTAAAAGCCTTGATCATTCGCTTTTGATACGTCTGACCATGGTAGATAGCAGTAAGTCTCTTTTCATCGATTAGATTTAACTGATCAAGCCGGGTTTGGATCCAGTCGTCTTAGTTCAAACCTGCATCCTTCATAATCCCGAGAGAGGGTATCTGGACTTCTATGGGTAGGACTGCCTCCATGCCATATACCAAAGAATAGGGGGTTTCCCCTGTCGACGTCCGTGCTGAGGTACGGTATCCATGAAGAGCGAATGGTAATATCTCATGCCAGTCTTTATATGTCACCGTCATCTTCTGTACAATCTTCTTGATGTTCTTGTTAGCTGTTTCGACAGCGCCATTCATCTTCGGTCAGATTGTGCCAGATAAACTGCGCCACGACGTTCTTGGTCACAGTGGCAAAAGAGGCTGCCTCAACCCACTTCATGAAGTAATCAATGGCTACTAAGATGAAACGATGCCCATTAAAAGCAGTAGGTTTGATCTCACCGATCATGTCAATGCCCCACATCGCAAAGGGCCAAGGAGCTGTCAGGATGTTCATAGGAACTGGAGGCACATGCACCTTATCAGCATAGACTTGGCACTTATGACAAGTTCGAGAGTGCTGATAGCAATCGGCTTCCATAGTGGACTAGTAATATCCTACCCGTAGGATCTTCTTAGCCATGGTATGTCCACTAGAATGGGTTCTGAAGGTGCCTTCATGTAGATCTGTCATGATCCTCTCTGCTTCTCTCTTGTCTACACACCGTAGTAGTGTGGAGTCATGGTTGCGTTTATAGAGGATCCCATTACTAAGGAAGAACTTTGCAGTGAACCTTCTCATAAACTTCTTATCATTGACAGATGCCCCTTCGGGATACTCCTGAACCTCAAGATACCTTTTGACTTCGTGAAACCAGGGTTTGTCTACCACTTCTTCGGTGTCGATCTCACAGCAGTGTGCTGGTTCATCCAACCTCTCAATGGTAATTTGGGGAGCTTCATTGTCCCACCTAACTTTGAACATAGAAGACATGGTAGCTAGCGCGTCTGCCAACTGGTTCTCTTCTCGTGGGAAATGTTCAAAGGTTACCTCCTCAAAGTGTGGGAGCAATGTCAGTACATACTCTCTGTAAGGAATGAGATTCGGGTGCTTCGTATCCCACTCGCCTTTGATCTGACTTATCACCAGAGTGGAATCCCCGAATACACTTAAGAACTTAATCCTCAGGTCAATAGCAGCTCAAAGACCCATAATACATGCTTCATACTCTGCCATGTTATTGGTGAAGTTGAAACATAATCGGGCAGTGAACGGAGTATGACAGCCCTCGGGAGATATGATTATAGCGCCAATGCCGTTATCTAGTGTGTTTGAGGCTCCATCAAAATACATAGACCATCGGAATCCTTCCTCAAGTCCTTTGTCCGGTCCAGGTTCTTCATAGTCAGTCACCAACATGATATTCTCATCCGGGAACTCGAACTTCATGGACTGGTAGTCATCCACGGCCTGATGATCCAAATGACCAGCCAATACACTCCCCTTTATTGTTTTTTGGTTATATATTGTATGTCGTATTCGGTTAAGATCATTTTCCACCTTGATATCCTTTTGGAGAGAGCAGGCTTCTCGAAAATATACTTGATCGGATCCATCTTTGATATCAACAAGGTAGTGTGAGTCAGCATATACTATCTCAGTCGGCGAGCAGCCGATGCCAAAGCGCAGCAAGTTTTCTCGAGCAATGAGTATCGTGTCTCATAGTCGGTAAACTTTTTGCTAAGGTAGTATATGGCGTGCTCTTTTTGACCAGACTCGTCATGCTGCCCCAGCACACACCCCATTGAATTGTCTAGCACTGTCAAGTATAATATCAAAGGTCTTCCTTCAACTGGAGGCATCAGAATTGGCGGTTCTTGAAGGTATTCTTTGATTCTTTCGAAAGCGGTCTGGAATTCATCATTCCACTTTACTACTTGATATTTCTTCAGCAGCTTGAAGATTGGCTCACAAGTAGTAGTCATATGTGAAATGAACTTGGAGATATAATTCAGGCGTCCCAAGAAACCTCTAACTTCCTTCTCTGTACGGGGAGCCGACATTTCTTGTACAGCCTTTACCTTCACAAGGTCTACCTGAATACCCTTGTTACTGACGACAAAACCCAGAAGCTTACCAGATCTTACCCCGAAGGTACCCTTGTTCGGATTCAACCTCAGCTTGTATGTCTTCAATCTGTCGAACAACTTTTGGAGATGATCAAGGTGCTCTTCCTCAGTCTAAGACCTGGCTATCATGCCATTAACACACAATTCGCTCTAATGGTGAATTATATCGTGAAACAAAGTGACCATGGCGCGCTGATAGGTTGCCCCAGCATTCTTCAACCCAAAAGGAATCACCTTGTAGCAGAAGGTGCCCCACTGTGTGACGAAGGTTGTCTTCTCCATGTGTTTAGGAGCCATCTTGATCTGTTTTGAGCCAGAGAAACCATCCATGAAGGAGAAGATTTTGTGTTGCGCGGTGTTGTTAACCAGAACATCAATGTGAGGAAGTGGGAAGTCATCCTTGGGGCTTGCCCTGTTCAGATCTCTGTAATCTACGCACATCTGTACCTTACCATCCTTCTTAGGTACTGGGACGACGTTGGCAACCCATTGTGGATAGGAATTGACAGCTAAGAATCCTGCATCGAACTGTTTCATGACCTCTGCCTTGATCTTCTCTAATATTTCAGGGCGCATACGACAGACCTTCTATTTAACTGGAGGACAATCTTCTTTAGTCGGCAGGCGATGCACCACAATATCAGTGTCTAAACCAGGCATGTCTTTGTAGGACCATACGAAGATCTCAACATAGTCGTGCAACATCTGTATCAACCTCTGTTTGATGCTAAGCTCCAGATTTGCACCTATTTTAACCTCTTTTCTGTCTTCCTCAGTACCCAAGTTCACTGTCTCAACCGGCTCTTCATGGGGTTGAATGGCCCTTTCTTCCTGCTGTAGTAGTCTAGTAAGTTCTCCAGGCACCTCACAATCATCCTCACCTTCGTCTTCGGCTTGGTTGGTCAGATTTTTGAAGTCATAACTGGAAATAGCAGAGCTGTTATCCATGGGATCCAAAGTGGATATGGATCTGCATTATGATACGTGAGTGTGTGTAAGAGAATAGCTGTTTTGATAAAGTGGAAAACAGAAAAGAAAAACAAAGAGTTTAAAATTTTTATGCAAGAAACGTCCAATGCTTTATTAATGATTATGAAATGACAAATAATAGCCCTCACAAGCAAAGCCAAGGTGCCTCGGGCAAGGCACCGGGCCGTAAAGTTTCAAATCGTTTGTTACAAATCTAAAACAGGTAAGACAATTACTGCGGAATAAAAGAAACAGGTATAAAGTCCCTAGCCGTCCAGTTAATCGGTCCACCATTGGTAGTTGGGTAGATCCAGCTGTCAATGTCTGAGTCCTCTTCACTGTCTTCAATGGCGTTAATCCCACGATTGCTGATACGTAGGGGAGGTTCTCTAGCCCGAGCGCGTCTAATAGCCCTTTGAGCCCCTGTAGTAAAGCCCAAACCAAATTTATCAATTTTATGAGTGAAATTAGGGAGCTGACCCTAATTGGCACACCCACCTTCTTCAATCGCGGCCCTGGCGTCCTTGAGAGAAGCCATCCTCAAAGGAGGTTTGTTGCTAGTAGTTTCAGTTGATGCCTAGATCTGAGGGACCTCTTCAAAATTCTGACAAGGAGTCTTGATGAATTCCCCGTCCATCTCTACGTAGCTGAAGGAGTTGAGGTGACTTACCATATATTCTTCTTCACCCCGCACTGTGACAATCTTTCCTTTAACCGGATACTTCAGCATTTGAGGGAGTGTGGAGGTGACTGCCCCAGCCTCATGGATCCAAGGACGACCCAACAAACAAGAATATAATGGCCTGATATCCATCACATAGAAGGTGGATCCAAAAGTCTGAGAACCTACTTTGACAGGGATGTCCACCTCCCCGTGCACCCTTCTCTTTGATCCGTCAAAAGCCCTTACCAGAATGTTACTAGGCTTTAGAGTTAAACCCTCGCAATCCAACCGGTATAATGCCTTTTTCGGCAGAGCATTCAGTGAAGACCCAGTATCTACCAGCACATGAGCCATAGTGGTGCCCCTGCATTCAATCGAGACGTGCAGAGCATCATTATGCTTCCTTCCTTTCGGAGTCAAATTCGCATCTGAAAAACTCAGTCGATTATCAGCAGTCAGGTTGGCCACACAATCTTTGAACTGATCAGCTGAAGTTTCCTATGGCACATGTGCAGTCTTGAGAAATGCAATCAAAGCCTTTGCATGGGCTTCATAACACAATAGCAGAGACAACATGGATATCTTCGATGGGTTCTTCCCCAGCTGCTCGACCACATTGTAGTCGCTCTTCTTAATAATTTTCAGTATTTCCTCCATTTCTTGCTTAGAGGCTTCCACGACAATTTTCTTAGGTGCCTCCGTCCAGGCAGGCTCGCCTAAAATTTCTTTGCCGCGGGAATCATACGATTCTCTGACAGAGGTAATAACTGGAGTAAGAACAGGAACAGTAGTCGATGTACTAGCAAGAATAACAGGTGGAATGACAATAGGTTTGTTGACAGTCTTAGGGGAAATCTCGGGATAGAAGACGCTTCCACTTCGGGTAACTTTGCTGGTTCCGTCAATGTTACCAACATCAGGATCAACTTCTTCATCTTTCAAATCTTGTTTGATGCTATGATAGTACACATCGGCACCATAATGCCACGGGATAGCTTTGTCCGAGACATACAGGACAGAACCAGGAACAATAATTATCAGCGGAGAAATTCTTGGAGCAGATGTAATCCTAACAGGTCTTTTAGAGGAGACCTTTGAAGGATTGGTGGAAATGGTTATAATGGCGACATCTTCAGATGGAACAACGGGAACCAAAGTTTTCTCAAACATAATTTCTTTGCTATTTATCAGGCGTTGGACACCTAACTTCAGCAAAAGGCAACCAGAAGGTAGAAACGAACACATGTGGCAACCTTCACCACAACCCGGAAATAATCCGGCCAACAAAAAATTCTTCTTTACAGTCATGAGAGGAGTAGACACTTCATCGACAGAGGTAACAAACAAATCAGTATCAATAGCATTAACTCCACGCTCGTGCTTAGGCATGGGAGCAGTTATGACATTTGGCTTTTCCGGAGCCTCAAAATATTTTTCCTTAGCTTCAATCAAGTCTTGTATTTTGTTTCTCCGAGCCCAACAATCATTAGTATCAGGCATTCGGATTATATCGGGGAGATGTAGTATTTGGATTCTTGGGAGCCTCTCTCAAGGTTGCCAAGTTGGATCTCAGCAGATGAGGTAGAACTTCAGCCAATGTCATGTTGATGCGGGTAAACTGCCGTTGTGGTCTTTCCACCCTTTGTGGATTGTTGCGTTATAGAGCAACCGCAGGTCTAGGTATCATCACGACACTTATTGTCTGATGTTGTTCAGCCCTGTTCTGACCCCTCGGGTTGTAGATGGCACTGGCTTCCTTCTTACCAGCAAAAGGCTTCTTTACTGAACTTGAAGAGGCATCCTTCTGTATTTTTCCACTTCGAATCCCAGCTTCTACCCTTTCCCCAGTTAGGATCAGCTCAGTGAAACCAGCTGATGAGCTACCGATCAAATGATTGAAAAATGGACCAGATAGCGTCCCTAGAAACATATCAACCAACTCCCTATCAGACAACGGGGGTTGATCTCTCCCAGCCAAGTCTCTCCATTTTTGTGCATAACCTTTAAAGCCTTCACTTGCACCCATGGACATACTCTGGAGTTGAGTACGAGTGGGTGCAAGGTCGACATTATACTAATACTGCTTGTAGAAAGCAGCAGCAAGATCTTCCCAGTTTCAGATATTTGCTCCCTCTAGCTGGTACAACCATTCAAGTGGAGTCCCTAACAGACTATCTTGAAAGAAGTGAACCATAGATTTCTATCAGCTGTGTGGGGCTGGATCTTCCTGACATAAGAATGGAGATGGAATTTTGGGCAGGACACCCCATCATACTTAGCAAAACCTGGATCTTTGAACTTCTGTTGATGACCACTCCCGACATAAATCCCAGTTCTTCGAAATCTAGTCCAGGTATCCACTGAACTTCCATGGCACTCAGACAGTCTTCTAGCTATTTGTATCTATCCTCAGCAGGAGGATATTGTTCATCGTTATAATCAGTATCATTGTCAGAGACTGCAGGACTAGGGTCCTTCTCTTTTTCCTGATTCTCCCCTTCCTTGGATGAAGAGGTCAGATCAGTTTGTCGCTTCAACCGCTCTCCAAACCTTCTGCCCATATTCAGAATATCGATAACCTTCTTCTTTTTCTTCTTCTCTTTCAGAATGAGGGATTTCAGATCCTCCCGCCCTTTTGCCAGACTTATGAACATTTGTTGGAACTGGGCGTTTTGTGCCTGAAGATCCTTGATGCTTTGTTCAGAAGACATTTCTACTGAAATAAACAGCGAAGAAGATTAGAAACCTGTAATGTTACCTGTTTATGCAATGTCATGGATGATATGTGTATGCAATGATTTCAAGGATTCTTAAAGGCTCAGATCCAAAATAAACACACGTTAATTGCATTGATAAGTTCGAATTGTTACAAAGAATGCCCTTTAGGTTTACAAATAAACAAAATAAAACTTAAAGCAAAAATAAACTAGGTCTCCCAAGAGCGCATCCTCTTTGGTGCGATGTAGGCATTTATGTTCCTTTCTTCATGAAGTAGCCTAGTTAGCTCTAGGACCTTCTACTTGCTGGCATAGAACTGAGTTTCAAACGTGTCCCACTCTTCTTTGAGTTGAACCCAAGACTTCTGTAATTCTTCCTGATCAGTTGGCATGTCAGGGTGATGAACAAAAGAAGCAGTGTCTCCTTCAGCAACTGGTTCCACAATTATTGGTAGGACAACACGGTAGGGCATCATCAGACTTTGGGCGCGAGCTCGTACCCATCGGAGATAAGGCTCAAGAGGAATATAATTCTTGTGCCCTAGCGTCTTGCTATCAATTCTATATACCATGCCCCAAGCTTTTATGAACCTTCTACGATAGCCTTGAACTTCGTTCTCATAATTGAAGGCGATTCCTTAGTTAAACGTATCATGAGGACCATCTCTTCTCACATAACCAAACTAACGCAGTGCCAAACAAGGGTTATAAGTGATTCCTCCCCGAATGCCTAAGAGGGGGACATTAGGGAATTCACCATAGCGATCGATGATGGTAACATCTTCCGAGAACCGTGAACACCAATGAATGTCTGAATGCTTAAGGGACATCAGCCTGCTAGACCATTTCAAACCCTGCTCATTCTTCAAAACAGACATGGGTAGGTGCGAAATAAACCACCTAGCCAATAGAGGACTGCAACATAGGAGGGTTCCCCTTCACTTTAGAGTGCGAGCATGCAAAGAGTGTAGAATATCCCCGAGTAATGTAGGTACTGGATTATGAGACAGGAAAACCTTGATAGTGCTCACATCTACGAGTTGATCAGCATTAGGGAAAAGTACCGTCCCATAAACGAGAAGTTCCAGCACCTCTTCGAAAGCTTGTAAATCTAAGGTATCCCAAAAATGATAGGCCTTCTCAAATAGAAACTTAACCGGAATTCCTTGGACACTCCCTCCAGTCTCCTAATTTGCCACTATGTCAGACCGTTGTAAAGACAGAGCTCTAGCAATTTCTTCAGGCTTTGGATGTTCTTCCGTACCATTGAAAGGAAACTGGTCAAGAATAGGTACCCCCAACAACTAAGAAAACTCCTCCATAGTAGGTACTAGCTGGAAATCCAGGAAGGTGAAACAATGGTGCATCGGATTGAAGAACTGAAACAACACTTTTAACAACTCTTCATCAGGTTTTGCAGTGACCAAATTGAGCAACTGACCGTGCTTTCTAGTGAAATGAGAACCTTCGAGAACCCTTAATTCCAGATCCTTTAGTTGGAGAGACACTTTCACAAGGTTGATCTGTATAGTGTTCCTACGGGCAGATGCAATGTCCTACAAAACAAAGCCAAAAATGAGCCCTAGGGAATCCTTGAAATGGTTAGTCATAATATGCTATGCTTATGATGTCATGATTAGGTTAGAAAATCACAGGTATAGCAAACAACAAAAAAGTCACACCAAGTCCTTAGGTTTAAGGCTTGCATGAGTTTTAAGGTCATACCCTCTTAAAGTTGGATTGGTTCAACCTGCCCTATAAATAGTAACCGAGTTCTAAAATGGATCTCAATATCATTGATCTTTCCCCCAGCTTCGTTCAATAGGCGATGGAATCGCAACCAAACAAAACTTAAGAGTCAAACCTCAATGAGTGTAGCATCGAGTATCTGTCGACCTTGGGCATACACCAAAGTTGGCCATCTCGCTACGTCCTACTGGCCAAGTTGTGAAATTAAAGGTTCTAAGGTCAGTTGATGCTTCACGACACCACGCGGAGGCCCTGTACTCTCCCTGATTGACTCAAGGGTTACCGGTACCAACCAAAGTGCCACATCATTATAGCTACTACTTCAACCGTGCAGGTATACCCTAACATAGTTCCCTCACAGTTTATTTCTACTTACCTAAAAGGTGTTCCCCAGATCCGGGTGTAGGATCTATAGTAACCCCGAACAAACTCTCAAAAGTAAAGCAATCAAGACAATCAAGAGAAGCAATTTTAAAATGATCTAAATCCTAAGGTATACCCTACTTTATAGAATTCCCCAGCAGAGTCGCCAGTTCTATGATACGGTGGCAGAACCGACTGTTTTTACTGGTTTGCATTTTGCGTTTTTTATTCGCAAAATGTCGCGGTAAGCAAGAGTCACCATCGACTTTTATTTCATCCAATCATGGAAAAGGAAAAAGAACAGAAAAAACCTTTTTTCTAGATTTCTGAGTACGGGGGGTAGATTATAGAAAGGGAAGGTGTTTGCACCCTTTCTATCCATGGTTTTCCATGGGCTCTTAGGTACTTGCTCATCTTTTTATAATTTCTTGTGTGTGTGCTTGATTTGAAAATGTTTTGCTTCATGATAACCCTTGTATCAGTCCTCAAGGGTGTGACGAAGTTTGTTTTGAAAATTTGTTTTGAAAGGGGTTTGTGTGAAAAGTTTTTATTGAGCAAGTACTTAAGATTCTACCTACTAGAAAAAAGATTATTCGTTCTCGTGTCCTTTAGACAGTGCTATCCTACTATTAAGGAGTAGGTAGCACCATCATTGGAGTTGTAAGGGACATTAGAAAGGGACAAGTATAATCATTAAGCAGTAGTTAGAAAACTTTAGTAGTAACCCTAGAGTCTTAAGATCTTTTCGAGGCAACATTTGAATGGGACAATTTGATCTTTTAGACTGGATGGCAACCACTAAGATCTCCTATGCTTAATGATTGTTTACCGAAGGCAACCGAACTGAGGTAAACCCTAGGGGTGAATATGTGCATGTGAACTTTTTCAGTTATTTAGTCTTTGCATATTAGGTGATCTACCGTTTTAAATTTCGAGCATTCTTTCCATCCAATCTTATTAGCCATGCATCTAGACAGTTAAAGATTGCAGGAATTTAAAGTGCAAAAAATAAACCTAGCTATTACAAGGCTTCGGGCAGGGGGAATTAATTACATAACCAAAATATGGGGATTGAAACAATAAATAAAAAAACTAATTAACCTATTACAAACCCTGAGCAGTTACAAAATAATGGACAAATAATACACAAGCGCGCGACAAATTAAATGCGAGGACGATTGAAATAACCTAAAACCCTAATTGAGAGAGAAAAGATTTTTTGTGGATTTTTATTGAAGAAAACAATTAAATTGCAAATTAATTAAACCTAATTTCTAATTGTTTTTTAATTATGAAGGAAATTAAATTATCCTAATTTTCTAATTAATTAATTAATTAAAGGAATAAATATTTTATGAGAAAAATGATCTTGGTGTATTTTTGAAGAAAATTAATTAAGTTATGTACAATTAAAATCCTAAGTCTAATTATTTTTAATTATAAAAAGATTAAATTGCCCTAAGTTAAATTAAACTAACTAATTTAAAAAAATAAAAATATTAATAAAAAAAGATTTTTGTAATTTGTGGTTTGTTGATTTAATAAAAAATAATTTTGTGTTAATTAAAAGAAAAAGAAAACAGTTAAAGAAAATAGATAGAGAAATTAAAAAAGTATAGACCAAAAAAAAACCAAATGGGCCTGTTGCCTTGCTGAAGAGGGGAGGGGTGTATGAAACTGAAATTCCCAGGCCCATTAAGCTGAGGCCCAGTCAGCGTTGGGTCTTGTGTGGCATTAACTTGAACGTAGACAATGGACCTTCATGCTGGAAGCGTTAGATCTGGGTAGAAGTGCATCCAGTGGCTGGACGTTGAGGTCGTATGGAAGGCGCTTGAGATTGTGACGCACGGGATCTGGTAAAGGAAAAGAAAATAAAGAAAGCGCTGGGACCTGGGATTGAACCCAAGTCCTCACGCTTAAATCCAATGCCACGCTGCCAGCTGAGCTATGATTGTTAATTATTAACACAATAAAGAGAATATATAATATATAAAACAAATTCAATGTCCCTGGAACAAAAAACCACGCGCACTGTATTCAAACGAACCAATGGGGTGATGACAAATCACCTTCTTCTACCTCCAGCCCGTCGTTTTAGGTACATAACATATACATACAAAACATGTCTATTGCTAAAAACCTGTTTCATTCAAAAATTCAATACAAGCATGATAAATCTATTGTGATGGTACCAATCAACTCGTCTTGGTCTCACGAGTATCATGGTACCTCATTCATTGCCCAATTTTCCCTGTGGACGAAAACCCTAAAAGTAATGTGAAAACCCTAACAATGGCATTTTCGTGTAAAGGCTTCAAAAATGTAATTAAACCATTCCGTTAGCTTGCAAACATGATAATAATCACAAATATGACAATTAAAATTGCTAATGATGCAAGAATTGGGATAATCGATTCTAGAAAAAAAACACAAACCGTGTGAGTTACAATTGGTGTTTCTGGGCGTTTCAGACCTTGCAAATAGTTGGAATAACTTCCTGAGACGTCCAACAATGGATTGGGATAGCTTGAACAACTTGAGATGGCTTGGGGAATGGAAACCGATTCATACTTTTCCTTGAATTTTTGAATTTGCTCTACCTCTTTTCACGACTCCAAAACCCTGTCTTTTGACTTGTATTTGTTCAATATATATCATAGGGTCAATTAGGGTTGTAAAAACATATCACATCTTTGAAAGTTTTGAAGATTTGATTTGATCTTCATGGCATATGTAAACTTGCTATAATGAGCCAAATTATCCCTTTCTTGTTCCAATTAGCCTTGATTCTAATTTATCATGATATCCTTGCATTATTTGATTGAGATCCTGTCCAAAAATCAGATCACAACATATCTTTGCCATTATTCATCAATTATTTGATTTAATTGAAATTTTAATTAAAAAAAATCCAAATAAATTGAAAAGTGAAGAAAATAACATGAGGTTGGATATTTGGGTCGTGGACCATGCTATAAGTGAGGTGCAATAATGAAATGCTAGGCCCATTTGGTAAAAAATGCACTTTTGAGCACATTTGACTTTTGGCAATTTTGCAAAAAATCAACTTTGACAAGGCATATCTCTTCCAATTTTTACCCTAGAGAGGTGTTCTTAGACTTTATAGAAATATTAGGATGTCCCCTAAGCAAACTTTTTGGTCTCATTTCAATTGGATCTTACATGTTCATGTATGAAGCTTTGACCGAAAAGTGGTTTTTGTTGACTTTTCAAAAGGACCTATAATGTAAAAATTCATATCTTTTGATGAGTGCATATTTTGAACTTGGGGTCTGAAGATGAATTGTAGGGAATTGCGTCCTATTCAAAATGAGCCTTGGATGGAAAGTTTCTGATAAAGTATGAAGAAGTTATGCTTGGTCAAAGTTGGGTTGACTTTTCCTACAAAACCCTAATTTAGCAACTTTTGGGTTTTGATGAATTTGGAGCATTCCTTGAGGAATCATGATCAATCCTTGATCAAATGATGGAAGTCACTTAAAAATGTTGATGTTGACCAAAAATCTTTAAGTTTGACTGTATGTGGGCCACAATTGACTTTTGACCTAATACAATCGATTCTCAAGCATTTGAGCAGTTGACTGAGCAAACTTCTTTGTGCAAGGCATGAAACTTGACATGGATTATCTTGGGACCATATTAGGACCATGGGAAGCATTTGAGTCCTTTGTGGTTCACACATATTGATGAAAAGGGAAACCCTAATTTGAGGTATACTGCCTTAGGAGAGAGTTTGCCTGGTCAACTCTTGGACTTCCTTTAGCAACTTGGGGACCTCACTTGACATTTGTTAAGTAAAATGGGAGGGAAAATTTTGGGGTAAAACAAACTCGCTATGTTAGTCTCGAAGCTTTATCTAGTTTATTATTAGACACTTTTTCTAACTCTATTAGATTAGTCCCTTGGCATAAATAGAGTTGATACCCGCGTAATCTACCCCTTAGGCCGTGGTAGATATGCAAAATGAATATAAATATTCATATAGATCCTTGGGCAATGATAAGTTATTTTCCAAGTTTTCTATCTAATTAGATTAGTCATTTGGCATAAATAAGAGTGCTACCGCGTCATTTGTCTCCTAGGTTGTGATAAATGTCCTAAATATGTGTTTCACCTTAGTATGTTAGTCTCAAACTTTAGTAAGTTTATCCTCGGATCTTTTTCAACTCCATTAGATTATTCCCTTGGCATAAATGGAGTTGGCACATGCGATTCTTACCCCCTAGGTTGTGGTAATAATGTGGAATTTGTGATAGCGTCTCTTTTCATATCTACTGATTTAGTCCCTTGGCACAAATAGATATCTGAATCCACGATCTTGACATTGATGAATTAACTGTATCATCCTTGCCTTTTTACTTTTTGGTCTAATGTACAGTTTATCTTTCAAAAGGTTTTTGGTTGAAATTTGTGGTCTTCTATTATTTAATAGCCCTCCGATCCGAATGTGCGAGAACTTCGTATTCTCGCACCCTCAATTGAAGAGCGGTTAAATAGGGGTAGTTGTCATACCCCAAATTTGTGGGCATTGGTGTTAAAAGTCATTTCATTTTATTTTAGGCTTTCATACTAATTTTTTCATTGCTACACTTGTTTAAAACTATATTTTCATGCATGCTAATTTATTATTTATTGTTTAAAGATAGTAGAAGTTAATGTTGGAGGGGGTTTTATTTCGTGAAAAATTGTTGGTCATATTTTGTCAATTGGGCTCATCATCTAATTAATTTTAAAAGGCTCATTTAAAATTGGTCAAGTCCATTAGTAGGGGATGGTTTTAAATAAAATATAACTGTTTTTTATGTTAGGGTTGATCAAACTCAACATCTTTTGCCTAATTAATTTTGTTTTTGCAATTATTTATTTTTAAGAAAAAATATATTTGTCGACTAGAGTCAACGTGCAGGTAATACATTTTATTTCATTGTTATTAACTATTACTATTATTTAACATTAATATTATTACTATTTGTTTATTATCATTATTATTTAAATTATTTTAAAGTTGACGAAAAGTCAAATTTAGGGTTTTTTAATCCCTAATCTCAAGTTGCGCCCAGGGAGGTTGTCTCTAACCCTAAACAAGTATCCAAGCCCAAATCCAGTTTCTTTTGCATATTCAAATCAAATCAAATCTGATTGAAGAATTTGTTTTGTTGAATAAAACGAATTGGTACAAGATATAGTCCAAGTACACTATAGATACAGAAACCCTAAATCTAATTCCTAACTAAATCTATACAAATTCTAAATCAAATATTTGATTTCTTTAAATCTAAACCGATTGAATCAGATACAGATAAATTACAATTTGTAACAGCAGCCAAACACAAAGCTATTTCCTAATTCATCTATCCTAAGAAACTATAAGTACCCTAATCCTAAACCTAGCGGAGGACCGAAAATCGAAGAAAAGGAGAAGAAGAAGCAGAAGTCCTAAAGCTTTCCTTATTCCTTGTCACGAATCTCATAGATTCCTTCGTACCTGTGAAAGAAATAGAGAAAAGGATTAGAATAGTTTGTAAAGAAGTCAGAGAAGGAATAAAATTACAAGAAGTGTCACTGCAAGGACGGTAAGCCTAAAACTTAGCTTAGGATTTTGTGGTTGTTGTTGTTTGAATCAGTTAGGTTTAATTGTTGGGTTTCTGGAAATTTTGGGATATAGGGTTAGGGTTCTTTATGTTTTTGGGCTAGGGTTCAGCATTCAAAGGGTTAGCGTTCTAATATCCATAGGGTTCTAAGGGTTTTAGGATAGGGGGCGGTGGTTTTCTGGGTTTGTATGAATAACCACCGGCGGAAGTAATTTTCGATCGATGGTGGGGGGTGGTGATGATTTCTGGTCACTGAAAACTTAGAGAGAGGTTAGAGTGTGTTTTTTAGTGAGAGAGAGGTTGTTGTATAACGAGTAGAGAGAGAAATAATAGGAGAAAATGAATAAATGGGGAAGATTTTGGCTTATATACTCCTATGTCCCGTCCCTAATGCATTCCACGTGGTCCCTTGAGGACCATGGTATCTGGTGACCATTGATTGATCACCATACGCTAATTCCTACCATGCACTTTGGTTAACATCCCATTATGGCCGTCTGTTTGTCCTAATTTCAATCAGTGCCCCAAGATTCACTCCTGAGGGCACTTTGATTGAAATCAAACATTCCAAATCTAGCTGCCACACCATATGTCCATTGGCTCACCCACACCCTACCCAACGGGCTCAACAAAATCGTCTGGACCTAAGCCCTTTCTCTTGACACACCCTTTTTACTACATTTATTGAAAAATACACCCCTCTCACGCTTTTGGATCAAATTTACATCTGGGCATAATCCTTTGATAATCATACCCTCCAAATTGCTTTCCCAAATAGAAACGCACCCCCTTCTGCTTTGTCTTTTTTTTTTTATACTTTCATTTTTTATTTAATTTATTCATTTATTTTTATTTAGTTATTACTTTTATTTATTTTGATTATTTCCTTTCTACATCATTGTTCCATTTTTCATTAAAATAATATTTTTTATTATTATTATAGATATTTATTTTGATTAATAAATAATATAATAACCTTTATAATTATTAATTATTTTTCTAAATTACTAACTCTTTATTAATTCATTTAAACTTTTTTTTAATAACTTCAATATTATTTCATTTAAACGTTCTCAAACCTATCATGCATTTAAAATAGCTAACCAACTTCAAATTATTTTTCTACTAACCTAACAAAAATTCAATATTATTTTCAAGAAGAGGATTGTGAACTTGCTTTCAAATTAAACTTCGAACTATATCTATGACTTTGTAACTTTCAAACCCAAACTAATTTCAAAGAATCGTTTGAAAGAAATTACACAATCCTATAAAAAAACTAACCAAACACATACGAACTACAAAATGGACTTTGATTTCTTAGTAAGGAGATACGTAGCAACGCGGTTAAAAGCAAGGCGAGTCCCATAATTAAAAAACTAAATCCTTTTCTATACACATGGAAACAATGAAGTTAAATAGAAATTCCCGATATACCTTGAACCCTACAAAGGGAGCCCCTTGAGAAAAAGGGAGATGAAGGGTGTCTAACACCTTCCCTTTGTCAAACTACCTCGTGAATGTAGAATCTATAAACCAAATTAAGGTTATCCATTATTTGCCATCCCTAGGACAAAAGGAAGTGGTAGCGACTCGTATTTTTTAAGCCGGTTACAACAACATGTTATCGCATTTGAGTGGAAAACTTACTTACTACCCATAATCATGAGGAAAGATCATTTTCATCATCTTGATGGAGTATTTGCTTGGATTAAATCAACAAGGCAATTTCTCAACATTCAAGTGGAAAATGACTTTCACTTCAAAACATATTGTAGAAGTATAGTAGTTGCATCACTACAAGAACCAACTAATGTCCAATCTTATAGAAAAGATTTTAAAAGTAAAAGTGCACAAAGGGGACAAAAGATTTGAATGTGTTGAAGTGTTTTTATTAGGAGATACATCAAATGGTCCTCTACGGCAAGGGTATTTGAGTAATTATCATTAATTTTTGAAATGATTTGAGACACGTATTGTTATAGCCCAATTTTTCCCCCTAATATCTCTCATTATCTCATATTATCAATACATCAAGATCACATATTATGGTTGGTTCTCCCTTCTACTTCATCCTATCTTTAAGTTTTCTCTTGAGGGATCATCAAGCACCTTGAATTGTGTATCTTGTACATGTGTTCTTAGGTGGATTAACTAACATCTAATATGTATATATGTTTCTTTGAATGTTCATATTGTAGGTGATGACATAACAGTATCCATCTCACCATCTAACCTAGGGTTTTAGGGTTCGTCCTCAGTCAAATGGATCTTTAATGGATGGCATGAGCTCAAGATTCAAAGTTATGTCTATGATATTAAAGTTTTTTGGTTCAAAGAGCTCTCTCACTTTAATTCGGTCAAGTTTTCCTCAAGGTTGGTGGTGGTATTTATCCAGAAGATTCATAGGTTCATGTGTTTATTTCCATGCCTTCTTCAACAAATTTCATTGAGACATAAGCTCCATATTTGAGTGTGCTTCAAGACAACATCATTTCAAGGGCTAATGTGATCAATCATTCTTTATTTTGCCAAGAAATTTCAAAAAGATTCAAGGTTGATTCAACAAGTTTGACCTAATTGAGCAAGTGTTTGATTTAGTGATCACAAGTGAATAACTCTCTCAATTTTCAATATTTTTAGTTGGTTCTTTTTTCTATGGACTCTTATCATCATCTAAAAAAAATTCTTTTCACATGACAAGATCCAATTGTGCAAGGAAAATCATAAAAAGTTGAAAGGGGTTTCAAGTTATTTTGACACTCTCGGAGCTAGGGTTTGTTGACTTCCAAGGACCATATCTTGCTATTTTTTGAGATTTTTGATTGATTCCAAATACATGATTCTCTTTAAAGGGTCCTTAACAAGTTATCTTCAAGGATCAAAGGCTAATTTAGCATGGAAGACCATTTAAGTTTGAAGAAGATTACAAGTCTCTTTGAAAAGCCTTTGAATCTTAGGGTTTGACTTCAAATGATCATAAATTGGTCAAATTTTATCTCTTTGAGCTAATTATTTTTAGGTAATAATCTTAAGGGTTTCTACTAGAACTTTATTTCAATATGAAAGACTTGAAAATGCTTGGAAAGTTGTTTAAGAATTGAAAAGATTATAGGTCTTTTGTGAATTTCCCCAAATTTGTTCATCATCTTCCAAAGACTACAACTTTTTTAATTTTTATGATTTTTGAGTGATCTTAATTCCATTATTTAATTCAAGAGGTCTACTTCATTTCATATTAAAGTATCAAGATCAAATTTTGAGTGGAAGGCCATGCAAGTTTGAAAGACATTATAGGTCACTTTGGAATTATATACTAAGAAATTTTTCTAAGTATAAAAATATATGTGTTTTTCACAAATTCAAATGGACATAACTCTCAGCTCAAGTATCCAAATGGAAACTTTCAAAGCACATTGTCAAGCTTGATTATTAAGCTTTCTAAAGAATCTAAGATTTCATCATAAAGCTGTTAGAACAGAGTTTGAATCTACTACCCTAAGTTTAAGTTTTAATGATAACAAAATGCAAAGATATATAAATTGTATGATTCATGTAAGACATATATGCTACCTAAAAATTACATTATGTTTTACATAAACTCTGATGGACATCAGAAAGAGAACATCATCATCAGCATCAGAAGATGAGATATCAACATCAGCATCATAATATGTTATATCAGATGCCAGAATCAGAAGATCAACATGTGCTTACGCTGAAGTGTGATGAATATATCTGCACGTAACAACCTGAACTCTGATCTAGACAACAACAATTCATCAGCACCTAAGCAGCGTCAGAATAAGCCAAAGCCATAACACGCTTAAGTGGCAACGGTACTGTGCATTCAAGATGCTTTATTATCAACGGCATTATTCCAGACAAAGATCTTCTCAATTTGGAAAGAATGTTATTGGCATTGAAACGGAATTAACTGACTCCAACGTACCATTTTCCAATGCTATATAAACAAGTCAGTGAAGATTGAATTGGCTAATGCTCTACAACACTCTACACGCCTAAAGCTATTCATCATCTTCCTCACTCTCAGTTTGCTAAATCTCTCAAATTCTTTACTCAATTATTTTAGCACTCTAGTTCTCATAAGCTTAACGTGTGTAGTATCACAGTTGTGATAAACAGTTTTTTTGTAGAAAACATTCAACACACTTAGATTTCAATTATCTGTAAGAAAGTATTTCCTTGAGAAACCGGTTTGTGGTTTGACTCAAGAAGACTTTAGCAGTTGTTAAAGCAGTTGTAATATTCAGTTGAATATAGTGGATTAAGACCTCGTTGGAGAGAGGCGAAATTACCTTGACGGGTGGACTGGAGTAGTTTGAGATCAAACGAACAAGGATAAAAATATTGTGTTGACTGCAATTGATTTCAAGTTTTTACAATTCAACCCCCCTTCTTGTGTTTTTCACTTCTTCAATTGGCATCAGAGCGCTTGGTTCTGAGCTAAAACACTTAATCGTGTCAGTACAAGATCCAGCGTCAGAAAAACACAATGGCAGGAACATATCAACACACTAGCAATGACAACAATGAAGACAGAGACAGATTCAACGGCAAACCTCCAGTCTTTGATGGAGAAAATTTTGATTACTAGAAAGACAGAATTGAAAGCTTCTTTCTGGCACATGATGCTGATCTGTGGGACATGGTGACAGAAGGATACACGCACCCAGTGAACGCAAGCGGTCAGAAGATTGACAGGAAAGCAATGTCTGATCAACAAAAGCGTGACTTCAAAAATCACCACAAGGCCAGAACCATTCTTCTCAGCGCCATCTCTTACGCTGAATATGAAAAGATCTCTAACAGAGACACAGCAAAGAACATGTTTGACTCAGTCAGAATGACGCATGAAGGCAACATTCAGGTCAAAGAAACTAAAGCTCTTGCGCTCATTCAGAAGTATGAGGCATTCAAAATGGAAGAAAGTGAATCCATTGAAACAATGTTCTCAAGATTCCAAATTCTGGTGGCTGGTCTCAAGGTTCTAGACAAAGGATACTCTACTGCTGATCATGTCAAGAAGATCATCAGAAGCTTGCCAAAGCAGTGGAGGCCAATGGTTACAGCGCTGAAGCTAGCTAAAGATCTCAACAAAATTTCTCTGGAGGAACTTATCAGCTCCCTCAGAAGTCACGAGATAAAGCTGGAAGCTAATGAAACTCAGAATCAAGGTAATCCTTTAGCATTAAAATCTAACAAAAAATCTGAGTCTAAAGTTTTGCAGGAAGTTGAAGAAACATCTGATGGATCCTCATCAGAAGAAGACGAACTTTCCCTCCTCTCCAGAAGAGTGAACCAACTATGGAAGCAGAGGCAAAGGAAGTTCAGGAATCCCAGAAGATCTGATCAGAATGATTCCTCTTCCAGATACAGAAGGTCAGATTCTTCCTCTGGATACAGAAGATCTGAAGGTTCCTCAGGAAGCAGAAAGCCAAACACCAAGGACATCATCTGCTATGAATGCAATGAGCAAGGACACTACAAGAGTGACTGTCCAAAGCTTCAGAGGGAAAAGCCTAAAAAGAAGTTTGGAAGAGAAAAGAAGAAAAGTCTCATGGCTACATGGGATGACTCTGACTCGTCTGAAGCTGACTCAGAATCAGATGATGAGAGAGCAAACATAGCTCTCATGGCCAACATTTCAGAAGATTAGAGTTAAATTCTGGAAAGGTACCAGCAGATTAGAGTTAAATTCAGAAACCTGAAAAGGAATCTTGAATCTGACTCTGATAAGACTGAGAGTCTTAAATTGGAAAATTCTGAGCTGAAAAATAAAATTTCAAAGTTAGAAAATGTTTTACAAAACTCTCAGAAGGAAACAATTTCTGAAACTCCCAGCAGCGCTGATGAGATCATCAAAGAGTATGATCATAGCTTTCAGAAGTTCCTTGCTAAAAGCATAGATAGAAGCAAAATGGCTTCAATGATCTATGGAGTTAGCAGAAACGGAAGAAAGGGAATAGGATACCAAGGTAAGGTTCCTACACTAAAGAATGCCATGGATTTAAATATTAAACACACTCCTCTGAACTCACATTTTGTGTATGGTCACACACATGATATTAAATATATTAGTAGTAAGTATTCTGTGAAACCAAAATTCAACCAGAGTTTTGGTAAATCTAACAAATCAGGACCCAAGAAAATCTGGGTACCTAAGGATAAAATAATACATGTTGCAAATATCTTTAGCAACAAATCAGAAACACCAGTCATGGTACCTGGACTCTGGCTGCTCGCGACACATGACGGGAAGAAGGCATATGTTCCAAAGCCTGGAACTTAAGCCTGGAGGCCACGTTGGCTTTGGAGGCAATCAGAGGGGAAAGATCATTGGCTCTGGAACTGTAGGTAATGGAAATCTTCCCTCTATAAATAATGTTCTGTTAGTAGATGGATTAATGCATAATCTGTTATCCATAAGTCAATTAAGTGATAACGGTTATGATATAATCTTTACTCAAAAATAATGTAAAGCTGTTAGTCAGAAAGATGAGACTATCCTATTTAATGGAAAGAGGAAAAACAACATTTATAAAATCAAACTTTCTGAACTGAAAAGTCAGAATGTAAAGTGTCTTATGTCTGTTAACAACGAGCAATGGATTTGGCACAGAAGATTGGGGCATGTTAGTATGAGAAGAATATCTCAGATTAACAAACTCAATCTGGTCACAGGACTTCCTAATCTGAAGTTCAATTCAGATGCTCTGTGTGAAGCATGTCAGAAAGGCAAGTTTGGAAAACCTTCTTTCAAATCTAAAAATTTTATTTCTACCTCTAAGCCATTAGAACTTCTGCACATTGACTTATTTGGACCAGTTAAAACTGCTTCAGTCAGTGGCAAGAAGTATGGGTTAGTAATCGTAGATGACTATAGCAGATGGACATGGGTAAAGTTCTTAAGACACAAGGACGAGTCACACTCTGTGTTTGTTACCTTCTGTAACCAAGTTCAGAATGAAAAGGATCTTAGAATCGTTAAAGTCAGAAGTGATCATGGTGGAGAGTTTGAAAACAAAGATTTTGAGTCATTCTTTAATGACAGAGGCATTCTGCATGATTTCTCTTGTCCTAGAACTCCCCAACAAAATGGAGTTGTAGAACGAAAGAACAAAACATTGCAAGAAATGGCCAGAACCATGATCAATGAGACAAACGTTGCTAAGATCTTCTGGGCAGAGGCAATAAACACAGCGTGCTACATTCATAATAGAATCTCAATAAGACCTATTTTGGAAAAGATTCAATATGAATTGTGGAAGAACAGAAAACCCAACATTTCATATTTTCATCCATTTGGATGTACTTGTTTTATGTTAAATATAAAAAATTATTTGAACAAGTTTGACTCTAAAGCACAAAAGTGTATTATGTTAGGATACTCTGAACGCTCAAGAGGGTACAGAGTATACAATACAGAAACACAGATTGTGGAAGAATCAATCAGTGTTCGTTTTGATGATAAGCTTGACTCTGAAAAGTCAAAGCAGAATGAAGTTTTTGCAGGTGTGGAAGTTGAATTTACAGGTTCTGAAGACAAGTCATCAGAAGCTCTCAACAAAGACACTCCTTCAACATCTGGAAGGAGCACTGCAAGAAATCCAGCAACAGCTGCTGATCAACCTCAGAAAAGACTACCCAGAAGCAGCTTGGATCACCCAGAAGAAACTATCTTAGGAAGAAAGGAAGATCCAATCAGAACAAGAGCCAGCTTCAGAAACTCTGAAGAATCCCTCATGGGACTTGTGTCTCTGATTGAACCTTCTTCTATTGATGAAGCACTTCTGGACAACGACTGGATTCTAGCAATGCAAGAAGAGCTGAATCAATTCACCAGAAATGACGTATGGGATCTCGTTCCCAGACCAAAAGGATTCAACGTCATTGGAACAAGATGGGTGTTCAGAAATAAGCTGAACGAACAAGGTGAAGTTATCAGAAACAAAGCACGACTGGTAGCACAAGGTTATAGTCAGCAAGAGGGGATAGACTATACAGAAACCTTTGCCCCAGTCGCCAGGTTAGAATCTACCAGACTTTTAATTTCGTTTGTTGTTAATAAAGGCATCACTCTATATCAGATGGATGTCAAGAGTGCATTCTTAAATGGTTATATAGAAGAAGAGGTTTATGTGCACCAACTCCCTGGTTTTGAAAGTACAAAAAATCCAGAATATGTTTTCAAACTAAAGAAGTCACTATATGGTCTGAAACAAGCTCCCAGAGCTTGGTATGAAAGACTAAGTAACTTTCTGTTAGAAAAAGAATTCACCATAGGGAAGGTGGACACTACCTTATTCTGTAAGTCAGTTAAGAATGACATCTTATTGCCAAATTTATGTTGATGACATTATTTTTTGATCTACTAATCCTTCTCTTGGAAGAAAATTTTCTAAGTGTATGCAGGCAGAATTTGAGATGAGCCTCATGGGAGAACTGAAATTCTTTCTGGGAATTCAGATCAATCAAAATCCAGAGGGAACTTACATTCATCAGAGCAAATATGTTAGAGAACTTCTGAAGAAATTTGACCTCTCAGAATGTAAGTCATCAAAGATTCCAATGCATCCCACGTGCATTCTGGAAAGAGAAGAGGTAAGCAAAAAGGTAGAACAGAAGGTCTACAGAGGTATGATTGGTTCTCTCCTTTATCTGACGGCTTCAAGGCCTGATATCTTATTCAGCGTATGTATTTGTGCTAGATTCCAATCAGATCCTAGAGAATCTCACTTAACAGCTGTTAAGCGAATTTTCAAGTATCTGAAAGGTACTACTAATCTGGATTTATTTTATAGAAAATCTAGTGATTACAGCTTAGTAGGCTACTGCGATGCTGACTTTGCTGGAGACAGAGTAGAGCATAAAAGTACTTTTGGAAGCTGCCAGTTTCTGGGAGAAAATCTGATCTCTTGGTCCAGCAAAAGGCAATCCACAATTGCGCTATCAACAGTAGAAGCTGAGTACATAGCAGCAGCTGGATGCAGCACACAAATGCTCTGGATGAAAAGTCAGCTTGAAGACTTCCAGATTTTTGAGAGTAACATCCCTATACTCTGTGACAATACTTCTGCCATTTGCTTAAGTAAAAATCCTATTTTACATTCTAGGGCTAAGCATATAGAAATAAAACATCACTTCATTAGGGACTATATTCAGAAAGGAATTTTGAACTTAAAATTTATTGATACAGACCATCAATGGGCTGATATCTTCACTAAACCACTTTCTGAAGATAGGTTCAACTTCATTCTGAAACATCTCAGCATGAAGCTCTACCCAGAGTGAAAATGTTTTAATTTTATATGTTAACCTTCAGAATGTGTTTTCTGTTTATTGTGAACTTCTGATCAATCTCCTTTCAGAAAGATAGACATGCAGATTGTATCAGATTCTATTCTTAAAGATCTGAGCGTCTCAGCTCAAGGATAGACATGCTGCTCACTAAATCAAACAAGTGTCATCCAATCATCAGCAAATCTCTGAAGCAGAACACACGTGCACGCTTCTGAGAAGGCAAAATGCTGATTGGATGCATTGAGACACATGCCTGGTAACCGTTCTAAGTATCTTTCTCAAATCCCCCAAAATCAGCAAGCATTAAATGCGTGTAATCATGAATTAATTCTCTTTCTTAAAACCGTTTACGTTTTCAAAACACTTTTTGAAATCTATTTAAGCACATTAACATCATTCATTAAACTTTTACCGTCTCTTACAATCATCCAAAATATTTTCTGCATTCTTCTTGTGTGTTCATCCTTTTTCAAAAGAAACCCTTTCTCAAACTTTTTCTCAGAAAATCCTAAGTGTGAACATGGCATCCTCTAGCAATGTTTCTGCAGGTTCTCAGAAGGAGGCTTCATCTGAACAATACCAAATTCCCTTCAGAACGCTCCTTACACCAGTGAAGAACTTGGAAGTTCTGTCTGAACTGATTGTTGATTTCACCAGTCTGAAAGAAAATGGATTCGATTTGACAGAAGAAGTTAGGGCACAAGGATGGGAGAGATACTTTGATAGGTTGGTGTGTCCAACGTTCCCAGTATTGGTCAAAGAATTCTGGATTCATGCGTCCTCATCAACACATCAAGTTACTTCCTACATCATGGGAAAGAAGATAGTGATCACTGAGGATCACATTGCCAGACTGATTGGATACAACGATGGTGGCATCCGCTGTATCGACATGGCAAAAAGATGCTCAGATGCTGTTGTCATTGCAAGAGAGATTTTCACCCATGGGGTTCCCAGCAACAAAATCAGAGATCTGAAGGATCGGCACATAATATGGGCGAAGATTATTCTGGGGTACTTCAATCACAGGAAGCCCACAAGCTCTCCTGATTATATAAACATAGATCAGCAGTTTCTGATCTATTTTATTAATCAGAAGGTAAAGATTAACTTGGCTCATCTTCTGTTTAATCACCCCAGGACCAGCTTCAAGGAGACAAGAGAAGAAGAAAGGACAAAAAGGGATTGGATACCCTTTGGCAGGTTAATATCAGATATTCTAACTGAGAATAGGCTGATAGAACACCTTACAGAAGCATAGGAATTAAGCTATATTGAACCTACTGTTGGCAAACCTCTGAATGCCAAGAATCTGAAGAAAATGAAACTGATAGAGAATATCAGAAAGGAGCCCAGCGTCACTCCTCTTGCTGACATCATCAGCAGAAGAGTCCCTCTGGACGACTTTCCAATATTTTCTGAGATTGACTCTAAACCAGTCATTGTTCTCAGATACTTGGATGCTTTCAAGGCTGATGGCACAGATCCCACTCTAAACATTAAAGATTTGCACCAGCAAAATCCAGAAGTTACTGTGAAGAAGACGAAGAAGAGAAAGGCTACTTCAGAAGGACCATCCCAGCAGACCCCTAAGAAGAGAGGTAATCTATCTGCTGTTAATGTTTTAAATTCTTCTTCTATTCCAACATCAATCCCAACCCCAGCTTCATATGAACTCCCAATCCCCATACCAACCATTGATGACACCGAACCAGAGGCTGACCCTTCTGAGTCACTAACTCTCAGGAGATCCCGCACCAAATCCCAAAATCCAAAACCCACAACATCAACAGAATCAGAACTTGACAAAGTTCTTTCTGAAATTGATCAACGTTCTTCCGCTCCCGTCTCAGAAAATCCAAACACTCAACCAGAAACTCCCCATTCACCACAACCAGCAACTACACTATCTCCAATACCAGAGGAACCAGCAATCCCTCCTCCCTCTCCACAACCAGAAATTCCACCTCCCTCTCCACAACCAGAACTTCATCCACTTTCACCTCAACCATCACCTCCACAACCTGAGTTTCAACACTCTGAAACTCCATCACCTGAACCTCAAACCCCTGAACCTCATTCTCCTCAATCCTCTGAACCTCAACCCTTGGCAATTCAACTGCCATGTGGTACAACTATAAACATACCCCAACTGCCATCTTCACCAGAAACTACCCCTCCAAATACTCCAAACAGTCCAATTATCATTTCTGACTCTCCCACTCCATCTCCCAAACAAAATACAGAAGACCACAGCAGGACCTTCATTGATTTAACAATCCTTAACCGTCTTGCTGACCTCAAAAATAAAATAGCCATCCCCAAACCCAAACAACTAGATGTTGGTGCTGGAATTTTGAATTTTGAAACAGGCTTGCAGAATTGGATTGCTTCTCTAAAGCAGGTTTGTCTTGGAATGATTGATCCTGCTGCCTCAGACCAACTCTGGACACAATTCAGAATGTGGGTACGCGCTGAAGCCCTCAAGCTGCAAGATATCAACTATGAACAGGCCCAACAGAACTTCAGCAAGCTGCTGAAGGAAGTTAAAGGTCATCTGCTGAAGGAGGAAGTGCTACTTCTGGATAGTGAGCCATGGTCTGACAAGCGTCCAGCTTCAAAAGTTCAGCAAGCAGAAGATCAGACAATTCAAGCTGAAGATGTTAGTCAAGCAAAAGATGTTGCAGAAAGCTCTCAGAAGCATCCTGTTTCTGACGTTTCTCAAGCTGCTTTGGACAGGCAGACTCTTGAGGAGCTGAAGCAGAATGATATTCGTCTGCAGCAAAGGATGGATGAGAATGATCAGAGGATGAAGGAAAGTATGGATGTGCAAGATGGCAAGATTGATACAGTTGTCAGCATGGTGCATCAGCAGAAGGAAACTGCTAATCAGATCAAGAACATGCTAGAAACTTTGTTCACACGCTTTCCACCCCAACCTTAGTTTTTCATTCATGATGTTTTCATTGTTTTCTTTCCATGTTTTTTGTACTCTCTTCTATGCTTTGAATTAAATATAACGGTTTTTCTGCTCTGATCGTTTTAGCTTAAATTACTTGCACTTTTTGATTGCTGACAAAAAGGGGGAGAAAAAGAATGATATTTTTCAATAACGGACTACTGAGACAAAAGGTCTCAAACATTCTAACACTCTGATATACTTGAATGTTTTCTGTTTTGCATAAGCCTACAGGTACAAGAATTTAATCATCTCTGATACACTTGAAGCTCTGATGTTCTGATGTTCAAAGAAAGTCAATAAAGATCTGATCCTGAAGAACTCTTGGAATTAAAAAGGGAAGTAATAAATTCAGGGGGAGTATTTCCGATCTAAACTTTAATATCTCTTTATCCCTTATCCTCTTATCTTTGATAACATCCTACTTAATTCTGATTCAATTTATTATTTGGTTATCTCTGATACTTTTCACGTTAAGTTTCAATTGAAAAAATCTAGTTTTTGTCATCATCAAAAAGGGGGAGATTGTTAGAACAAAGTTTGAATCTACTACCCTAAGTTTAAGTTTTGATGATAACAAAATGCAAAGATATATAAATTGTATGATTCATGTAAGACATATATGTTACCTAAAATTACATTCTGTTTTACAGAAACTCTGATGGACATCAGCAAGAGAACATCATCATCAGCATCAGAAGATGAGATATCAACATCAGCATCAGAAGATGTTATATCAGATGCCAGAATCAGAAGATCAACATGTGCTTACGCTGAAGCTGATGAATATATCTGCGCGTAACAATCTGAACTCTGATCTAGACAACAACAATTCATCAGCACCTAAGCAGCGTCAGAATAAGCCAAAGCCAGAACACGCTTAAGTGGCAACGGTACTGTGCATTCAAGATGCTTTATTATCGACGACATTATTCCAGACAAAGATCTTCTCAATTTGGAAAGAATGTTATTGGCATTGAAACAGAATTAACTGACTCCAACGTACCATTTTCCAATGCTATATAAACAAGTCAGTGAAGATTGAATTGGCTAATGCTCTACAACACTCTACACGCCTAAAGCTATTCATCATCTTCCTCACTCTCAGTTTGCTAAAGCTCTCAAATTCATTACTCAATTATTTTAGCACTCTAGTTCTCATAAGCTTAACGTGTGTAGTATCACAGTTGTGATAAACAGTTTTTTTTTGTAGAAAACATTCAACACACTTAGATTTCAATTATCTGTAAGAAAGTATTTCCTTGAGAAACCGGTTTGTGGTTTGACTCAAGAAGGCTTTAGCAGTTGTTAAAGCAGTTGTAATATTCAGTTGAATATAGTGGATTAAGACCTCGTTGGAGAGAGGTGAAATCACCTTGACGGGTGGACTGGAGTAGTTTGAGATCAAACGAACCAGGATAAAAATATTGTGTTGACTGCAATTGATTTCAAGTTTTTACAATTCAACCCCCTTCTTGTGTTTTTCACTTCTCCAAAAGCTCCATACATTGTGTGTGCCATGGTTGTAAAGTTGGTATCTGAAAGTTGAAGTTTCATGTTCTATCAGATTTGAAAATCAATTTAAACCCAATTACAAGCTTGTTTAAGGATCAATTTTGTGTCTAATCATGTTTATGGACTTGACATAATGAGAAATTACCCTTGAACCCTCCATTTTGCTGTGTTTTGGGTCATACGAAGTCACACTTTTTTGATTTAGCAGGTTCACACGATTTCGTTAATGTTTCATCCATTCTGCACGCTTGAGCCTTGCATCATGTCTAGCTATAAATATGGATCAACCCTCACTCATTTGGACAAGCTTAGAGAGCAAACATCACTCTTCCAAACTCTCTCCATAGCTCACAATTCTGAGTTTTTGAATTAACTCTTTCCTTATTTTTTAATCCAATTTCTTTGTTCATTGTTCATACTTGAACTTTCCTGAAGCTAATAGAAGAAGAACCAAGCTTTGAAGTGCTCTAAATTGTGCTATCCAAGTCAAGTTTCAAAGCTCTGTATTTGAGTTTCAACAGGTAGATTCCTCCATCAATTCTCTCCAAAATTGTTATTATAATGTAGTTCTCATCACTCTGATACTCATAGCATCGTTGGTTTTTAACTGGAAATGAGTTTTGCTCGTGAATTTTCAAATCCCTTTTCAATTGTTTCCTTCTGGTTTTTTCCAAATCAACTAAGTTGTGGTTAATATAAATTTTCCGCGATGGTACCATTGGAATCGTCTTAATAAGAAGAAGCGAAAGGAACCAGTATGAGCTTCTACCAATGAAATCCACTTGTGGCTGGAGGTTGAAAACGATGACATGTCTCCTCTTCAACCAATGAAATCGCGCCACCTATATTTTTCAAATCTGTTTTTAAATAATTGATTCAGCGTATTATTCAAGAGAGACCATGATATGCACAGCACGCCAGATCCCTTAGATCTGATTACTAATGTGTTTTGACGATGATTAGATGGTCCACATTATTTTGGTTTTATTTATATTTTCTTATTTTTTGTTTTATATGTTTCAAACTTCCAAAATTCATAAAAAAATCATTTCAACTTCTAAAGTTGTGAAAATATTATCAAAAATACTTTTGATTTTTCTCTTTATAATTTTTATTTTTTTTACAATTTTATTTTATAGTGTGGTATTTTTCTGATTTTTCACTTTATTTGACTTGTTTTAATTATTTAAAAATATTTTTCTTGATTTTAAAATACATAAAACATTATATAAGAATCAAATGACCTCTTGACAAATAATGGTGACCTCATTTATTTTTATTTTTGATTTTACTATTTTTCATAAATTTTGGTTTATTTTGCTTATTTATTTAAATTTTAAAAATAGTTTCTGATTTTAAAAAATTCTGAATAATCTTGTCAACACTTGTTGACTCATGTTTGACTTTGGATATTTTTTAGGATCTTTATTTTGTGTTTTAATACATGTTGTATATTTTACCAATTATTTCCTTTTTAAATCATTTAAATTTTGTTTTATATTAAATATATTTTATTATTTTTTTGATTTGTCCTGATTTGGAGACACTTGGGTGTTATTTTGGGACAAGTTCCTCAACCTCATTGGATCTTGGGTGTTGATAGGTTGAGAAACCAAATCCACCAAAATGGATGAATGATGTTGATGATTTTTGAAACCCTTGTTTCATCTGATACATCCCATTTCCTCTTCATTTTTTCCCTTTCTTATTTTTACTTGTGCTACATGTTTTTGGAGAATAATATACATATCATTTCTTTAATTTTTTGGGTACACAGATTACTATTGACCGACCACAAAATAGGTGTGGCTTCTACTTAAGTCCATTTACGATTGCTTAACATAGCGCTAAATTTGTTCAGATTCGAAAAATGATCATTCGTGGCCCAAACCTATGTTTGCAAGCCCAAGTATGTTTAATTTGAAACCTTTTATCCGATAAATTTGAAGTTCATTGTTAGGAGAATTTGATTCTATCAATTCTCTAATGAATTTCGGTCTAAGTGGATCAATTGAACATCGTTGATCATATGTGGTTTCTTTGAGCACTTGAAATGAACCATATACTTGACAAAAATAAAATGAGACTTGTTGTTAGAAGCTTTAATTTTATCAATCTTCTAATGACTTTTCAAATGCAAGCTTCAAGATGGTCATTCAACTAACTCTCTAACTTCTAATTCACTAACTATTAACTTTAATATATGCCTTTATTTTGTGCATTTATTTCTATGTACCATTTACTTTAGCATTTACATTCCATGCCATTTTTTATTTTACTCACTTAGCATTTATCTTTATGTCATTTTGTATTTTCTCATTTGAGATTTTATTTTCTTTTGAAGACACTTAATAATCAACTTGAACATTATAAAACTTTAAGGTTATTTGGACTACTTGGTTACTATCCTTGGCATTATGGAGTTATGGATCTATCGGACTTAGGATTAGAAGCCTTTATACTTGGCGGCCTTGTTACGCTGTTGTTATTTTGTCTGAAGTTCTTGAGGTTTACTCCAAGGCATTGGGTTGATTTTATTTGTGTGCATGTTATTCTGATTATATGCTTTGTCTGTGATTGAGAATTCCTCTGTATACAGTTGTTACTCTGCCAATTTTTAGGAAGACTTAATTCATCTGAAGCTTGGTATTTGTTAGAGGTTTATTATTATTTCTTGCTTGGTTTTAATCCGAAGGATGGGAATTCTACATTGAATTCTTCATGTCAAGTGTTGGCCTCTTGTTGGTTAGATCATTATTTTCCTTGGATTTTACTTTATGCTCTAGGATAGCCCCTTCATCTCCTCCTATCTTCTTTAATTTCAAAAATATTCTTGTTGTACCCCAAATTTTTGCCTCTCTTTTCTCAAGATATTTCTCACAAGGATTCTAAAAAATTCAAGCTTGCACAAGTACAATTGGATTTTCCAGCATCAAGTTAAAGAGGAAACTGTAAAAAGGGAAAACAAGATAAAAATTATTCTTTGAAGGAAAGCAAGTTTCCTTCGATTCATTCTAGCTTCGATTGGGCATCTAGGCTTCGTTCGATTCAGAAGACAAAGGCCTCTTGTTGGTGTCCTTCGATTCAAAAGATTAGTGGCTCCATACCAGCTTCCTTCAATTCAAAAGGCAAGGGCCTTCTGAATGCTCCCTTCGAGTCAGAAGTTAGTGGTTTAATGTTGGTCCCTTTCGATTCAGAGGGAAACGACCTTCTGAAAGATTCCTTCGATTCATAGGGTAATGGCCTCCTACAGCCTTCCTTCGATTCAGAATCCATTTTCCCCTTGCATGATTCCTTCGATTCACAAAAGCCAGGACTTCCTTCAGGCCAATATGCACAAGGTAAGGGCCTCCTGCATGCCTTCCTTCACAAGGCAATGGCTTACTTTCATGCCAGCACCCACAAAGCAAGTGGCCTCCTGCATGCAAGCTTCGATTGAAGCAAAGACCCCTTACATTCTTGCTTTGATTCACAAAGCAATAGCCTCTCACCATCTTTGTTTCGATTCAGGAAGCAAAGGTTTATTTCCTGCTTATTTCAAATCACAAGGAAGGAACTTCCCTCATGCATTGGCTATTTTCATACTAGTTTAGAATGGACAATATCTCCCTTTGAAATAACTTGCTTCGATTCCAACCTTGAAAATCTTCAAACACGCAATGACACATAATTGTTGTTCCATTCGAAGAACATACCTTGGTGGCCCATTCGAAGGACACTTTAACATACCTGGGTGTCCCATTCGAAGGATATGCATTGACATACCTGGGTTACCCTTTTCAAAGGATACACAAGCGGGCGCATTCGAAGGACAGGCACATGGTCCATTCAGAGGACATATATTTGCCCAATTTGAAGGATACTTTGATTGGAAACAAATATTGATGTCTGAATAGGAGTCTGATCGAAGGTTGGACCTATGAGGTCAAGAAGAAAAGATGAAATATTCAAAGATGCTTGTGCTGCAAGTCCAAGCCTGATATACTGGCCACAACGCTCCAAAACTGCTGCACAGCAGTCCTGCAATGCTGCCCCTATTCTTGCACCAAAATGGCATACAATACTGCTCCTCGAAATCTACAAAGACAGTATACTCAATTTGTTCAAATTCTTGTTTTCCCTCCTAAACCTCAACTAACTTCATCTATAAATAAGAGGCTCCATAACACATCTATAGGGATGGACAACACATCTAGAGGTTTTTGATAGTTGGAAACTTTGATTGTGTGAAAATCATAAAATACTTAACACATTATCAAACCCAGAATAAAAAGACCATACCTTTGGTTTTGTCCCTTTCGAATCCAACAGTAGAAACACAACACTTGTTTCTTTTCCCTTTCGAATCCAGGAGTAACCCCACGCTTTATTCTTTCTTTTGAATCCAATAGAAGGAACACTACACCTGTTATTCTCCTTCGAATCCATAAACAACAAACACAACCCCACTCTTCTTGACCTTCAAATCCAGTCAAAGAAACACCACACTTGTTTCTTTCCTTCGAAACCAGGAACATCCAGGGCTGCAACTTAAGTCCAAACACACATTCTAGCCTCAAGCAAGGTAAGTTCTCTTAACTTTAAACCTTTCGTTTCTAGCATAACATGTGAATAGTCATTTCATTTTGTTTCAAGCATCATCATTACTCTTTAGTTTATTTTCGTTTCCACCTTCTCTGTTTGTTGTCATTGCTAATCTTTTGGTTTGTTTTCTTTATCTATCAAACACCTTTTAAGAACTAACCTGGCCATGAAACAATACTAGCATGGCCTCAGGCCATGCTGCTATTTAAATCCCAAAAGGAAGAAAACGGGAGGAAGGATGTGTAAATTGAAGCCTTAGGTTTCACCCCTTATTGTTTCACAATCCAAACGAAGGAGCGGGAAGGGAGAAATGAAGGGTGTCCACACTGACTTCTAGGCCCCAATCGAAAGCAACGGCAAGAGGGTTGAATTGAAGGCTATATCTCACACTGACTTCCAAGCCCAATTGGAAGTAGCAGCAAGAAGGTTGAATCGACGGCTGCATCTCACGCTGGCTGCTAGGTCCAAATCGAAAGAAGCCAGGAAAGGAAGAATCGAAGGGTGCATTCTTCCTGGATCAAAAAAATTATTTTTCCTTCTTTTATTTTGTTTTGTCTTTACGCTTTCTTGCTATCAATATGGTTGTAATAGTGTAGGATATTTATTTACTAAATTTTTATTGCTTTATACTGATGTTAGTAATTAGGATGTATGGCAAGATAAAACCAACAAGTAGACAACCCAAAATCAAAGGACTAAATGCATGCAATCAAGCACACTTTGCACACATACACCTCTAGGGTAATTCAACTTGTTGCCTCAGAAAATAGTCATGTCCCTTAAATATGGGCGTTTTAGCTAAGACCCTCGATAAAATATCGTAGTCCCTCGATGGCCCTCGATGTTGCTTTCGATAAACGATCTAGTACCTATACTACAATTGCTAAAACGTTCCATAGGTTGCCTTCTATGACTATACAGACGACCCACGCCCGTCCCTTCACATCCAACGATGGGGCTTCTTATCAATCAATGGTAAGATAGCAACATCTAAAGGAGGAGGAAAAGAACATTAGACATTTTGAGTAGGTAGGTCGCTTATAGTTACTTGCTTTCTCAAAACAAAAAAAACCATTTTCACACCAACACTTTTAATTGAAATATTTTCAAAATTCAAAACTCTTTGTATGCATTATTTTAGAGATGAGAATCATTACAAAGGCACTTTTCAAAATCACTTTCAAAAACATATTCCATAAACACCTCTTTGAACTATTTTCAAAACCAACACTTTGTACGTATTCTCATAGAGACGAGAATCATTACAAAGACATTTTCAAAATATTTTCAAACCCACACCACAAAGCACATTTTCAAACAAAGCAAGTGATCTAGCAAGAAACTAAGAGCCCGTAGATAACTACGGATGAAAAGGGTGCTAATACCTTCCCTTTTCATAACCTATCCTCCGAACTCAAGAAAACATCTTGAAAGGTATTTCCTGTTCTTTTCAACCTTTCCTTATAGGATAAAAGAAAAGTCGGTGGCGACTCTTGCTATCCGCAACAATTGTGATAAAACGCAAAACACCAAGACAGTTCTCCCACCGTATTACAATTCTCCCTCATTTTCAAAACTCTTCTTGTTTTTCTAACTTGAACCACTTTTATAATAAAATTGGACTTAGGTCCATGCATTTTCAAAAATCTTTTTCTTAATCAAACTTTAATCAACTTAACCATACTTTGACATATTTTTAAAGACTAAAAGTTAATTAACCTAATTTAAACCATTTTTCCACTTTGGCTTTTTACTTTAAAATCTTTTTCTCAAAAGCTTAGACTCTTGTCGGTTCTTATAGTGATACGAGCTACTATACTTCTACAATATGTAGTAAAGTGAGATATTTTCTACTTGGGTATTGTGTGAGGCTTTGTTGGTTTTAAAATCTAAGTTATATCCTCCACTTTGAGATTATGCAAATTCTCCTTTCTCATAGTCCTGGGTAGTAAGTATGTCTTTCACTCGGATATGACGATGATGTCTCTTCTCTTAAAATTAACCAACACACTTGTGTTTTAAAATTTTTGAGGTGAACTACGAGTACCCTGATCCCCTATTACACAAAAGGTGGTACGTAAGCTCTAAAGGTTCACAACTGCGACGGGTGCATAAATTATAAAAAATACTTCTTTTCTCATCTCCACCATATTATTTCGGATACACCTTTTATAGCCAAAATACATAGATTTTCAAAGAGTTTTCTACAGAGTACCGTAGAGGTTTAAGGTTCTAATACCTTCCCTTTTCATAACCAACCCCCGTACCTAGATTATCTCCCCTTTTTTGGGTTTATTCGCTCTTTTCCCATTTACTTTGGAAAAAATAAAGCGCAATGGCAATTTTTATTTGATTTGTATGAGTTAAGTCAATCCAATGGCTTAGTATCAACATTTCTACTGCTACAAAAATCTGGTGACCTTACTAGGGACACTCATTCTCTAAGTGGGTTGAGTCTATCTTTGTTTATCAGTGTATGTGCCATTATTTGTTGTATATTATGTGTTGTATATATGTATGTCTGGAATTTCCATGTTTTTAGGGTTCTTGGTGATCTCTTATAAGTCCTACACTCGGGCTTGGGAAAACTTAAGATAGGATGGGCAGTGTAGTCATGTTAACTTTGAAGAAGGAATCCCAAAAAAGGAGACATGAGATCCCCCACTCAGTGGAGGCCCCTTTGACTACAATATTTGTTTACCGAGCAATCAGGAAGATATTGCTACTTTCGACCTGGGAGCCCGAGAAGCTGAGAAACTGTAGAACCCTTAACCCATATTAGCCTTTTAGGTGTAGTGCGGAGACTATGGCGGATCAATCTGAAAGTAGTTTCCACGCGATGCTACACTCAAACGAGTTTTTCGTGATAATGTTGCTAATTACCGAGTTAATTGGAACATTGGTAATATCCTGAGGAATAATGTAGACTCTGGGAATTTCTTAGAACCTTGTTCGGTAGGTGTTGTACCCCAAATTTTTCCCTCTCATTTTATCAATATTCCCCTCACAAGACTCTTTGGACTCCAGACAGGATTAGGGTTTGCTCAGCTCAAGACATCTCCTTGCACTAATTACCTGAAATTAGGGTTTGAGTTTGCACAAGGAATTTTGGACTTCCAATGCCCCATGTGACTTTCATACTCTATGTTGTACTCCTAATATTGCCCATACCAAGTTTCAAGCATTGAATCAAATTTTTGCTCAGTCAATTGGACAATTGACCTAAAAATCAACTGTATTAAGGGAAAAGTCAATTGTGGCCAATTTACAGTCAAACCTCATAATTTTTTATCCACATCAACATTATAGGCTCATATGAACCATTTGATCAAGTTTGGACCACAACTCCTCAAAAAATTTGATCAGATCATCAAAAGGGCAAAATGGTCATTTTTAGGGTTTTGACTATAGAAGGGCAATTTCTGATTTTTCACCTAGCCAATGGAAAATTGGGTTCAAGCATGGTTTCAAGGACTCAATGGCATCATCTTGACCTAATCACAAGGTTCAAAAGATCTCAAATGCATTGGATTGACAGATGAATTTTCCAGTCAACTGATCAAAAATCAACTGTACACTGAAAAGTCAAACTTTGACTTTTTGGTCAAAATCAAGTGTCAAGGGTCATTTTTCATCAAGATATGTCAAAACATGAAACTTGCTCACCAAGAAACCTAATTTTGAAAATTAGGGTTTAAAATGGAAAATTTTCATAACTTAGAAATTTTCTAAGTTATGAAAATTTCTTATTTTTTTCCAACTTTTCCCAACTTTTTCACCATGATGCAATTGGATTCAAAGAAAACTTCCATCATGAAAGTTGTAGTCCTCCACAAAATCTACATCTTTTATTCACAAAGTTTTCCCAAAAGATTCTTGGATCTCAAGTTATAATTTTGTGAATAAGGGTCCATGAAACTTTTAACTTAGTAAAATTTTGCCCTAGTTTAGGCAGGATTTTGACCTATCTTCATGGAAACTTTTCACATAGTTCCAAGTGGAATCTCAAAATTCATTTCAAATATGGATTGTAGAGCGTGTTACAATATTTCCAAAATGTCTAAGAACTCTCCAAGATCATTTATGGTTAGGGAGAATCGAAGGATTGAAAATGGCCATTTCTCACTTTTGTCCATGGCACTTTTCACATTTGCACAAGTTGCAAATCAGTTTGCATCATGCTTGTACTTGGTTTACAGGTTCTAATCCTTTCTACACTTATAAATTAAATGCAAATACATTGGAAAAAGGCATTATTCCGAGCTTTGGAGCATTATACTTTGATTTAATCCAAAAATGGCAAAAAGGCAACATTGCTACTTTGATAAAGCATGCTTTATGTCCTTTTGTTTATCTTGAGCATTGAAATTAATCTTTTTGTAGCAAACCACGTCCACAAACATCAGAAAAGGTTTACCAACTCTCCTTAGGAGTTGAGCTATCCTGTACAGGTTGTGCCTTTGTCAACTCACCTTTTACTTCAAAAGCAAGTAAGTGTGCAAAAACTCCACAACTTGGAAATCTGATAAGAGCAAGTCTTGTGTTCATTACAAACAACCTCAAAACATTGTAGCAAGAAGAATACACGAGTTACAAGCCTCTCAAACACCCAAATACACCAAAAACTCCATTTCTGCCCAAAACAGGGCAAGCTCTGCAGAACTCAAGCCAAAACCTAATTGCTTCGTGCGTTTTATCTTGAACCACTCCAGACATATTCCATACATCCCATATGAACTACCCAAGCCCTTCTCAAGCAACTGTAACTCCAATTTCAAGCTTCACCATTTTCAATTTCTGAGTTTCTAGGTTGAGTTCTACAAGGAGTTTCAGATTATTTCAAAGCAAGCTAAGCATTAGGAAAGGTCAAGGGAACATCAAGCAAGCTCAAAAGTCCTTCAGGCCTCACTCACAACTCCTACATTGCCATATTCGAACTTGACTGAAACAATTATTTCTCAAGATTCTAACTCCTTATTTAGGCATCATTAAGCTTAGGTTTGTGAAGCAAAAATGTAGTCTCTAAGTTGCTTGAGCTGTACATATGCATAGCTTCCATTTATATTAACTGAGCTAGGAGAATTTGGATGTTTAAGTTGCTGAAAAAACTAGGTCATAAATTAGGGGAAATTAAATTCTCTCTGGTCTTTGAGAGTTAGATCAAGTTTTTTATATCATTAGAATCGTGTGATGATGAGCAATAACTTTCATGTTGCAAGATTTTGTTTTTAAGCACGTATGCAGGAGATACGGTTTGAGGTACAGGGCGCGCGCATTTCTGTTCCAAGGACAGGGACGAAGTGGAAGTTTGGGTTGGGCTTGGCTTGTTTGACTTTTGACACCCCCCCCCCTGTTTACTTCCTGCACCCCCTTGGCCCATTTCTTTTATTTTTTATATTTTCTCATTTATTTCATATTTTCTGACTTTATCTATTTTTCCTAAATATTAAAAATCACCAAAAATATTTTCTCAATTTTTACATTTTTATTTTTTCATTATTTTTATTATTTTTTATGACAAAAAATAGTTTATTAGGTTAAATAGAATTCAATTTCTTGAACAAATTTGTAAATAATATTGAAATATTTAAATATTTTATTTTTATTATTCATACACTTAAAATAATATTTTTATACAATATTTAATTTTTTAACATTTTTGTATATATTTTTATTTATTTTTTTGTACATAAAAATGAATAAATAAGTAATATAATACATTTCCTTTTAAAACCAAAAATTAGGGTTTTCACCCTTTCAAAAAAATAATCATTTTTTTTATTTTCTTATTTTTAAGACATAAGTAAATTTATTTCACAAACATTAAATAAATACAAAAAAAACATTCTTTGCATATTTATATTTAATTGTCCATTTAAATATTTGCTTATTCATTTATTTGTACAAATAAATTCAATATGGTTGTAATAGTTTTAGGGTTTTATTTTGAGCAATATCCCCTTATTCAAGACTTGTATCCCCCTCCCCATATCAATGTTGTAATAGTCTTAGATTTACTTTTCGCATTTTATTGCTTTTATATGCATGCTTAGTAAATTAGGGTTTGTATGATAACCAAAAATCAAAACAAGTAGCATGACTTAACACAAGACAAAATGCATGAAAAATGACAACACAATGCACAAAAGCATCCCTAGGGTTTCATCCACTTTGTTGCCTTAAAATGGCCATGGTATGCATGCTAGGTATCTTGGCAAAATCAAAACAAAAAGATCATAGTCCCTCGATGACGCTATCTTGGTTGCCTATACAAAATGATCTAGTCCCTCAAAAACTTGCTAAAGATACTTGGCACAATTGCTATCATGGTCATACGATGACCCACGCCCGTCCCGTTTAACAACCAAAGATAAGGTTGTTTACCAAATACAATGGTAAAACAACAATGTCAAAGGGTTAAAAATGTGTAGGAAAGATCTTTGAGTAGGGTAGATAACTCCTAGTTACTTGATCAATTTGCAAACATCCTTGCTATTTTCAAAAACAAATGCACAATTTCAAAACATTTCCCAACAAACTTTCAAACATTGAAACATTTTTCAAAAGACAATACATCTTTGTATACATTCTTCAAACAAGAATCATTACAAAGATTGCCACAACGATGGCCTCTTTTCAAAATACTTTCAAAACCACACAAAGCACCATTTCAAACAATTGAAAAAGAAAAGTAAGTGATTTAAACAAGTAACTAAGAGCCCATGGAAAACCATAGATGAAAAGGGTGCTAGCACCTTCCCTTTTCATAATCTACCCCCCGAACCCAAGAAAACATATCAAAGGTGTTTCCTGTGCTTTTTGACCTTTCCTTTGGATAAAATAAAAAGTCGGTGGCGACTCTTGCTAAACCGAAACATTTGCGAACACAAACGCAAAACCTCAAGTCAGTTCTCCCACTGTATCACAGAAATGGCGACTCTGCTGGGGAAATAAGAATGAAAGTGGGGTTACCTTAGGTTTTATATCACCTTTACATGCTTACCTTGTTTGCTTTGATTGCTTTACATTTGGTTCTATTGTTTGGGTTTGAATCCTCTACCCGGATTTGGGAAACATTCATAGGTAAATAGAAATACGTTGTGGAAACTGTGCGGGGTATACCGACATGGTCTAAGCAATAGCTATATTAGTGCGACATATTTGTGGGTACCGGTAGCCTTTGAGTTAATCAAAGAGAATATGGGGCCGCTGAGTGATGTCATGAAGCACTAATGGACTTTTAGAACCTTTACTTGACCATCTTGGCCTTTTAGGATGTAGTGAGATGACCGACTTTGGTGCAGTCCGAAGTTGGTAGATACTCGATACTACACTCATTGAGGGTTGTTTTCTTGGAATATTTCGGTCGCCAGTAAAGTGGCTAAACTGAAACAATGAACACAGAAAATAATCCAGTGATATTGAGCTCCTTAGAACCCGGTACTATTTCTAGGACAGGTTGAGCCAACTAAACTTCAAGAGGGTACTTACCTATGAAACCCCATGCAAGCCTAAAACTAGGAACTTATGTGATTTGCTTGTACATATATACTTGTCCATAACATCATGAACATCATGAAGCATCATATGCATCCACTAACCATTTCAAGGATTTTGGATCTTCATCTTTGTTCTTGTTTTGTAGGTTATGGAATCACTTCGCAGGAAAACAATCCAAGTCAACCTTGTGAGAATTCCTCCTCAACTCAAGGAACTTGCTTCCAAGATTCCAGAGTATTCTCCATTCACTGAGAGACATGGTCGACTTCTCAACTTGGTCAACTCCGACACAGAGGAAGACATGGTGAAAGTTCTCTTCCAGTTCTTTGACCCCTTACACCACTGCTTCACATTTCCTGATTACCAGCTAGTGCATACTTTGGAGGAATTTTCTCCTCCTGAAGATTCCTATTCTCCATCAATTACCCTTCAACAGTATGGAAAGAGATCCAAAGCCTGAAGATGTTACTCAAGCCCTACACTTGCAACCATCCTGTTTGAGAAAGCTCAATAATGATGGAATTCTCTAGACCTGCAAGCTTTTGATGATATTGTAGCTCTTCTCGTCTATGGGTTGGTCTTGTTCCCAAACCCTGACCAGCTTATAGATGTGAATGCTGTCAAGATTTTCATATCTCGGAATCCTATGCCTACATTGCTTGGAGATATCCTACACTTTTTTCACACTCGAACAATGAGGAAAAGAGGTGTTCTCATGTGTTGTACTCCTCTTCTAGCAAGGTGGTTTATTTCTCACCTTCCCCAATCAGTCTTGAAGAATGAGCAAGGTTTGAGGTGGTCACAATGATTGATGACTCTTACACATTCAGATGTTCATTGGTGTTCTCGATCCAGAGAAAATGTTATCATCATCGACCATTATGGGGAATTCCCTAATGTCCCTCTACTTGGCATTAGGGGAGGCATTACCTACAACCCCTACTTAGCTCTGAGACAGTTTGGGTATGCCCGAAGGGATGGTCCACATGACATGCTGATTCCAGACTTGGTTTTTGACTTCGACAACGACGATCAAGGACTTCGATAAAGGTTCATCCGAGCCTAGAGGATGCCCAACAAGGTAGACAGTAAGACCTTGGGACACAAGAATTCCATCCCCCTTGAGCCTTACCTCAAGTGGGTACGAACCCGCGCCCAAAGTCTTATGATGCCTTACCCCTACATTCTCCCTGTGATTAAAGAGCCTGTTATGGAAGGAGAGGTTCCATACACCCTTCTACATCCTGACATGTCGACATCACTCGAAGATTTGCAAAGGAGTTGGATACAACTCAAGGGAGAACACGATGCGTTTGAATCCCAATTCTATGCCAGTGAGAAGAAGGTTTTGGAACTTACTCGTCAACTTCAAGAAGAGCAGACTCTCAACACCTACATTGCACCAAAAAGGATGCGCAACGTCTTTTTACATTAGAATTTTGTATTATTTTGCCCATGGGGCATTTATGTACTAACAAATTCTATCTTATTAATATGACGTGTGTTTCTTTTTTGTTTAAAACAAATTTGAATTTCTAAATCCTTGAATGCATTACATGAATACACATCATCCATCATATGCATAAACATTTCTTCACACCAAGTTTCCTCATCTCTCTGCTGTTTATTTCAGCAAGATGGATATGGAATAAACGGTCAAATATTTGCAAGCGCAGAATTCACAATTCCAACAGCTACTCATGACTCTGGCTAAGGGTCAGGAGGAGCTCAAAACTTTGCTGGAGAAGGAAAAAGAGAAAAAGAAGAAGAAGAGAGTTAGTGTGGCTACCTTGGGCAGAAGGTCTGAAGGTCAAGCCAGAAGGGTCCTAGATTTCCCATCGACATATGAAAAGGGTGAAGGAAAGGGTAAAGGAGTTGCAGTGCCTTCTGATTCTGAAGATGAAGAAGTGGAAGATGAGGATTACTCAGAACAAAAGTATCCTCCTGCAGATGAGAAATACAAGAATATGGAAGAACGTCTGGCAGCCATGGAGATACAGAGAATACCTGGGCTAGACTTTGAAGAGCTGGGTTTGGTTTCTGGAATAGTTATTCCTCCAAAGTTTAAAGTACCTCTGATTGCTAAGTATAATGGGGTGTCTTTCCCAAAGATGCACCTACGGTCCTTCGTCAGGAAGATTGAACCACATTCTTCTGATAAAGATCTGTGGGTCCACTTCTTCCAGGATAGTTTGTCGGGAACACAGTTAGATTGGTTCTACCAGCTAGAGAGGTCTGATGTGCACAATTGGGAGGATTTGGTTGTTGCCTTCTACAAGCATTATCAATATAATGTGGACTTAGCACCAACCCGTACTCAATTACAGAGTATGGGCATGGTCTCAAATGAAGGCTTTAAGGAGTATGCCCAGAAATGGAGAGACTTGGCGGGACGAGTACAACCACCTCTATCTGAGAGGGAGCTAGTAGATATGTTCTTGGGTACACTATTAGGTCCCTTTTTCAATCACCTGATTGGAAGTTCGTCTGCGGGGTTCACCGAGTTAATTCTTACTGGTGAGAGGGTTGAAGCCGGAATCAAGAGCGGTAAAATTCAAAAAGATGCATCTGCTTCCGATGCCACAAAAAGCCTTTTCCAGCAAAGAAATAAGTCTCAGTTGTATAGTCCCAGAGAGGTCAAGGAAGAGTTAGGCGCCGGCCAGCAGTGGGGGCCGTAATGATTCAGAAGTCTGCAGCTGATCAGCCCAGAAACAATCAACCCAGAACCAACCAAGCAAGGGTGGAAAGGCCTGTACGGAAATTCACTCAGATAAACATGACTCCCGCTCAGGTTCTACCCCATCTCTTGAAGTTAAACCTTGCCAGTCTGAAAGAGGCCCCAAAGAATCCGAATACAAATTCTCCTTACTACCATCCGAACGCCAAGTGTGCTTATCATTCAGGGAGTATAGGGCACGACACCAACAATTGTTGGCCCCTCAAGAATAAGATTCAGGATTTGATAGACGCTAAAGAAGTGGAATTTGAAGCCCCTGAAAAGCCGAATGTGATCTCTTCTCCAATGCCAAGGCATGGCCACAATGCTCATGTTGTTGAAGAGGATCTTTTTGTTGCTTCTGTTGATGATTTTATAACTCCGCTACCGATAATCAAACTGAATCTGTTCAAGGCTGGGATTCTCCCAGGTTGTGAAGAAGATTGCTACCTTTGTTCATCCTTGCCAACCGACTGTCCGTTGTTGAAGTTAGGCATCCAACGCCTAATGGATAATCAAGAAATCCTTTTTGAAAAGACTCATGTTACACCGACTCCTGTCAATGATATTTCAATAATTACCATATCTGCCAATCTTTCCAAGGTCTCCAAAAGACCTGTTAAGATTCTGAAGATTATACCTTTGAAGATAACCATGTCGGGGCCCATCCCGTACAAGTCCAACAAATCAATACCGTGGAACTATGGTGGAGAGATCTTCTACCACGGTATTAAAAAAATTGAATCAATTGAATAAAGTTCTGATAAAGAGACTTCCGACGTTGGAAATATTGCTGGAACGAGAAAAATCACCCGCAGTGGAAGGATTTTCTCTCCCGAGATTGCGCCTCCAAAGGCAATCTTTGGACCCTCAAATGCTCCTAAGGTTACCCCTGTGTCGGTCAACATATCTGCAAGAACTCCATTTATTGAAGAAATTGTAACTCATGTGGTTGTCCCCTCTGCTGTTGCTAATGATAGAGAGAAAGGGATCCAAGAAGCGCTCGTCGGGACGAGGACTCAGCCATTGGTCATCCCTGAGACCTCTCAAAAAGAAATGGAAGAGATTTTGAAAATAATCAAGAAAAGCGATTATGATGTTGTGGAACAACTGGGGCAAACCCCCTCAAAGATCTCTATGCTTGCCTTGCTACTTTGTTCCGAAGCTCATGCCAAAGCTTTGATCAGATTTTTGAAGACGGCCCACGTGCCACAGGAAACCTCCGCGGATCAGTTCCAGGAATGTGTAGCTAGCTTAACAGCTAACAATGGTCTAGGATTCTCCGATGCCGATTTAACATCTAAAGGGATAAAACATAATGACTATTTGCATGTCTCGGTGGAATGCAGAGGGACTACCCTAGCACACGTCCTGGTTGATACGGGTTCGTCTTTAAATGTCTTGCCGAAGAGAGCTTTGGATAGATTGGACTGTGAAGGCCTAACCCTGAAGCCCAGCAATATAATTGTCAGAGCTTTTGATGGTTCTAAAAGGATGGTCCACGGGGAGGTGGACATCCCGATTAAAGTGGGAACTGAAACCTTCAACTCCACATTCTATGTGATGGACATCCGTCCTTCCTATTCTTGCTTGTTGGGAAGACCCTGGATTCACCATGTTGGAGCCGTCACTTCTACTCTGCATCAAATTCTCAAGTACCCTGTCCAGGGGAAATTATAACAGTTCATGGCGAAGAGGAATACATGATCAGTCATCTGAATTCCTTCCGTTATGTGGAGTTAGATGGCGAATTCATCGAGACCCCTTTCCAGCACTTTGAAGAGGTTTCTCCTGAAATAGCATCAACCAAGACAATGCCTTATGTACCCATGATTACCAAAACTGTGCCTCGGATGACATCCCTCAAAGATGCGAAGGCTGTGATTGAAGAAGGAGGAAGCACAATATGGGGTCAACTACCAGATTTTCCTTTCAAATCAGATAAATTCAGCTTGGGATTCACTGCTTCTGCTCAAAAGGCTGTACGCCGCACCCGGGATGGGGGGCCACCAGTGAAGATCACCCATCATGGAGTCAATGCCTTGGAGGATGTTGAAGAAGAGAGCAACCTAGAAGACTGGATTTTCCCTACTGTTGGCGGAGGACTGTGCAACTGGGAGGTAAAAGACTTTATTTCGATTACTTTCATAAATCAGTAATTTATCTTTCAAACATTTATGTTGGTTTGTAATAATTCTCAAATAATTCGTACACTTTTAACCTTGTGCCTTACCCGAGGCACATAGGTCCATTTGTAAGGGTTTGATTTTTCATCTTCATATGCCATTTTAATGAATCATGGACGTTTTCACATATAAACTTTTGTGTTCATTTTCTTTCTTTTTACATTTTATTTGTTTAAAGGTGGATATCCCTTACACACACCCACACTCACAAATGCAGGTACCCTTCCATTCCAGATTCCATGGGTAACAATTCTGCTATGGCCTTCAGTGACTCTGAAGATCTGGTCTACCATGCTGAATACGAAGGTGATGAAAACTGTGAGGTGCCGGGAGAATTGGCTAGGCTACTACAACAGGAAGAAAGGGCTATTCTGCCCCATGAGGAGCTGTTAGAGACAATCAACTTGGGTACTGATAAAGACAGAAAAGAAGTCAGAGTGGGGGCCAACCTAGAGCCAAGTGTCAAGGAGCGCTTAGTTCAGCTATTGAATAAATATGTTGAGATCTTCGCCTGGTCTTACGAAGATATGTCGGGACTCGATACAGACATTGTGGTTCACCGTCTCCCTACAAGAGAAGACTGTCCACCAATTAAACAAAAATTCTGCCGCATGAGGCCTGACATGTCTGAAAAGATCAAAGCAGAAGTTATGAAGCAGTTCAATGCTGGATTTCTTGCAGTTACTTCCTATCCACAATGGGTTGCTAACATTGTGCTCATGCCTAAAAAGGACGGTAAAGTCATAATTTGCATGGATTACAGAGACTTAAACAGGGCTAGCCAAAAAGATGACTTTCCACTACCGCACATTGACATCTTGGTTGACAACATAGCTCAGCACAAGGTATTTTCTTTCATGGATAGATTTTCAGGGTACAACCAGATCAAAATGGCACCTGAAGACATGGAGAAAACTACTTTTGTTACACAGTCGGGTACGTTCTGCTATAAAGTGATGCCATTCAGACTGAAGAATGTCGCGGCAACCTATCAGCACGCCATGGTAGCTTTGTTTCATGACATGATACACCATGATATTGAAGTCAATGTAGACGACATGATAGCCCGATCACAGACGGAAGAAGAACACCTCGACCATTTGCAAAAGCTGTTTGTCAGGTTGAAAGAGTACAAGCTCAGACTGAACCCTAACAAGTGCACTTTCGGAGTCAGGTCTGGTAAACTCTTGGGTTTCATTATCACCAACAAAGGCATCGAGGTTGATCCTGCCAAAGTCAAAGCTATACAAGAAATGCCTGCTCCTCGCACTGAGAAGGAGGTCAGAGGTTTCTTGGGACGCCTAAACTATATTGCAAGGTTCATTTCTCACCTAACATCTACCTGTGAGCCAATCTTCAAGCTGTTAAAGAAAGATCAGGTGGTTAAATGGAATGATGACTATCAAGTTACTTTCGATAAAATCAAGGAGTATTTGCTAGAACCTCCTATCTTGATGCCTCCCGTTGAAGGAAGACCGCTAATCATGTATCTGACCGTCCTAGAGAATTCAATGGGGTGCGTATTGGGCCAACATGACGATTCTCTCCAAAAAGAGCATGCCATTTATTAACTTAGCAAAAAGTTTACCGACTGTGAGACCCGATACTCATTGCTCGAGAAAACTTGTTGCGCTTTGGTATGGGCTGCTCGTCGGCTAAGGTAGTATATGTTGACTCATACCACTCTACTGATATCTAAGATGGATCCGATCAAGTACATCTTCGAAAAGCCTACTTTATCTGGAAGAATAGCTAGATGGCAGATGATCCTCACTAAATATGATATCCAGTACAAGACCTAAAAATATATAAAGGGGAGTGTACTAGCTAACCATCTGGCTCATCAAGCTGTCGAAGATTACCAATCTATGAAGTTCGACTTCCCCGACGAAGACATTATGACTTTGGACATCATTGAAGAGTTCAGACCATATGACGGACATAAACAAGGATCTCGATGGACCCTGTACTTTGATGGTGCCTCCAACGCAGTTGGCAATGGTATTGACGTGGTACTCATCTCCCCACAAGGTTGCCATACACCTTTCACAGCCAGACTCTTCTTTAACTGCACCAACAACATGGCCGAGTATGAAGCTTGCATCTTTGGTCTCAAGGCTGCTATAGACCTGGGAATCAAATTTTTGGTTGTGTTTGGAGAATCATCTTTGGTCATCAGTCAGATCAAAGGAGATTGGGACACTAAACATCCCAACCTCATCCCTTACAAAGAACATGTTCTGACATTGCTACCACATTTCGAGCAGATTACCTTCGAGCACTTCCCGCGAGAAGAAAATCAGCTAGCGGATGCTCTAGCTATAATGTCATCCATGTTTAAACTTAACTGGGATAATGAGGCTCCACAAATTACCATCGAGCGAATGGATGAACCTGCACATTGTCACGAGGTTAATACCGAAGAAGTAGTGGACCGACCTTGGTTTCCCGAAGTCAAAAGATATCTCGAGGCTCATGAATATCCTGAAGGAGCTTCAGTTAATGACAAAAAGTTCTTAAGGAGATTTTCAGCTAATTTTTTCCTGAGCAATGGTATCCTATACAAGCGCAATCATGATTGCATTCGGCTCCGTTGTGCAGACAAGGTTGAAGCTGAGCAGATCATGGCTGAACTGCACAATGGTACCTTCGGCACCCACTCCAGCGGACATATGATGGCTAAGAAGATTCTACGGGCATGCTATTATTGGTCTACCATGGAAGCTGACTGCCATCAACATTCCAGGACTTGTCACAAATGTCAAATCTATGCGGACAAGGTACATATACCTCAAGTTCCTCTCAATGTCTTAACAGCGCCTTGGCCATTCGCAATGTGGGGAATCGACGTGATTGGAGAGATCAAGCCTACAGCATCCAATGGACACCGCTTCATTCTGGTGGCCATTGATTACTTTACCAAGTGGGTCGAAGAAGCTTACTTCGCATCCGTCACAAAGAATTTTGTTGCCCGCTTCATCAAGCAGAATCTCATTTGTCGGTACGAAATCCCCAAAAGGATCATCACTGACAACGGTACAAACCTTAACAACACTATGATCACCGCCTTGTGCAAACAGTTCCAGATTCAACATCACAATTCATCTCCCTATGGGCCAAAGATGAACGGTGTTGTCGAAGCTGCGAACAAAAATATCAAGAAGATCATACAAAAGATGACAGTCACCTACAAGAACTGGCATGAGATGTTACCGTTTTCTCTCCACGGGTACCGTACCACGGCGCGTACATCAACTGGGGCAACACCCTATTCTTTGGCATACAGCATGGAAGCTGTTTTGCCTATTGAGGTTCAGATTCCCTCCTTGAGAATCATGACGGATGCTGGTTTGAGTGAAGACGATTGGATTCAGACCCAGCTTGATCAACTTAACTTGATTGACGAAAAGCGACTTACTGCTGTTTTCCATGGTCAGACGTATCAAAAACGAATGATCAAGGCATTCAACAAGAAAGTCAGGCGCCAGATATATCAAGTCGAAGATCTTGTAATCATGCGGATCATCTTGCCGCAAAGTGATCCCAGGGGAAAATGGACTCCTACTTACGAAGGACCATTTGTGATCAAAAACATCTTTTCTGGTGGGGCAATGATATTAACCACCATGGACGGTGATGACCTGCTGCACCCTGCGAACGCAGACATAGTCAAAAGATACTACGCATAAACGACCCGCTAGGTTGACACACCTAGGCAAAAAAAGGGCATCCCGGTGAATCGAAAACCCGAAAGGGCGGTTCAGGAAAAAGTTAGGGATAAACAAAAAAATCTGTACACCCGGCAAGTTGAAAACCCGAAAGGGCGGCTTGGGCAAAAAAGGGTTTCCTGGTGGACTGAAAACCCGAAAGGGCGGTCCAGGCAAAAGTTAGGGAATTAAAGCGTATGACTATGTCTCGTCGGATTACTTTAAGGACAATCTCTTCGCAAACAAGCTCCAGGCTTCTGATAAATTCAATCATCTTTGGACGAGGCAACGAATGGACAAGATATTCAGAGTTACGAAGGCTATAGCAGAATGGGAACCCCATGGAATTTTTACACATAGCCATCTTTCTTTGTATAAATTTTTCTCATTTTTATGACAACATTCTCTTACTAGGATGTTTGTCTCCCTTGTACAAAATACTTACACAAAGTTAATACAAAGATACTTCAAAGTACAGAAAACAATTTGTCTTTCCCTTTTTACAGTTGTGTTTTATTTGAAAACGTCCAATGATTTATTAAATGAGCATATGCATTTGAATATAATCACTGTTTACAAATAAACGAAATGGGAAAGAATAAATATTGACAGGTTGAAAGTATAGGAGAACGTCTTTAGGATATTCCAGGAGAAATCCCCTGCAGTACAACATCTAGATCCCTAGCGGAGCTAAAACCTTGAAATGCATATCCCCAGCGGAGCTAAATTTCAAAATTACCATCGGAGTTAAAACTTCAAACTCCTAACCCTCAGCGGAGCCGAAAATTTGAACTACAGACCCTCAGCGAAGATGAAACCTTCTTCCCCAGTCAAGTCAAGACTACCAATCCACAGCGGAAACCATCCAGTTTTCCCCAAATTCCACAGCAAGTTGTCTTAAAATCTGAGAATCAACCAGATAACAGTTAACTTTTGCTTTATCCCCAACCTAGGATAATTCCCCAGTAGATTGGCATACAACCCAAACTCCTGATATCCCCAATAAAATGAAGATTCTCATTCTTGACTTTCCAGTAGATTGGCATACAACCCAAACTCCTGATACCCCCAACAGAATGAAGATTCTCATTCTCGATCCCCCAGAGTCCTGAACTTACTCTCCAGCAGTATAGCTACTCCCCACAGAGTTTTTCATCCCCTAGCAGAATGAAGATTCTCATTCTCATTTCCCTAGTAAAGTTGCTATAGCCTTCTTTACTCCCCAGCATGAATTTGTCAGAATTTTTAATCCCCTGCAGATCAAAGATTCTCATTCTTGACTGCTCATCATGAAGTCCCCAAGGATTCAAATTCCCCTAGCAGAATGAAGATTCTCATTCTTAGCTCCCCGCAGAAGCCATCAGAGCTTCCTTATTCTCCAACAGATCAAGGTTTTCCTTTGTTTGACCCCCGGTAGAGATCGCCAGAGTTTTCCTTATTCCCTAACCGAGTAAGGATTCCCATTGTGTAATCCCCAGCCATAGTCATCAAAATTCTCGGGATTCCCCAAGCAGGTTTCTCAAACAACACTTGGCATTATTCTCACACTAGAATGTTTATCATCCTCCAACACCAAAGACTTGAAGGATCCCTATCCCCAGGGAAAGTCGTGAATTATTCTCACATCCCCGCAGAAGTTGTCAAGGATCTTTAATCCCCAAGCAGTCGGCAAGGATTTCTCATCCTCAGCAGTCAAAGATTTTGAATCTCCTACAGCGATCAAGGATTTATTTTCCCCGGCAGTAGTCAAGGATTTTCTTATCTCCAGCTATAAAGGATTTATTTTCCTCAGCATTACAGCGAATCAGCTTACATGCGCATACATTACATTCATATATCATAAACATTGATATAACACATTTATTGCATCATACATTACATGCAACATAACTTTGTGTTTCAGCTAACATTTTACCCTTTTCAGGATAAGATTAAAAGCTATCGTTAACGATATTCAAAGATTTCAGATAAAGTACGGATACACTCCAGACACGGAAGTCATTATGTTACTCATTCAGATCTCTTATTCAGATATAGTATGGATACACCCCAGACATGGAGCTCATTCTATTACTCATTCAAAATTTCAAGTCAAGATACAGTACGGATACGCTCCAGACACGGATGCCATTTTGTCACTCATTCAGACTTCAACCATCATATACAGATTAGATATGCTCCAGACACTGAAGCCATTCTATTTCTCATTCAATTTCAACTATCAACTTCAAATTCAGATACACTCTAGACACGGAAGTCATTCTGTCACTTATTCAGATCCCAATTATAGTTCAGATACACTCTAGACACGAAAGTCATTCTGCTACTCATACAGATCTCAACTTCAGATACAGTCCAAATACGCTCCAGACACGGTTGCCATTTTGTCACTTATTCAAACTTTTTCCCCAGCCCAGAGATGCTCCAGACACGGACGCCTTTCTGTCGCTTATTCAGACACAATAACAGATACACTCTAGACGCAGAAGTCATTCTGTTATTCATTCAAATTCAAATACAGTTACAGCTCGGATACGCTCCAGACACGGACGCCATTCCATTGCTCATACAGACCCGATCTCCAGATACAACTCAGATACGTTCCAGATACGGATACCATTCTGATGTTCATTCTCCTGATTTTCAACAAACATTCTTGGATGGAATCTTGAAGCCCATCTCCAACAAAATTTCTGTCACCTCTCCAAATGGCATCTTTAAGCCCATTCCCTCAACTACATTTTGACGAGTGCAAATTTACGGGTACTCTAGTGTCCAATCATCTTTTACCTTCGAGTCACGAACGGCAAAAATCGCCAATCTAACTCTTCAGGTTCAAGAAGATTGAATAGGCGTAGCTGTTGTATCCTAAAATTTGCCCTCTCATTTTATCAAGATTCCCCTCACAAGACTCTTTGGACTCCAGACAGGATTATGGTTTGCTCAGCTCAAGACATCTCCTTGCACTGATGACCTAAAATTAGGGTTTGAGTTTGCACAAGGAATTTTGGACTTCCAATGCCCCATGTGACTTTCATACTCCATGTTGGACTCCGAAGATTGCCCATACCAAGTTTCAAGCATTGAATCAAATTTTTGCCCAGTCAATTGGACAGTTGACCTAAAAATCAATTGTATTGGGGAAAAAGTCAATTGTGGCCAATTTACAGTCAAACCTCATAATATTTTATACACATCAACATTATAGGCTCATATGAACCATTTGATCAAGTTTGGACCACAACTCCTCAAGAAATTTGATCAGATCATCAAAAGGGCAAAATGGTCATTTTTAGGGTTTTGACTACAGAAGGGAAATTTCTGATTTTTCACCTAGCCAATGGCAAATTGGGTTCAAGCATGGTTTCAAGGACTCAATGGCATAATCTTGACCTAATCACAAGGTTCAAAAGATGTCAAATGCATTGGATTGACAGATGAACTTTCCAGTCAACTGATCAAAAATCAACTGTACACCGAAAAGTCAAACTTTGACTTTTTGGTCAAACTCAAGTGCCAAGGGTCATTTTTCATCAAGATATATCAAAACATGAAACTTGTTCACCAAGAAACCTAATTTTGAAAATTAGGGTTTAAAATGGAAAATTTTCATAACTTAGAAATTTTCTAAGTTATGAAAATTTCTTATTTTTTTCCAAATTTGCCCAACTTTTTCACCATGATGCAATTGGATTAAAAGATAACTTCCAACATGAAAGTTGTAGTCCTCCACAAAATCTACAACTTTGATTCACAAAGTTTTTCCAAACGATGCTTGGATCTCAAGTTATGATTTTGTGAATAAGGGTCCATGAAACTTTTAACTTAGTGAAACTTTGCCCTAGTTTAGGCAGGATTTTGACCTATCTTCATGGAAAATTTTCACATAGTTCCAAGTGGAATATAAAAATTCATTTCAAAGATGGATTGTAGATAATGTTACAAGCTTTCCAAAATGTCCAAGGACTCTCCAAGATCATTTATGGTTAGGGAGAATCGAAGGATTGAAAATGGCTATTTCTCACTTTTGTCCATGGCACTTTTCACATTTGCACAAGTTGCAAATCAGTTTGGATCATGCTTGTACTTGGTTTACAGGTTCTAATCCTTTCTACACTCATAAATTAAATTCAAATACATTGGACAAAGGCATTATTCTGAGCTTTGGAGCATTATACTTTGATTTAATCCAAAAATGGCGAAAAGGCAACATTGCTACTTTGATAAAGCATGCTTTATGTCCTTTTGTTTATCTTGAGAATTGAACTTAATATTTTGCAGCAAACCACATCCACAAACATCAGAAAAGGTTTACCAACTCTCCTTAGGCGTTGAGCTAGCCTGTATAGGTTGTGCCTTTGTCAACTCACCTTTTACTTCAAAAGCAAGTAAGTGTGCAAAAACTCCACAACTTGGAAATATGGTAAGAGCAAGTCTTGTGTCCATTACAAACAACCTCAACACATTGTAGCAAGCAGAATACATGAGTTACAAGCCTCTCAAATACCCAAATACACCAAAAACTCCATTTCTGCCCAAAACAGGGCAAGCTCTGCAAAACTCAAGCCAAAACCTAATTGCTTCGTGCGTTTTGTCTTGAACCACTTCAGACACATTCCATACATCCCATATGAATTACCCAAGCCCTTCTCAAGCAACTGTAACTCCATTTTCAAGCTTCACCATTTTCAATTTCTGAGTTTGCATGTTCAGTTCTACAAGGAGTTTCAGATCATTTCAAAGCAAGCTAAGCATTGGGAAAGGTCAAGGGAACATCAAGCAAGCTCAAAAGTACTTCAGGACTCACTCATAACTCCTACATTGCCATATTCGAACTTGACTGAAACATGTATTTCTCAAGATTCTAACTCCTTATTTAGGCATCATTAAGCTTAGGTTTGTGAAGCAAAAATGTAGTCTCTAAGTTGCTTGAGCTGTACATATGCATAGCTTCCATTTATATTAACTGAGCTAGGAGAATTTGGATGTTGAAGTTGCTGAAAAAACTAGGTCATAAATTAGGGGCAATGAAATTCTCTCTGGTCTTTGAGAGTTAGATCAAGTTTTTTATATCATTAGAATCGTGTGATGATGAGCTATAACTTTCATGTTGCAAGATTTTGTTTTTAAGCACGTATGCAGGAGATACGGTTTGAGGTACAGGGCGCGCGCATTTCTGTTCCAAGGACAGGGACGAAGTGGAAGTTTGGGTTGGGCTTGGCTTGTTTGACTTTTGACACCCCCCCTATTTACTTCTTGCACCCCCTTGGCCCATTTCTTTTATTTTTTTATAGTTTCTCATTTATTACATATTTTCTGACTTTATCTATTTTTTCTAAATATTAAAAATCACCAAAAATATTTTCTCAATTTTTACATTTTTATTTTATTATTTTTATTATTTTTTATGACAAAAAATAGTTTATTAGGTTAAATAGAATTCATTTTCTTGAATAAATTTGTAAATAATATTGAAATATTGAAATATTTTATTTTTATAATTCATACACTTAAAATAATATTTTTATACAATATTTAATTTTTTAACATTTTTTTATATATTTTTATTTATTTTCTTGTACATAAAAATGAATAAATAAGTAATATATTACATTTCCTTTTAAAACCAAAAATTAGGGTTTTCACCCTTTCAAAAAAATAATCATTTTTTTTATTTTCTTATTTTTAAGACATAAATAAATTTATTTCACATACCATAAAATAAATACAAAAAAACATTCTTTGCATATTTATATTTAATTGTCCATTTAAATATTTGCTTATTCATATATTTGTACAAATAAATTCAATATGGTTGTAATAGTTTTAGGGTTTTATTTTGAGCAATATCCCCTTATTCAAGACTTGTATCCCCCTCCCCATATCAATATTGTAATAGTCTTAGATTTATTTTTCGCATTTTATTGCTTTTATATGCATGCTTAGTAAATTAGGGTTTGTATGATAACCAAAAATCAAAACAAGTAGCATGACTTAACACAAGACAAAATGCATGAAAAATGACAACACAATGCACACAAGCATCCCTAGGGTTTCATCCACTTTGTTGCCTTAAAATGGCCATGGTATACATACTCGGTATCTTGGCAAAATCAAAACAAAAAGATCATAGTCCCTCGATGATGCTATCTTGGTTGCCTATACAAAATGATCTAGTCCCTCAAAAACTTGCTAAAGATACTTGGCACAATTGCTATCATGGTCATACGATGACCCACACCCGTCCCGTTTAACATCCAAAGATAAGGTTGTTTACCAAATACAATGGTAAAATAACAATGTCAAAGGGTTAAAAATGTGTAGGAAATATCTTTGAGTAGGGTAGACAACTCCTAGTTACTTGATCAATTTGAAAACATCCTTGCTATTTTCAAAAACACATACACAATTTCAAAACATTTCCCAACAAACTTTCAAACATTGAAACATTTTTCAAAAGATAATACATCTTTGTATACATTCTTCAAACAAGAATCATTACAAAGATTGCCACAACGATGGCCTCTTTTCAAAATACTTTCAAAACCACACAAAGCACCATTTCAAACAATTGAAAAAGCAAAGCAAGTGATCTAAACAAGTAACTAAGAGCCCATGAAAAACCATGGATGAAAAGGGTGGTAGCACCTTCCCTTTTCATAATCTACCCCCCGAACCCAAGAAAACATCTCAAAGTTCTTTCCTATGCTTTTTGACCTTTCCTTTGGATAAAATAAAAAGTCGGTGGCGACTCTTGCTAAACCGAAACATTTGCGAACACAAACGCAAAACCTCAAGTCAGTTCTCCCACCGTATCACAGTAGGTGATAAACCATTAGTCCTTACCTTGTGGGTAGTACCTTTAAATTTATGCTTGTGTCATTGAACCTGCGACCCCATGTTTGTGATCTTGTGTGTGATTGTTGTATCATCATGCATTCATGCACCCATGAGCATTCTTTAAACTATTTTTCAAGGAACTTAAGGCTGACTTTTGTAAATATATCAGGTACTTTTTTGACCATGGATTTTGGAAGGAGAAAGACTCGGAAGTATAGTTTCAAGGATCCTAAGATAGTAGAATTGATGAGTTTTATTCTTGAGATTCAGAGACCTATAGATTTCTGGATGAAGTATGGAGATATTGCCCCTCTTATGAAGCTCTAGATGAAGGAGGGTATTCTTTCTATATTGGTCCAGTTATATGATCTGTTATACCAGTGTTTTACTTTTCATGATTATCAGCTAATGCCCATATTGGAAGAGTATTCTTACTTACTAGGTTTACCTATTACTAATTATGTTCCTTTCACCGGATTAGAAGGAGAGCCCAAGTCTCATGATATTTCCTCTATAACTCACTTGATGAAGTATGATATTAAGGCTAACATAACTACCAAAGGAGAAATCTGGGGTTTACCTTCTCAGTTTCTATTGGAAAAAGCTCGTTACTTCATCAAGATGAAGAGTACAGATGCTTTTGAGGCTATCTTAGCTTTTCTTGCCTATGGGTTGTTCTTGTTTCCTAACATCGACAGATTTATGGATTTTAATTCCGTTAGGACCTTTCTATTGGGAACCCAGTCCCTATGCTGCTAGGAGATAATTATTATTCCATCCATCTTCAGAATTTTTATCAGGGAGGAATGATCATCTGTTTCACACCATTGTTATATCATTGGTTTATTTCTCACTTTCCTCGGTTTGTTGCTTTTTGGGATATCAAGAAGGAACCGCATTGGGCCCCGAGGATTATGTCTCTCACTCATTCTGACATTTATTGGCATCATCAGGCTTATTATGATGTGAACATTATTGATAGATGTGGTAGTTTTCCTAATGTGCATGTTCTTGGTACAATGGGAGGAATTAACTACAATCTTGTTCTTGCATGCCGCCAACTTGGATATCCGATGAAAGACTAGCCAAACAACATTCATCTTAGTGGTTTCTTTCTCAAAGAAGTAGAAGATCACAAGGAAACTATGGAAGAGATTAAAAAGGCTTGGCTCCATATTCTTTAGAAGGGTAGAAATGATTTGGGACGAACAGGAGTTGTTTCCTTAGAGCCTCATCTCCCTTGGGTACAAGCAAGGGAAATTCAGTTAAAGATGCCTTATTCTCATGAAAAACCTATATTTGATATGTTTATGAGGACTACTCCTCCTCTCTTAGAGTATGTGGAAGAACTTCATCTTGCCTTAGTTAGGATGCAACAAGAGAAGGAAGCATGGAAGAACCAGTACCAGACTTTGGAGGTGTCCTACTCAACAGAATTGAAAGAGAAAGATTAATTGATTGAGATTCTTGAGAGTAATGTTATAAAGATAATGGATAAGCAAGACGATTTATTTTTGTCTAGAGCTCAGCCAGGTCCCAGTCACCCATTTTGTCATGGATGGAAAGAAGTCGCCGATAAGTATGAAGAAGAGAACAAGCAGTTGAAGGCTCGAATTACAAGACTTAAGGGAAAGCGTCCGTGTGTGAATAGATCTTCATTAGCTTCGGCTCCTTAGGATTTTTAAATTCTATCTTTATTCTCTTGTACTTAGGATTATTGAAAATTTTACTAAAAGTTGTAATCCATTCCAAAGATATTATTATAATGAGATTTTTTAGTATTTACAAATGTGTTAGTACATCAATATTTACAAATTATTTATAATTCTTTGAGTTCCTTGAATAAACAAAATAAATCACGTGCATTGTATATCATGCATCATTTCACAGGTGTCATACTTGTTTCTCTGCTTCGTTCAGTAGGAAAGTTGTATCATTGCTACAATACTTGGGCTAATTCTAAAAAGAAGATGGAAAACCTTGAACAAGAGAGTCGCGAGCCACGCAAAGAAGTTACTGTTTTGAGAGCCGGTATGGCTAATTGACTGCTTTAGGAAAATCGTTGGTTGCTGCTCAGGATTAGCCACCACCACCTCCTCCTCAGGCTCCTCATGCTACTCAACCACAACAGACAACCGTTATTTCCTAGAATTTCATGCCTGAGAATTTCATGTTAGAAGGTTACAATCATGCTGCTCAAATTACTCCATTTGTTCAAATTGATGTTGCTTCTACACCTCATGTGGTGCATGTTGTCCATATTGCTAATAATGATACTCATCATGTTGCACCTCTTACAGTGAATGTTATGGTTGTTGTTAATGATGAAGTTTATCATCCTGCTTCTCCACCAAGTAAAAGTTTAGGCTTTTATGACCGAATGGATGACTTTCAGGATCAATTCAATGAAATGCATAAATAAGTGAAGGCTCTTCGAGGGAAAGAGTTATTCAGACAAAATGTTAGTGACCTCTGCTTGGTTCCTAATGTAAAAGTTCCAGCAAATTTTATGGTGCCAGAATTTGAGAAGTGCAAGAGCAACTCTTGTCCTTGTGACCACCTGGTGATGTATATCAGAAGGATGTCCACTCATACTGATGACCAATGTTTACTTATTCATTTCTTCCAGGATAGTTTAACTAGTGTCGCCTTAAATAGTATATGGGATTGGACAGTTGCAACATTCATACATTCAATGACTTGGATGAAGCTTTTGAGAAGCAGTATAAGTACAACATTTTTATGCCCCTGACCGTGACCAGTTAAGGGAAATGTCTCAGAAATATAAGGAATCATTTAAAGTGTATGTGCAGCGTTGGTGTGGGGGTTGTTTCCCATGTGATACCCCCTATGGGAGAGAAAGAGATGACTAAGGTATTCCTGAAAACACTGGGTTCATTTTACTATGAAAGAATGGTCGAAAATGCACCATGTGATTTCACTGAGATGGTGATTATAGGTGTTCGTCTAGAGGAAGACGTCATAGAAGGATAATTGACAAAAGATGACGGTTCTAGTGTACCAAGGAAATCGTCATATAGGTTTTATAAAAACAAAGAAAGTGAAACAAATGTTGTTTCTGGAGAAAGAAGGGTTAGACCTCAAAGAAGACAACATTAACATCAACAACATGTAGCCTCTGTAACTCCAGTTGTCAATATGGCTCTATCATCTTTTACCTATCAGAGAGAACCTCAACAATTTAATCAAGGGAAAGGTCAGTAGAAAGACTATTTTGATCCTATTCCGATGAGTTATGCAAAATTGTTTCCAGCTTTGATTCAAAAGAAATTGGTGAAGACTAGGCCTCCCCCTACTATACCTTCAACTTTACCATGCTACTATAAATCTGACAAGATTTGTGCTTTTCATCAAGGAGACCCTAGGAAACCATTGAAAATTCTTATCCATCGAAGTCTGAAGTACAGAAAATGGTAAGATCTGGTCTCCTGTCTTTTAAAGACATTAGTCCTAATGTGAAGGATAAACCACTACTCAAACATGAAAGTGTAGGTGTTGTAAATATGATTGTTGGTTATCCTGGTGACTTCAGGATTTTTGATATAAATCTGGTCAGAGGTGATTTATTTAAGATGCATGTTGATCTTTATGAATTCATCTATTATACACGCTGTTGTACCCCAAAATTTTCCCTCCCATTTCTCATTGATTTCTCACCACAAAGCCTTTGAAGCTCAAGACCCAGTTAGGGTTTCATCTGCTCAAGACCTCTCCTTGCACTGTGGACTCAAAATTAGGGTTTGTGTTTGCACAAAGATATTTTGACCTAAAATGCCTAAGATGAATTTCATGCTTCATATTGGACTCCCAAGTTTACCCATATCAAATTTCAAGCCTTGATTCCAAGTTTTGCCCAGTCAATTGGACAGTTGACCTAAAAATCAACTGTATTGGGGAAAAAGTCAACTGTGGCCAATTGACAGTCAAACTTCATGAAATTTGACCCACATCAACATTATGAACTCATATGAATCATTTGGTCAAGTTTGGATCACAATTCCCCAAGAAATTTGATCAGATCACCAAAAGGGCAAAATGGTCATTTTTAGGGTTTTGACTGTACAAAGGCAATTTTTGACTGTTTGACCTAGCCAATGGCAAACCAAGCTCACATATGGACTCAAGGACCCCATGGAATTATCTTGACATGCTCAACAAGTTCAAAAGATCCCAAGTACACAAGATTGACAGTTGAATTTCTCAGTCAATTGATCAATTTTGACTGTATACTGAAAAGTCAAACTTTGACTTTTTTGGTCAAAATCAAGAGTCAAGATTCATTTTTCATCAAAACATGCCAAATCACGAAGCTTGTTCACCAAGAAATCACAAAATGCAAATTAGGGTTAGAAAATGGAATTTTTCATAACTTAGAATTTTTCTAAGTTATGAAAAACCCTAATTTTTTTCACAACTTTGCCCCATCTTTTCACCAAGATCCATTTGGATTCAAACAAAATACAAAACATGAAAGTTGTAGCTTGTTGCATAATCTACAACTTTGATTCACAAAGTTTTCTCATTTGAAGCTTGTATCTCAAGTTACAATTTTTTGAATAAGGGCACTAAACCATTTTTAACTTAGTGAAATTTTAACCTATTTTGACAAGGTTTTCTACCCCACTTCAAGGCCATTTTTCATACCCTTCCACTTGGAATTTCAATTTGCATTTCAAAGATGGATTGTAGTACACATTCCAAGCTTTCCAAAATGTCCAAGAACTCATCAAACAACCTTATAACTTGAGAGATTCGAATTTCACAAGTTGGCAAAAATTCACTTTTTGTTCTTAACCAAAGCATGTTCATAATCTTGCAATTTGAACTCAGCATGCTTTAGGCTAGATTACAGTTCCTTAAACCAAGTTACACTCAAGAATTAAATGCAAAACCAATGTGCCAAGTTGTTATTCTAAGCATTTGGACATTACATGATGAACTAACCCTAAACTAGATAAAGTGAACTTTCCATTTTTGCAAAAGCTTGCTTTATGTCAATTGGTAAATCAAAGAGGTACAGATCAAATCTCTCTAGCATAAGATTATGAGCATAACACTCTGATCAATGAGGGATTATGCAGCACATTAGGAGGCCCCCTACATGCCTAGAAAGCCAAGTTGCATTTTGTTGCTTAAGGGTGAAGAAAGTCCCATAACTTGTAACAACTTCCATCTCAGCATTAGAACAGAAGAACAAACTTATCAAACATACTCAAGGCATCATAACCAAGCTGTGACACGAGCCATTTTCCCCTCAAACACTCTCCATCTCAGAAACACCATCAAACTGCTCAAACAGAGCAGGCCTTGCAGATTGAGTGCCATCTCTCAATCCCTTCAAGCTTTCTGGCCCAAACTTGTTCCTCTACCTTCCTTACAACATATGCAAGCTAACCAAAAGCAGAAGCCTGACCTGTAATCCCTCTAATAGCTTCCACCATTTTCATTTTTTCCTTTTGCAGTTGAAGTTCCAAAGCTCGATACAAGAAGTTTCAAGACAAAGTAAACATTGGAATAGCATCCCTGGACCTCAAGGAAGCTTTTCCAATCATCACCTTGCACTGAAAGCTCCTCATTCTCCAGATAGAAGTTCAACTGAATAGGTAAAACTTTGAACTCGTATCTCTCTTATTATGCATCCTTAGTCTTAAGTTTGTGAAAAAACAAGGTTCTACTCATAGCCCTGAACATGTACATATCTTTACATTTCATTTCTTTTGCCTGAGTTGGGAGAATTTAAGCTTTGAAAATGGCAGAAAAATTAGGTTAGGATTTGGGGGAGAAGAAATTCTCCCTCATCTTAGAGAGTTAGGTCAAGTTCTATACATAGTTAGAATCGTCTCTTCATGCTGAACATTTGTTGTGTTATGAGTTTTTGCAAAAAAAGCCAGGAATCGAGACTTGGACATTGAAGAACAGGGCGCGCGCATTTTCAAACTTTGTGCTGGAGGTTGAAGACAGTGGCATTGGGCTGGGCTTGCTTTGTATTTTCCTTTTCACACCCCATAATTATTCATGAACCCCCTGAGCCCATTTGCTTCATTTTTTAATATTTTTTACTTTTTCTTTTTTTATTTGACTCATTTATTTTTTCTCAACATGTTAAAATTTTGAAAATATTTTCTCATCATTTTTTGATTTTCCTTTAGTTTATACATAAATATATATATATATATATATATATATATATATATATATATATATATATATATATATATATATATATATATATATATATATATATATATATATATATATATATATATATATATATATATATATATATATATATATATATATATATATATATATATATATATATATATATATATATATATATATATATATATATATATATATATATATATATATATATATATATATATATATATATATATATATATATATATATATATATATATATATATATATATATATATATATTATTATTTAGGATAAATAGAAAAATATGTAAAAACACTTCTATTTTTATTTTTTATTTTATATTATCCTCTGAAAATATTTTATATAAAAAAATACTATTTTCTAAAAAAATTGAATATTATTATTATTTGTATATAATACATATTTAAAATAATATAAGTATACATATATATATATATATATATATATATATATATATATATATATATATATATATATATATATATATATATATATATATATATATATATATATATATATATATATTAATATACTTAGGGTAAAAATACAAAAAAAATGTACATATTTTATTTTTTAACATTTAATACTAAAAAATGCCCTTTTTTACAAATATACCATATTTTATTTATTTTTGTATGTAATTAATAAATATTATGTGAGTTAATTAATTAATATACATTTTGATTAAAATTAGGGTTTTTGCCCTAAAAGTTGAAAATACTCAAAAATAATGCCTTTCTATTTTCTTATTTTATTTTACATAAACCATACTTTTTTCATACATATAAAAAATTCCCTTTTTGCATTTTTTGCATATTTATTTAATTTCTATTTAATTATGTAATTTATTTACTTCGCCAATATTCAAAAATGATGTAATAGCTTAGATCTAAATTCTTGTCTAAATATTCCCCATTCGTAAATTTGTACCCCCTCCCTATGTTATTATGTTGTAATAGCGTAGGAATTTAAATTTCGCACTTTATACGCTTTCTAATTATGCCATGTTAGAATTAGGGTTTGCATGCAAAAAACGACAAAAAATAGTTTGACCTAATACAAGATAAATGAGCATGAAAATAAACAACACATCTCACACTTGCACCCCTAGGGTATTCCACTTTGTTGCCTTCAAATAATTGGGCCATATTGCATGTTGAACTTCTTTGGGTAAAAACAAACAATCAAATGATCATAGTCCCTCGATGACGCTTTCGAAAAGTTGCCTAAAATGATCAAGTCCCTTTCAAAGAGAAAATGCCCAAAGATATTCAACACTATTGCAACTATGGTCTAAACGATGACCCGCGCCTGTCCCTTTCATCTCCTAAGACAAGATTGTCCACCAAATGCAATGGTGGAACAAATTTGTCAAAAGGGTTTAAAACATGACAAAATCTTTGAGAAAACTTTAGGGTAGATAAACTCCTAAGTACTTGCCAATTTACCAAGAAAACACTTGCCTAATTTCAAAACTCACTTCACAAACACTTTCAAAATCAACTTTTCAAAAAACCTTGAAACATCTTTTCAAAAAGATAAACACCTTTTGTAAAACATTCGAGTAAAGAATTGTTACAAGGGTAGCCTATGCAAGGCATCTTTTTCAAAACCTTTTCAAAACCACACACAAAGCACCATTTCAAACAATTAAAAACAAAGGCAAGTTGATCTAAGCAAGTACCTAAGAGCCCATGGATAACCATGGATAGAAGGGGTGATAATACCTTCCCCTTCTATAATCTACTCCCCGAACCCAAGAAAAAATCTCAAAGGTTTTTGCTGTGCTTTTTAAACCTTTCCTTAGGATAAAATAAAAAGTCGGTGGCGACTCTTGCTCAACCGAAACATTTGCGAAAACAAACGCAAAACCCCAAGTCAGTTCTCCCACCGTATCACAGAACTGGCGACTCTGCTGGGGAAATTTTAAAGTGGAGTAACCTTAGGGCTTAGATCACCCTCTTGCATGACTAATTGTTTGATTTGCTTGCTTTATACTTTGGCTCTATTGTTTGGGTTTACAATCCTCCACCCGGATTTTGGGAAACATTCATAGATAGCAATACATTGTGGAAACTGTGCGGGGTATACCGACACGGTCTAAGCAATAGCTATATTAGTGCGACATATTTGTGAGTACCGGTAACCCTTGAGTTCAATCAAGGAGAGTACAGGGCCGCTGAGTGATGTCACTAAGCACTAATGACCTAGAACCTTACTTGACCATCTTGGCCTTTTATTAGGGGTAGTGAGATGACCGGCTTTGGTGCAGTCCGAAGTTGGTAGATACTCGATACTACACTCATTGAGGGTTGTTTTCTTGGAATATTTTGGTCGCTAGTTAAGTGGCTAAACCAAAACAATGAACATTGAAAACAATCCAGTGATATTGAGCTCCTTAGAACCCGGTTACTATTTATAGGACAGGTTTTTAAGCCAACTACACTCAAGAGGGTACTTACCTATGAAACCCCATGCAAGCCTGAAATTAGGGTTTGGTGTGATTTGCTTGTACATATGTTTTGTGCATACATCATAAACATCAAAAAACATCATATGCATTCACTAACCATTTCAAGGGTTTTGGATCTTCAGCTTTGTTCTTGTTTTGTAGGACATGGAAATACCTCGCAGAAACACCATTCAAGTCAACCTTGTGAGAATCTCTCCTCAACTCAAGGAGATCACTTCAAGAATTCCGGAAAATTCATCCTTCAGTGAAAGACATGGTAGACTGCTCAGCCTAGTCAACACCAACATTGAAGAAGACATGATGAAAGTGCTATTCCAGTTCTTTGACCCTCTTCACCACTGCTTCACTTTCCCTGATTATCAGTTGGTTCCCACTTTGGAGGAGTTTTCTCAACTCCTAAGAATCCCTATCCTTAATCAACTACCCTTCAACGGTACGGAGAAGGAACCAAAGCCTGAAGATGTTGCTCGAGCACTACATCTACAACCATCTGAAATCAAGGGGCATTGGGAAACCAGAAGCGGCGTCAAAGGATTCTTAGCAAAATTCTTGTTTGAGAAGGCACAAGAATGTTGGAACTCATTGGACCTACAAGCATTTGAAGAGATTGTGGCACTCCTTATCTATGGGTTGGTCTTGTTCCCAAATCCTGACCAATTGGTAGATGTCAACTCCGTCAAAATCTTCTTGTCCAGAAATCCAATACCAACATTTCTTGGGGACATCCTTCACTCATTTTACACACGAACAATGAGAAAGAGGGGTGTTCTCATGTGCTGTACTCCTATCCTCGCAAGGTGGTTTATTTCGCACCTTCCACAATCTGTCTTGAAGAATGACCAAGGTATAAGGTGGTCCCAACGATTGATGACTCTCACTCATTCTGATGTGCATTGGTGTTCTCGGTCCAGAGAAAATGTCATCATCGTCGATCGTTGCGGAGAATTTCCTAATGTTCCTTTACTTGGAATTAGAGGAGGTATCACCTACAACCCTTTCCTAGCTTTGAGGCAATTTGGATATGCACGGATGGATGGCCCTCATGACATGTTGATTCCTAGCCTAGTTTTTGACTTCGACAACGATGCGCAAGGACTTCGCCAAAGATTCATCAGAGCTTGGGGAAGACTCAACAAGGTTGATAGCAAGACTCTGGGACACAAGAACTCCATCCCTCTTGAGCCCTATCTCAAGTGGGTACGAGCCCGAGCCCAAAGTCTAATGACGCCTTATCCTCATGTACTCCCAGTGATTAAAGAGCCCGTCGATGAAGGAGAGGTTCCCTACACCATCCTGCATCCAGACATGCCTACATCGTGGGAGGAAATGCAGAAAAGTTGGATTCAGCTCAAGGAGGAACGGAACACTTTTGAAGCTAGCTACTACGCCAGTGAAAAGAAGGTTCTAGAGCTTACCCGCCGACTCCACGAGCAAGAGGCCCTCAACACCTACATCGCGCCAAAGAGGATGCACAATGTCTTTCTGCCTTGAGAAGTTTATTTTGTAACATTTGGCCCATGGGGCATTTATGTACTAATAAATTTCTTCTTATTAATATGACGTGCGTTCTTCTTTGTCTGAAACAACTTTGAATGTCCTAAATCCTTGAATGCATTGCATACATCAGCATACCATTCATCATGTGCATAAGCAGGTCTCACTCCAGGTTTCCTTATCTATCTGCTGTTTATTTCAGTAGGATGGATCTCGAGCAAACAGTCAAAGACCTACAAGCCCAGAATGCACAGTTCCAGCAACTCTTGATGACCTTGGTCAAGAGTCAAGAGGATATCAAGGCTCATCTGGAGAACAAGGACCCAGTGAAGAAGAAAAAGAGGGTCGGAGTGGCTACTTTGGGGAGAAGATTTGACAGAGAAGCTCGGAGGGTGCTTGAATTTCCTCCTACTTCTGATGAAGGGACTAGTAAAAGAGATCGAGTTGCGGTGCCTTCCGAGTCTGATGCAGAGGAGGAAGAGGTTGAAGAGGATGAAGATTATTCTGACCAGCAGTATCCTCCAGCTGATGACAAATATAAGGGTTTAGAAGACAGATTGGCTGCCATGGAATTGCAAAGGGTACCGGGTTTGGATTTTGAAGACATGGGCTTGGTCGCCGGAATTGTGATTCCCCCAAAGTTCAAAGTGCCAGTGTTTGTGAGGTACGACGGGCTATCCTGTCCCAAAATGCATCTCAGGTCCTATGTGAGAAAGATTCAACCCTATACGGCAGATAAAAATCTCTGGATTCATTTCTTTCAAGACAGCCTGTCGGGAGCCCAGTTGGAATGGTTTTATCAATTAGAAGGAACCAGTGTCAGAAATTGGGAAGATTTGGCCACCGCTTTCTATAAACAATACCAGTATAATTCTGATCTTGCTCCTACCCGTACCCAACTTCAGGGTATGTCACTAGGAACAAGTGAGGGATTCAAGGAATATGCACAAAAATGGAGGGATTTGGCTGGCAGGGTGCAGCCTCCTTTAACCGATCGTGAGCTCGTTGATATGTTTCTTGGGACCCTATCTGGGCCATTTTTCAATCATCTAATTGGTAACTCTTCCGCGGGGTTTACCGATTTGATCTTAACAGACGAAAGAATAGAAGCTGGCATCAAGTCAGGAAAGATTCAGAAGGGTGTTGCTGCAAGTGTGGAGAAGAAGCCTTTTAAGAAGGAGACGGCTATGGTATATTCTCAAAGAAGAGCAGGGAAGATGGAGCGTCAGCCAACTGTGGGGGCCGTAATGATTCAGAACACTCCAAGTGAGCAGCCTCGCTACAACTAATCCAGACCAAATCAGCAACGGGTGGAAAGGCCACAACGGCAGTTCACCCGTATTAATATGACTCCAGCGCAGGTGCTTCCCCATCTGTTGAAATTGAATCTTGCCACTATCAAGGAGGCACCAAAGAATGTAAATACATACTCCCCGTATTATCATGCCAATGCTAAGTGCGCCTATCATTCAGACAGTGTTGGACACGACACCAATGATTGTTGGGCACTCAAGCATAAGATCCAGGACCTGATAGAGGCTAAGGAGGTAGAGTTTGACGCTCCAGAAAAACCCAATGTGATATCTGCACCTATGCCGAAGCACGGTCGGAATGTCAATGCCATTGAAGAGGATCTGTATGTTGCTGACGTTAGTGATCTGACTACTCCACTGCTAACCATTAAGTTGAATTTGTTAAGGGTCGGGATCTTCCCGGGATGTAAAGAAGACTGCTACTGTTGCCACTCTCTGCCGTTTGATTGTCCGCTATTGAAGAAAGGCATCCAAGGCCTCATGGATAGCCGACAAATTTTGTTCGAAAAAGTTCCTGCTGTTCCAGTTCATGTTGAAAATATCTCAATCATAACCATTCACGCCAATCTTTCTGAGGCCGTCAAAAAGCCAGTTAAGATTACACCAGCTGCAAAGTCTATACCTTTGAAGATAACAATGCCGGGGCCTATTCCCTATGTTTCTGAGAAGTCGATACCTTGGAACTATGGTGGTGACATCTACTACCATGGTATCAAGCAAGTTGAAATAATTGAAGAAAATTCAGATGATGAAGAAGCCAGCATTAGTAACATTGCGGGCACCAGCAAAATCACCAGGAGCGGGAGAATATTTTCTCCAGAGATTGCTCCTCCAAGAGCAGTCTTTGGACCCTCATCAGCTAAAGAAGTCATCCCTGCACCAGTAAAACTCTCCGCTAGAACTCCTTTGATTGAGGAAATCGTCGTTCCTAGTGCTGCCTCTCCTACCATTGCTGATAAAGGAAAAGGAATACAAGATGAGCCCGTCAGGACGAGGGCTCAACCCTTGGTAATCCCGGAAGCCTCCAAGAAAGAAATGGACGAGATTTTAAGGATAATAAAGAGAAGTGACTACGATGTGGTGGAACAGTTGGGGCAAACCCCCTCCAAGATCTCCATGCTGGCACTGTTGCTTTGCTCAGAAGCGCACGCTCAAGCTTTGATTAAGTTTCTAAAGGCAGCTCATGTGCCCCAGGAAACCTCTGCAGATCAATTTCAACATTGCGTGGCTAGCCTGACTACGGACAATGGATTAGGCTTTTCTGATGCCGACCTAACCCCTAAAGGCCGAAATCACAATGATGCTTTGCATATTTCAATCGAATGCCGCAGAACCACCCTTGCACATGTTTTGGTTGATACCGGTTCATCGCTGAATGTTTTGCCTAAAAAGGCCTTGGACCGGCTAGATTGCGAAGGGTTGGAATTGAAGCCGAGTGACATTGTCGTCAGAGCTTTCGATGGGTCGAAGAGAATGGTCCATGGAGAAGTTGAAATTCCTGTCAAGATAGGTACTGAGGTATTTAAATCTACTTTCTACGTAATGGACATCCGTCCATCATATTCCTGCCTGCTGGGTAGACCTTGGATACACCATGCTGGAGCAGTCACCTCCTCCTTGCATCAGATGCTGAAGTATCCTGTAAAGGGAAAGATCATTACTGTTCACGGCGAAGAAGAGTACATGATTAGCCACTTAAACTCTTTCCGGTACGTAGAGGTTGAAGGAGAGTTCATTGAGACGCCGTTTCAACATTTCGAAGAGGTACTTCCTGAAATAGCGGTAGCAAAATCGATGGCTGAGACACCAAGACAGATGGCCAGGATGGCATCTCTGGAGGATGCAAGAGCCGCAATCAAAGAAGGGAAGAATTCAGCGTGGGGGCAGTTACCCGATTTTCCGCATAAAACTGATAAGTTTGGATTAGGTTTCACAGCCGCTGGCCAGAAAGCTATGCGCCAGTCAAAGATTGAAAGAGCGCCGGTCAAAATTTCTCCTTACAGAATCAACGCCCTGGAAGATGAGGACAAGGAAAGCAACATTGAAGAGTGGATTTATCCAACTGTCAGAGGAGGGTTGAGCAATTGGGAGGCTAAAGACTTTGTCCCCATCACTTTTATTCATCAGTAATTTATCTATTAAACATTTCCTATTTGGTCTGTAATATTTTACTTTCAAACAATCCGTACACTATCTTTTCACCTCCTGCCTTGCCCGGGGCATGTAGGTCCACTTGTAAGGGTTTTGACTATTTTTCATATTCATATGCCATGTTTAATGATTCATTGGACGTTTTTCATTTGATAAACTGCTTATGTTTATTTTCTTTCCTTTTTCATTTTTTGTTTGAGGATGGCTATCCCTTACACACACCCACACTCACCAATGCAGGTACCCATCCACTCCGGATTCCATGGGTGACTATTCTGCTGCATCTTTCAATAACTCTGAAGATCTGGTCAATCTAGCCGAGTACGAAGATGACGAAGGTTGTGAAGTACCCGGGGAACTAGCCAGACTTCTGCAACAAGAAGAAAGGGCCATCTTACCGCATGAAGAGCCATTGGAAGCTGTTAACTTGGGAACCGAGGAGAATCGGAAGGAGGTACAAGTAGGTGCCAATCTGGAACCAAAAGTAAAGGAGCGCCTAGTACAGTTGTTAAATGAGTATGTTGAGATCTTCGCTTGGTCCTTCGAAGACATGCCGGGTCTAGACACAGACATCGTAGTTCACCGTCTCCCCACAAGAGGGGATTGTCCACCTATCAAGCAAAAAGTTCGCCGAATGAGGCCTGACATGTCCGAAAAGATCAAAGCAGAAGTAATGAAGCAGTTCGACGCTGGCTTTCTGGCTGTTACGTCCTATCCTCAATGGGTCGCTAACATTGTGCCAGTACCGAAGAAAGATGGCAAAGTCAGAATGTGTGTGGACTACCGGGATTTGAATAGGGCCAGCCCTAAAGATGATTTCCCGCTACCTCATATTGACATCTTGATCGACAATACAGCTTAGCATAAGGTGTTTTCCTTCATGGACGGATTCTCGGGCTACAATCAAATCAAAATGGCCCCCGAGGATATGGAGAAAACGACTTTTGTCACACAATGGGGCACTTTCTGTTACAAAGTGATGCCGTTCGGGCTGAAGAACGCAGGGGCAACTTATCAACGCGCCATGGTAGCTTTATTTCATGACATGATACATCATGAGATTGAAGTTTACGTAGACGATATGATAGCTCGGTCACAAACAGAGGAAGAGCACCTTGAACATCTGGAAAAGCTGTTTGCCAGATTGAAAGAATACAAGCTCAGGCTGAATCCGAGTAAATGCACTTTTGGAGTTAGGTCTGGTAAACTCCTGGGATTCATTGTAAGCAACAAAGGCATTGAAGTCGATCCGGCAAAAGTAAAAGCAATACAAGAGATGCCTGCTCCCCGCACTGAAAAGGAGGTTAGAGGATTCTTAGGGCGCATAAACTATATGGCCAGATTCATCTCACATCTGACTTCTACCTGTGAGCCAATTTCTAAACTCTTGAAGAAGGATCAGGTAGTTGAATGGAACGACGACTGCCAGGCCGCTTTTGATAGGATCAAGGAGTATTTGCTAGAACCTCCTATTCTGATGCCACCCGTCGAAGGAAGACCATTGATCATGTATTTGACCGTCTTGGATAACTCAATGGGGTGTGTTTTGGGCCAGCATGACGAGTCTGGTCGAAAAGAGCATGCTATTTATTACCTTAGCAAAAAGTTTACCGACTGTGAGACTCGCTACTCATTGCTCGAGAAAACTTGCTGCGCTTTGGTATGGGCTGCTCGCCGACTAAGACAGTATATGCTGACTCATACTACCTTGTTGATATCCAAAATGGACCCTATCAAGTATATCTTCGAGAAGCCCGCCTTATCTGGAAGGATAGCTAGATGGCAAATGATCTTAACTGAGTATGACATCCAGTACACCACCCAAAAAGCTATAAAAGGGAGTGTACTAGCTGACCATCTGGCTCATCAGGCTATTGAAGACTATCAACCCATGAGGTTTGACTTCCCAGACGAGGACATCATGAATTTGAACAACGCTGAAAGTGACGGACCGTATGACGAACCCGAAAAGGGATCCCGATGGACCCTGTACTTTGATGGTGCTTCAAATGCACTTGGAAATGGTATTGGCGCGGTACTCATTTCTCCGGAAGGTTGTCACACTCCTTTCACGGCCTGACTTTGTTTCAGCTGCACGAACAACATGGCTGAGTATGAAGCTTGCATCTTTGGTCTCAAGGCTGCTATAGACTTGGGGATCAAATCTTTGATCGTATTCGGGGACTCGGCTTTGGTCATCAGCCAAATCAAAGGAGACTGGGATACCAAGCATCCTAATCTTATCCCATACAAAGAACATGTCCTGACATTGTTGCCTCATTTCGAGCAAATTACCTTCGAGCATTTTCCGCGAGAAGAGAATCAGCTAGCGGATGCTCTAGCCACAATGTCCTCCATGTTTAAACTCAACTGGGATAACGAGGCTCCCCAAATCACCATCGAGCGAATGGATGAACCTGCGCATTGCCACGAGATTAATACCGAAGAAGTAGTGGAACAACCTTGGTTCCATGAAATCAAAAGGTATCTCGAGACTAGAGATTATCCTGAAGGAGCTTCCGTAAATGACAAGAAGTTCTTAAGGAAATTCGCTGCTAAGTTCTTTCTGAGCAACGGCATCCTTTACAAACGAAGCCATGATTGTGTATTACTCCGATGTGTGGATAAAGTTAAAGCAGAGTTGATCATGACTGATATACACAGCGGCACATTTGGCACTCACTTGAGCGGGCATACAATGGCTAAGAAGATCCTAAGGGCAGGCAATTATTGGTCTACCATGGAGGCTGACTGCCATCAACATTCCCGTACTTGTCACAAGTGTCAAGTCTATGCTGAAAAAGTTCATATCCCTCCGGTTCCCCTCAACGTCCTGACTGCTCCATGGCCCTTTGCAATGTGGGGCATTGATATGATTGGAGAGATCAATCCCACGGCTTCCAACGGACATCGCTTCATCCTGGTTGCCATTGACTACTTCACTAAATGGGTCGAAGCGGCTTCCTTCGCCTCTGTTACTAAAAATGTGGTTTCCCGCTTTATCAAGCATAATCTCATATGTCGGTATGGTGTTCCCGACAGGATCATCACGGACAACGGTACAAATCTGAATAATACCATGATCACTGCACTATGCGAACAGTTCAAGATTTATCATCACAATTCATCTCCCTATCGGCCGAAGATGAACGGTGCTGTTGAAGCTGCGAACAAAAACATTAAGAAGATCATTCAGAAAATGACAGTCACTTACAAAGACTGGCATGAGATGTTACCGTTTGCTCTGCATGGATACCGTACGACGACACGTACTTCAACCGGGGCAACCCCATTTTCTTTGGTTTATGGCATGGAAGTTGTCTTGCCTATGGAAGTCCAAATCCCATCTCTGAGGATTATGAAGGATGCAGGTTTGAATGAAGATGATTGGATGCAGACCCGACTTGATCAACTCAATCTGATCGACGAAAAGTGACTTGCTGCTATATGCCATGGTCAGACGTATCAAAAGCGGATGATCAAGGCCTTCAATAAGAAAGTCAGACGTCAAGTGTATCGAGTCGGGGATCTCGTAATCAAGCGGATTATCTTGCCGCAAAGTGATCCCAGGGGCAAATGGACTCCTACATATGAAGGACCATTTGTGATCAAGAGCATATTTTCTGGTGGTGCAATGATTCTGACCACCATGGACGGCGACGATTTGCCGCACCCTGCGAACGCAGACATAGTCAAAAGATACTACGCATAAAATAACCCGACAAGTCGAAAACCCGAAAGGGAGGCTTGGGCAAAAATGGGTATCCCGGTGAACCGAAAACCCGAAAGGGCGGTTCAGGCAAAAATTAGGGATAAAAACAAAAAAATCTGTACACCCGGCAAGTCGAAAACCCGAAAGGGCGGCTTGGGCAAAAAGGGGTTTCCCGGTGGATCGAAAACCCGAAAGGGCGATTCAGGCAAAATTTAGGGAATTAAAGCGTATGACTATGTCTCATCGGATCACTTCAAAGACAATCTCTTCATCAACCGGTTCCAGGTTTCTGATCAATCCAGCCATCGTCAAACGAAGCATCGAATGGACAAATATTCAGAGTAGTGAAAGTTATAGCAGAATGGAATCCCATGGGATTATTTCACATAGCCATCCTTTATTTTGTATAAAATCTTTCAATATTTACGGCAAAATCCTCTTACTAGGATGATTGTCTCCTTTGTACAAATATACTCAAAGAAAATCAATACAAATACTCTTCCCAAAATTTATGTCATTTCCCTTTTTCTTTTTCTCTTGCACTATTTGTTTTATTTTGAGAAACGTCCAATGTTTTGTTAAATAGGCATATGCATTTGAAACATAATCACTTCCTAATTGAACCTAAGAAAAGGATTACTGATAGGATGAAGGTACAAACGGATATTTTGACACCCTTTCAAAGGAAATCCCTCAAGATTTGTAATCCACATCCCTGGCAAACCCTGAGGTCTACCTCCAGCAGACCCTCGAAGCTTATCCCCAGTAAGGTTCTGAAAGGTATTCCCCGTAGAGCACGAGCGTCTCCCCCGAGTTTTATTCAAAGTTATTCCTCACAGAGGCTTATAACTGGGTTATCCTCAGCTAACAGCCACGGAAGATCGCACTCGCCAGAATTCTTCCTATCCTCGGCGGAGTTCATCAAAATTCCCCAGCCTAACTTATCAATATGATCCCCAGAGGAGCTTATCCTTGTTATCCCCAGCCGAGCTAAAACTTCAAATTATCAACCCCCAGCGGAGCCAGACTAATGAGCCTTCTCCCCACAGAGTCTTAGAAGGAGAAGTCTTGAGTTCCCCAGTGAGATCACCAGAGTTGCTTCCCATCAAGCAGAAGGTTCTCAGTTCTACCTCCTCAGCATAAGTCTACTAGTTTGATACTCCCCAGTAGAGGTCGTTAGGAATTTTCTCCCCAGCAGCAGCCAAGGATTTATTTTCCCCGGCAGCAGTCAGGATTCATTTATCTTCAGCAAGACAGCTTGTCAGCTTACATGCACATTCATCACATTCACATCATTTACCTTCATGTCATATAACATACATTGCATCATGCATCATGACATCGCATGCAACTAACTCTTTATCTTTTCAGGAAAGATCAGTCGACAGACTAAAATCATTCAACTTCAAGATTTCTGAAAACAGTTCATGGGATTCATCCCAACAACGGATGTTAATCTATCGACTTGTTCAGATGCAACTTTTGAAAACAGTTTACGGACGCTTCCCAACAACGGATGCTGCTCTATTGCTTATTCAACTTCAAGATTTCTGAAAACAGTTCGCGGGTCCTCCCAGTAAACGGATGTTAACCTGTCACTTGTTCAGATTCTTCTTCAAGATTTCTGAAAACAGTTCATGGATTCATCCCAACAACGGATGTTAATCTATCGACTTGTTCAGATGTAACTTTTGAAAACAGTTTACGGACGCTTCCCAACAACGGATGCTGCTCTATTGCTTATTCAACTTCAAGATTTCTGAAAACAGTTCGCGGGTCCTCCCAGTAAACGGATGTTAACCTGTCACTTGTTCAGATTCTTCTTCAAGATTTCTGAAATCAGTTCATGGATTCATCCCAACAACGGATGTTAATCTATCGACTTGTTCAGATGCAACTTCTGAAAACAGTTCACGGGTTCTCCAAGTAAACAGATGTTAACCTATCGCTTGTTCAGTTTCTTTTCCGAAACACTGAAAATAGTTTACAGGTTTCTCCCAACAACGGATGTCAATCTATTGCTTGTTCAGACCCCCAGTTCAGAAATGGTCCAAAGCTTGGACACTTTCCTGATATTCCCTTCCAGATGGCATCTCTAAGCCCATCCCCGACAAGATTTCTGTCACTCTCCCAGATGGCATCGTTAAGCCCATCTCCAAATGGCATCTCTAAGCCCATTCCCGCATCCATTGCTTTGGCGAGTGCAAATTTCCGGGCACTCTAGTGTCCAATCTCCTTTTACCCTCGAGTCACGAAAGGCAAGCTTGCCCATCTAACTCTTCGGATTCAAGAAGATTGAACAGGGGCAACTGTTGTACCCCAAAATTTGCCCTCCCATTTCTCATTGATTTCTCACCACAAAGCCTTTGAAGCTCAAGACCCAGTTAGGGTTTCATCTGCTCAAGACCTCTCCTTGCACTGTGGACTCAAAATTAGGGTTTGTGTTTGCACAAAGATATTTTGACCTAAAATGCCTAAGATGACTTTCATGCTTCATATTGGACTCCCAAGTTTACCCATATCAAATTTCAAGCCTTGATTCCAAGTTTTGCCCAGTCAATTGGACAGTTGACCTAGAAATCAACTGTATTGGGGAGAAAAGTCAACTGTGGCCAATTGACAGTCAAACTTCATGAAATTTGACCCACATCAACATTATGAACTCATATGAATCATTTGGTCAAGTTTGGATCACAATTCCCCAAGAAATTTGATCAGATCACCAAAAGGGCAAAATGGTCATTTTTAGGGTTTTGACTGTACAAAGGCAATTTTTGACTGTTTGACCTAGCCAATGGCAAACCAAGCTCACATATGGACTCAAGGACCCCATGGAATTATCTTGACATGCTCAACAAGTTCAAAAGATCCCAAGTACACAAGATTGACAGTTGAATTTCTCAGTCAATTGATCAATTTTGACTGTATACTGAAAAGTCAAACTTTGACTTTTTTGGTCAAAATCAAGAGTCAAGATTCATTTTTCATCAAAACATGCCAAATCACGAAGCTTGTTCACCAAGAAATCACAAAATGCAAATTAGGGTTAGAAAATGGAATTTTTCATAACTTAGAATTTTTCTAAGTTATGAAAAACCCTAATTTTTTTCCAACTTTGCCCCATCTTTTCACCAAGATCCATTTGGATTCAAACAAAAGTCAAAACATGAACGTTGTAGCTTGTTGCATAATCTACAACTTTGATTCACAAAGTTTTCTCATTTGAAGCTTGTATCTCAAGTTACAATTTTTTGAATAAGGGCACTAAACCATTTTTAACTTAGTGAAATTTTAACCTATTTTGACAAGGTTTTCTACCCCACTTCAAGGCCATTTTTCATACCCTTCCACTTGGAATTTCAATTTGCATTTCAAAGATGGATTGTAGTACACATTCCAAGCTTTCCAAAATGTCCAAGAACTCATCAAACAACCTCATAACTTGAGAGATTCGAATTTCACAAGTTGGCAAAAATTCACTTTTTGTTCTTAACCAAAGCATGTTCATAATCTTGCAATTTGAACTCAGCATGCTTTAGGCTAGATTACAGGTCCTTAAACCAAGTTACACTCAAGAATTAAATGCAAAACCAATGTGCCAAGTTGTTATTCTAAGCATTTGGACATTACATGATGAACTAACCCTAAACTAGATAAAGTGAACTTTCCATTTTTGCAAAAGCTTGCTTTATGTCAATTGGTAAATCAAAGAGGTACAGATCAAATCTCTCTAGCATAAGATTATGAGCATAACACTCTGATCAATGAGGGATTATGCAGCACATTAGGAGGCCCCCTACATGCCTAGAAAGCCAAGTTGCATTTTGTTGCTTAAGGGTGAAGAAAGTCCCATAACTTGTAACAACTTCCATCTCAGCATTAGAACAGAAGAACAAACTTATCAAACATACTCAAGGCATCATAACCAAGCTGTGACACGAGCCATTTGCCCCTCAAACACTCTCCATCTCAGAAACACCATCAAACTGCTCAAACAGAGCAGGCCTTGCAGATTGAGTGCCATCTCTCAATCCCTTCAAGCTTTCTGGCCCAAACTTGTTCCTCTACCTTCCTTACAACATATGCAAGCTAACCAAAAGCAGAAGCCTGACCTGTAATCCCTCTAACAGCTTCCACCATTTTCATTTTTTCCTTTTGCAGTTGAAGTTCCACAGCTCGATACAAGAAGTTTCAAGACAAAGTAAACATTGGAATAGCATCCCTGGACCTCAAGGAAGCTTTTCCAATCATCACCTTGCACTGAAAGCTCCTCATTCTCCAGATAGAAGTTCAACTGAATAGGTAAAACTTTGAACTCGTATCTCTCTTATTATGCATCCTTAGTCTTAAGTTTGTGAAGAAACAAGGTTCTACTCATAGCCCTGAACATGTACATATCTTTACATTTCATTTCTTTTGCCTGAGTTGGGAGAATTTAAGCTTTGAAAATGGCAGAAAAATTAGGTTAGGATTTGGGGGAGAAGAAATTCTCCCTCATCTTAGAGAGTTAGGTCAAGTTCTATACATGGTTAGAATCGTCTCTTCATGCTGAACATTTGTTGTGTTATGAGTTTTTGCAAAAAAGCCAGGAATCGAGAGTTGGACATTGAAGAACAGGGCGCGCGCATTTTCAAACTTTGTGCTGGAGGTTGAAGACAGTGGCATTGGGCTGGGCTTGCTTTGTATTTTCCTTTTCACACCCCATAATTATTCATGAACCCCCTGAGCCCATTTGCTTCATTTTTTAATATTTTTGACTTTTTCTTTTTTTATTTGACTCATTTATTTTTTCTCAACATGTTAAAATTTTAAAAATATTTTCTCATCATTTTTTGATTTTATTTGGTATTTATTTGATTTTCCTTTAGTTTATACATAAATATATATATATATATATATATATATATATATATATATATATATATATATATATATATATATATATATATATATATATATATATATATATATATATATATATATATATATATATATATATATATATATATATATATATATATATATATATATATATATATATATATATATATATATATATATATATATATATATATATATATATATATATATATATATATATATATATATATATATATATATATATATATATATATATATATATATATATATATATATATATATATATATATATATATATATATATATATATATATATTATTTAGGATAAATAGAAAAATATGTAAAAACACTTCTATTTTTATTTTTTATTTTATATTATCCTCTGAAAATATTTTATATAAAAAAATACTATTTTCTAAAAAAATTGAATATTATTATTATTTGTATATAATACATATTTAAAATAATATAAGTATACATATATATATATATTAATATACTTAGGGTAAAAATACAAAAAAAATGTACATATTTTATTTTTTAACATTTAATACTAAAAAATGCCCTTTTTTACAAATATACCATATTTTATTTATTTTTGTATGTAATTAATAAATATTATGTGAGTTAATTAATTAATATACATTTTGATTAAAATTAGGGTTTTTGCCCTAAAAGTTGAAAATACTCAAAAATAATGCCTTTCTATTTTCTTATTTTATTTTACATAAACCATACTTTTTTCATACATATAAAAAATTCCCTTTTTGCATTTTTTGCATATTTATTTAATTTCTATTTAATTATGTAATTTATTTACTTCGCCAATATTCAAAAATGATGTAATAGCTTAGATCTAAATTCTTGTCTAAATATCCCCCATTCGTAAATTTGTACCCCCCTCCCTATGTTATTATGTTGTAATAGCGTAGGAATTTAAATTTCGCACTTTATACGCTTTCTAATTATGCCATGTTAGAATTAGGGTTTGCATGCAAAAAACGACAAAAAATAGTTTGACCTAATACAAGATAAATGAGCATGAAAATAAACAACACATCTCACACTTGCACCCCTAGGGTATTCCACTTTGTTGCCTTCAAATAATTGGGCCATATTGCATGTTGAACTTCTTTGGGTAAAAACAAACAATCAAATGATCATAGTCCCTCGATGACGCTTTCGAAAAGTTGCCTAAAATGATCAAGTCCCTTTCAAAGAGAAAATGCCCAAAGATATTCAACACTATTGCAACTATGGTCTAAACGATGACCCGCGCCTGTCCCTTTCATCTCCTAAGACAAGATTGTCCACCAAATGCAATGGTGGAACAAATTTGTCAAAAGGGTTTAAAACATGACAAAATCTTTGAGAAAACTTTAGGGTAGATAAACTCCTAATTACTTGCCAATTTACCAAGAAAACACTTGCCTAATTTCAAAACTCACTTCACAAACACTTTCAAAATCAACTTTTCAAAAAACCTTGAAACATCTTTTCAAAAAGATAAACACCTTTTGTAAAACATTCGAGTAAAGAATTGTTACAAGGGTAGCCTATGCAAGGCATCTTTTTCAAAACCTTTTCAAAACCACACACAAAGCACCATTTCAAACAATTAAAAACAAAGGCAAGTTGATCTAAGCAAGTACCTAAGAGCCCATGGATAACCATGGATAGAAGGGGTGCTAATACCTTCCCCTTCTATAATCTACTCCCCGAACCCAAGAAAAAATCTCAAAGGTTTTTGCTGTGCTTTTTAAACCTTTCCTTAGGATAAAATAAAAAGTCGGTGGCGACTCTTGCTCAACCGAAACATTTGCGAAAACAAACGCAAAACCCCAAGTCAGTTCTCCCACCGTATCACACACACGATCATGCAGGTTGTAGTATTTGCAGTTCAGATATCCATGGATGTAATAAAGTGAGAGTGGATCTGCAAGATATGATGGATGAAGGTCTTATCCATATAATCAGACCAAGGGATAAATATGAAGAAGAGGTGAATATGGTTTTTGGTTGTCCCGCAGAATTCTGGATTTTTGATGTAAACTATATGGATGATTGTCATACGGTGGGAGAACTGACTTGTTTTTTCATTTTATCGCAAATGTTGCGGATAGAAAGAGACGCCACCAACTTTTCTTTTATCCAATAAGTAAAGGGTGAAAAGAACAGGAAAGACCTCGATAAATTTTGAGTTCGGGGGGTAGATTATGAAAAGGGAAGGTGTTAGCACCCTTTTCATCCGTAGTTATCTACGGAGTCTTAATCGCTTAGCTCACTTTTTTTAAATTGTTTTATGTTGTGTGCTTTAAAATATTTTGAAATGCCAATGTAAGGATAAACTTTGTAATTATTCTCGTATCTGTCCTCGAGAATGCGTACAAAGTGTTTTGAAAATATCATTGAAAGTGTTTGAGTGATATGTTTTGTTTTTGTGAGCAAGCGATTAAGATTATCTACCCACTAAAGGTCATTCTTCTAATTTTCCTCCTCCTTTAGATAATGTTATCTGTACCTTTAGTTATTAGGAAGCCCTATCGTTGGATATGAAGGGACATGTGAGGGTCATCGTTTAGTCATCGAAGGTAACTGGTAAGGACGCTTTAGCAATTTTCGTACGGGACTAGATCATTTACCGAGAAGGAAACGTCGAAGTGTCATCGGGGGACTATGATCTTTAAATTGAGGGGCTTTGCTAAAGAGTCCCCACTTTTGAGGGACATGACTGTTTTCCGAAGGCAACAAGGGAGGTTACCCTAAAGTTGTAGGTGTGCGAGTGATTTTTTGTTTTTGTTATTTAGACTTTGAGTTAGGGTTTTCTAACGATTTGTTTTAGTCTTTCCATACAACCCTAGTTACTAAGCAGACAAGTAGCAAATATAGAAATCAGTAAAGTGTGGAAAGTAAAGACAGAAACGTAAATCCTAAACTATTACATCGCTTCGGGGTAGATACAAAATAGTAAAGCAGAAAGGGAAAATCTAAACTATTACATACTAGAGCAGTTACATAATAATGGAAAAGCAGCAAAAATAAACTACTCTATTTACAATTGCGAAAATAAAATAAGAATAAGAAAGATGAAAAAGAAAATGTTTTTGGAGGTTTTTAATGGAAAAAAAGGTTTTTGATGATTAATTAAATAAACCTAAAACATTATGATTAATTCTAATTAAAAAAAGTTGATTAATCAAATTAATTAAAAGAAAATATTAGAAAGAAAACCAACAATTTGAAAGAAAAACCACACAAAATGTCAGGGGTGGGTGTTGAACCCATGCCCTCAGCTCTTCTGCCTAGCATGTTCACCACTGTGCCAAGCGCGCGCTTGTGTCGAGGAAATAGAATCAACACACTATGTAATCTGCAAAAACATGAAAATATGAAAAACAAATCCAAAACGCCAAAAGGCAAGGATCAAACTTGTGCCCTGGCATAGTAAGACCTTATCTCGCGCACGCTTTCCACTAGGGTGGCTCTACATCTGGTATCATAAGAAAAAACAAATGATTATATAATAAAAATAAATAAATGGACCGGAGAAGTGCTGAAGCCCTAGCTTCGGTCGTCTTCTTCGGTGATGTGTTTCTTGGAAACCTGCAAAATAACAAAGCACAAAAGGACCCTTCCCCCCTAAATCAGGCCCTACGAGTTCAATGGAGAGACCTATTTTGGCTAAAACATGTTGTAACGAGAGATATGGCTAGAATAAAGAGAATCTGTGCAAATATGGTGATGCACGATTCCATAAGCATGGGACTCCTGTGATGGTCCAATCTTCCACTAATACATCTCATAAACACATTAATAAGGTTAGCTTTGATCAAAAGATAAATAAAACAAAAGTATGAATTTTATGAAATAATGGAAAAAATGATGATGCATGCAGTGCGTTTCGAGCCCTCTGGATCATCAAGGATGATCCCTTCTTACCCTATTGTGCTTCAGGAAGTGAATGGAAAGGTTAGTTTTCCTTGAGAGTGCTTGCAATTTGGGTTTACAAGTTTCTCTAGTTCTTTGATATTTTTGGAATTTTAGAGAAGTGTTTTTGTGCAAGGGTTTGTTTGGCTTGATGTCTGAATGAAGAAGAATATATAATGGAGAATTAGGTCAAATGATTGTTGGATTGTACCTTGTAAGAAAATCCTTGACTTTTATCTTATTTAATTTGAATTTAAAATATTTAAAAATAAAAATAAATAGAATAAAAAGGTCAAAGGGTGCATGAAGTAATTCAGAGTTCATTATGAAGTGTATAACACGCATGGACCTTGAAACAATAGCCCATTAGCAAAAAGTCCAAGTTTGATCACTTTTGGTTTCATGTATTTTCTCAACATTTCCCAACTTACGTCAATCATAACTCTCTCAATTTTTATCATATGAAGGTAATTTGTGACTTCTTGGAAAGCCAGAGATGTCCTATACAATCTCTATTTTGATCATATTTACATTTAAAGAATTTATCTTTATGTAAGTTTCCTTGACAAAAAGTATCTTTTGTTGACTTTTGAAATGACCTATAATGTATTGGCCCATATCTCTCAAATGAAGCATTTTTTGGACTTGAGCTTAGAGATCTAAAGTTGTAGAGAATTGAATTTCCTTCAAAATGAGCTTTGGCTGAGGAAAATCTGATGAAGCATATGAAAGTTGTGCTTGGTCAAAGTTCAGTTGACTTCTCCTTAAGAAAACTCTAATTTGGCAACTTTTGACTTTTGATGAATTAAGAGTTTTCTTGATGAATCATGATAAACCCTTTATCAAATGATGAATATTACTTCAAAACCTTTATGTTGACCAAAAATATTGAGGTTTGACTGTATGTTGACCATAGTTGACTTTTTGTCCAATACAATTGATTTCCAGTCATCTTAGCAATTGACTGAGAAAACTTGTGATGCAAGGCTTGAAACTTGTCATAAGCATTCTTTGAGACATGTGAGAAACCATGAAATCCACTTGAGGCATTAGAAACCCAATCTTCCTTGTGAGAAATCAATCCCTAGTTGTAAATCCATTGCTTAAGAGGAGAATTTATCTAATCAATTCCTCAATAACCTAGAGCAAATGAAGACCCTAGGAGCATGTCTTGAATAAAAACGGGAGGAAAAATTTTGGGGTACAATAGCTTCCCATATTCAATCTTCATAAACCTGAAGAGTTAGATTGGCATGCTTGCCATTCGTGATCTGAAGGTGGAAGAGGATTGAACACTTAAGTGCCCTAAAATTTGCACTTACATATGCACGAAGTAACACTGTTGGTTGATAATATTTCTTGAATGGGCTTAAAGATGCCATTTGGGAGATATACTGAAGTGAATATCATAATGGATCCACGCTTTGATTGCATCTGGAGTATATCTGAAAGATGTGTTAGAATGAGTATCAGAGTAGATCTATGTCTCGGTCGTATCTGGAGTATATCTGAAAGATATGCTAGAATGTGTATCAGAGTATATATATGTCTCAACTGTATCTGAACTGTATCTAGAACCTATGTTGGAATGAGTATATGCCTGATTGTATCCAAATGGTCATCAGAATGAATCATCGATTGATTGTATCCGAAGGATGAGAAATTATTGACAATATTTATCTGTTTGTGAACTAACCTAAAAGGAAGAAACGTTAGTTTTATACAATGTCATGATGTATGAATTGCGTAATGATCTTCTCAAAATAAAGGAGAATGCTACATGTGTTTCATATGCATATGATATGATGTTTTGTAAATGATGTATGGATGTAAGATGTTGGTAACGGTTGCTTCGTATAACATCTCTGGATGGGGAAAATAAATCACTGACTGTTGCTAGGGATGAAGAATATGAATCCTCAATCTTGTTTAGAATGTCTTCGTTGGGGATTCCTGATTTCTGTTTGAGGATACTCCGCTGGGAATGTTAGATTTCTACTTGGGGGTAGAAGAGTTCAGGAACATTGGTCATTCATCGCTCTACTAGGGAATTTAGTTCTTATATGTCCTAACCGGGGATAAAAGAGATGGACATTCCTATGACGCGATACCTGGCGAGGTTTCAGGAAACCGTAGCAACTCTTTGCGGATAGTGAACATGACTACACCTTGCTGGAGAAGAGAATTTTTCCGGGGATTTACAATAACCAGAAAAATGAACTTTGTTGAGGAAATAAATCCTACTGGGGAAATAAACCCTCCTGGAGAAATAAACCCTGCTGAAGAAGAGAATTCTGCAGTGGATTTTACAGTGTTGAAGAAATAAACTCGCTGGAGAATTAAATTCATGTAGACTGTGTTGAGGGAATCATTTCTGATGGGAATTGGAACTTCATAGGCTGTGCGGAGGAAGTTTCCACTATATGTTGGGGAAATGATCAAACTTCCTTGTACGCTAGGGGACCTACTGGGAGAGATGATCGTGTGAACTGCTAGAAGATGCCCCAATTTCTGTCCGAAGGCGTATTAAACTTGATGAGGAAGAATCTCCTTCAGGGATGAGCTTGTGAAGATGGCTCCAGTAGAGGCAGTTCAATGGAGATGGTTCTGTGGGGATTGGTGGACGACTTGAATGTTATCCCAACTCCTAGAGTCTTTAGTAAATGCTTATTCAGGTTTTTATGCACATATTTGTTAATAGTAATCATATTCATATGCATATGTTCATTCACTTTAGTAATTGGACATTTTTTGCAGACAAAACAGAGAAAGTAAAATGAATTTGAACTTTGAATTCGACTTGTATTGATAATTTTCCTATAAACGGGGGATTTTGTACAAAGGAGACAGAAATCCTAGTAAGAGGAAATCATCATAAAATGAAAAGAGTACAAAGTAAAAACAAAACATAATGCTATGTGGAAACGATCCCATCGAGTTTCAACTATTTTATTTCCTTTATGTCTTCGAGTATCTCATCCCTTATTGTCGGACGAAGTTGACTGAATTGGTCTATATCTTTTGAACCTGGCGTTGATAATAAAAGCTCGCTGCATGTAGGTGATCCAACGAGACATAGTCGTACGCTTTAATCCCTAACTTTTTCCTGGACCGCCCTTTCAGGTTTTCGACTTTCCGGGTGTACAATCTTTATATATATATATATATATATATCCATAGTTTTTTCCCGAACCCTTTTGGTTCGCCGGGATGCCCTTAATTTTTCCTAGGCCAGTCAGCATAGCGGGTCATTTTCATGTGTAATATTTTTTAACTATGTTCACGTTCACATGGTGCGGAAAATCTTCACCGTCCATGGTGGTAAGTATCATGGCACCAGTAGAAAATAACTTCTTGATTACAAATGTCCCTTCATATGTGGGTCTCCATTTTCCCCTGGGATCACATTGTGGTAGGATGATGTGCTTTATTACCAAATCACCAGCTTGATATACCCGATGCTTGACTTTCATATTAAAGGCTTTGATCATGCGCTTCTGATACATCTGACCCTGGCAAATAACCGCAAGCCTTTTCTCATCAATTAAATTTAAATGGTCCAGCCTAGTCTAAATCCACTCATCTTTGTCTAAATCTATGTCTTTCATAATCCGTAGAGAAGGAATTTGGACTTCGATAGGTAAGACAACTTCCATACCGTAAACTAGATAGGACGGGGTTGCCCCAGTTGATGTCCATACTAAATTGCGATAGCCATGAAGATCAAATGGTAACATCTCATGCCAATCTTTATATGTCATTGTCATCTTATGTATAATCTTCTTGATGTTCTTGGTTGTGGCTTCCACTGCACCATTCATCTTTGGTCGATACGGAGAAGAATTAGGGTGCTTGATCTTGAACTACGTGGAGAGTTCCATGATCATAGTGTTGTTAATATTAGTACCATTGTCTATGATAATCCTTTGGGGGATACCATACTGACAGATAAGATTATGCTTAATGAAACATGTCATAACATTCTTGGTAACGGAGGCAAATGAGGTCACTTCAACCCACTTAGTGAAGTAATCAATGGCGACCAGAATGAAATGATGTCCGTTAGAAGTAGTAGGATTGATTTATCCAATCATATCAATGCCCCACATTGCAAACGGCCAAGGAGAAGTCAGGAAATTTAAAGAAACCGGAGGCACATTTACTTTGTCGGCGTAGATCTGGCATTTGTGATAGGTTCTAGAATGATGATGACACTCAGTTTCCATGGTTGACCAATAATAACCTGCTCTCAATCTTCTTAGCCATCGTATGCCCACTGGAGTGAGTACCAAAGGTAAATTCGTGCATATCCTCCATAATCTTCTCTACCTCCTTCTTGTATACACAACGAAGCACAGTTGAATTATGGTTGCGCTTATAAAAAATTTCCTTTTCTCAGAAAGAACATGGCAGAGAATCACTGTAGAAACTTGTTGTCATTGTTAGATGCTCCTTCAGGATACTCTTGAGCTTCGAGGTATCTCTTTACTTCGTGAAACCCAGGTTTTTCCTCTACCCCGTCAGTGTCAACTTCATAGCAATGTGCCGGTTTGTCTAATCTTTCAATGGTAATTCTAGGAGCTTCACTGTCCCATCTGAATTTGAACATAGATGACATGGTAGCTAATGCGTCTGCCAACTAGTTCTCTTCTCGTGGGATATGCTCAAAAGTGATTTCCTCGAAGTACGGGGTTAAGGTCAACACATGATCCAGATAAGGAATGATATTTGAATGCTTCATATCCCATTCTCCCTTAATCTGACTAATCACTAGGGCTGAGTCCCCATATATATTCAAGAACTTGATTCTCATGTCGATAGTAGCTTTGAAGCCCATGATGCACGCTTCGTATTCAGCCATGTTGTTGGTACAGTCAAACATAGTCTAGTGGTAAACAGCGTATGGCAACCTTTGGGAGAGATAATCACGACACCAATTCCATTGCCGAGAGCGTTGGAAGCTCCATAAAAAACCATAGTCCATCGGGATCCCAACTCAGGTCCTTCATATGGCCTAGGTTCTTCGTAATCTGTAACTAGCATAATGTTCTCATCCGGGAACTCGAAATTTATAGATTGGTAGTTGTCTAGGGCTAGATGAGCCAAATGATTTTCCATTACACTTCCTTTGACTGCCTTCTAAGTGGTGTACTGAATGTCGTATTCTGTCAAGACCATTTTCCATCAGGATATTCTTCTGGAGAGAGCGGGCTTCTCGAAAATGTATTTTATAGGATCCATCTTAGAGATATACTATCTTAGTAGGCGAGCAGCCCATGCCAAAGCGCAACAAGTTTTCTCGAGCAGTGAGTATCTTGTTTCACTGTCGGTAAACTTTTTTCTAAGGTAGTATATTGCATGCTCTTTTCGACCAGACTCGCCATGTTGCCCCAGTACACACCCCCATTGAGTTCTCTAACACCGTTAGGTACATGATTAGAGGTCTTCCTTCAACTAGCGGCATCAGGATTGTAGGTTCTTGGAGATACTCCTTGATTTTGTCAAAAGCTATCTGGAAATCATCATTCCATTTCACTACATGATCTTTCTTCAGTAACTTGAAGATTGGCTTACAAGTAGCGGTTAAATGAGAAATAAATCTAGCAATATAATTCAGTCGTCCCAAGAAACCCCTACCTTCCTTCTCAGTATGGGGAGCTGGAGTTTCTTGAATGGCTTTGACTTTGACAGGATCAACTTCAATACCTTTACCAATGATAATGAAACCTAGGAGTTTACCGAATCTCACCCCAAAAGTACACTTATTCAGATTTAACCTTAGCTTGTACTTCTTCAGTCTCTCAAACAGCTTGTGTAGATGGTCAAGATGTTCTTCCATAGTCTGGGACTTGGCTATCATGTTGTCGATGTAAACCTCAATCTCGTGATGAATTATATCATGGAACAAAGCTACCATAGCACGCTGATACATTGCATCAGTGTTATTCAACCCAAAATGAATAACCTTATAACAGAAAGTTCCCCACTGTGTACCAAAAGGTAGTCTTCTCCATGCCTTCAAGTTCCGTCTTGATCTGATTATAACCTGAGAAACTGTCCATGAAGGAGAACACTTTGTGTTGAGCGGTGTTGTCAACTAGAACATCAATATGTAATAGCAGAAAGTTACCTTATGGGCTCTCCTTGTTCAGATCCCTGTAGTCCACACACATACACACTTTGCCATATTTCTTAGGTACTGGCACTATATTTGCAACCCATTGAGGATAGGATGTACCACTACTAAACCTTCTTTGAACTGCTTCATAACCTCCACTTTGATCTTTTCGGACATCTCGGGGCGCATACGATGAACCTTCTACTTTATTGGAGAACAACCTTCTTTCATTGGCAGACGGTGAACCACAATATTAGTATCGATCCCTAGCATGTCTTCATATGACCAAGCAAAGATCTCAACATAATCATGAAACATCTGGAATAATTTGTTCTTGACATTGTCTTCTAGGTTGACACCTATCTTGACTTCTTTCCTGTCTGCTTCATTACCCAAGTTTACAACCTCGATTGGCTCTTCATGCGGTTGTATAGCCTTTTCCTCTTGCACTAACAGTCTGGCAATTTCTCCAGGTATTTCATAATCTTCCTCATTTTCGTCCTCGGCTTGGTAGATCGGATTTTCAAAGTCATAAGTGGCAATAGCAGATTTGTTATCAATGGGATCCAGAGTGGATGTGGATCTGCAATTTGTTGTTGGGTGCATGTAAGAACACATAGCTTATTTTGAAAGTGATAAAGTAAAAGAAAAAAATAGCATGAAATCTAAATGAAAAATGTCCAATGATTTATTAAATGAAAATATGCTTATGAAGTGATAACCCTTAATAAATGGACCATTTTTCCCCGGGTAAGACACAAGGTTTAAAGTCATTGTTTAAAAATTACATAGAAAAAACTTGAAAGAAAAAAGAAATAGAAAATAGAATTTACTCCTGACTAAAGGAGATTGAGATAAGGTCTTCAGTCTTCCAGTTGTTGAGCTTGTTGCCGGTGGTGGGAAAAATCCAGTTGTCTAGATCGTAGTCACTGTCGATATCTTCTACCACGTTGACTCCATTGTTGCTGATGCAGAATGGTGGTGTTCTAGCACGAGCACGAAGAATATCCCTCTGAGCCTCTGTAGTGAAACCCAAATCAAATTTGTCATACTTGTATAGAATGTCGGGAAGCTGACCCCAAGTAGTGCAACCATCTTCTTATACCATAGCTCTAGCATCCTTCAAAGAAGCCATTCTAGGAAGAACCCTGGTAACCTTGGGAATAGCATAAACATCTTCAATAGAATTTGTTGTCTAAGGAATAACTTCAAAAGTTTGGCAAGGCGTTTCGATGAATTCTCCATCCATCGTGACATACATGAATGAGTTTAAGTGACTAACCATATACTCTTCTTCACCACAAATTGTAACAGCCTTTCCTTTCACGGGATATTTCAGCTTTTGATGCAACGTAGAGATAACATCACCTGCCCCGTGAATCCAAGGGCGTCCAAGTAAACATGAATAGCTCGGTCGAATATACATTACATAGAAGGTAGACTCAAATACTTGCGAACCTACTCTGATCGGAAGATTCACCTCTTCGTTTACCATCCTTTTCAAACCGTCCTAGGCTCTCACCATTATATCACTGGGTTTTAGCATACCCCTTTCACAATCAAGTCTGTCTAGAGAAACCTTTGGCAAGACATTCAACGAGAAACCTGTATCAACCAACACATGAGCTAAAGTAGTGCCTCTGCATTCAATAGAGACATACATGACCTTGTTATGGTTTATTCCTTCAAGAGTCAAATCAACATCAGAAAATTCTAGCCCATTATCAGTCGCCAGGCTAGTAACATAATTCTGAAATTGATCAGCAGAGGTTTCTTGTGGCACGTGAGCATACTTTAAAAACTCTACCAAATCCTGTGCATGGGCTTCTTAACACAACAAAAGGGATAACATGGAGATCTTAGAGGGGGTTTACCTCAACTGCTCAACAATCTTGTAATCACTTTTCCGGATGATTTTTAATACCTCCTCCAACTCATGCATGGAGGTATCTTTAGTTGTAGCTTCTTTAGGTGCCTCTGTCTGGGCAGGCCCTGTCATTTGTCCTTTGTCCCGAGTCTCAGTAATTGACTCGGAAGAGGTAACACGAATTGGTGTGGCAATAGTCTTCGGAGATATTTCTAGAGAGAAATCCCTTCCACTTATAGTAACCTTACTGATCCCGACAATATTGTCAATGGTGGGATCAGTAACCTCAGTACCTTCACTTTCAGTAGTCAATGGCTCTTACTTGACACCATGGTAGTAGACATCGGCTCCATAGGTCCAAGGGATAGCTTTGTCCAAGGAATATGGAATTGGTCTGGGTATGGTTATTATTAGAGGAGCAACTATGGTTTTGGCAGTAATCTTTACAAGACCCTTTGAAGTGATCCTGACGGGAGTACCGGAAATTACTGATACCTCTTCCAGCTCCAACTCTTGAAACAGATTCTCTATAGAGGGAGTCTTCTCAAATAGTATTATGTGGTTATCCATCAGACGTTGAATAACTTCTTTTAGCAGTTTGCAGCCATTGGGTTGGCTTGCACAACAGTAGCATCTCTCAATACAAGCCGAAAATAAACTGGCTTGCAACATATTATTCTTAATAATCAGGAGGGGAGTAGTCAATTCACTTACAGTAGAAACATATGAAATATCATCAATATCACTAATGCCTTTGTTCTTCTTAGGCATAGGTGTTGTAATCACATTGGGGGTCTCGGGAGGATCAAACTCAATTTCTTTATTGTCAATGATATCCTAAATTTTATTCTTTAAAGCCCAGCAGTTATTGGTGTCGTTCCTGGGGCTATTGGAATGGTAAGCACATATCACATTAGGATTATAACAGGGAGAGGAGGTGTTGGTATACTCAGGAGGGTCCCTTAACGTTATCAAATATCCTTTAAAAAGATGTTGAAATGCATGAGACAATGGCATGATGATCATGGTAAATTATCTCCTGGTTGCGTCTGACCTACGCTGATTTCCCTGTTTTTTTTGTTGCACATGCGCTGGATTATAAATTAGCACAGCTTCTATAGACTGGTTACAATCACTTCAGGAACGACCCTTCTGGCCATAAACTGCATTAGTTTCTTTCTTTCTGTTGAACGTCTTTGTTGTACCCTAAAATTTTCTATCTCATTTTATTCAAGACATTCTCCTTGGGTTCTCAAATGCTCAAGGTTGCTCAAGAATTGATCAGACAAATTCTCCTCCTAAGCAATGGACTTAAAACTAGGGTTTCATTTTTCTCAAGGTATTTTGGGTTTCTAAGGACTCAAGTGGTTTCCAGGGTTTCTTATAGGTCTCCAATGTTAGAACAAAGTTTGAATCTACTACCCTATATTTTAGTTTTGATGATAACAAAGTGAAAAGATATAGTATTTATAAGTTTCATGTATGAACTATCTGCTGCCTAAAATTATTATGTTCTGACTTGTAGATACTCTGATTGATATAAGCAATATCACATTTATTCAGCATCAGAATTTGGTTCTTGACACCAGCATCAGAAGTTGCCATATCAGAATGTCAGAATCAGATGATCAAATCACGTACATGCTGAAGCCTGATGAACAAGACTGCGCTCAACACTCTAATAAAGAAACACAACAATTCATCAGCAGCGAAGCAGAGTCAGAATGAGCCAAGCTAGAACTTGCATTAAGTAAGCAACGGTACTGTGCATTGAAAGCAAATTAATTCCAACGGCCTCATTCCAGACAAGATCTGCTCAATATGGAAAGTTTGTTATTAGCATTGAATCAAGAATATTGCATCCAACGTTCATCATCTCAGTGCTATATAAACAAGACTTTGAAGATTGAAACGGCTAATGCTCTCCAAATCTCTACACGCACAAAAAGCTAATCAAAATCTTCTTTCTCTCAGTTTTGCTAAACCACACTCTGATATTCTATCATTGTTTAGCAATCTAGTTTCTAAGCTTCAATTTGTGTATACATCACAGTTGTGATACAGTTTTGTAGAAAACATTCACACAGTTAGTTTTATCTCTTTGTAAGAAAGTGTTACCTTGACAAACCGGGTTGTGGTTTGGATCAAGAAGGCTTTAGCAGTTGTTAAAGCAGTTTGTAATATTCAGTTGAATATAGTGGATTAAGACCTCGTTGGAGAGAGGCGAAATCACCTTGACGGGTGGACTGGAGTAGTTTGAGATTAAACGAAGCAGGATAAAAATATCTTGTTCATTGCATTAGATTTCAGTTTTACAATTCAACCCCCCCTTCTTGTGTTTTTCACCACTTCAATTGGCATCAGAGCGCCTGGTTCTGAGCTAAAACACTTAACCGTGTCAGTACAACATCCAGCGTCAGAAAAACACAATGGCAGGAAACAATTCTCACATCAGCAATGACAACAATGAGGACAGAGACAGATTCAGCGGCAAACCTCCAGTCTTTGATGGAGAAAACTTTGATTACTGGAAAGACAGAATTGAAAGCTTCTTTCTGGCACATGATGCTCATCTATGGGATATGGTGACAGATGGATACACGCACCCTGTGAATGCAAGTGGTCAGAAGATTGATAGAAAAACAATGTCTGATCAACAAAAGCGTGACTTCAAGAATCACCACAAGGCCAGAACCATCCTCCTCAGCGCCATCTCCTATACTGAGTATGAAAATATCTCCAACAGAGACACAACAAAGAATATTTTTGACTCACTCAGAATGACGCATGAGGGAAACGTTCAGGTCAAAGAAACAAAAGCTCTGGCGCTCATTCAGAAGTATGAGGCGTTCAAAATGGAAGAATCTGAATCCATTGAAACCATGTTCTCTAGATTCCAGATTCTGGTAGCTGGTCTCAAAGTTCTGGACAAAGGATACTCTACTGCTGACCATGTCAAGAAAATCATCAGAAGTTTACCCAAGCAGTGGAGACCTATGGTTACAGCTCTGAAGCTAGCTAAAGATCTCAACAAAATCACTCTGGAGGAACTTATCAGCTCCCTCAGAAGTCATGAGATAGAGCTAGAAGCTGATGAGCCTCGGAAGCAAGGTAAGCCTTTAGCATTAAAATCTAACAAAAAATTTGAGTCTAAAGTTTTGCAGGCAGTTGAAGAAACATCTGATGGATCCTCATCAGAAGAAGAAGAACTCTCCCTCCTCTCCAGAAGAGTAAATCAACTGTGGAAGCAAAGACAAAGGAAGTTCAGGAATCCCAGAAGATCTGATCAGAACGAGTCTTCTTCCAGATACAGAAGGACAGATTCTTCCTCTGGATACAGAAGATCTGAAGGCTCCTCCAGTAGCAAAAATCCAAACACCAAAGACATCATCTGCTATGAGTGCAATGAGCAAGGACACTATAAGAGTGACTGCCCAAAGCTTCAGAGGGAAAAGCCCAAAAAGAAGTTTGGAAGAGAGAAGAAGAAAAGTCTCATGGCTACATGGGATGACTCTGACTCGTCTGAAGCTGACTCAGAATCAGATGATGAGAGGGCAAACATAGCTCTCATGGCTAACATTTCAGAAGATAGTGAAGCTTTTGAATCAGACTCAGAATCAGACACTGAAGAGGTATTTCCTAACTTTGCTGTTAACTTTACAAAGGCTGAACTTGCTGAAAGCCCTAATGAGATTCTGGAACGTTATCAGCAAATTAGAGCTAAATTCAGAGACCTGAAAAGGAATCTTGAATCTGACTCTAATAAGACTGAGAGTCTCAAATTGGAAAATTCTGAGCTGAGAATTAAGATTTCAAAATTAGAAAACACTTTACAAAACTCTCAGAAGGAACCAATTTCTGAAACTCCCAGCAACGCTGATGAGATCATCAAGGAGTATGATCACAGTTTCCAGAAGTTCCTAGCTAAAAGTATAGATAGAAGCAGAATGGCTTCAATGATCTATGGAGTTAGCAGAAACGGCAGGAAAGGAATAGGATACCAAGGTAAGGTTCCTACACCAAAGAATGTCATGGACTTAACCATTAAACACACTCCTCTGAATTCACATTTTGTATATGGTCACACACATGATATCAAATACACTAGCAGTAAGCACTCTGTGAAACCAAAATTCAACCAGAGTTTTGGTAAAACTAACAAATCAGGACCTAAGAAAATCTGGGTACCTAAGGATAAAATAATACATGTTGCAGATATCTTTAGCAGCAAGTCAGAAAGACCAGTCATGGTACCTGGACTCTGGCTGCTCACGACACATGACGGGAAGAAGGCATATGTTCCAAAGCCTGGAACTTAAGCCTGGAGGCCACGTTGGCTTTGGAGGCAATCAGAGGGGAAAGATAATTGGCTCTGGAACTGTAGGTAATGGAAATCTTCCCTCTATTAATAATGTTCTGCTAGTAGATGGATTGATGCATAATCTGTTATCCATAAGTCAATTAAGTGATAACGGTTATGATATAATCTTTAATCAAAAATCATGTAAAGCTGTTAGTCAGAAAGATGGGACTATCCTGTTTAATGGTAAGAGGAAAAACAACATTTACAAAATCAAACTTTCTGAACTAAAGAGTCAGAATGTAAAATGTCTTCTGTCTGTTAACAACGAGCAGTGGATCTGGCACAGAAGATTGGGGCATGTTAGTATGAGAAGAATATCTCAGATTAACAAACTCAATCTGGTCAGAGGACTTCCTAATTTGAAGTTCAATTCAGATGCTCTGTGTGAAGCATGTCAGAAAGGCAAATTTGCAAAACCTTCTTTTAAATCCAAAAATGTTGTTTCTACCTCTAAGCCATTAGAACTTCTGCACATTGACTTATTTGGACCAGTTAAAACTGCTTCAGTCAGTGGTAAGAAGTATGGGTTAGTAATCGTAGATGACTATAGCAGATGGACATGGGTAAAGTTCTTAAGACACAAGGACGAGTCACACTCTGTGTTTGTTACCTTCTGTAACCAAGTTCAGAATGAAAAGGATCTTAGAATCGTTAAAGTCAGAAGTGATCATGGTGGAGAATTTGAAAACAAAGATTTTGAGTCATTCTTTAATGACAGGGGCATTCTGCATGATTTCTCTTGTCCTAGAACTCCCCAACAAAATGGAGTTGTAGAACGAAAGAACAGAACATTGCAAGAAATGGCCAGAACCATGATCAATGAGACAAACGTTGCTAAGGCCTTCTGGGCAGAGGCAATAAATACAGTGTGCTACATTCAGAATAGAATCTCAATAAGACCTATTCTGGAAAAGACTCCATATGAATTGTGGAAGAACAGAAAGCCCAACATTTCATATTTTCATCCATTTGGATGTACTTGCTTTATATTAAATACAAATAATTATTTGAACAAGTTTGACTCTAAAGCACAAAAGTGTATTATGTTAGGATACTCTGAACGCTCAAGAGGGTACAGAGTATACAATATAGAAACACAGATTGTGGAAGAATCAATCAGTGTTCGTTTTGATGACAAGCTTGACTCTGAAAAGTCAAAGCAGAATGAAATTTTTGCAGGTATAGAAATTGAATTTGCAGGTTCTGAAGACAAGTCATCAGAAGCTCTCAACACAAACATTCCTTCAACGTCTGAAAGGAGCACTGCTAGCAATCCTACAACAGCTGCTGATCAACCTCAGAAGAGATTACCCAGAAGCAGCTTGGATCACCCAGAAGAGACTATCCTAGGAAGAAAGGAAGATCTAATCAGAACAAGAGCAAGCTTCAGAAACTCTGAAGAAACACTTATGGGACTTGTGTCTCTGATTGAACCTTCTTCTATTGATGAAGCACTTCTGGATAATGACTGGATTCTGGAAATGCAAGAAGAGCTGAATCAATTCACCAGAAACGACGTATGGGATCTCGTTCCCAGACCAAAAGGATTCAACGTCATTGGAACAAGATAGGTGTTCAGAAACAAGCTAAATGAACAAGGTGAAGTCATCAGAAACAAGGCACGACTGGTTGCACAAGGTTATAGTCAGCAAGATGGGATAGACTATACAGAAACCTTTGCCCCAGTCACCAGGTTAGAATCTATCAGACTTTTAATTTCATTTGCTGTTAATAGAGGCATCACTCTGTATCAGATGGATGTCAAAAGTGCATTCTTAAATGGTTATATAGAAGAAGAAGTTTATGTACACCAACCCCCAGGTTTTGAAAATACAAAACATCCAGAACATGTTTTCAAACTAAAGAAGTCACTGTATGGTCTGAAACAAGCTCCCAGAGCTTGGTATGAAAGGCTAAGTAACTTTCTGTTAGAAAATGAATTCACCAGAGGGAAAGTGGACACTACTCCTTTCTGTAAATCAGTTAAGGATGACATCTTAGTCTGTCAAATTTATGTTGATGATATTATTTTTGGTTCTACTAATCCTTCTCTTGGAAGAAAATTTGCTAATTGTATGCAGGCAGAATTTGAGATGAGCCTCATGGGGGAACTGAAATTCTTTCTAGGAATTCAGATCAATCAAACTCCAGAGGGAACTTACATTCATCAGAGCAAATACATCAGAGATCTTCTGAAGAAATTTGACCTCTCAGAATGTAAGCCATCAAAGATTCCAATGCATCCCACGTGCATTCTGGAAAGAGAAGAGGTAAGCAAAAATGTAGAACAGAAAGTCTACAGAGGTATGATTGGTTCTCTCCTCTATCTGACTGCTTCAAGACCTGACATATTATTCAGTGTTTGTATATGTGCTAGATTCCAATCAGATCCTAGAGAATCTCACTTAACAGTTGTTAAGCGAATTTTCAAGTATCTGAAAGGTACTACTAATCTGGGTTTGTTTTATAGAAAATCTAGTGATTACAGCTTAGTAGGCTACTGCGATGCTGATTTTGCTGGAGACAGAGTGGAACGTAAAAGTACTTCTGGAAGCTGCCAGTTTCTGGGAGAAAATCTGATCTCTTGGTCCAGCAAAAGGCAATCAACAATTGCACTATCAACAGCAGAAGCTGAGTACATAGCAGCAGCAGGATGTAGCACACAAATGCTCTGGATGAAAAGTCAGCTTGAAGACTTCCAGATTTTTGAGAGTAACATTCCTATACTTTGTGATAATACTTCTGCTATTTGCTTAAGTAAGAATCCCATTTTACATTCTAGAGCTAAGCATATAGAAATAAAACATCACTTCATTAGGAACTATATTCAGAAAGGTATTTTGAACTTAAAATTTATAGATACAGACCATCAATGGGCTGATATCTTTACTAAACCCCTTTCAGAAGATAGATTTAATTTCATTCTGAAACATCTCAGCATGAAAGTGTGTCCAGAGTGAAAATGTTTTAATTCCATATATTTACCTTCAGAATGTAATTGTTTTACTGTGAACTTCTGATCAATCTTCTTTCAGAAAGATAGAACATGCAGATTGTATCAGATGCAAGTCTAAAGATCTGAGAGTCTAAGCTCAAAGACAGACGTGCTGATCACTACATCAAACAAGTGTCATCCAATCATCAGCATATCTCTGAAGCAGAACGTGTGCACGCTTCTGAGAAGGCAAAGCGCTGATTGGGTGCATTGAGACACATGTCTGGTAACCGTTTTTAAGTATCTTTCTCAAATCCCCCAAAATCAGCAAGCATTTAATGAAAAGTAATCACGCTTTTAAAATGCAATCATGATTTTTTCTCTCTCTTAAAAAACGTTTATCTTTTCAAAATAGTTTTGAAACTCTATTTAAGCACATTAATCTCTCATTCTCATTCTTTACATTTTCTCACTAATACTCAAGCATTTTCTGCATATCTCTGTGTTCATCTCTTACAAAACCTATTTTCCTCAGTTTATTCTCAAAACCTTTTTAGTGTGAACATGGCAACCTCCAGCAGTGCTTCTGCAGGTCCTCAGAAGAAAGCATCATCTGAGCAATATCAAGTGCCATTCAGAACTCTCCTCACTCCTGTGAAGAATCTTGAAGTGCTTTCTGAATTAATCATTGATTTTGGAAGCTTGAAGGAGAACGGTTTTGACCTAACTGAAGAAGTTAGGGCACAGAAGTGGGAAAGGTATTTTGAGAGGTTGGTTGGACCAACATTCCCAATGCTAGTCAAGGAATTCTGGATTCACGCCAAGGCTTCAACACATCTTGTCACCTCCTTTGTTATGGGGAAGAAGATTGTGATCACTGAGGATCACATTGCAAGGCTAATAGGCTACAATGGCGGTGGCGTCCATTGTGTGGACATGGCTGAAAGATGTGCTGATGTGGGTGTGATAGCTGCAAGGATTTTTACTCATGGGGTGCCCAGCAGCAAGATTAAAGATCTGAAGGATCACTACAGAGTTTAGGCTAAGATAATTCGGGGGTGCTTCAACCACAGGAAACCAACCAGTTCTCCTGATTACATAAATGTCGATCAGCAGTTTCTGATCTACTTTATTGATCAGAAGGTAAAGATCAATCTGGCTCATTTTCTGTTCAACCACCTCAGAACAAGTGTTAAGGAAACCAGGGAAGAAGAAAGAACCAAGAGGGATTGGATACCCTTTGGAAGGCTCATATCAGATATTCTGACAGAGAATAGGCTGATTGAGCATCTGATAGAAGCTCAAGAGCTAAGCACGATTGAACCAATAGTTGGGAAACCTCTGAATGCAAAGAACTTGAAGAAGATGAAGCTGATAGAGAATATTCAGAAGGAACACAGAGCTACTCCTATTGCTGATATCACCAGCAGAAGAGTGCCTCTGAGTGACTTTCCGTTATTTTCTGAAATAGAATCCAAACCAGAGGTGGTTCTCAGATACCTGGATGCATGCAAGGCAGATGGTTCAGATCCAAATCTGATTATCAAAGCTCTGCATCATCCTCAGCAAGAAGTGACTCTGAAGAAGACGAAGAAGAGGAAGGCACCATCAGAAGGATCATCCCAGCAGACACCCAGGAAAAGAGGTAATTCATCTGCTGCTTCTGTTTTAAATTCTTCTACTATTCCAGCATCTATTCCTCCTCAAACCTCTCATAGAATCTCAATCCCCATCCCTACCATAGATGAAACTGTACCAGAAGAGGACCCTTCTGAGGCATTAAAACTCAGAAGACCCAGAACCAAACATCCCAAACAACCAACAATCTCAACAACATCAGCAATTGACCAAGTGATGTCTGACATTGATCAACACACCTCTGATCAACCAATCTCTGAACCACAAACTGTTCCTCCTCCACAACCAGAACAACAGCAATCTGCTGAAAACCAGAACAACAACAACAACCACTCTCACCAATTCCTGAAGAACCCATTATCCCCGAACAATCAGAAATTCCAACAACTTCTCCTCAACCAGCAATTCCGTCTCCCTCTCCCCAACCAGAAATTAATCCACCATCACCTCAACCAGAGTTTCATCACTCTGAAACTCCTTCTCCTCAACCATCTGAACCTCATTCACCTCAACCATCACCTTTGGAAATCCAGCTGCCAGGTGGAACAACTATCACCTTAGCACAATTGCCATCCTCATCAGAATCTACACCACCAAATACTCCCAAAACACCACCCAGTCCAATCATAATCTCTGATTCTGATACTCCCTCTCCAAAACAAACAGCTGCCCAGAAAACCTCCGAAAACCCCAGCAGGACTTTCATAGACTTAACCAGTCTTGACCGTCTTGCTGATCTGAAACACAAAATTGCCATCCCAAAACCAAAACAACCAGATGTTGGCTCTGGTATTATGAATTTTGAGACAGGTGTGCTGTAATGGATTGCTTCTTTGAAGCAAGTCTGTCCTGGAATGATTGACCCAGCTGCTTCTGATCAACTCTGGTCATAATTCAGACTTTGGGTACGTGCTGAAGCCCTCAAGTTGCAGGATATCAACTATGAGCAGGCACAACAAAATTTCAGCAAGCTTCTGAATGAAGTTGGAAGTCAGCTTCTGAAGGAAGACGTGCTCCCTCTGGATAGTGAACCTTGGTCTAAGAAACAGCAAGCTGCAAAGGTGCAATCAGAAGAAGACAAGACCATTCAAGCTGAAGAAAGTCAAGCAGAAGATGTTGCTGAAAGCTCTCAGAAGCTTCCTGCTTCTGATGCTTCTCAAGCTGCCTTGGACAGGCAGACTCTAGAAGAACTAAGGTTGAATGACATGCGTCTGCAGCAGCGGATAGATGAAAGCGATCAGAAGATGAAAGAAAGAATGGATGTGCAGGATAGAAAGATTGACACTGTTGTCAGCATGGTGTACAAACAGAATGAGACTGCTGAAAAGATCCAAGCCATGCTGGAGAACCTGTTCACACGCTTGCCTCCTCAACCTTAGTCTTTTTTCATTCATGTCCTTTTTCATGTTTTCCTTGATTTTCTGATGTACTACTTGAATATGTTTTGTACTATTTTCATGTTTTGATTCTGAACTCTTTTAATATAACTAGTTTTCTCTGATCTTAATTGTTTTAGCACATCACCTACACTTTTTGATTGCTGACAAAAAGGGGGAGAACAAGAATGATATTTTAATCAATAACGGCTAACTAGACATAAATTCTCAAACATTCTAACTCTATTACTTGAAAATGTTTTTTCTGTTTTGCTTAAAGTCTACAGGTACAAGGAAGCTCCTGGACACTATGAAGACTAGAAGCTCTGAAGCTCTGATCACTATGAAGTTCTGATCCGCTCTGATATTCTGATCCAAAGCAAAGCTCTGACAAGAAAAGCTCTGAAGCTCTGCTCTGACATAAAGCTTCAGATAAGTCAAAGACTCTGATACTCTGATGTTCAAAGAAAGGCAAAAAGATCTGATCCTGAAGAACACGTGTAATCAAAGGGAAGTAATAAACTCAGGGGGAGTATCTCTCAACTCTGATATCTCTTTACTCCTTATCCTTTTACTTCTTACTCTGATGCACATCTCAGATACCTTTTCACGTTATTTTCATTTAAAAATATCTAGTTTTTGTCATCATCAAAAAGGGGGAGATTGTTAGAACAAAGTTTGAATCTACTACCCTATATTTTAGTTTTGATGATAACAAAGTGAAAAGATATAGTATTTATAAGTTTCATGTATGAACTATCTGCTGCCTAAAATTATTATGTTCTGACTTGTAGATACTCTGATTGATATAAGCAAGATCACATTTATTCAGCATCAGAATTTGGTTCTTGACACCAGCATCAAAAGTTGCCATATCAGAATGTCAGAATCAGATGATCAAATCACGTACATGCTGAAGCCTGATGAACAAGACTGCGCTCAACACTCTGATAAAGAAACACAACAATTCATCAGCAGCGAAGCAGAGTTAGAATGAGCCAAGCTAGAACTTGCATTAAGTAAGCAACGGTATTGTGCATTGAAAGCAAATTAATTCCAACGGCCTCATTACAGACAAGATCTGCTCAATATGGAAAGTTTGTTATTAGCATTGAATCAAGAATATTGCATCCAACGTTCATCATCTCAGTGCTATATAAACAAGACTTTGAAGATTGAAACGGCTAATGCTCTCCAAATCTCTACACGCACAAAAAGCTAATCAAAATCTTCTTTCTCTCAGTTTTGCTAAACCACACTCTGATATTCTATCATTGTTTAGCAATCTAGTTTCTAAGCTTCAATTTGTGTATACATCACAGTTGTGATACAGTTTTGTAGAAAACATTCACACACTTAGTTTTATCTCTTTGTAAGAAAGTGTTACCTTGACAAACCGGGTTGTGGTTTGGATCAAGAAGGCTTTAGCAGTTGTTAAAGCAGTTTTTAATATTCAGTTGAATATAGTGGATTAAGACCTCGTTGGAGAGAGGCGAAATCACCTTGACGGGTGGACTGGAGTAGTTTGAGATCAAACGAACCAGGATAAAAATATCTTGTTCATTGCATTAGATTTCAGTTTTACAATTCAACCCCCCCCTTCTTGTGTTTTTCACCACTTCATCCAAGAATGCTCATACCAAGTTTCATGCCTTGCATCAGAAGTTTGCTCAGTCAATTTCTCAGATGAATGAAAATCAATTGTATTGAAAAAAAGTCAAATATGGTCAACATCCAGTCAAACTTCAATATTTTTGGTCAACATTAAGATTTTGAAGTCATATTCATCATTTGATCAAGTGTTGATCATGATTCTTCAAAGAAAACTCTCAAACCATCAAAAGTCAAAAATTTCCAAGTTAGGGTTTTTCTTAGGAGAAGTCAGCTGAACTTTGACCAAGCATAACTTTCACATGCTTCATCAGATCTTCCCCAACCAAACCTCGTTTTAAAGTAAATTAAATTCTCTAAAACTTGGAAACTTTAAGCTCAAGTCCAAAAAATGCTTCATTTGAGAGATATGGGTCAATACATTATAGGTCATTTCAAAAGTCAATAAAAAGACACTTTTTGTCAAGGAAACTTACATCAAGATAATGTCTCCAAATGCAAACATGATTAATAGAGAGATTGTAAAGGTCATCTTGAGCTTTCAAAAAGTCAAATATCACCTTCAAAAGATGAAAATTGAGAGAGTTATGGCCAGTGAAAGTTGGAAACTTTTGAGCAAATGCATGATGTTTAAATTGAGCAAACTTGATATTTTAGGCTATTGGGCCACTGCTTCAAAGTCCAAGCGTGTATTACCCTCGTTATACACCTCGGATCTTGTTCATGTACCCCTTGATCTATTTTATTTTAATTATTTTTTATTTATTCATTAATAATTCAAAATAAATAAGATAAAAATATAAGGCTTATCAACAAAGGTCCAAGCCCATATATTCTGACCTAATTCAGGCTATATAATCTCCATCAGTCATACACAAAAGGGACAAACCCTTACACTAAAAGCTTGTCAAAAATATAAAATTTTCAAGAACCCTGAAAATAACTTGAAACCCTATTCATAGTCTCTTTCACTACAAACTAGCCATCCCAATTAACCACAGGAATATCATAGGTTAAGATTGGATCATTTAGAACCATCCAAACAGCCAGAAATTACTCGTGCATGCATCAGGATTCCATCATTGTATTTTTTTTTTCATTCTTGAGTTTCATTGCATTTTAAGATAAACTAACCATGCTAATGTGTTCGTGAGGTCTCTATATGTAGGAAATATTAATCGCATGGTACTCGTGCTATTAGAATCGTGAATCACCATATTCATGTAGACCGGTGTTATTTTCACCATAACTCTCAAACCAAGCCTTTCCAGTCCAAAATAACAATCCTATTGACCTTGCAGCCCTTGATTAAGGGGGGATAGGGTACCTTTTGTTTGCTAAAATCTTTTATTTTGCAGGACCAAGAAATCTTCTCACTGGAGAAGACGATCGGAGCTAGGGCTCCGGCGTCTCTCTGCTCCAGTAATTTTGCTTAATATTTGTTTTATTTATTTCACATAATTTAACAGATGTATTACCGCCCCAGCGGTTGAAACGCACGCGCTAAGGCATTACCCTATTAAGGTGTGGGTTCAATCCCTGTCTTTTGTTGTTTTTTGTCATAATTTTTTTCATATTTTGCAGGATTGAATACAAAGCGCCTTAGCTTCTATCCTTTGATACAGGCGTGCGCCTGACCTGGTGGCGAAGGTGTTGATTGAAAGGGTAAGGGGCGTGGGTTCAACACCTAGCCCTGGTAATTTTTTTAAAACCTTATTTTCTTACTATTTTCACTTATAAATCATAAATTCATCAAACTAAAACCATTTTTTATCAATTAATTTTTATCTCAAACCCTAATCAACATTAGGGTTTAGTTTTTGTTTAATTAATAAACTTTCTTATTTTTATAAAGTAAAATTAATTAGGGTATTTAGGTTTTAATTAATTAAAATCAATTTAGGTTTTAGGTTAATCATCAAATCTTTTATCAAAAAATCACCAAAACAATTTCCTCCCTCTTTTCTTTATTTTACATTTTCGCGTAGTTTACTCTTTTTGCGTTATTTATAATTATGTAATTGTTCATGGTTTGTAATAGTTAATTAGGGTTTTACTTTTTCCCCATATTTTATTACTTGTACCCCCCATTCCCGAAGCACTATAATAGTGTAGAATTTTACTTTTCCGCACTTATATTTTATGTTTTGTATATATTACTGTTAGCTAATAGGATTGTATGGAAAGAATAAAAGCGAACGATAACTAACCTAATACAAGACAAAATAACTGAATCAAAAATAACTTTGCACACGCACACCTCTAGGGTAACCTCCTTTGTTGTCGTCGAAACGAAACACAGTCATATCCCTCGAACGTGGGGACGCTTTAGCACTGTCCTTCAATTAAAAAGATCGTAGTTCCTCGATGACCCTTTTGAATGTTGCCTTTGGTAAACGATCTAGTCCCTTACGAAAATATTAAAGCGGCCCTACGAGTTTCCTTCAATGATTATACAATGACCCGCGCCTGTCCCTTCACATCCAACGATAGGGTTTCCTACTAACTAATAGTAGGATAGCGCTATCTAAAGTAGGAGGAAAAGAACAATAAAGACCTTGATTAGGTAGAATTCTCGTAGTCACTTGCTTATAAACATTTCAAAACAAAAACATCTTTCACAATCACACTTTCAAAAATGTTTTTAAACAAACATTTTATACGCATTCTCAAAAAACAGAAACGAGAATCATTACAAAGTCTTGCCTTACTATTGGAATTTTCAAAATATTTTCAAACACACATTCACAAAGTATTTTCAAAAAGAGAGCTAGTGATTAAGAGCCCGTAGATAACTATGAATGAAAAGGGTGATAACACCTTCCATTTTCATAATCTACCCCCAAACTCAAAAATCTCGTAGGTCTTTTCTGTTGTTTTCACCCTTTCCTTATTGAATAAAAGAAAAGTCGGTGGCGACTCTTGCTATCTACAACATTTGCGATAAAATGCAAAACCAAGTCAGTTCTCCCACCGTATTACAAAACTGACGATTCTGCTGGGGAAGAACTAAAAGTGGAGTTACCTTAGAGTTAGATCATTTTTAAAAAATGCTTTCCTTTTTTGCTTTGTATGCTCTACATTTGGGGCTTACTCGAGTTTAATTTTCTTGCTAAGATCTTACACCTGGATCTGGGGGCATTCTAGGTAAGTAGAAATAGACCATGGAAACTATACGGCGTATACTTATATGGTTGAAGTGATGGCTACGTTAGTGAGACACATTGGTTTTTACTTGTGTCCCTTGTGTCAGTCGGGGAGAATACTATGATGTCACGTGGTATCATAAGCACTAACTGACCTTTAGAACATTAATTAACCCAACTTAGCCATTAGAAGGTAGTGAGATAGCCGACTTTGGTATAGTCTGAAGTTGGTTGATACTCGATGCTCGGGTCTTTTTTGGTGGCAAGTCAGTTGACGTGCTAAACAAAACTTGTGGGAAAAATTAGTGATATTGAGATCCCTAGAACCCAGTTACTTCTTTAAGACAGGTTGAGCCAACTAAACTTCAAGAGGGTACTCACCTACGAACCCCATGCAAGCCATAAACCTAAGACTCTTGTGTGCTTTACTTGTGTTTGTTATCTGTTTAAACATGACATCATAACATCATAACATCATATCATGACTAAGCATTTTAAGGATCTAGGGGATTTATCTTTGTTCTGTGTTGTAGGGTCATGGCTTCTAGTCGTAGGAATACCATCCAAATCAACATCGTAAGGGTACCTTCCAAGATTTAGGAATTAGTCTCAAAGGTTCCTGACAATTCTTAATTCACCAAGAGACATGGTCGTCTATTCAGTTTGGTTACTGCTAGTTTCTAGGAAGACATGATGAGTGTTCTTTTCCAGTTCTTTGATCTTAAGCATCACCATTTTACCTTCCTGGATTATCAGTTGGTTCCCACAATGGAAGAATTCTCTAAGTTGCTCGAAGTGCCTATTCTTGATCTGATACCTTTCACCAGTCTAGAGAAAGTTCCAAAACCTGAAGACGTTGCAGTAGCCTTACATCTGAAACGATCAAACATTGTATCTAATTGGGAACCAAGGAATGGAGTCAAGGGTTTTTCTCCTAAATTTCTGATAGAGAAGACTTAGTGGTTTCTAGATGCCATAAATTTTCGTGGTTTTGAGGATATTTTGGCTTTGCTGATCTATGGTTTGGTACTATTCCCTAATCCTGACCAATTCATAAATGTGATTGCCATCAAAATATTTCTCACCCATAATTTGGAGCCTACCTTGCTTGGAGATGTCCTGCATTCCCTCCACACTCGTACTATGAAGAAGCGAGGAACTCTTATATGTTGCATACCTCTACTATCCAGGTGGTTTACTTTGCACCTGCCCCGATTAGTGATAAAGAATGAATAAGGTTTGAGATGGTCTCAAAGGTTGATGTCACGCTCTCATTCAGATATCTATTGGTGTTCTCGATCTCAGGAAGATGTCACTATTATTGATCATTTTTGGGAATTCTCTAATGTACCACTCCTTGGTATAAGAGGGGGTATCACTTATAACCCTTCTCTAGCTCTGTGTCATTTTGGTTATGCTCGAAGGGACGATCCTCATGATATGCTCATCCAGGGTATTATGTTTGACTATAATAACCATCCTCAAAATTACAATCAAAGGTTTATACATGCTTAGGGCATGGTCAACAAGATTGATAGGGAGACTTTGGGACATAAGAATTTCATTCCTCTAGAGCCTTATCTCAGATGGATGCGGTCTCGTGCTCCAAATCTCAAAATGCCATATCCTGCTATCCTACCAGTGATTGTAGAGCCTATTATTGAAGGGGATGTTCCTCATACCGTTCTTCATCCCAATATGCCTACTGACTTTGAAGAACTACAGAAGTTCTGGATTCAACTCAAGAAGAAAGAGATACCTTTGAAACTCAACTCTATGCTAGTGAGAAGAAAGTACTAGAGCTGACGAAATGACTCCACGAAGAACAAAGCCTTAATGCATATGTCAACACAAAGAGGAAGCGCCCTTGGAAGACTTGAATTCACATTTTGTTTCTTTGTAGATCTTCTTGTTATCATTATAAGCCTAGAAGGAAATTATAAATCGAGCTTGTTACTAAAATTTATTTCATTTCCTTTTGTTTAAACAAATTTAAATCCCGCAAAGGTCCTTGAAAATGTTGCATGTGCATCTACATATCATGCATATCGTTATATAAATAGTACTTTCTAGACAGAATGTCTCATCTTCTTGCTATTTATTTAGGGTAAAAGATGGCACTCGAACAAATGGTGAAGGAACTTCAAGCTCAGAACGCTTAGTTTCAGCAAATGTTCTTGGACTTAGCTAAGGGTCAAGACAAGGTGAAGACCCTCATCACAAAGGGGAATAAGAAGAAGACTAAAAAGCCAGCAGTCTTTCTTAATATGGGTCGAAGATTCAAGGTTCCGGTCAGAAGGGCTCTAGATTTTGAGGTCCCTCTGAATGAATATGATAACCAAGAGAAAGATGATGAGAGTGTAAAAGTTGAAGAGAATAACAACCTTGGTTCTGGCCAAGATTCTGATGAAGACTATTCTGCAGAACAGTATCCTCCTGCTGATGATAGGTATAAGTAGCTCGAAGATCGTCTTAATGCGATGGAGATCCAGAAAGTGCCTGGGATGGATTTTGAAGAATTGGGTCTTATCTCGTGGGTTATTATCCCTTACGAGTTCAAGGTTCCTACCTTTTCCAAATATGATGGTGTGTCCTGTCCAAAGCTTCATATGCGGTCTTATGTTCGAAAGATCCAATCTTATACTTCTGACAGAAAGTTATTGGTTCACTTCTTTCAAGAAAGTTTATCCGGGACACAACCTGAGTGGTTCTATCAGCTAGAGGAACCAACATCCACACTTGGGAAGACCTATCTGCTTCTTTTTACGAGAAATATTAATACAATGTTGATCTTGCACCGACTCGTGTACAGTTACTAAGTATGACCATAGGCTCTCATGAAGGGATTAAGGAGTATGCCTAAAAGTGGAGAGATCTAGATGGAAGAGTGCAACCTCCTTTATCTGACAGGGAGCTGGTTGATATGTTGCTGGCAACTTTAATAGGGGCTTTCTTTAATCACCTTATGGGAAGCTCCCCATCTGGTTTTACTGAGCTGATTCTAACTGGGGAACATGTCGAAAGTGGTATCAATAGTGGAAAAATTCAAGTGGCTGCGTCTTCGAGTGCTGTAAAGAAGAAATTTAGCGGAAATAAAGAAGTTAATATTGTCTATGGCCAGAAGGCTCATACTAGAAATGATCACCATCAACCTGTAGGAGCGGTACTAATTTTTAATCTTATGCATGTTCAACAACAACAACAACAACAACAGGGAAATCAGCATAGGTAAGATGCACCGAGAAGACAGTTTACCAAGATCAGTATGCCATTGTCTCAGGCGTTACCACATTTACTGAAAGGGAACTGATTAGATTAAGGGATCCTCCTCAGAACCCCAACACCTCTTCTCCTTGCTATAATCCAAATGTGAAATGTGCATACCATTCCAACAGTCCTGTGCACGACACCAATAACTGCTAGGCCCTGAAAAACAAAATTCAGGATATGATTGACAACAAAGAGATTGAGTTTGATCCTCCGGAGACTCTGAATGTAATTATTGCACTAATGTTGAAGCATGACAAAGTAGTAAGTTCTATTGATGGTGTTATTTATGTTGGTACTATAACTGAATTGGTTACTCCCTTCCCAATTATCAAAAAGAATCTGTTACAGGTCGATTTATTTTCGGGTTGTATTGAAAGATGTTACTCTTGTGCAGCCCAATCCAATGGTTGCAAGTTATTGAAGGAAGGCATCCAACACCTAATGGATAATCACATAATTCCGATTAAAAAGATTTTGTATGCTAAGAATGTATTTCGAATTATCTGTAATATACGGCCCTCTTGTCAGGATCACCTGCAAAGGTCGTGTAAGGATTACTGCCAATCCAAAAGCTGCTCCTCTGATAATCACCACACTTGGACCTATTCCATACTTTTCGAATAAAGTTATCTAGTGGAACTATGGATCCTAAGTCTACTACCATAGCGTCAACAAGAACTACTGATTACTGAGAATAAAGGTACTGAAGTTGTTGATCCCGACATTGACAATATTATTGGGACCAACAAGGTTACTATAAGTGGAAGGGTTTTCTCTCCATAAATATCTCTGAAGACTATTGCTACACCAGTTAAAGTTACCGCTACCAAGTTAACTATTGAGGCTCGGGGTAAAGAGCAAATAACGGAGCCTGCCTAGACGGAAGCACCTAAAGAAGTTGCAGCTGAAGACACCTCTAAGAAAGAGCTGGAAGAGGTATTAAAAATTATCTTCAAGTGTGATTACAAAATTGTTGAACAACTGGGGAAGACCCCATCTAATATCTCCATGTTATCCCTGCTACTGTGTTCTAAAGCCCATGCACAGGCTTAAGTGAAATTCTTAAAGTCTGATCAAGTGCCACAAGAAATTTCTACTGACCAATTTGAAAGTTATGTTGCTAGCTTAACGACTGAAAATGGGTTAGGTTTCTCTGATGTTGACTTGACTCCTGAGGGAAGAAATCACAATAATGCCCTGTATGTCTCCATTAAATGCAGGGGCACTACTCTGGCTCATGTATTGGTTGATATTGGTTCCTCATTGAATGTTCTACAAAAAGGTGCTCTTGATAGACTGATTTGAGAAGGGGTTATACTGAAACCTAGTGATATTATAGTCTGAGCCTTTTACGGTTCAAAGAGAATGGTAAATGGAGAGGTGGATCTTTCGATCAAGGTAGGTCCGTAGGTCTTCGAATCTAATTTCCATGTAATATATTCGACCAGCTTATTCTTGCTTACTAGGACGCCCTGGATCCATGGGGCAGGAGCTGTTACTTCTACCCTACACCAGAAGATGAAATATCCCATGAAGGGAAAGGTTGTTATAGTCTGTGGTGAAGAAGAATATATGGTTAGTCACCTGAACTCATTCAGATATGTTGAAATGGACAGCGAATTCATCGAGACTCTATGTCAGACTTTTGAATTTATCCCACCAACTGCTACTAAAGATGTTTCTGTCACTCCCAAGGTTACCAGGGTTCCTCCCATAATGGCCTATTTGAAGGATGCTAGAGTTGTCGTAGAACAAGGTGGTTGTACTACTTAGTGTCAGCTTCCTGACATTCCGTATAAATTTGACAAATTTGGTTTAGATTCCACCGCAGAGGGTTAGAGGGTTATTCGTCTCACTCATGCTGGAAGACCACCATTCTGCATCAGCAACAATGGACTCAACGCCATAGAAGATGTTGACAGTGACTATGACCTTGACAGCTGGATCTTTCCCACCATCGGCAACGGGCTCAGAAACTGGAAGACCGAAGACATTATTTCAATCACCTTTAGTTAGGAGTAATTGCTACTTTATGTTTTTATTGCTTTCTAAATTTTGGTTATGTAACTTTTAAACAATGACTTTAAACCTAATGCCTTACCCAGGGCACAACAGTTCGTTTGTTAGGGTTGTCATTTCATAAACATATTTTCATTTAATAAAGTATTGGACGTTTTGCATTAAAATTTTATGCTCTTTATCTTTCTTTTACTGTTTCTTACTTTCAAATAGCTATGTGTTCTTACACACACCCACACAATAAATTACAGATCCACATCCACTCTGGATCTCATTGATAACAATTCTGCTATTTCCAAATATGACTTTGAAAATCCGATCTACCAAGCCGAATACGAAGGTGAGGGAGATTGTGAAATACCTGGAGAACTTGACAGACTGTTAATGCAAGAGGAAAATGCTATTCAACCACATGAAGAGCCAGTTGAAGTTGTAAACTTAGGTATTGAAGTAGAGAGAAAAGAACTCAAGATAGGGGCTAAAGTAGAAGGCAGTGTCAAGAACGGGTTAATTCAGATGTTGCATGACAATGTTGAGATCTTTGCTTGGTCATACGAAGACATGCCAGGGCTAGATATTGATATTGTGGTTCACCGTCTACAGACGAAAGAGGGTTGTTCTCCAATAAAGAAAAAAGTTCGTCGCATGCGTCCCGTGATATCATAGAAGATCAAGGCCGAGGTTATGAAATAATTCAATGCGGGTTTCTTGGCTGTTACCTCATATCCTCAATGGGTAGAAAATGTGGTTCTGGTACTAAAGAAAGACGGCAAGGTACGTATGTGTGTAGACTACATGGATCTGAACAAAGCGAGCCCCAAAGATGACTTCCCACTTCCACATATTGATGTTCTGGTTGACAACACCACTCAACACAAGGTATTCTCCTTCATGGATGATTTCTCGAATTATAATCAGATTAATATGGCACCTGAAGATATGGAGAAAATAACCTCCATCACATAGTGGGCACTTTCTATTACAAAGGTTATGCCTTTTGGGTTGAAGAATGCCAGTGCAACTTATCAGTGTGTTAGGGTAGCTCTGTTCCATGATATGATTCATCACGAGATAGAGGTCTATGTCAACGACATGATATCCAGGTCCCAGACTGAAGAGGAACATCTTGATCATCTACACAAGTTGTTTGAGAGGCTGAAAAAATACAAGCTAAGGTTGAATCCGAACAAGTGCACTTTTGGGGTGAGATCCAGTAAACTCCTGGTTTTTTTGTCAGTGGTAAAGTTATCGAAGTTGATCCCGACAAGGTCAAAGCTATTAAATAAATTCCTGCTCCCTGTACTGAGAAGGAAGTCAGAGGTTTCTTGGGATAACTGAATTACATTGCCCAAATCATTTCTCATTTGACTGCTACTTGTGAGTCGATCTTCAAATTTCTAAAGAAAGATCAGGTAGTAAAATGGAATGAAGATTTCCATATAGCCTTTGATAATATCAAGGAGTACCTACAATAAAATCCAATTCTGATGCCACCATTCAAAGGAAGACCCCTGATCATGTACTTAGCAGTGTTGGAGAATTAAATGGAGTGTGTATTGGGACAACATGACGGTTCTGGTCGAAAAGAGCATGCAATATACTACCTTAGCAAAACTTTTTTCGACTGTGAAACAAAATACTCACTGCTCGAGAAAACTTGACGCATTTTGGCATGGGCTGCTCGCTGACTAAGACAGTATATGTTGACCCATATTACTTTGTTGATCTCTAAAATGGATCCCATCAAATACATATTCGAGAAACCAGCTCTCTCCAGAAGGATAGCCCAATGGAAAATGGTCTTGAAAGAATACGACATTCAGTACACCACTCAGAAAGCAATCAATGGAAATGTACTGGCAGATCATTTGGCTCATCAAGCCGTAGACGATTATTAGTCTATGAATTTTGAGTTCCCAGATGAGAACATTATGCTAGTTACAGATTGTGAAGAACCTGGACCGTATGAAAGACCCGATCCAGGTTCCCGATGGACTATGGTTTTCGAAGGAACTTCTAATGCACTTGGAAACGGAATTAGTGCTATGATTATCTCTCCCAAGGATTTCTATACGCCCTTCACCTCCAGATTATGCTTTGACTGTATGAATAACATGGCCGAATACAAAGTGTGCATCATGGTTATCAAAGTTGCTATTGACCTAAGAATCAAGTTCTTGAATGTATATGGGGACTCAGCCCTAGTGATCAGTCAAATTAAGGGAAATGAGATACTAAGCACATGAATTTCGTTCCTTATCGAGAGCATGTATTGACACTAGTTCCGTACTTCGAGGAGATTGCCTTTGAGCATATTCCATTAGAAGAGAACTAGTTGGCAGATGCATTGGCTACCATGTCGTCTATGCTCAAAGTCATATGGGATAATGAGGCTCCTCAAATTACCATTGAGAGACTAGATGAATCGGCACACTGTTACGAAGTTGATAATGACGGAGTAGAAGAGTATCCTTGGTTTCATGAAGTGAAAAGATACCTTGAGGCCCAAGAATATCCCGAGGGGGAATCCATTAATGACAATAAATTCCTACGGAGGTTCTCTGCTAATTTCTTCCTGAGCAACAAAATTTTGTACAAGCGCAACCATGATTCAACTCTACTTCGTTTTATGGACAAGAAGGAAGCTGAGAAGATTATGAAGGATATGCACGAAGGTATCTTTGGTACTCATTTCGGTGGGCATGCTATGGCTAAGAAGATTCTGAGAGCATGTTAATATTGGTCGACTATGGAAACTGATTGCCATCACCATTCAAGAACTTGTCATGAATTCCAGATCTATGCTGACAAAGTACATGTGCCTATGGTTCCTCTGGATGTCTTGACTGCTCCTTGGCCATTTGCAATGTTGGGCATTGATATTATTGGATAAATTAAGCATACTCCCTCTAATGGACATCGTTTTATCCTCTTTGCCATCAATTATTTCATAAAGTGGGTTGAAGCGGCCTCATTTTCCTATGTCACCAAGAATGTTATGGCCTAGTTCATTAAGCATAACCTCATCTGTGGGTATGGCATCCCCGAAAGGATTATCACGGACAATGGTACTAATTTGAACAATACTATGATCATAGAACTCTGCATGTAGTTCAAGATCAAGCACCACAACTCTTCTCCGTAACAACCGAAGATGAATGGCATAGTGGAAGCCGCCAATAAGAACATCAAGAAGATTATACACAAGATGATGGTGACATATAAAGATTGGCATGAGATGTTAAAATTTGCTTACAGCACTTCCGTACGAACATTAATTGGTGTAACCTCATTCTCCCTAGTCTACGGTATGGAAGTTGTCCTACCTGTCGAGGTTCAGATTCCTTCTCTAAGGATTATGAAAGGTGCAGACTTAGACGAAGACAAATGGATTCATACTAGGCTAGACCAGCTGAATTTGATTAACGAGAAGAGGCTTAAGGTTTTCTGTCATGGCTAGATGTACCAGAAGCGCATGATCAAAACCTTTAACAAAAAGGTCAAGCATCGGGTATATCAAGCTGGTGACTTGGTAATAAAGCGCGTCATCCTACCCCAAGGTGATACCAGGGGTAAGTGGACTCCCACATATGAAGGGCCATTTGTTTTCAAGAAGATATTTTTCGGCGGTGCTATGATACTTACCACCATGGACGGTGAAGACTTTCCGCACCCTGTGAACACGGACATAGTCAAAGGATACTACGCATGAAAGAGACCCGCTGGGTTGTCTTGCCTAGGAAAAAATAAGGGAATCCCAGCGGACCAAAAGTATTCGGGCAAAAAAATTAGGGATATAAAAATAAATATTGTACACCTGGAAAGTCGAAAACCTGAAAAAGCGGCTTGGGCAAAAAAGGGTATCCTGGTGGACTGAAAACCCGAAAGGGCGGTCCATGAAAAAGTTAGGGATTAAAGCGTACGACTATGTCCCGTTGGATCATATACTTATAGAAAGTTTTGTTATTGACGCCAAGTTCAAACGGTACAGATCAATTCAGCCAACTTCTTTGGATAGTGAGGGATGAGATGCTCGAAGACATACGGGAAATAGAAGAGTTAAAACCTTACGGGATCATTTACACATAGCTATATGTTTTGTTATTATTTTATACTCTTTTCATTGTTCGACGATTTCCTCTTACTAGGATTTTTATCTCTATGTACAAAAGCCGCCTGTTTATAGGTAAATTATCAATACAAATATCATTTCAAAATTCAAAATTGTTTTTACTTTTTCTATTTTGTTTGTGAAAACGTCCAATAACTAAATTGAATGAACATATGCATATGAACATGATTACTATTAACAAATGTATATTCATAAAAACAAGGATAAGAATTTACTCAAGACTCTACGAGTTGGGATAAGGTTCAAGTCATCCACAAATTCCCACAGAGTCATCTCCACAAGCTCATCTTCAACAGATACACATTCGCTCGCAAGTCCAATATGCCTTCAAACAGAAACGGGGGCATCTTCCAGCTATTAACCTAATCATACTCCCTAGTAGATCCCCCTAGAGGATAAAGGAGTATGGATCATTTCCCAAGCATACAACGAAAACATCCTCCAGACAATCTATGGAATTCCAGTCCTCATCAGAGATTTCCTCAGCACAATTCACAGAAATCAAATTCCCCAGCTGAGTTTATTTCTCTAACACTGAAATCCCCTACATAATTCTCTTCTCCAGCAGGGCTCAATTCCTCGGCAGAGCATATTTATCCAGCAGGGTTTAATTCCCCAACATAATTTAATATCCCAAACAGATTTCATTGCTCCAATTATGGAAAAACACCATCAAAATTCCCCTCTCCAACAAAGGGTAGTCTAGGTTGCTATCCCTAGAGAGTGGCAACAGAATCTAAAACTAGGCCCGATATCATTTAACTATGTCCTCCCCCAAAAGAGTTGACATCCATGTCGAAAACTCGGTCATACGGCACTTCTGAAGGTTATTCATGTTTTTTATCCCTAGTCAGGGTATACAAGAACTAAATTCCCCAGTAGAGTGATGAATGACCAATGTTCCTGAACTCTTCTATCCCCAAGCAGAAGTCCAAAATTCCAAGTGGAATATCCTCAAAACAGAAAGTAGGAATCCCCAACGTACATTCTAAACAAGATTGAAGATTCATATTCTTCATCCCCAGCAACAACCATGGATTTATTCTCCCAACAAAGATGTTATACGAAGCTACCGATGCACTTCAACGACATCTTGCATCCATACATCATTTACAAGTATCATAGAATATGCATGCGAAACGCATATAGCACACTCTCATTTAATTTGAGAACATCATTACGCAATGCATTACATACATCATGACATTGCACGAAACTAACTTTCTTTCTTTCTTTCAGGTTATTTCACAACAGACGGATATCATCAACAATTCTCAAATAGGTCGCAGATTAATTCCCAAATAAGATGGGGCAACTATCCATACAACCAGACTGTATGAATTCTCGAAACAGGACAGGTTCGCCAACAGAAAGCTGGTCAAAGATGAATTCCCGAAACAGGACTGGGAAATTATCTGTATGACCAGGCAAATATTAACTCCTAAAATAGGATGGGGAAACTATCTTTATAACCAGGAAAAGATTAACTCCCGAAACACGACAGGGAAACTATCGACATGACCAGGTGGTATGAATTCCCGGAACAAGATGGGTTTACAAACATAAACAGATTATGGATTAATTCCCGAAACAAGACAGAGCGACTATCTATGTGACAACTATTTACCTTAGAGACTGAAATCTGATAAGCATTTCCCTCAGAGACTTAATCTGACAAGCAGCTACTTAATCACCTTCCCCAGAGGTTCATTTTGGAAAGCATTCTTCAGATATGGTCAAGCGTAGACTCCTTCTGATGATCATATCAACAGCTATTTTGATGGTATCTATAAGCCCATCTCCAACGAAATTTTGTCACCTCTTTGAATGGCATCTTTAAGCCCATCCAAGAAATATTATCAACCCACAACATTACCTCCTACACATGCGAGTGCAAATTTCTGGGCACTTAAGTGTTCAATCATCTTCTACCTTCATATCGCAAATGGCGGACATGCCAAATCTAACTCCTTAGGTTTAAGATGATTGAACAGGGGCAGATGTTGTACCCCACAAATTTTCCTCCCAATTTATTCAAGACATTCTCCTAGGGTTCTCAAATGCTCAATAATTGATTAGACAAATTCTCCTCCTAAGCAATGAACTTGCAACTAGGGTTTCATTTTTCTTAAGGAAGTTTGGGTTTCTAAGGCCTCAGGTGGTTTCCCTGGTTTCTTATAGGTCTCCAATAATTCTCATACCAAGATTCATGCCTTGCATCACAAGTTTGCTTAGTCAATTGCTCAGATGACTGAAAATTAACTATATTAAACAAAAAGTCAATTGTGGTCAACATCCGGTCAAACTTCAAGATTTTTGGTCAACATAAAGATTTTGAAGTCATATTCATCATTTGATCAAGGGTTGATCATGATTCTTCAAAGAAAACTCTCAAACCATCAAAAGTCAAAAGTTGCCAAATTAGGGTTTTCTTTAGGAGAAGTCAATTGAACTTTGACCAAACTTAACTTTCACATGCTTCATCAGAGCTTCCCCAACCAAATATCATTTTGAAGGAAATTCAATTCTCTACAACTTTGTATCTCTAAGCTCAAGTAAAAAAAACTTCATTTGGGAGATATGGGTCAATATATTATAGGTTATTTCAAAAGTCAACAAAAAGACACTTTTTGTCAAGGCAACTTACTTCAAGATAAATTCTCCAAAGGTAAAAATGGTCAAAAGAGATATTTTAGAGGACATCTTGATCATTCCAAAAAGTCTAAGATCACCTTCAAAAGATGAAAATTAAAAGAGTTATTGCCAGTGCAAGTTGGAAAATTTTGAGCATATACATGAAGTTTAAATTGAGCAAACTTGATATGTTGGGCTATTGGGCCATTGCTTCAAAGTCCATGCGTTTATTGCACTCCTTATACACCTCATATCTTGTTCATGTACCCCTTGATCTATTTTATTTTAATTATTTTTTATTTATTTATTAATAATTCAAAATAAATAAGATAAAAATACAATGCTTATCAACAAAGGTCCAAGCCCATATTTCTGACCTAATTCATGGTATATAATCTACATCATTCATACACAAAAGGGACAAATCCTTACACTAAAAACTTGTCAAAAATCTCAATTTTTCAAGAACCATAAAACAACTTGAAACCCTATTCATAGTCCCTTTCACTACAAAGTAGACATCCCAAGTAACCCCGGGAAGATCATAGGGTAAGATTGGATGGTTTACAATGATCCAAACGGCAAGAAAATACTCGTGCATGCATCAGGATTCCATCATTGTATAAATTTTTCATTCTTGAGTTTCATTGTATTTTAAGATAAACTAACCATGCTAATATGTTCGTGAGGTCTCTATATGCAGGAAATATTAATCGCATGGTACTCATGCTATCAGAATCGTGAATCACCATATTCATGTAGATCGGTGTTGTTTTTACCGTAGCTCTCAAACCAGGCCTTTTCAGTCCAAAATAACCACCCTATTGAACTCGCAGCCCTTAATTTAGGGGGATAGGGTACCTTTTGTTTGCTAAAGTCTTTTATTTTACAGGACCAAGAAATCTTCTCACCGGAGAAGACGACCATAGTTAGGGCTCCGGCGTCTCTCCGGTCCATGTGTTTTGCTTAATATTTATTTTATTTGTTTCACATAAGTTATCGGATGTATTATCGCCCCAGTAGTTAAAACGCATGCGCTAAGGCATTTCCCTATCAAGGCGTGGGTTCGATCTCTGCCTTTTTCTGTTTTTTGTCATAAATTTTTCATATTTTACAAGATTGAATATAAAGCGTGTTGGCTTCTATCTTTTGACACAGGCACGCGTCTGGCCTGCTTGTGAAGGTGTTGATTGAAAAGATAGAGGGCGTGAGTTCAACACCCAGCCCTGATAATTTTTTTAAAACCCTTATTTTTTTACTATCTTCACTTATAAACCTTAAATTCATCAAACTAAAAGCATTTTTTCAATTAATTTTTTCACAACCCCTAATCAACATTAGGGTTTAATTTTTATTTTATTAACAAACTTTATTATTTTTCAAATTAAAATAATTAGGGTTTTAAGGTTTTAATTAATTAAAATAAATTTAGGTTTTAGGTTAATCATCTAATATTTTATCAAAAAATCACCAAAACAATTTCCTTCTTCTTTTATTTATTTTATATTTTCGCGTAGTTTACTCTTTTCGCGTTATTTATAATTATGTAATTGTTCATGGCTTGTAATAGTTAATTAGGGGTTTACTTTTCCCCGCATTTTATTACTTGTACCCCCTATTCTCGAATCCCTGTAATAGCATAGAATTTGACTTTCCCGCACTTATATTTTATGCTTTGTATATATTACTGTTAGTTAATAGGATTATATGGAAAGAATAAAGGCGAATGATAGCTAACCTAATACAAGACAAAATAACTTAATCATAAATCACTTTACATACGCGCACCTCTAGGGTAACCTTCTTTGTTGCCTTCAGAACAAAACACATTCATGTACCTCGAACTTGGGGACGCTTTAGCACTGTCCCTCGATTAAAAAGATCATAGCCCTCGATGACCATTTCAAATGTTTCCTTCAGTAAATGATCTATTCCTTTACGAAATTACTAAAGCGGCCCTACGAAATGCCTTCAATGATTGTAAAATGACCCACGTTTGTCCCTTCACATCCAACGACGGGAATTCCTACTAACTAATGGTAGGATATCACTATCTAAAGGAGGAGGAAAAGAATAATAAATACCTTGAGTAGGTAGAACACTCGTAGTTTCTTGCTCCCAAACATTTCAAAACAAAAACATCATTCACAATCACATTTTCAAAAATGTTTTCAAACAAACACTTTGTACGCATTCTCAAAAAACAGAAACGAGAATCATTACAAAGTCTTGCCTTACTATTGGCATTTTCAAAATATTTTCAAACACACATTCACAAAGCATTTTAAAAAAGTGAGCTAGCGATTAAGACCTCGTAGATAACTACAGATGAAAAGGGTGCTAACACCTTCCCTTTTCATAATCTACCTCCCGAACTCAAAAATCTAGAAGGTCTTTCGTGTTCTTTTAACCCTTTCTTTATTGGAAAAAAGAAAAATCGGGGCAACTCTTGCTAACCGCAACATTTGGGATAAAATGCAAAACCAAGTCAATTCTCCCACCGTATTATAGTTTTATTCAGAGTATATGAAGTTGCAGCTACTTGAATCTTTCCACTTTTAATTCCACCTTCGATACGTTCCCCAGTTAGTATCAGCTCGGTGAAACCAGATGAAGAACTTCCGATCATATGATTAAAGAAAGGTCTTGTTAGAGTTCCTATAAACATATCAACCAGCTCCCTATCAGACAAAGGAGGTTGAACCCTTTCAGCTAGATCTCTCCACGTCTGGGCATACTCCTTAAAGCCTTCATTCGAGCCCATAGTCATACTTTGTAATTGCACACGGGTTAGTGCAAGATCAAAATTGTATTGGTATTGTTTGTAAAATGCAGTAGCCAAGTCTTCCTAAGTATGGATGTTAGATCCTTCCAGTTGATAGAACCATTATAATTGTGTCCCCGATAAGATCTCTTGAAAGAAGTGTACCTATAACTTCCTATCAGCAGTATGAGGTTGGATCTTCCAGACGTAAGACCTTAAATGCAATTTAGGACAGGAAACTCCGTCATATTTCGCAAAAGTAGGGACCTTGAACTTGTGGGGGATAACAACTCCCAAAATAAGACCCAACTCTTCAAAATCCAGCCTAGGCACTCTCTGGATCTCCATAGCATTAATGCGATTTTCCAACTGTTTTTACTTTTCATCAGCGAGAGGATACTGTTCAGAAGAATAGTCTTCTTCATCAGAATCTTGGCCATAACCAAGGCTGCTTCCTCTCTCAGCCTTCACACTCTTGTCTTCTTCATCTTGATTGTCATCTTCACTAGAGGGAATATTACAGTTTTGAGCTTGTTTGGAAGAACCTTTGAACCTTCTTCCCATGTTGAATATATCGACCGGTCTTCTGGACTTCTTATTCTTTCCTTTTATGATGAAGGTCTTCAACTCATCTTGTCCCTTGGCTAAGTCCAGGAACATTTGTTAAAACTGAGCATTCTGAGCTTGAAGTTCTTTGACAATTTTTTTGAGATCCATCTTTTACTGAAATAAACAGTAAGAAGATAAGAAAATATATCCTGGGAAATACTTGTTATGATATGATTTGCATGATATGTAGACACAACATTTTCAAGGATCTCGTGGGATAAACAAAGTGAAATGTTAGAAGTCGAATATGGTTGCAGCTTTAATTGAATAACTTTGAGTCTTTGAACGTCATTCTATGAGAAACAAGCTCGCCATGTCAAGCGGGTACTAGCCTTTGACTCGAGTGACGTACTTCGGTCTTTGAAGGCATTTGATAAGAGGAAAATAAGTTCTCTTGCCCCTTGCTAGCAGTCTGGTTCATGATAACCTGCATCACAAGCCCCCGAGAACCTTGAAATGGTTAGTGAAAATGTGATGTTATGATGTTATGATGTCATGTTTGAACAGATAACAAACACAAACAAATCACACAAGAGCCTTAGGTTTAACGACTTGCATGAAGTCTACAGGTAAATACCCTTTTTTAGAGAAGTACTGTTGGCTCAACTTGTCCTAAAGAGTAACCAGGTTCTAGGAGTCTCGTACCACCGATCTTTCCCGCAGGTTTTATTTCAGCAGAATAACTGACTTGCCACCAAAATATCTCGAAAGTAGAATCTCAATGAGTGTAGTATCGAGTATCAACTAACTCTGGATTGTACCCAAGTCGGCTATCTCTCTACCTTCTAATGGCCAAGTTGGGTCAATTAAGGTTCTAAAAGTCCATTATTTCTTATGACACCACGTGGAAGCCCAGTGTTATCCTCGACTGACTCAAGGAACACCAGTATAAACCGATGTGTCACACTAACGTAGCCATCACATCAACCATATCGGTCTACGTCGTACAGTTTCCATGATCTATTGCTACTTACCTAAGGTCCCTAGATCCGGGTGTAGGATCTTTGCAAGAAAATAAACCCAAGTAACCCTCAAAGGTAAATAAAACAAAGAAAACAAGTAAAAGTAACAGTGATCTAACTATAACATAACCCCTCTTTTTTAGTACTCCCCAGCAAAGTCGCCAATTCTATAATACGGTGGGAGAACTGACTTGTTTTTGCATTTTATCGCAAATGTTGCGGATAGCAAGAGTTGCCACCGACTTTTCTTTTATCCAATAAGGAAAGGGTGAAAAGAATAGGAAAGACCTTAATAGATTTTGAGTTTGGGGGGTAGATTATGAAAAGGAAAGGTGTTAGCATCCTTTTCATCAATAATTATCTACGGGCTTTAAATCACTTAGCTCACTTGTTGGAAATTGCTTTGTGTTGTGTGTTTGAAAATATTTTTGAAATGCCAATGTAAGGCGAAAATTTGTAATGATTCTCGTATTTGTCCTCGAGAATGTGTGCAAGTGATTTGTTTTTCATTTATTTAGTCTTTTAGTTAGGTTTTTCTAACGATTCATTTTAGTCTTTCCATACAACCCAAGTTACTAAGCAGACAAGTAGCAAATATAGAAAATAGTAAATTGCGAAAACTGAAGGCAGAAACGTAAACCCTAAACTATTACATCACTTCGGGGTAGATACAAAATAGTAAAGAAGAAAGGGAAAACCTAAACTATTACATACTAGAGCAGTTATATAATGTTGTACCCCAAAATTTTCCCTCTTATTTATCAAGAATTTCCTCGCAAGATCTCTTTGACTCAAGACTGCATTAGGGTTTGACTAGCTCAAGACAACTCCTCATGCACAGATAACCAAAATTAGGGTTTGAGTTTGCACAAGGATTTTTGGACTATCAATGCTTCATATGAATTTCAAGGATCATTGTGGGCTCCCAAGATTACTCATGCCAAGTTTCAAGCCTTGAATCACATTTTTGATCAGTCAATTGGACAGTTGACCTAAAAAAAATCAGCTGTATTGGGGAAAAAGTCAACCATGGCCAATTTACAATCAAACTTCATAATTTTTTATCCACATAAACATATTAGACTCATATGTATCATTTGATCAAGTTTGGACCATAAATCCTCAAGAAATTTGATCAAATCATCAAAAGGGCAAAATGGTCAAAATTAGGGTTTTGATTGAGAAAGGGAAATTTCTGATTTTTTACCTAGAAAATGATCAATTGGGTTGAAGCGTGATTTAAAGAGTTCAATTTCACCATCTTGACCTAATGACATGGTTCAAAACATTACAAATCCATTTGATTGACAGATGAATTTTTCACTCAACTATCAAAAGTCAACTGTACACTGAAAAGTCAAACTTTGACTTTTTGGTCAAATTCAAGTGCCAAGGATCACAATTCATCAAAATATGTCAAAATGTGAAAATTTTCATCAAGAAAGCAAGGGTTTAAGTTTTGGTTTTGAAAAGTTGAAAATTTTAACTTAGAAAATTTTCTAAGTATAGAAAATTTCTTATTTTCTCTCAACTTTGAGCCAAATTATCACCATGATGCAAGATAATTTAAAAGAAACTTCCAACATGAAAGTTGTAGATCCTCGTGAAATCTACAACTTTTCTTAACACAATTTCTCCTAAAAATTCTTGGATCTCAAGATATAATTTTGTGAATACATGCTCATGAACTAAAATAACTTAGTGAAATTTTGCCCTAGTTAGGCAGGTTTTTTACCTAACTTCATGCCAATTTTTCAGATAGTTCCAATGGGAATATTTGAAAGCTATTCAAATATGGGTTGTAGAGCACATTGCAAGCCTTCTAAATGTCCAAGAACTCCTTGAGATCATTCATGAGTAGGGAGAATCGAAGAGATGAAGTTGGCAATTTCTCACTTTGATTTCAAGCCATTTCATGAAGAATAAAAATTCAAATGCTCAAGCATGCTGAACAAATCTTACTTTGCAGGATCCTAACTTGACTTTCGCTCCTTAATTAAATGTTTTCACAGATGTCGGAAGCTTTTAGACAAACATTAAATGCATTGTACAAGAACAATTCCATTTTTGGCACAAAGGTGCCATTTCCATTTTGATAAAGCACTACTTTTGCAATTTTCCACTCCTTGAGCCTTTCACTTGTTTTCTCTACATACAAGCAAAGCCACAACAAAAAGTAACTTACCTAAAGCCTCTACCAAACTAGACCATGCTTGTACAAACTTAGGTACTTGTCTCTTCACTTTGCTTCAAAAGCAAGTTATAGAGCCAAAAGGCTATAACTCAAAAACCTGGTGTGGAATTGATCAAAAACCTTTTCTATACTTATACACAAAGGCATTACAACCTAGAACATGATTGCAAAAGCTCAGAAACTCTCCCAAACACTCTATCATTAAAAATCTGCCATAACTTGCAGTTTTGCACCTTACATAGCAATCTCAAAAACCACTCGTGCGTTATGAATTTCAACCACCTAAACACTTAATATACATCATATCTAAGTGTTCCAGACCTCTGTTCCTTCACTGTAACTCCTCCTCCTCCATCTTCCATTTTTACATTTCAAGCTTGCAGGTTGACTTGACTTGGGAGATTCAGAAGCTTTCAAGGCAAAGTAAGGATTGGAACACACTCAGGGAGGTCCACGCAAGCTAAACAGATTCTCAAGCCTTCTCAAAACTTGCCCAAACTCCATTCACGATCTCAACTGAAAGAGGTAAAAACTCAAACTTCTATCTCTTCATACAAGCATCCTTTGGTCTTGATTTGTGAAAATAAAATGTAGATATCCTTGTACTAAAGCTAACCATGTTCATAGATTTCATTTATATTCATTGTGTATAGAGAATTTTGGATTTGAATTTTCTGTAAAAATTAGGTTTTAAATTAGGGCAAGTAAAATTAGCTTTAATCTTTGATTGTTAGTTTACATAAATTATATGGTTGGACTCATGAGAAGAAGCACTGTAATTTTCATGTTTGGACTTTCCATTTTCATGGAGAAATGAGAGAGATACAGGTGGTCCGGCCATGGCTCAAGGTTGAAGATGAAGTTGTCTTCAGGGGGCGTTTTATAATATATATTTATGCCTTTGCTTATATGAACGGATGTACAGCCACTCCAGTGGTAAGGCAGCGCGCAAAAATGCCTTAGGTCACGGGTTCGAGCTTTGGCGCTGCCTTTTGCAATTTTCCATATTTTTTCCACTTTTTTTGTTGTTTTTGCAGCATGGGCTTCTGACTTTGGGCCTTGTAATTTTTTGCTAACCCCTTGCCTCCTATTTGCTTGCAACACCCCTGGCCCAAATATTTTTATTTACTTATTTTATTTTCATTTTATTTTATCAAATATATTTTCTTAATATTAAAAATCACAAAAAATATAAAAATTATAGATTTACATTTTGGTTCATTTTATTTTATTTTTCCTCATAAAAAAATATTTTTATTTAAGTTATATACTATCTTTTTTATAATAAACTTGTAAATTAAATTATAATTATTTTTATATTTATTTTTTCTTCACACTCATTAAGCATATTATTTTTAAAAAGACCAAAAATATCTCATGATGTCATATTTTATTTTCAAGATAAAAATGTAAAAAATACTTACTTTTCTTAAAGAAATTTATTTCCTTTTGATAAATTAGAATTAGTGTTTATTAAAAACCTTCTCTAAAAAATAATTTTCTTTCTTAATTAATTTGAATCTTGATTTATTTATTAGGTTTAGGTTAAAACTTTTTCACATAAAAAACCAAACAAAATCTTCTTTGCATTCATACATCTTTGCATATTTAATTTATTTTGTATATTGTTTATTCCAATATTTGTACATATTCAATTTGGTTGTAATAGATTAATTAGGTTTATATTATTGCAATCCCCATTCATAAATTGTATTCCCCCCTCCCACAAATGTTGTAATAGCGTAGGACATTTAAATTTCGCAATTTATCGCTTTTACATAACAAGTTAGTAATTAGGGTTTGTATGGCAAGATAAAACCAACCAAATAGAAAACCCTAAATCCAAGACAAAATCAAGCATGAAAATGACACACTTGCACACAAAACACCCCTAGGGTTATCTCACTTGCTTGCCTTATACAAAATAGCCATGTTACGCATGTAAAGTGTCTTAGCAAAAACAAACAAATATAAGATCATAGTCCCTCGATGACGCTATTAAAAGTTTCCTAATAAAATGATCTTAGTCCCTCAAAAAATGATAAGATACTTTGCAACATTGCTAATCATGGCTATACGATGACCCACGCCCGTCCCGTTTACATCCAAAGGTAGGGTTGCTTACCAAATCAATGGTAAGACAATAATATCAAAGGAAAATAAAATGAACAAGAAAGACATTTGAGTAGGTAGATTACTTTTAGTTACTTTCTCCACTTCAAACAAATATCCTTTCAAAATTTCAAAACAAACACACACATTTCCAAACATCTTACAAACATTGAAAAACATTTTCAAAATGACAAACATCTTTATATACATTCTTACGAATGAGAATCATTACAAAGATTGCCTAAACAATGGCCTCTTTACAAAATACTTTCAAAACCACACAAAAGCACAATTTCAAACAAAAGCAAGTGATATAGCAAGTAAGTAAGAGCCCATGGAAAACCATGGATGAAAAGGGTGCTAATACCTTCCCTTTTTATAATCTACCCCCCGAACTCAAGAAAACAATCTCAAAGGTCTTTCTTCAGCTTTTTCACCTTTCCTTTTGGATAAAAGAAAAGTCGATGGCGACTCTTGCTAACCGCAACATTTGCGATAAAACGCAAAACAATCAAGCCAGTTCTCCCACCGCATCACAGAACGGGCGACTCTGCTGGGGATAATCTTAAAAGTGGGGTTACCTTAGGGTTTATATCACATTTACTTGCTTACATTGTTTGACTTGTATTCTTTACATTATGGTTCTTTGTTTGGGTGTGAATCCTCTACCCGGATTTAGGATACATTATAGGTAAGTAGCAATACGTTGTGGAAACTGTGCGAGGTATACTGACATGGTCTAAACAATAGCTACGTTAGTGCGACATATTTGTGGGTACCAGTAGATTTTGAGTTAATCAAAGAGAATACGAGGCTGCTGAGTGATGTCATGAAGCACTAATGAACTTCTAGAACCTTTACTTGACAACCTTGGCCTTTTAGGATGTAGTGAGATGGTCGGCTTTGCTTCAGTCCGAAGTTGGTAGATACTCGATACTACACTCATTAAGGGTTGGTTTCTTGGGATATTTCGGTCGCCATTAAAGAGGCTTGAGCTGAACCAATGACCAAGGAAACAATCCAGTGATATTGAGCTCCTTAGAACCCGGTTACTATTGCTAGGACAAGTTTAAGCCAACTAAACTTCAAGAGGGTACTTACCTATAAAACTCCATGCAAGCCTAAACTAAGGACTTGTTTGCTTTGCTTGTATATGCATACTTGTACATAACATCATGGACATCATGAACATCATATACATCTACTAACCATTTCAAGGATTTTGGGATTCATCTTTGTTCTTATTTTGTAGGATATGGATTCACTTCGCAGGAAAACTATTCAAGTCAACCTTGTGAGAATCCCTCCACAACTAAAGGAGCTAGCTTCAAGAATTCCTGAAAACTCTCCATTCACCGAGAGACATGGTCTTCTACTCAACTTGGTCACCTCTAACACAGATGAGGACATGATGAAGGTGCTCTTTCAGTTCTTTGATCTTTTGCATCATTGCTTCACATTCCCCGACTATCAACTTGTGCCTACTTTGGAAGAATTCTCCTAACTCTTGAGGATTACCATTCTCAATCAACTACCTTTCAACGGTAGGGAAAGAGATCCAAAGCTAGAAGAGATTTCTCAAGCTCTACACTTGCACTCGTCTGATGTCACAACTCATTGGGAAACAAGGAGTGGTGTCAAAGGTTTCTTAGCAAAGTTCATGTTTGAGAAAGCCCAAAGTTGTTGGAATTCCTTAGACTTGCAAGCCTTTTAGGAAATTGTGGATCTCCTCATCTATGGGATGGTTTTATTTCTAAATCCTGACCAACTCATAGATGTCAACGCCATCAAAATCTTCATATCACGCAGTCCGGTGCCTACATTGCTAGGGGATATCCTACACTCTTTTCACACTCGCACAATGAGTAAAAGAGGTGTCCTTATGTGTTGCACTCCTCTCTTGGCAAGATGGTTTATTTCTCATCTTCCCCAATCAGTCTTAAAGAATGAGCAAGGTTCAAGGTGGTCACACAGGTTGATGACGCTCAAACATTCATACATTCATTGGTGCTCCCGATCCAAAGAGAATGTTATCATTATTGACCGTTGTGGAGAATTTCCTAATGTCCCTTTACTTGGCATTAGGGGAGGAATCACCTATAACCCTTGCTTAGCCTTAAGACAGTTTGGTTATGCCCGAAGGGATGGCCCGCATGAGATGTTGATTCAAGGTTTGGTATTCGACTACGACTACGACGATCAAGGTCTTCGCCAGAGATTTATTCGAGCTTGGAGGATGCTACACAAGGTGGATAACAAGACTTTGGGGCACAAGAATTCCATCCCTCTTGAGCCTCACCTCAAATGGGTATGAACTCATACTCAGAGTCTTATGATGCCTTACCCCTCCACTCTCCCGGTAATCATTGAGCCTGTTAAGGAAGGAGATGTTCCATACACTATCCTACATCCTGACATGCCCACATATCTTGAAGACCTACAAAGGGATTGGATACAACTCAAAGGAGAGCGAGATACTTTCGAAGCCCAATTCCATGCAAGCGAGAAGAAGGTTTTGGAACTCACTAGGCTACTTCATGAGGAGCAGACTCTGAATGCCTACATTGCACCAAAGAGGATGCGCACTACTTTCCTATCTTATAGTTTTTTATTATTTTGCCCAAGGGGCATTGATGTACTCAAACTTTATCTTATTAATATAACGTGTGTTTCCTTTTTGTCTAAAACAAATCTGAATCTTTGAAATCCTTGAAAACATTGCATATGCATATACCATTCATCATAACATAAACAAGTCTTTTGTAACAAGTCTCCTCATCTCTCTACTGTTTATTTCAGTAAGATGGATCTCGAGCAAACAGTAAAAGATATCCAAGCTCAAAATATGCAGTTTCAACAGTTGCTCATGACCCTAGCCAAGGGTCAAGAAGAGTTGAAGACTCTACTGGCTGAAGAGAGAAAAAAGAAAACAAAGAAGGTAACCGGAGTCTTAAACATGGGAAGAAGATTTCATGGGCAGACAAGAAGGACTTTGGATTTTGCAACAACATCCGGTGAAGGAGAGGGGAAAGGCAAGGAAATAGTTGTCCTGTTATAATCGGAAGAAGAAGAAGAAGAAGAAGAGGACTACTCTGAGGAATAATACCCTCCAGCTGATGATAAGTATAAACATCTTGAAGAGAGGTTGAGCGCGATGGAAATCCAAAATGTGCAAGGTTTGGACTTTGAGGAGTTGGGACTAGTGTCGAGAATTGTGATTCCTCCGAAATTCAAAGTGCCTATATTTGCCAAATATGATGGAGTGTCATTCCTTAAAATGCATCTCCGATCATATGTGAGTAAAATTCAACCCCATACCGCTGATAAAGACTTATGGGTGCACTTTTTCCAAGACAGTCTGTCTGGGACTTAACTTGAATGGTTCTACCAACTAGAAAGGGCTAATTTTCACAATTGGGAAGATCTTGCTGCAGCTTTCTACAAGAAATACCAATACAATTCTGATTTGGAACCTACCCGTACTCAACTCCAGAGTATGGCCATGGTTTCCAATGAAGGTTTCAAAGACTATGCACAAAAATGGAGAGATTTGGTCGGAAGAGTTCAACCCCCTCTGTCTGAGAGAGAATTGGTTGACATGTTCTTAGGCACCTTATCTGGTCCCTTCTTCAATCATTTAATCGGAAGTTCATCTGTAGGGTTTACTGAACTAATATTGACCGGAGAGGATAGAAGTCGATATTAAGAATGGAAAAATCCAGAAAGATACATCTTCTTCTACAGCTGTAAGGAAGCCTTTCATCGGGAAGAAAGAGGTAGCTGCTGCATATCCACAAAGAAACCAAGATAGAGCCGAACATCGACCAATGGTGGAGGCTGTTATAATTCCAAAGCCTACGTCTGATCAGCAAAGAAATAATCAACCAAGGGTAGAAAGGCCAGTCAGGCAGTTTACCAGAATCAACATGACTCCGTCTCAAGTATTACCTCATCTGCTAAGATCCAACTTGGTAACCTTGAAAGAAGCTCCGAAAAACCCCAACACAACATCCCTTCATTATCATCCCAATACCCGTTGCGCATATCACTCTGAAATTCCTGGTCACGATACTAATAACTATTGGGCCTTGAAGAATAAAATACAAGACCTCATTGAAGCAAAAGAAATTGAGTTTGATGCGCCCGAGAAGCCAAATGTCATTTCTGCTCCTGCGCCCAGACATGTCCACAATACAAATGCCATTGAAGAAGATTTGTTTGTTACCACAGTTGATGAACTTATGACTCCACTTCCGACCATTAAGATAAACTTGTTGTAAGCCGGTGTGTTCCCGGGCTGTAATGAAGTTTGCCATCTCTGCTTATCCCCACCATTTGGATGTCCTTCGTTGAAGGCAGGCATTTAGTGCCTGATAGATAACAAAGAGATTTTGTTTTAAAAAAACTCCTATTTCACCTATTCCTGTTGAAGATGTTTCTATCATTACCATTTCCGGCAATTCTTCCAGGGTCTCCACCAAAAGACCCGTTAGAATTACATCGGTTCCGAAATCAACTCCTTTAATAATCACAATGCCTGGGCCAGTCCCATATGAATCAGACAAAACCGTGTCGTGGAATTATGGAGGGACATTTACTACCATGGCATCAAACAAGACTGACCGGCCGCCGAAGAGATAAACTCTGAAGAAGAAGATTCTGACATCAGTAATATTGCCAGAACTAGCAAAATTACCCGAACCGGTAGGATCTTTTCTCCAGAAATTTCTCCCCCTAAAGCAGTTTCTGGACCCGTGATCATCCTTGTGGCTGCTCCAAAGGTTTCTTTCGTACCCATAATCATCTCTGCAAGTGCTCCCATTGACAAAGTTGTTACAACCTATGATATCATTCCTACCAACACTCCTGCTGCTGAAACTCGAGGAAAAAGTATTTTGGTCGAGCCTGTCCAGACGAAGGCCCAGTCATTAACTATCCCCGAGACTTCCAAGAAAGAAATGGAGGAGATCCTAAAAATTATAAAAATGAGCGACTACGATGTAGTTGAACAATTGGGGAAAACTCAATCCAAAATCTCCATGCTGGAATTACTACTGTGTTTCGAGGCGCATGCAAAAGCCTTGGTGAAGTTCTTAAAAACAACCCATGTACCGCAAGAGACATCTGCTGATCATTTTAAAGATTGCGTGGCCAGCCTAACTGTGGGCAATGGTTTAGGTTTCTCAGATGCTGATCTGACGCCGAGGGGAAGAAAGCATAATGAGGTGTTTCATGTCTCAGTGGAATGTAGGGGCACCACTCTGGCACATGTTTTGGTGGATACTGGCTCATCTCTGAATGTATTACCCAAAAAAGCTCTTGACAGACTTGACTGTGAGGGGTTGACTTTAAAGCCAAGCAATATAGTGGTAAGCACTTCTGACGGCTCGAAGAGGATGGTACATGGGGAGATGGACATTCCCATAAAGATTGGAACCCAAACCTTCAATTTAACTTTTTATGTGATGGACATCCACCCTTCATATTCCTGATTGCTAGGCCGGCCATGGATCTATAATGCTGGCGTTGTTACCTCTACATTGCACCAGATGCTGAAGTACCAAGTTCAAGGGAATATTATCACTGTCCATGGAGAGGAAGAATACATGATCAGCCTTCTCAATTCCTTCAGATACATGGAATTGGACGGCAAATTCATTGAAACTCCATTTCAACACTTTGAAGAGGTCCCCTAAGAGGTGTCAGTGACTAAGGCTGCTCCCAAGGTTACGAGGCCTCCGCTTCGGATGTCATCGCTAAAGGACGCCAAAGCAGTGGTAGAGGAAGGTGGATGCACTATTTGGGGGAAACTCCCAGATATCCCATATAAGTCTGACAAGTTTGGCCTAGGTTTCACTTCAAGTGCTCAAAAGGTTGTACATCGTGCCCGTGCTGGAGGGCCACCTTTGAAGATCAGCAACCGTGAAGTCAACGCAGTAAAAGATGGTGAAGATGGCGCAACCTGGAGGATTGGATCTTTCCGACTGTCAATGGAGGGCTCAGAAATTGGGAGGCCAGAGAATTCATCCCAATCACTTTCATCCCTTAGTAATTTATCTTTACATTTTGTTGGACCTGTAATATTCAAAAAATTTGCACTCTTAAAACATTGTGTCTTACCTGAGGCCCAATGGTCCATTTGTAAGGGTTATTACTTCATCTTCATATGACATCAGTGAATCATGGATGTTTTTGCATTCAAACTTTTTTGCTCATTGTTTTTCTTTTACAATTTACTTTCTTTCAAAGATAGTTATACCCTTACACACACCCACACTCACAATGCAGGTATACATCCACTCTGGATCCCATGGGTAACGATACTGCTATGGCCTTTGGTGACTCTGAGAATCTGATCTACCAAGCCGAAGACGAAGGTGAGGAAGACTGTGAAGTACCAGGGGAACTTTCCAGACTACTACAGCAAGAAGAGAGAACCATTCAGCCTTACGAGGAACACGTGGATACGATCAACCTAGGTACCAAAGAAGATAAAAAAAGAGGTCAAAGTGGGTGCCAATCTGGAACCTAGTGTCAAGGAGAGTCTGATTCAGTTATTGAATGATTATGTTGAAATATTTGCCTGGTCATATGAAGACATGCCAGGACTTGATGAAGATATTATGGTACATCGTCTTCCTACAAGAGAAGATTGTCCGCCAATAAAGTAAAAGGTACGTCGAATGAGGCTTGATATGTCAGAAAAGATTAAAGCAGAAGTCATGAAACAATTCAATGCTAGATTTTTGGCTGTCACTTCTTACCCCCAATGGGTTGCCGATGTTGTTCCTGTGCCCAAAAAGGACGGCAAAGTGCGAATGTGTGTGGACTACAGATATTTGAATAGGGCAAGCCCTAAGGATGACTTTCCACTCCCCCACATTGATATCCTAGTTGAAAATATGGCATAACACAAAGTGTTTTACTTCATGGACGAATTCTCAGGTTACAACCAAATCAAAATGGCACTTGAGGACATGGAGAAAACAACATTTGTCACACAGTGGGGCACATTTTTCTACAAGGTGATGCCATTCGGACTAAAGAACGCTGGGGCAATCTATCAACGCGCCATGGTAGCTTTATTTCATGACATGATACATCACGAAATAGAGGTCTACATAGACGATATAATAGCTAGGTCTCAAACAGAAGAAGAGCACCTTGATCACTTACAAAAACTGTTTGAGAGACTGAAGAAGTACAAGCTGAGGTTGAATCCAAAAAAGTGCACATTTGGGGTACGGTCCGGTAAGCTCCTAGGCTTTATCGTCAGTAACAAAGGTATTGAGGTCGATCCTTCCAAAGTTAAAGCAATACAAGAGATGCCCGCTCCTCTTACTGAGAAGGAAGTCAGAGGATTCTTGGGACGTTTGAACTATATCGCCAGATTCATTTCTCACCTGACAACTACTTGTGAGCTAATCTTCAAACTATTGAAGAAAGATCAAGTAGTCAAATGGAATGATCAATGCCAAGTTGCCTTTGACAAAATCAAAGAATACTTGTAAGAGCCTCCTATATTGATGCCACCAGTCAAGGGAAGACCATTGATCATGTATCTAACTGTCTATGAAAACTCGATGGGGTGTGTATTGGGGCAGCACGACGAGTCTGGCCAAAAAGAGCACGCTATTTACTACCTCAGAAAAAGTTTACTGACTGAAACCAGATATTCACTGCTCGAGAAAACTTGTTGTGCTCTGGCATGGGCTGCTCGTCGGCTAAGACAATATATGCTGACTCATACTACCTTGTTGATATCTAAGATGGATCCAATAAAGTACATCTTCGATAAGCCTGCTCTTTTTAGGAGAATAGCGAGATGGCAGATGATCCTAACAGAATATGACATATAATATACTACCCAGAAAGCTATAAAGGTCAGTGTATTAGCTTATCACCTTGCTCATCAAGCCGTAGAAGACTACCAGTCCATGAAGTTCGATTTTCCGAATGAAGACATCATGACATTAGACAACTGTGAAGAATTCAGGCCATACGACGGACCTGAACAAGGATCCCGATGGACCATGTTCTTTGATGGAGCATCTAACGCACTCGGCAATGGTATTGGTGTTGTACTCATATCCCCAGAAGGTTGTCATACTCCATTTACTTCCATACTTTGCTTCAATTGTACAAACAACATGGCGGAATACAAAGCGTGCATCTTCGGTCTCAGAGCTGCCATAGACCTGGGAATCAAATCCTTAGATGTGTTCGGAGATTAAGCTTTGGTCATCAGTCAGATCAAAGGGGAATGGGACACCAAACACCTTAACCTTATCCCTTACAAAGAACATCTTTTGACATTGCTACCACACTTTGAGAAGATTACTTTCGAGCATTTCCCGCGAGAAGAAAATCAGCTAGTAGACACACTAGACACGATGTCATCTATGTTTAAACTTAATTGAGATAACGAGGTTCCCCATATCACCATTGAACGAATGGATGAAATAGCACACTGCCACAAGATTAATACTGAAGAAGTAGTGGACCAACCTTGGTTTCACGAAGTCAAGAGGTATCTCGAGGCTCAAGAATATCCAGAAGGAGCTTCAATAAATGATAAGAAGTTCTTAAGGGGATTTTATGCTAAGTTCTTCCTTAGTAATGGTATCCTGTACAAACGCAATCATGACTCTGTGTTACTTTTGTGCGTAGATAAGATTGAAGCTGAAAGGATCATGGTTGAATTACATGAAGGCACTTTTGGAACCCACTCCAGTGGGCATACGATGGCAAAGAAAATCCTACGGGAAGGCTATTACTGGTCTACCATGGAAGAAGATTCCTATCAACACTCTCGAACTTGCCATAAGTGTCAAATTTAGGCTGACAAAGTGCATATACCTCTAGTTCCTTTGAATATCTTGACAGCTCCTTGGCCCTTTGCTATGTGGGGGATTGATATGATCGGGGAAATCAAGCCGATAGCCTCCAATGGACACCACTTCATCCTAGTGGCCATTGATTATTTTACAAAGTGGGTGGAGGCAGCTTCCTTCGCTTCCGTCACCAAGAACGTTGTTGCCCGTTTTATCAAGCAAAATATCATTTGCTGGTACGGTATCCCCAAAAGGATCATCACTGACAACGGCACAAATCTCAAAAACACTATGATCACCGCCTTGTGCGAGCAACTCAAGATTCTACATCATAATACATCTCCCTATCGGCCGAAGATGAATGGTTCTGTAGAAGCTGCAAATAAAAACATTAAAAAGATCGTACAGAAAATGACAGTCACGTACAAAGACTGGCATGAGATGTTACCATTCGCTCTCCACGGATATCGTACCACGGCTCGCACATCAACCGGAGCAATACCCTATTCTTTGGTTTACGGCATGGAGGTTGTCTTGCCTATTAAGGTCCAGATCCCCTCTCTGAGGATTATGAAGGATGCAGGGTTGAACGAAGATGATTGGATCCAGACTCGACTTGATCAGTTGAATTTGATTGATGAAAAGAGACTTACTGTTGTTTGGCATGGTCAAATGTATCAAAAGCGGATGATCAAGCCTTTCAACAGGAAAGTCAGACACCAAGTGTATCAAGTTGGGAATCTATTGATCAAACGCATCATCTTGCCACAAGGTGATCCCAGGGGCAAATGGACCCCTACATATGAAGGACCATTTGTAATCAAAAACATATTCTCCGGTGGGGCAATGATCTTGACCACCATGGATGGCGACGACCTGCCACACCCTGCAAATGCGGACATAGTCAAAAGATACTACGCATAAGAGACCCGCTAGGTTGACATACCTAGGCAACACAAGGGCATCCCGGCGAACCAAAAAGGTTCGGGAAAAAATTAGGGATAAAACAAAAAAAAACTGTACACCCGGCAAGTTGAAAACCCAAAAGGGCGACTTGGGCAAAAAAGGATTCCCGGTGGACTGAAAACCCCAAAGGGCGGTCCAGGCAAAAGTTAGGGAATTAAAGCGTATGACTATGTTCTGTTGGATCACTTTACGAACGACCTTTAGCTTCAACTAACAAATTCAACTGTTCTGATCGATTCAATCAGCTTCGGACAAGGCAACAAATAGACAAGACGCTCGGAGATACGAAGGCTATAGCAGAATGGAAACCCCATGGGATTTTTGTACACATAGCTGTCTTTTCTTTGTATCAAAATTTTAATTTTTTTACGACAAGCATTCTCTTACTATAATGTTTGTCTCCTTGTACAAAAATACTTATTCAAAGTCAATACAAAATATTCTTTTGAAAGTGAAAAAACTATTTGTCTTTTCTGTACGCTTGTTTTGTTTACAAAAACGTCCAATGATTCATTGTTGAGCATATGCATTTGAACATAATTACTATTTACAAATAAACAAAATGAAAAGAGGCAATTACGGATAGGTTGAAAGGATAGGAAAATATCTCTAAAGCCATTCCTTAAGTAATCCCCTGCAGTACGTCATTTAAATCCCCAGCGGAACAAAATTTCAAATTATTGATCCCCAGTAGAAGTCGTCAAATTTCTCAGGATTCCCCAATAAGATTTTACCAACAGCACATGGCATTGCCCTTACAACAGAGTTTATTTCCCTCGACAGAAATTCATCAACACTTCGACTTCAAAGCATGAAGACTTATATATCCTTAGCAGCAGTCAGAGGTTTATTTTCCTCAACCCAACAGCAGTGCAGCAAATTAGCTAACATACACATACATCGCATTCATATATCATAAACATTGATAAGCACGAATGCATACAACATAATCCCATTATGCATACATTTCATGTATCATGACTTGGCACTTTAGCTAACATTTTTCCTTTTCAGGATAAGATTAACAGCTATCATTAACAATGTTCAGACTTTGAAGATACAGTTTAGATACGCACCTGATACGGATGCCATCCTGATACTCATTCAGATTCAAACTTTTGATACAATTCAGATACGCTCCAGACGCGGATTCCATCCTGATACTCATTCAGATTCAATTTTTGATACAGTTCAGATATGCTCCAGACACGGATGCCATCCTGATACTCATTCAAATTCAACATTCATATACAGTTCAGATACGCTCCAAATGCGGATGCCATTCTGATACTCATTCAAAAATCAACTCTCAGCTACAATTCAGATACGCTTCAGACACAGATGCCATTCTGATACTCATTCAAAATCAACTCTCAGATACAATTCAAATACGCTCTAGACACGGATTCCATTCTAATATTTAATCAAAGCCCCTTCCAGATACAGTACGGATATGCTCCAGACACGGACGCCATTCTGATACTCATTCTTTCATCTTACAAATTACAAATCAACAATCACCTTTGGATGGCATCTTTAAGCCCATCTCCTACAGCTTTCTATCACCTCCCTAAATGACATCTGTAAGCCCATTCATTCCACCATCACATCATTGAGTGCAAATTTATGGGCACTCTAGTGTCCAATCATCTTCCACCTTCGAGTTACAAATGGAAAGATTTGCCAGTCTAACTCTTCAGGTTTAAGAAGATTGAACATGGGCAGCTGTTGTACCCCAAAAATTTTCCTCTTATTTATCAAGAATTTCCTCACAAGATCTCTTTGACTCAAGACTGCATTAGGGTTTGACTAGCTCAAGACAACTCCTCGTGCACTGATAACCAAAATTAGGGTTTGAGTTTGCACAAGGATTTTTAGACTATCAATGATTCATATGACTTTCAAGGATCATTATGGACTCCCAAGATTACTCATGCCAAGTTTCAAGCCTTGAATCACATTTTTTATCAGTCAATTGGACAGTTGACCTAAAAAAAAGTAGCTGTATTGGGGAAAAAGTCAACCATGGCCAATTTACAGTCAAACTTCATAATTTTTTATCCACGTCAACATATTAGACTCATATGTATCATTTGATCAAGTTTGGACCATAAATCCTCAAGAAATTTGATCAAATCATCAAAAGGGCAAAATGGTAAAAATTAGGGTTTTGACTGAGAAAGGGCAATTTCTGATTTTTGACCTAGCAAATGATCAATTGGGTTGAAGCATGATTTCAAGAGTTAAATTTCACCATCTTGACCTAATGACATGGTTCAAAACATTGCAAATCCATTTGATTGACAGATGAATTTTTCAGTCAACTGATCATAAGTCAACTGTACACTAAAAAGTAAAACTTTGACTTTTTGGTCAAATTCAAGTGCCAAGGATCACAATTCATCAAAACATGTCAAAATGTGAAACTTTTTCATCAAGAAAGCAAGGGTTTAAGTTTTGGTTTTGAAAAGTTGAAAATTTTAACTTAGAAAACTTTCTAAGTATAGAAAATTTCTTATTTTCTCTCAACTTTGAGAAAAATTATCACCATGATGCAAGATGATTCAAAAGAAACTTCCAACATGAAAGTTGTAGATCCTCATGAAATATACAACTTTTCTTCACACAATTTCTCCTAAATATGCTTGGATCTCAGGATATAATTTTGTGAATACATGCTCATGAACTAAAATAACTTAGTGAAATTTTGCCCTAGTTAGGCAGGTTTTTGACCTAACTTCATGCCAATTTTTCACATAGTTCCAAGGGGAATATTTGAAATAAATTCAAATATGGGTTATATAGCACATTGCAAGCTTTACAAAATGTCCAATAACTCCTTGAGATCATTCATGAGTAGGGAGAATCGAAGAGATGAAGTTGGAAATTTCTTACTTTGATTTCAAGCCATTTCATGAAGAACAAAAATTCAAATCCTCAAGCATATTGAACAAATATTACTTTGCAGGATCCTAACTTGACTTTCACTCCTTAATTAAATGTTTTCACATATGTTGGAAGCTTTTAGCCAAACATTAAATGCATTGTACAAGAACAATTCCATTTTTGGCACAAAGGTGCCATTTCCATTTTGATAAAGCACTACTTTTGCAATTTTCCACTCCTTGAGCCTTGCACTTGTTTTCTATGCATACAAGCAAAGCCAAAACAAAAATAAACTTTCCTGAAGCCTTACAAAACTAGACCATGCTTGTACAACACTTAGGGACTTGTCTCCTCACTTTGCTTCAAAAGCAAGTTATAGAGCCAAAAGGCTATAACTCAAAAACCTGGTGTGGAATTGATCAAAAACCTTTTCTATACTTATACACGAAGGCATTACAACCTAGAACACTATTTTAAAAGCTCAGAAACTCTCCCAAACACTTTATCATTAAAAATCTGCCATAACTTGCAGTTTTGCACCTTACATAGCAATCTCAAAAACCACTCGTGCGTTTTGAATTTCAACCACCTAAACACTTAATATACACCATATCTAAGTGTTCCAGACCCCTGTTCCTTCACTATAACTCCTCCTCCTCCATCTTCCATTTTTACATTTCAAGCTTGCAGGTTGACTTGACTAGGGAGATTCATAAGCTTTCAAGGCAAAGTAAGGATTGGAACACACTCAGGGAGGTCCGGGCAAGCTAAACAGATCCTCAGGCCTTCTCAAAACTTGCCCAAACTCCATTCACGATCTCAACTGAAATAGGTAAAAACTCAAACTCCTATCTCTTCATGCAAGCATCCTTTGGTCTTGATTTGTGAAAATAAAATGTAGATATCCTTGCACTAAAGCCAACCATGTTCATAGATTTCATTTATATTCATTGTGTATAGAGAATTTTGGATTTGAATTTTCTGTAAAAATTAAGTTTTAAATTAGGGAAAGTAAAATTATCTTTGATCTTTGATTGTTAGTTTATATAAATTATATGGTTGGACTCGTGAGAAGAAGCACTGTAATTTTCATGTTTGGACTTTCCATTTTCATGGAGAAATGAGAGAGATACAGGTGGTCCGGCCATGGCTCAAGGTTGAAGATAAAGTTGCCTTCAGGGGGCGTTTTATAATATATTTATGCCTTTGCTTATATGAACGGATGTACAACCACCCCAGTGGTAAGGCAGCGCGCAAAAATGCCTTAGGTCACGGGTTCGAGCCTTGGCGCTGCCTTTTGCAAGTTTCCATATTTTTTCCACTTTTTTTGTTGTTTTTGCAGCGTGGGCTTCTGACTTTGGGCCTTGTAATTTTTTGCTAACCCCTTGCCTCCTATTTGCTTGCAGCACCCCTGGCCCAAATATTTTTATTTACTTATTTTATTTTCATTTTATTTTATCAAATATATTTTCTTAATATTAAAAATCACAAAAATATATAAAAATGATAGATTTACATTTTGGTTCATTTTATTTTCTTTTTCCTCATAAAAAAATATTTTTATTTAAGTTATATATTATCTTTTTTATAATAAACTTGTAAATTAAATTATAATTATTTTTATATTTATTTTTTCTTCACACTCATTAAGCATATTATTTTTAAAAAGACCAAAAATATCTCATGATGCCATATTTTATTTTCAAGATAAAAATGTAAAAAATACTTACTTTTCTTAAAGAAATTTATTTCCTTTTGATAAATTAGAATTAGGGTTTATTAAAAACCTTCTCTAAAAAATAATTTCCTTTCTTAATTAATTTGAATCTTGATTTATTTATTAGGTTTAGGTTAAAAACTTTTTCACATAAAAAACCAAACAAAATCTTCTTTGCATTCATACATCTTTGCATATTTAATTTATCTTGTATATTGTTTATTCCAATATTTGTACATATTCAATTTGGTTGTAATAGATTAATTAGGTTTATATTATTGCAATCCCCATTCATAAATTATATTCCCCCCTCCCACAAATGTTGTAATAGCGTAGCACATTTAAATTTCGCAATTTATCGCTTTTACATAACATGATAGTAATTAGGGTTTGTATGGCAAGATAAAACCAACCAAATAGAAAACCCTAAATCCAAGACAAAATCAAGCATGAAAATAACACACTTGTACACAAAACACTCCTAGTGTTATCTCACTTGGTTGCCTTATACAAAATGGCCATATTACGCATGTAAAGTGTCTTAGCAAAAACAAACAAATATAAGATCATAGTCCCTCGATGACGCTATTCAAAGTTTCCTAATAAAATGATCTTAGTCCCTCAAAAAATGATAAGATACTTTGCAACATTGCTAATCATGATTATACGATGACCCACGCCCGTCCCGTTTACATCCAAAGGTAAGGTTGCTTACCAAATCAATGGTAAGACAACAATATCAAAGGAAAAGAAAATGAACAAGAAAGACATTTGAGTAGGTAGATTACTTTTAGTTACTTGCTCCACTTCAAACAAATATCCTTGCAAAATTTCAAAACAAACACACACATTTCCAAACATTACAAACATTGAAAACATTTTCAAAAAGACAAACGTCTTTGTATACATTCTTACGAACGAGAATCATTACAAAGATTGCCTAAACAATGGCCTCTTTACAAAATACTTTCAAAACCACACAAAAGCACAATTTCAAACAAAAGCAAGTGATCTAGCAAGTAACTAAGAGCCCATGGAAAACCATGGATGAAAAGGGTGTTAATACCTTCCCTTTTCATAATCTACCCCCCGAACTCAAGAAAACAATCTCAAAGGTCTTTCCTGTACTTTTTCACCTTTTCTTTTGGATAAAAGAAAAGTCGATGGCGACTCTTGCTAACCGCAACATTTGTGATAAAACGCAAAACAATCAAGTCAGTTCTCCCACCGCATCACACATAATAATGGAAAAACGGAAAAAATAAACTACACTATTTACAATTGTGAAAATAAGAATAAGAATTAGAAAGATGAAAAAGAAAATGTTTTTAGAGGTGTTTTATGGGGAAAAAAAGGTTTTTGATGATTAATTAAATAAGCCTAAAAACTCCGATTAATCTTAATTAAAAAATTTGATTAATTAAATTAATTAAAAGAAAAACTAAGAACCTGGACCATTAGGGTTTATAAAAAAAAGTTTTGTTGTAAGGTTTGTTAAAAAAGGTTTTGCCAAAACATTAGGGTTTTAGGAAAAAATTAGAAAGAAAACCAACAAGTTGAAAGCAAAACCACACAAAATGTTAGGGATGGGTGTTGAACCCATGCCCTCAGCTCTTCTGCCCAACAAGTTCACCAATGCGCCAAGCACGCTCTTGTGTCAAGGGAATTGAATCACCGTGCTATGTAATACGCAAAAACCTGAAAATATGAAAAATAAATCCAAAACTCCAAAAGGCAGGGATCGAACCCGTGCCCAGGCATAGTAAGACCTTTTCTCGCGCGCGATTTTCATTGGGGTGGCTATACATCCGGTATCATAAGAAAAAACAAATGATTATATAATAAAAACAAATAACTGGACTAGAGAAGTGTTGAAGCCCTAGCTCCGGTCTGTTAGAACAATGTTTGAATCTACTACCCTATATTTAAGTTTTGATGATAACAAAGTGAAAAGATATAGTATTTATAAGTGTCATGAATGAACTATCTGCTGCCTAAAATTATTATGTTCTGACTTGCAGATACGCTGATTGAAATAAGCAAGATCACATCTATTCAGCATCAGAACTTGATTTCAGACACCAGCATCAGAAGTTGCTACATCAGAACGTCAAAATCAGATGATCAACTCACGTACATGCTGAAGCCTGATGAACAAGACTGCGCTTAATACTCTGATACAGAAACACAATAGTTCATCAGCAGCGAAGCAGAATCAGAATGAGCCAAGCCAGAACTTGCATTAAGTAAGCAACGGTACTGTGCATTGAAAGCAAATTAATTCCAACGGCTTCATTCCAGACAAGATCTGCTCAATAAGGAAAGTTTGTTATTAGCATTGAATCAAGAATATTGCATCCAACGTTCATCATCTCAATGCTATATAAACAAGGCTTTGAAGATTGAAATGGTTAATGCTCTCCAAAATCTCTACACGCACAAAAGCTGAACCATAATCTTCGTTCTACCAGTTTTGCTAAACCATACACTCTGATATTCCATTACTGTTTAGCAATCTAGTTTCTAAGCTTCATTTTGTGTATACATCACAGTTGTGATACAGTTTTGTAGAAAACATCCACACACATAGTTTTATCTCTTTGTAAGAAAGTGTTACCTTGACAAACCGGGTTGTGGTTTGAATCAAGAAGGCTTTAGCAGTTGTTAAAGAAGTCTGTAATATTCAGTTGAATATAGTGGATTAAGACCTCGTTGGAGAGAGGCGAAATCACCTTGACGGGTGGACTGGAGTAGTTTGAGATCAAACGAACCAGGATAAAAATATCTTGTCAATTGCTTTAGATTTCAGTTTTACAATTCAACCCCCCCTTCTTGTGTTTTTCACCCCTTCAATTGGCATCAGAGCGCCTGGTTCTGAGCTAAAACACTTAACCGTGTCAGTACAAGATCCAGCGTCAGAAAAACACAATGGCAGGAAACAATTCTCACATCAGCAATGACAACAATGAGGACAGAGACAGATTCAGTGGCAAACCTCCAGTCTTTGATGGAGAAAACTTTGATTACTGGAAAGACAGAATTGAAAGCTTCTTTCTAGCACATGATGCTGATCTGTGGGATATGGTGACAGATGGATACACGCACCATGTGAATGCAAGTGGTCAGAAGATTGATAGAAAATCAATGTCTGATCAACAAAAGCGTGACTTCAAGAATCACCACAAGGCCAGAACCATCCTCCTCAGTGCCATCTCCTATACTGAGTATGAAAAGATCTCCAACAGAGACACAGCAAAAAATATCTTTGATTCTCTCAGAATGACGCGTGAGGGCAACGTTCAGGTCAAAGAAACAAAAGCTCTGGCGCTCATTCAGAAGTATGAGGCGTTCAAAATGGAAGAATCTGAATCCATTGAAACTATGTTCTCTAGATTCCAGATTCTGGTAGCTGGTCTCAAAGTTCTGGACAAAGGATACTCTACTGCTGACCATGTCAAGAAAATCGTCAGAAGTTTACCCAAGCAGTGGAGGCCTATGGTTACTGCTCTGAAGCTAGCTAAAGATCTCAACAAAATCACTCTGGAGGAACTTATCAGCTCCCTCAGAAGTCATGAGATAGAGCTAGAAGCTGATGAGCCTCAGAAGCAAGGTAAGCCTTTAGCATTAAAATATAACAAAAAATTTGAGTCTAAAGTTTTGCAGGCAGTTGAAGAAACATCTGATGGATCCTCATCAGAAGAAGACGAACTTTCCCTTCTCTCCAGAAGAGTAAATCAACTGTGGAAGCAAAGACAAAGGAAGTTCAGGAATCCCAGAAGATCTGATCAGAACGAGTCTTCTTCCAGATACAGAAGGACAGATTCTTCCTCTGGATACAGAAGATCTGAAGGCTCCTCCAGTAGCAAGAAGCCAAACACCAAAGACATCATCTGCTACGAGTGCAATGAGCAAGGACACTACAAAAGTGACTGCCCAAAGCTTCAGAGGGAAAAGCCCAAAAAGAAGTTTGGAAGAGAGAAGAAGAAAAGTCTCATGGCCACATGGGATGACTCTGACTCGTCTGAAGCTGACTCAGAATCAGATGATGAAAGGGCAAACATAGCTCTCATGGCAAACATTTCAGAAGATAGTGAAGCTTCTGAATCAGACTCAGAATCAGACACTGAAGAGGTATTTCCTAACTTCGCTGTTAACTTTACAAAGGCTGAACTTGCTGAAAGCCTTAATGAGATTCTGGAACGTTATCAGCAAATTAGAGCTAAATTCAGAGACCTGAAAAGGAATCTTGAATCTGACTCTAATAAGTCTGAGAGTCTCAAATTGGAAAATTCTGAGCTGAGAAATAAGATTTCAAAATTAGAAAACACTTTACAAAACTCTCAGAAGGAACCAATTTCTGAAACTCCCAGCAACGCTGATGAGATCATCAAGGAGTATGATCACAGTTTCCAGAAGTTCCTAGCTAAAAGCATAGATAGAAGCAGAATGGCTTCAATGATCTATGGAGTTAGCAGAAACGGCAGGAAAGGAATAGGATACCAAGGTAAGGTTCCTACACCAAAGAATGTCATGGACTTAACCATTAAACACACTCCTCTAAATTCACACTTTGTGTATGGTCACACACATGATATCAAATATACTAGCAGTAAGCACTCTGTGAAACCAAAATTCAACCAGAGTTTTGGTAAAACTAACAAATCAGGACCCAAGAAAATCTGGGTACCTAAGGACAAAATAATACATGTTGCAGATATCTTTAGCAGCAAGTCAGAAACACCAGTCATGGTACCTGGACTCTGGCTGGTCACGACACATGACGGGAAGAAGGCATATGTTCCAAAGCCTGGAACTTAAGCCTGGAGGCCACGTTGGCTTTGGAGGCAATCAGAGGGGAAAGATAATTGGCTCTGGAACTGTAGGTAATGGAAATCTTCCCTCTATTAATAATGTTCTGCTAGTAGATGGATTGATGCATAATCTGTTATCCATAAGTCAATTAAGTGATAACGGTTATGATATAATCTTTAATCAAAAATCATGTAAAGCTGTTAGTCAGAAATATGGGACTATCTTGTTTAATGGTAAGAGGAAAAACAACATTTACAAAATCAAACTTTCTGAACTAAAGAGTCAGAATGTAAAATGTCTTCTGTCTGTTAACAACGAGCAGTGGATCTGGCACAGAAGATTGGGGCATGTTAGTATGAGAAGAATATCTCAGATTAACAAACTCAATCTGGTCAGAGGACTTCCTAATTTGAATTTCAATTCAGATGCTCTGTGTGAAGCATGTCAGAAAGACAAATTTGCAAAACCTTCCTTTAAATCCAAAAATGTTGTTTCTACCTCTAAGCCATTAGAACTTCTGCACATTGACTTATTTGGACCAGTTAAAATTGCTTCAGTTAGTGGTAAGAAGTATGGGTTAGTAATCGTAGATGACTATAGCAGATGGACATGGGTAAAGTTCTTAAGACACAAGGACGAGTCACACTCTGTGTTTGTTACCTTCTGTAACCAAGTTCAGAATGAAAAAGATCTTAGAATCGTTAAAGTCAGAAGTGATCATGGTGGAGAATTTGAAAATAAAGATTTTGAGTCATTCTTTAATGACAGAGGCATTCTGCATGATTTCTCTTGTCCTAGAACTCCCCAACAAAATGGAGTTGTAGAACGAAAGAACAGAACATTGCAAGAAATGGCCAGAACCATGATCAATGAGACAAACGTTGCTAAGACTTTCTGGGCAGAGGCAATAAACACAGCGTGCTACATTCAGAATAGAATCTCAATAAGACCTATTCTGGAAAAGACTCCATATGAATTGTGGAAGAACAGAAAGCCCAACATTTCATATTTTCATCCTTTTGGATGTACTTGCTTTATATTAAATACAAAGAATTATTTGAACAAGTTTGACTCTAAGGCACAGAAGTGTATTATGTTAGGATACTCTGAACGCTCAAAAGGGTACAGAGTATACAATACAGAAACACAGATTGTGGAAGAATCAATCAGTGTTCGTTTTGATGATAAGCTTGACTCTGAAAAGTCAAAGCAGAATGAAATTTTTGCAGGTATAGAAATTGAATTTGCAGGTTCTGAAGACAAGTCATCAGAAGCTCTCAACACAGACATTCCTTCAACGTCTGAAAGGAGCACTGCTAGAAATCCTACAACAGCTGCTGATCAACCTCAGAAGAGATTACCCAGAAGCAGCTTGGATCACCCAGAAGAGACTATCCTAGGAAGAAAGGAAGATCCAATCAGAACAAGAGCAAGCTTCAAAAACTCTGAAGAAACACTTATGGGACTTGTGTCTCTGATTGAACCGTCTTCTATTGATGAAGCACTTCTGGATAATGACTGGATTCTGGCAATGCAAGAAGAGCTGAATCAATTCACCAGAAACGACGTATGGGATCTCGTTCCCAGACCAAAAGGATTCAACGTCATTGGAACAAGATGGGTGTTCAGAAACAAGCTAAATGAACAAGGTGAAGTCGTCAGAAACAAGGCACGACTGGTTGCACAAGGTTATAGTCAGCAAGAGGGGATAGACTATACAGAAACCTTTGCCCCAGTCGCCAGGTTAGAATCTATCAGACTTTTAATTTCATTTGCTGTTAATAGAGGCATCACTCTGTATCAGATGGATGTCAAAAGTGCATTCTTAAATGGTTATATAGAAGAAGAAGTTTATGTTCACCAACCCCCAGGTTTTGAAAATACAAAACATCCAGAACATGTTTTCAAACTAAAGAAGTCACTGTATGGTCTGAAACAAGCTCCCAGAGCTTGGTATGAAAGGCTAAGTAACTTTCTGCTTGAAAATGAATTCACCAGAGGGAAAGTGGACACTACTCTATTCTGTAAAACAGTTAAGAGTGACATCTTAGTCTGTCAAATCTATGTTGATGATATCATTTTTGGTTCTACTAATCCTTCTCTTGGAAGAAAATTTGCTAAGTGTATGCAGGCAGAATTTGAGATGAGCCTCATGGGGGAACTGAAATTCTTTCTGGGAATTCAGATCAATCAAACTCCAGAAGGAACTTACATTCATCAGAGCAAATACATCAGAGATCTTCTGAAGAAATTTGACCTGTCAGAATGTAAGCCATCAAAGATTCCAATGCATCCCACGTGCATTCTGGAAAGAGAAGAGGTAAGCAAAAATGTAGAATAGAAAGTCTACAGAGGTATGATTGGTTCTCTCCTCTGTCTGACTGCTTCAAGACCTGACATACTATTCAGTGTTTGTATCTGTGCTAGATTCCAATCAGATCCTAGAGAATCTCACTTAACAGCTGTTAAGCGAATTTTCAAGTATCTGAAAGGTACTACTAATCTGGGTTTGTTTTATAGAAAATCTAGTGATTACAGCTTAGTAGGCTACTGTGATGCTGATTTTGCTGGAGACAGAGTGGAACGTAAAAGTACTTCTGGAAGCTGCCAGTTTCTGGGAGAAAATCTGATCTCTTGGTCCAGCAAAAGGCAATCAACAATTGCTCTGTCAACAGCAGAAGCTGAGTACATAGCAGCAGCAGGATGTAGCACACAAATGCTCTGGATGAAAAGTCAGCTTGAAGACTTCCAGATTTTTGAGAGTAACATTCCTATACTTTGTGATAATACTTCTGCTATTTGCTTAAGTAAGAATCCTATTTTACATTCTAGAGCTAAGCATATAGAAATAAAACATCACTTCATTAGGGACTATATTCAGAAAGGTATTTTGAACTTAAAATTTATAGATACAGACCATCAATGGGCTGATATCTTTACTAAACCCCTTTCAGAAGATAGGTTTAATTTCATTCTGAAACATCTCAGCATGAAAGTGTGTCCAGAGTGAAAATGTTTTAATTCCATATATTTACTTTCAGAATGTAATTATTTTACTGGGAACTTCTGATCAATCTTCCTTCAGAAAGATAGAACATGCAGATTGTATCAGATGCAAGTCTAAAGATCTGAGAGTCTAAGCTCAAAGACAGACGTGCTGATCACTACATCAAACAAGTGTCATCCAATCATCAGCATATCTCTGAAGCAGAACGCGTGCACGTTTCTGAGAAGGCAAAGCGCTGATTGGGTGCATTGAGACACATGTCTGGTAACCGTTTTTAAGTATCTTTCTCAAATCCCCCAAAATCAGCAAGCATTTAATGAAAAGTAGTCATACATTTTAAATGGCAATCATGATTTTTCTCTCTCTTAAAAACGTTTATCTTTTCAAAATAATTTTGAAAACTCTATTTAAGCACATTAATCTCACATTCTTATTCTTTACGCTTTCTCACTAATACTCAAGCATTTTCTGCATATTTCTGAGTTCATCTCTTGAAAACCTTTTTCATCAGTTCATTCTCAAAAAAAACCCTTTTAGTGTGAACATGGCAACCTCCAGTAGCGTTTCTGCAGGTAATCAGAAGAAAGCATCATCTGAGCAATATCAAGTGCCACTCAGAACTCTCCTCACTCCGGTGAAGAACCTTGAAGTGCTTTCTGAGTTAATCATTGATTTTGAAAGCTTGAAGGAAAATGGTTTTGACCTAACTGAAGAAGTTAGGGCTCAAAAGTGGGAAAGGTATTTCGATAGGTTGGTTGGACCAACATTCCCAGCGCTGGTCAAGGAATTTTGGATTCACGCCAAGGTTTCAAAACATCTAGTCATCTCCTCTGTTATGGGAAAGAAGATTGTGATTTCTGAAGATCTCATTGCAAGGCTAATCGGTCAAAGTGGTGGTGGCGTCCGTTGTGTGGACATGGCTGAAAGATGTGCTGATATAGGTGTGGTAGCTAAAAGGATTTTCACTCTTGGGATGCCCAGCAGCAAGATTAAAGATCTGAAGGATCATTGCAGAGTATGGGCTAAGATTGTTCTGGGGTGCTTCAACCACAGGAAACCAACAAGTTCTCTTGATTATATAAATGTGGATCAGCAGTTTCTGATCTACTTTATTGATCAGAAGATAAAGATCAATCTGGCTCACTTCCTGTTCAACCATCTCAAAACCAGTGTGAAAGAAACAAGGGAAGAAGAAAGAACCAAGAGGGACTGGATACCTTTTGGAAGGTTGATATCAGATATTCTGACAGAGAATAGACTGATTGAGCATCTGATAGAAGCTCAAGAGCTGAGCACTATTGAACCAACAATTGGAAAACCTCTGAACGCAAAGAATCTGAAAAAGATGAAGCTGATAGAGAACATTCAGAAGGAACCCAGAGCTACTTCCACTGCTGATATCTCCAGCAGAAGAGTGCCTCTGAGTGATTTTCCGTTATTCTCTGAAACTGAATCCAAACCAGAGATGTTTCTTAAGTACCCAGATGCGTACAAGGCAGATGATACAGATCCAAAGCTGAATATCAGAGATCTGCGTCAACCCCAACCAGAAGTGACTCTGAAGAAGACAAAGAAGAGGAAAGCGCCATCAGAAGGATCATCTCAGCAGACTCCAAAGAAAAGAGGTATTTCATCTGCTGCCCCTATTTCAAATTCTTTTACTATTCCAACATCTATCCCTCCTCAAACCTCTCATAGAATATCAATTCCCATCCCTACCATTGATGAAACCATACAAGAAGAAGACCCTTCTGAGGCATTAAAACTCAGAAGACCTAGAACCAAACACCCCAAACAACTAACAATTTCAACAACAACAGCACTTGACCAAGTGCTGGCTGATATTGAGCGTCAACATGCCCCTGCTCAACCAAACTCTGAACCACAAAATGTTCCTCCTCCACAACCAGAACAACAACAACAACCAGAACCACAACAACAACAACCACTCTCAGAAGAACCTCTGATCCCTGAGCAATCAGAGATTCCACCTCCCTCTCCCCAATCAGAAATAAATCCACCTTCACCACAAACAGAGTTTCACCACTCTGAAACTCCTTCCCCTCATCAATCTGACCCTCACTCACCTCAACCATCACCGCTGGCAATTCAGTTGCCATGTGGAACCACTGTTGTCATGCCCCAGTTACCACCCTCATCAGAATCGACACCACCAAATACTCCCAAAACACCACCCACTCCAATCGAAATATCTGACTCTGATACCCCTTCTCCAAAACAAACAGCCTCTCAGAAAACCTCTGAAAACCCCAGCAGGACTTTCATTGACTTAACCAGTCTTGACCGTCTTGCTGATCTAAAACACAAAATTGCCATCCCAAAACCAAAGCAACCAGATGTTGGCTCTGGTATTTTGAATTTTGAAACAGGTGTGCTGCAATGGATTGCTTCTTTGAAGCAAGTCTGTCCTGGGATGATTGACCCAGCTGCTTCTGATTAGCTCTGGTCACAGTTCAGACTTTGGGTACGTGCTGAAGCCCTCAAGTTGCAGGATATCAACTATGAGCAGGCACAACAAAATTTCAGCAAGCTTCTGAATGAAGTTGGAAGTATGCTTCTGAAAGAGGACGTGCTCCCTCTGGACAGTGAACCTTGGTCTGAGAAACAGCAAGCTGCAAAGGTGCAACCATCAGTAGAAGACAAGACCATTCAGGCTGAAAGTCAAACAGAGGATGTTGCTGAAAGTTCTGAGAAGCCTCCTCCTTCTGATGCTTCTCAAGCTGCCTTGGACAGGCAGACTCTGGAAGAACTAAGGCTGAATGACATGCGTCTGCAGCAGCGGATGGATGAAAATGATCAGAAGATGAAAGAGAGAATGGATGTGCAGGACAGCAAGATTGACACTGTTGTCAGCATGGTGCATAAGCAGAATGAGACTTCTGAAAAGATTCAAGCCATGCTGGAGAGCCTGTTCACACGCTTGCCTCCTCAACCTTAATCTTTTTCATACATGACCTTTTTTATGTTTTCCCTGATTTTCTGATGTACTGTTTGATTATGTTTTGTAATATTTTCTCGTTTTGACTCTGAACTATCTTAATATGATTAGTTTTTCTGATCTTAATTGTTTTAGCACATCACCAACACTTTTTGATTGCTGACAAAAAGGGGGAGAACAAGAATGATATTTAAATCAATAACGGGCTAACTAGACAGAAATTCTCAAACATTCTAACTCTATTACTTGAAATGTTTTTTTTCTGTTGTGTTTAAAGTCTACAGGCACAAGGAAGCTCCTGGACACTCTGAAGACTAGAAGCTCTGATCAATATGAGGTTGCTCTGATCAATATGAAGTTCTGATCCAAAGCAAAGCTCTGACAAGAAAAGCTCTGAAGCTCTGCTCTGACATAAAGCTTCTGATAAGTCAAAGACTCTGATACTCTGATGTTCAAAGTAAGGCAAAAAGATCTGATCCTGAAGAACGCGTATAATCAAAGGGAAGTAATAAACTCAGGGGGAGTATTTCCTTACTCCTTATTCTTTTACTTCTTATTCTGATACATATTCCAGATACCTTTTCACGTTATTTTCATTTAAAATATCTAGTTTTTGTCATCATCAAAAAGGGGGAGATTGTTAGAACAATGTTTGAATCTACTACCCTATATTTAAGTTTTGATGATAACAAAGTGAAAAGATATAGTATTTATAAGTGTCATGAATGAACTATCTGCTGCCTAAAATTATTATGTTCTGACTTGCAGATACGCTGATTGAAATAAGCAAGATCACATCTATTCAGCATCAGAACTTGATTTCAGACACCAGCATCAGAAGTTGCTACATCAGAACTTCAAAATCAGATGATCAACTCACGTACATGCTGAAGCCTGATGAACAAGACTGCGCTTAATACTCTGATACAGAAACACAATAGTTCATCAGCAGCGAAGCAGAATCAGAATGAGCCAAGCCAGAACTTGCATTAAGTAAGCAACGGTACTGTGCATTGAAAGCAAATTAATTCCAACGGCTTCATTCCAGACAAGATCTGCTCAATAAGGAAAGTTTGTTATTAGCATTGAATCAAGAATATTGCATCCAACGTTCATCATCTCAATGCTATATAAACAAGGCTTTGAAGATTGAAATGGTTAATGCTCTCCAAAATCTCTACACACACAAAAGCTGAACCATAATCTTCGTTCTACCAGTTTTGCTAAACCATACACTCTGATATTCCATTACTGTTTAGCAATCTAGTTTCTAAGCTTCATTTTGTGTATACATCACAGTTGTGATACAGTTTTGTAGAAAACATCCACACACATAGTTTTATCTCTTTGTAAGAAAGTGTTACCTTGACAAACCGGGTTGTGGTTTGAATCAAGAAGGCTTTAGCAGTTGTTAAAGCAGTCTGTAATATTCAGTTGAATATAGTGGATTAAGACCTCGTTGGAGAGAGGCGAAATCACCTTGACGGGTGGACTGGAGTAGTTTGAGATCAAACGAACCAGGATAAAAATATCTTGTCAATTGCTTTAGATTTCAGTTTTACAATTCAACCCCCCCTTCTTGTGTTTTTCACCCCTTCACGGTCGTCTTCTCTAGTGATGTGTTTCTTGGTAACCTGAAAAATAACACACATTTAAAGCCTAAAAGGACCCTTCCCTCCTAATTCAGGCCCTGGGAGTTCAATGGAGACATTAGTTTTTGGATAAAACATGTTGTAACAAGAGATATGGCCAAAATAAAGGGAATCAGTGCAAATATGGTGATGCGTGATTCCGGCGGCATGGGACTCATGTGATGGTCCAATCTTGCACTAATACATCTCAAAAACACATTAATAAGGATAGATTTGATCACAACATAAAGAAAACAAAAATACAAATTTTATGAAATAATGGAAAAATGATGATGCATGCAGTGTGTTTCGAGCCCTCTGGATCATCGAGGATGATCCATTCTTATCCTACTGTGCTTCAGGAAGTGAATTGAAAGGTTAGTTTGCCTTGAGAGTGGCTGCAATTAGGGTTTACAAGTTTCCCTAGTTCTTTGTTATTTTTGGAATTTTGGAGAAGTGTTTTTGTGCAAGGGTTCGTATGCTTGATGTCTGAATGAAAAAGAATATATAATGGAGAATTAGGTCAAAAGATTGTGGGCTTGGACCTTGTAAGAAAAGCCTTGACTTTTATCTTATTTAATTTAAATTTCAAATAAATCAAAATCATTAGAATAAAAAGGTCAAAGGGTGCATGAAGTAGTTCAGAGGTTCATAATGGAGTATATAACTCACACGGACCTTGAAAAAATAGCCCATTAGCCCAAAAATCCAAGTTTGATCACTTTTGGTTTCATGCATTTGCTCAATATTTCCCAACTTGAACTAATCATAATTCTCTCAATTTTTATCATATGAAGGTGATCTTGGACTTTTTGGAAAGCCCGAGATATCCTCTACAATCTCTATTTTTATCATTTTACATTTGAATAATTTATCTTGATGTAAGTTTCCTTGACAAAAAGTGTCTTTTTGTTGACTTTTAAAATGACCTATAATGTATTGACCCATATCTCTCAAATGAAGCATTTTTTGGACTTGAGCTTAGAGAGACAAAGTTGTAGAGAATTGAATTTCCTTCAGAATGAACTTGGTTGAGGAAAACCTGATGAAGCATGTGAAAGTTTTTCTTGGTCAAAGTTCAGTTCACTTCTCCTTAAGAAAATCCTAATTTGGAAACTTTTAACTTTTGATGAATTGAGAGTTTTCTTAATGAATCATGATCAACCCTTGATCAAATGATGAATATGACTTTAAAATCTTGATGTTGACCAAAAATATTGAGGTTTGACTGTATGTTGACCATAGTTGACTTTTTGTCCAATACAATTGATTTTCAGTCATCTAAGCAATTGACTAAGAAAACTTGTGATGAAAGGCTTAAAACTTGTCATGAGTATTCTTGGAGACTTATGAGAAACCATGAAATCCACTTGAGCCATTATAAACCAAATATTACTTATGAAAAATGAAACTTTGGTTGTAAATCCATTGCTTAGGAGGAGATTTTATCTGATCAGTTCTTGGGAAACCTTGAGCAAAAGAAGAACCTAGGAGAATGTCTTGAATAAAAATGGGAGGGAAAAATTTGGGGTACAATAATGATGATCTGGTACAGGTGCACGCCATATTTTGTCACATGGATGGCCAGAAGGTACATCATTGTGGGTCTTGTCAAATCTGATGTAAGGATTCCTATGGTTGCTCTGTTGTAAGAAGAGGTGTTCAATTGTTGTTAGGTAAAGGTATTATCAGAGTCAGAAAAAACATAGATGATTATAATGGAGTTAATATGATTGAAGACTACCCTATTGAGGCCTTGTATGATGATGAGTGTGTTTCTGCTGATGAATTATTTTCCTCTCATGAAAGTATGTTTAATGACAATTCTATGATTCCTGACTATTCTGAAGAAGCAAGGGTGAATGTCATTGTGCCATATTTTGGTGTTCCCGCTCCTGTAAAGATTACATATCACATCAAACATGTTATTTCTCCTAAAGTTATTTATCTGCCTGGTTATATACCATATGAATCAGATAAAGTTGTGCCTTATAAGTACAACGCAACTATCTTGGAAGATGGTGTGGAAATTCCTATCCAACCTTTGTCCCATATTGAGAATATTGCTGAAGCTAGTCGGATAACTCATAATGGTTGTGTCTTTGCCCCTACCTTTCAAGGAAATGTTAATTCTGATAAGAAGGTTGTTGAGAATGTTGAACCTAAGAAAGTGGTAAAAGAATCTAGTGGCTTCCACCTTGGAAAAGGATGTTCATGATCTGTTGAAAATCATCAAGATGAGTGATTACAAGATTGTGGATCATTTGTTGCAAACTCCATCTAAGATTTCCATTTTGGCCTTGTTAACGAACTCCTCTGCTCATCGGGAATCTTTGATGAGGGTGTTGGATAAGGATTTTGTTGAAAGAGATGTGTCTCTAGATCAGTTCAATAGTGTTGTGGGGAATATTACATCTTGTAAGAATCTGAGTTTTTGTGATGAGGAATTTCCTGATGAAGGGAGAAACCAAAACCTGGCACTGCATATATCTATGAATTATAAGACTCTTTGTTCAATGTTCTAATAGACAATGGATCTGCTTTGAATGTCATACCAAGAAGCACTCTCATAAAGCTCAAATATCGGGGAACTCCTATGCGCCCTAGTGGAATTATAGTAAAAGCTTTTGATGGTTTGAGAAAATTTGTCATTAGAGAGGTGGATTTACCTATTCACATAGGTCCGCACTTATTCAAAATCACCTTTCAAGTTAGGGATATTGTCCCAGCCTATAAATGTTTATTGGGACGACCATGGATCCATGAAGTAGGAGCTGTTACTTCAACCTTGCATTAGAAGCTAAAATTTGTCCGTGAAGGAAAGGTAGTTATTATGAATGGTGAGCAAGCTCTATTGATATCTGATTTGTCTTCCTTTAGCACTGTAGAAGCTGAAAAAGCCATTGTTGGAACTCAATTCCAAGCTTTGTTTATTGATAATATAAGGAAGAATGAATATTTTATCACCTCGTTTAAGGATGTACAGTAGGTAGTGCAGAAGAGTCCTAGCAAGGTATGGCGATAGGTTATTAATCCACCTATGAACATGAATGAGACTGGTTTGAGTTTCTCCATGAAGAATGAAGTTGTGAAGCCAAATTCTGCTTTGAGTAAATAGCAAGACATCTTTCACAGTGCAGGATATCAACATCCGACTACTCCAAAGATCAATGTTGTTCTCAAAGATGAGCCATAGCAAGAGATGCCAAACTCCGTGACACGTGGAGTCAGAATCTAGAATTGGGTCATTGTTGATGTTCCTTCTTGCATTCACATTTCAAAGTAATTTTTTTTGTCTTTTCAAAAGTCTTTCACTATGCCCAAGGTGAAAGTAATGATGTTGTATGGGTGTGTCTATTATATTGATTTTTAAGATCATTAATAAAAGTTGTTTTTTGATTTCTAAATTGTGTCTTTATTTTCTTTTTTTTTTTCGAAAATGGTAATCAGAAGAAAAAAAACCTTTCGAAATAAATAATAATTATAAATAAATATGCATCATCACTTGTTACATGTGTCAGTTTCTAAAATCAATCATAAATCATATGTGCAGATTAACTAAAAAACCTGTTGAATGCAATGACCCTACACCCTCTCCCAACTTTGAATATCCTATGTATGTGGCTGAAGAAGAAGAATATGATGAAATCCCAGAAGAGGTTTCACGGTTGCTCGAGCGCGAGGAAAATACCATTCAGCCGTATAAAGAGCCGTTAGAGACGATTAACTTGGGTTCAGAGGAAAATCCAAAAGAAGTTAAGATTGGGGCACTGCTTCATCTCGATATGAAGAGAAGGTTGATTGGGTTGGTGAAAGAGTATGTGGATATATTTGCTTGGTCTTACCAAGACATGCTTGGTTTGGACATTGATATCATGGAACATTATTTGTTATTAAAGCCAGAATGTTCACCAATCAAGCAGAAGTTGCAAAGAACTCATCCTGACATGGCAATGAAGATTAAAGAAGAGGTTTTAAAGAAGATTGATGTTGGTTTTCTTGTAACATCAGTGTACCCTCAGTGGATTGCCAATATTGTTCCAGTACCAAAGAAAGACGGAAAAGTCTGCATGTGCTTTGATTATAGAGATTTAAATAAAGCAAGTCTGAAAGATGATTTCCCATTGCCCCATATTGATATGTTGGTTGACAATACATTAAAATTCAAAGTGTTCTCGTTCATGGATGAATTTTCCGGATACAATCAAATTAGGATGCTCTTGAGGACATGGAAAAATCAACGTTTATCACATCCTGTGGAACATTCTGTTATAGAGTGATGCCTTTCGGGTTGAAGAACACTGGTGCTATGTACCAGAGGGCTATGACAACCCTGTTGCATGATCTGATGCATAAGGAAATCGAAGTATATGTTGATGATATGATCGCCAAATCTCATACTAAGGAAGGGCATATGGAAGACTTGTTGAAATTGTTTCACCATTTGAGGAAGTACCGTCTCCGCTTGAATCTAAATAAGTGTACTTTTGGTGTTCATTCAGGAAAGTTGCTAGGTTTCATTCTCAGCCAAAGAGGAATTGAAGTTGATCCTAATAATTTAAGGAAATTCAAGAAATGCCTGCACCGAGAACTGAAAAGGAAGTTAGAGGCTTCCTTGGACGTTTGAATTACATTTCCAGATTTATTTCCCATATGACTGCAACATGTGAACCAATCTTCAAGCAATTAAAGAAAGATCAAGGTTGTGTATGGACGAATGATTTCCAAAGGGCATTTGAAAGCATTAAAGAGTATCTTCTTGAGCCTCTTATCTTGCTCCCTCCTGTTGAAGGAAGACCATTGATTATGTATGTGATTGTGTTGGGTAACTCCATGGGCTGTATTATAGAACAACAAGATGAAATAGGAAGAAAAGAATATGCCATTTATTATTTGAGCAAGAAATTCACTGATTGAAAGTCATGGTATTCTATGCTATAAAAAACATGTTGTGCTTTGGCTTGGGTGGCAAAGCGACTGCGGAAATATATGTTGAATCATAGTACTTGGTTGATTTTCAAAATGGATCCAATTAAGTATACTTTTAAAAAGCCTGCTCTTACTGGAAGAATTTCCCGTTGGCAGATGATGTTGTCTAAATATGATATTGAATACTGTACTCATATGGCTATTCAAGGCAGTGTGTTGGCAGAGTACTTTGCTCACTAAGTAGTTGATGATTGTCAGTCTGTTAAGTATGATTTCCCTGATGAGGATAAGATGTATTTGAAAGTAAAATATTGTGATGAACCTTTTCCTAAGGAAGTGCTTGATCCTGAATCCCAATGGGGTATGGTGTTTGATGGAGTTGTAAATGCTTACGAAAAATAAATTGGTATTGTGATTATCACTCCCTATGGGTCACATATCCCTTTTACTGCAAGGTTGACATTTGAATGTACCAATAACATGGCAGTGTATGAAGCCTTTATCATGGGTCTTGAAGAGGCTATAGATCTCAAAATCAAAATTCTTGATGTATATGGTGATTCAGCTTTGGTAATAAATCAGATCAAATGAGAATAGGAGACTCGTTGCATTGACTTGATTCCCTATAAAGACTATGCAAGAAGATTATTACCTTTATTCAATAAAGTTAACTCCCATCATATTCTTAGAGATGAGAATTAGATGGAAGATGCTTTAGCCACTTTGGCTTCCATGTATCAAGTGAATGCTTGGAATAATGTACCCCATGTTACAGTTCAACGTCTTGATAGACCAGCTCATGTGTTTGCTACAAAGGGGGCGTCAGATGAAAAACCTTGGTATTATGATATCAAGCACTTTATCTAGACTCAGGAATATTTGGTTGGTGCGTCAAACAAAGATAGAAAGATATTGAGAAGGTTGGCATGTAGCTTTTTCCTTAATGAAGATGTGTTATACAAGAGAAATTATGACATGGTCTTACTCAGATGCATGGATAGACATGAAGGAGACAGGTTGATGCATGAGATCCATGAAGGTTCCTTTGGTACCCAAGCTAATAGACATTAGATGACAAAGAAGATGCTTAGGGTAGGTTACTATTGGCTGACAGTGGAATCTAACTATTACAAATTTGTAAAGAAGTTCCATAAATGTCAGATTTATGCTGACAAGATTCATCTGCCTCCAACGCTTCTCAATGTTATTTATTCCCGTGGCCTTTTTCTATGTGGGGCATTGACATGATTGGAATTATTGAACCCAAGGCATCGAATGGACATCATTTCATCTTAGTGGCAATTGATTATGTCACTAAGTGGGTGGAAGCAACTTCTTAAGCTAATGTCACCAAGCAGGTGGTAGTATGCTTTATCAATAATAATCTTATATGCCAGTATACTGTGCCAAGTAGGATTATCACTGATAACGACTCAAATTTGAATAATAAGATGATGACATAACTTTGTGAAGAATTCAAGATTGTCTATCACAACTCGTCTCCTTACAAGCCTAAGATGAATGGGGTTGTTGAGGCTTCTAATAAAAACATTAAGAAGATTATCCAGAAGATGGTTGTTACCTATAAGGATTGGCATGAGATGCTCCCTTTTTCTTTGCATGGGTATCTTACATTTGTCCACACTTCAACAGGGGCAACCCCGTTCTCTCTTGTGTATGGTATGGAATCAGTGCTTCTCGTTGAGGTTGAGATTCCCTCTTTACGTGTAATAATGGAAAGCAAGTTGTCAGAGGTTGAATGGGTCCATAATAGGTTTGACCAGTTGAATTTAATTAAAGAAAAGAGAATGACAGTCTTGTGTCATGGTCAGTTTTATGGGAAAATAATGAAGAAAGCTTTTGATAAGAAGGTCAAGCCTCGTGAATTCAGAGAAGAAGACCTCGTGTTCATAAAGATCATGTTTTTTAACGCTGACTCTAGCGGAAAGTGGACTCCCAATTATGAATGCCCATATGTTGTCAAGAAAGCCTTCTTTGGAGGTACATTGATTCTTAAAACTATGGATGGTGAGGATTACCCACGGCCTACGAATGTTGATGCAGTTAAGAAATGCTTCGCCTAAATAAATAAAAGAACAGCTCGCTGAGCTGAAAACCTGAAAGAGAAGCTTAGGCAAGAAAGAGTGTCTCGGTAGACTGAAAACACGAAAGGGAGGTCTAGAAAAAAGTTAGAGACATAAACAAAATAAATTTTCCTGGTAAGTTTAAAACCCGCAAGGGCAACCTAGGCAAAAGTTAGGGATTTCCTGGCAAGTAACTACGTCAGACAACACTTGATCATTGAAGCAAAAATCTTCTCAAATTCTCATGACACTTTAACTGAAGCCTACGCTCAGGAGTTAAAAGTTGTTAGGGAGAATAGTGGTTGTCATATTTCATTGTACCTTTTCCATTGTATTTACCATTTTCCAAAACTCCATAATCATCTATGGAGTCACGCCATTTACGGACTACCATTCTATTAATAAAGTTTGAGCCTTTATCCAATTCTTTGTAGTTCTTATTTTTATTTTGTTTATAAAAATTTCATTTATTGTTGATAGTAAGTTTCAAAACAAAAAGACTTAATAATAAAAACACGTTTTTGAAAAGAATTTGCAAATTACTTTTTACTTCAATTTTGTGATTCAAGCGGGACAAAAGCAGTGGTTCCAAGGATGAACAAACTCTGAAGTTTTGAAAAGATTCCCCATGAGGTGTCCCGGGTTACTCTTACTGGTATATGCATATTCCACTTGTGTTTGATGGATTTCACGCTAATTGAGACGTGATGTGGTGTTAGGTTTATGATCCCATATTCCCCAGTTTGGTCTTGATGCAAATTTCTCTAGCTGAGTGTGATTCTTTCCCCCCAAATGGTTGGTGATCAACCGGGGATTATAATGTTTTGAAGCCTTTGCTCATTTGTTGGATTCTTTCTCCCCTTTGTGTTGATGTAGAATCTCTTGCAGAGCCTTGCTCTCTCCAATTATGACATTGTGGTTGTTGTGTGCTCCCCAAGTAGCCAGACAAGAGCAATATATTTTCTAATAAGTGTTGAGACACTAGTCAACTTTTTGGGTTTTCTTTAACCAAGTGTTGCATTTGATTTAAAATCCCTATAATTTTGATTTTTTGTTGTGATATTAAATTCTTTATTCCCCATACAAAGTGAAGATGATGCTTCCCTCTAAAGTTGTTATCCTTATGAAGTTTCGTATATTCTCCCCATAGAAGTTTGTGCAACCACTACCCTTGATATTGAATAATTTATTTAGGCTCCCCTCGACGTGCATGGTTTCATTTTCCTTAGTGAAGTCAGTACCGTATCCCCAGTTGAAGTCTAGATGGTGTGGCATTGTCTTCCCTAGCGAAGTCTGCATGATATTCCCCAGTGAAGTCTGGAGGAGGGTGTTATATCCCTGTAACTATTTTGGTTTATTGCTATCATATTTTGCTTTGATTATTTTTCAAACCATGTTTCTACCCAGTGAAGTTAAGCCTTGAAGTAGGACTTTGTTTCCTTAATTGGTGCTTACTCTCTTGTGGAATTTTTTCATCCTGGATGTGAGTTAGCCGAGTGTTATCCTTACCCGAGTTGATTTTGTCTGGTTGACCTCGGTGCAGTATGTTTGTTTTGTCAGCATATACATGATAGCATTCACACACTCATGCATACATCATGCAAAACTGAATTAAAATTCATTGCTCATTTGCATTCATGGATGTTTTTGTTGGCATATTATCCTCTTTGCAAAGTTATATTATCCTATCTCCAATAAAGTGTCAACCTTAAGCAGAAAGTGTATATTTCCCCACTGATTTATCCCTTGTGGAAGAATTATGCTTTAGCCTTCCTGCCCAGCTCATTATCTGGATGGAACTTGGTCCCCATTTTAGTTTATTCCTCATTGAATTGTGTTTTGGTTGACTATTTAATACATGTTTATTCTTGGTTTTAATTTTTGGTCCCGACAGCATTAATGTTTTGATCTCTATAGGCTGTGAATCCTAAATTGAGAATGTGCATTTATTTTGCACATGAATACTTTACCACCTCAGCGGGAATGTGTTGGTATTTCCCTCACGATGTCATAAGCTCATACCCCACCAGTGTTATCGCAAGCCTTTTTGTAAAACAAGTGGTAGGCTCTTTATTTGAGTAGTATATACTTCCCCAGTAAGTCTTTTAATTCCAAAGATGTTTTTACTCCGATGAATGGTAGTCTCTATGTTATAGGATATAGTTTGTTGTTGAGTTTTGCTTTACTCTGATGATAAAGACAGTTTGTTGAAAGATTCTTACAGCAATTTGTTACCCTTCTCGAGTGATATCTTGATTAAAGAAGAAGTTAAGACTTGTTCTATGTGGAATACTAGAATTTTGGGAAACTTGTTATTGTTCTATGTTTTTTTTACCTTCATCCTTGAGTTGATAGTTCAACGTCATTCATAGTCAGCATTTATCTCTTTCTCCTCATTGGACTTTACCCCAATAGAGTTGAGCTTTCCCATCCATAAGTGTTGATGTCAAACTTTTGTTCTCAGCCATAAGTGTTGATTTCAACCCTTTGTTCCCATCCATCGGTGTAGATGTCAAACTTTTGTTCCCATCCATAAGTGTTGATGTCAACCATTTGTTCCCAACCATAAGTGTTGATGTCAACCCTTTATTCCCAGCCATCAATGATGATGTCAAACTTTTGTTCCCAACCATAAGTGCTGATGACAACCCTTTGTTCCCAGCCATCAGTGTTGATGTAAAACTTTTGTTCTCAACCATAAGTGATGATGTCAACCCTTTTTTCCTAGCCATCATTGTTGATGTCAACCCTTTGTTCCCAGCCATCGGTGCTAATGTCAAACTTTTGTTCCCAGCCATCAGTGTTGCTGTCAAACTTTTGTTCCCAGTCATAACTGCTTATATCAACCTTTGTTCCCAGCCATAATTATTGATGTCAACCCTTTGTTCCCAGCCATAAGTGTTGATGTCAACCCTTTATTCTCAGCCTTCAATGTCGATGTCAAACTTTTATCCCCAATCATAAGTGTGGATGTCAACCCTTTGTTCTCAGCCATAAGTGCTTATGTCAACCCTTTGTTCCCAACCATCAATGCTGATGTCAAACTTTTGTTCCTAGCCATAAGTGATGATGTCAACCCTTTGTTCCCATCCATCACTTTCGATGTCAAACTTTTGTTCCCATCCACAACTGCTGATGTCAACCCTTTCTTCCCAGCCATCAGTGTTGATGTCAAACTTTTATTCCCAGCCATAAGTGCATATGTCAACCCTTTGTTCCCAACTATAAGTGTTGATGTCAACCCTTTATTCCCAGCCATAATTTTTTATGTCAAACTTTTATTCCCAGACATAAGCATTGATGTTAATCCTTTGTTTCCAGACATATGTACTGATGTCAATCATATACCTCAATATTGGTGTTTACTACCATCTCTGAGTTGGTATTATCTTTTCGTTTCTATTTGTATCCTTCAGGTTGGTAATTTTCGATCCCCTGTGGGTCGATGTTACTCTCTTTTCTCTATCTCTTCTATGGGTGGATAGTTCACAGTTATCTATCAGTTGATATTACGCATTGCTTTCTCCTCATTTATTGAGTTGATGATACTTTGTCTCCTCTTTGGATTGTACCCCATTAGAGTTGAGTTTTCTTTTCCCCAACAGAGTTGGTTTTCTTCCAATGTAGTTGAGTTTCTTGCCTCTGGTCGAGCCGGTAATCCTTTCTTAATGGTTACCTCCTTGTTAGTTTGTTGCTTGCATTATTAAGAGTTTTCGTTGTTGAAATGTTATTATGCATTTGGTTTCTTTGATCATGATTTTGGCTTTACCTGTTTATAGCCATCCCCATAGTCGTGTTGTTCCCCATCGATTTATTTTCCTTGTTGAACTCTCTTTTTGGTCAGATGGTTTTATTTTCTGCTTCCCTGGTGATGTTCTGTGTCACCTATGGAGTTGGTCATTTGCATCTATAATCATAAGCATTGCATGGAATCTTAGGGACAAAAAGGGTTTGTTTTGAATTTAAGTATCTTTAATTGCGTCGAGACAAAGATGTTAACCTTCGTATCTCCGGATAGAATACACTTAAATAAGGGCATCTGTTATACCCTAATTTTTCCCTAAGATCTCTAATTGTCTCATATTTTTAATACATCAAGATCACACATTAGGGTTGGTTCTCCCTTCTACTTCATCCTATCTTTAAGTTTTCTCTTGAGGGATCACCAAGCACCTTGAATTGTGTATCTTGTACATGTGTTTTTAGGTGGATTAAATAACATCAAAATATGTATATATGTTTCTTTGAATGTTCATATTGTAGGTGATGACACAATTGCATCCATCTCACCATCTAACCTAGGATTTTAGGGTTGGTCCTCAGTCAAATGGTTCTTCAATGGATGGCAAGAGCTCAAGCTTCAAGCTATGTCTATGACATCAAAGTTTTTTGGTTCAAAGGGCTCTCTCACTTTATTTAGGTCAAGTTTTTCTCAAGGTTGGTGGTGGTATTCATCAAGAAGATTCATAGGCTCACGTGTTTATTTTCATGCCTTCTTAAACAAATTTCATTGAGACTTAAGCTCCATCTTTTAGTGTGCTTCAAGACAACATCATTTCAAGGGCTAATATGATCCATCATGCTTTATTTTTCCAAGAAAGTTAAAAAATATTTAAGGTTGATTCAACAAGTTTGACCTAATTGGGAAAGTGTTTGATTCAGTGATCACAAGTGCATAACTCTCTCAATTTTAAATATTTAGAGTTGGTTCTTTTTGCTATGTGTTCTTATCATCATCTATAACGACTTATCTTCACATGACAAGATCCAATTGTGCAAGGAAATTCATCAAAAGTTGAAAGGGGTTTCAAGTCATTTTGACACTCTCTGAGCTAGGGTTTGTTGACTTCCAAGGACCATATCTTGCTCATTTTTTAAGATTTTTGATTGATTACAAATCCATGATTATACTTAAATGGTTCTTAATAATTTAGCTTCAAGGATCAAAGGCTAATTTAGCATGGAATACCATTTAAGTTTGAAGAAGATTACAAGTCTCTTTGAAAAGCCTTTGAATCTTAGGGTTTGACTTCAAATGATCATAACTTAGTCAATTTTTATCTCTTTGAACTCATTCTTTTTCCATAATAATATTTTGGATGTCTACTACAACTTTGGTTCAATATGCAAGACTTAAAAATGCTTAGAAAGTTGTTTAAGAATTGAAAATATTATAGGTCTTTTGTGAATTTCCCCAAATTTGTCCATCATCTTCCAAAGACTATAACTTTTTCAATTTTTATGATTTTTGAGTGATCTTAATTCCACAATTCAATTAAAGATGTCTACTTCATTTCATCTTCAAGGATCAAGATAAAATTTTGAGTGGAAGACCATGTAACTTTAAAGGACATTGTAGGCCACTTTGGAGTTCTATATTTTTCTTAGTATAAAAATCTGTGTGTTTTTCACAAATTCAAATCGACATAACTCTCAGCTCAAGTATCCAAATGGAAACTTCCAAAGCATATTGTCAAGCTTTACTATTCAACTTTCTAAAGAATCCAAGATTGCATCATAAAGCTCCCTACATTGTTGGTACCATGGTTGTAAAGTTGGTATCTTAAAGCTAAAGTTTCATGTTCAATCAGATTTGAAAATTAATTTAAACCCAATTACATACTTGTTTAAGGATCAATTTCATGTCTAATCATGTTTAGAGACTTTCCATAATGATAAACGACCCTAGAACCATCCATTTTTCTGTGTTTTGAGACATGTGAAGTCACACTTTTTCCATTTAGCAAGTTCACACGATTTCATTGATTTTTCTTCCAATCCGCACGCTTGAGCCTTGCATCATGTTTAGCTATAAGTAAGGATCATCCCTTACCCATTTGGACAAGCTTAGAGAGCCAAAATTACCGTTTCACACTCTCTTCATAGCTCACAATTTAGAGTTTTTGAATTCACTCTTTCCTTATTTTTCAATCCAATTTCTTAGTTGATTCTTCATCCTTGAACTTCACTGAAACTAACAGAAGAAGAATCAAGCCTTGAAGTGCTCTAGATCGTGCTAGTCAAGTCAAGTTTCAGAGCTTTGAATTTGAGCTTCAACAGGTAGATTCCTTCATCAATTATCTCCAAACTTCTAACTACAATGTAGCTCTCATCATTCTGATACTCATAACATCTATGGTTTTTAACTGGAAGTGAGTTATTCTCATGAACTTTCAAATTCCTTTTCAATTGTTTCCTTCTGGTTTTTTTCCAAATCGACTAATATGTGGTTAGTATAAATTTCTTTCATGAGGGTACTATTATAATCGTCTTGATGAGACAAAGCGAATGTCACCAGTCTGAGCTTCTAATTTTACAGATTGAAGGACCTGTAATTCGCGCGTGACTGGAGGTTGAAGATGACGACATGTATTTTGTTCAACCAATTAAATCACGTCACCTTTTTTTTCAAATGTTTTTAAATAATTGATCTGGTGTGTTATTCAAGAGAGACCATGACATGCACAGCGTGCGAGATCCATTGGATCTGATTACTAACGCGTTTTGACAATGAACAAATGGTCCACATTATTTTCATTTTATTTTTATTTTTCTGATTTTTTGTTTTAAATGTTTTAAACTTAAAAAATTTATAAAAAATTCATTTCAACTTCTAAAAATGTGAAAAAAATTATCAAAAATACTCTTTATTTTTTTCTTTCTGATTTTTATTTTTTTCACAATTTTATTTTATGATTTGGTATTTTGTTTCTTCTGATTTTTCAATTTATTTGACTTGTTTTAATTGTTTAAAATTATTTTTCCTTATTTTAAAATACTGAAAAAATTATGGAAAGATCCAATGACCTCTTGACAAATATTGGTGACCTCATTTTATTTTTATTTTTTATTTTACTACTTTTCACAAATTTTAGTTTATTTTGCTTATTTCTTTAAATTTTAAAAATAGTTTCTGACTTTAAAAAATTCTAAAAAATTTTGTCAACACTTGTTGACTCATGTTTGACTTCTGATGTTTTTTTAGGATTTTTATGACTTCTTCTGTTATATATTTTACCAATCATTTCCTTTTTAAATTATTTAAATTTTGTTGTATATTAAATATATTTTATTTTTATTTATTGGTCCTGATTTGGAGACACTTGGGTGTTATTTTGGGATAAGCTTCTCAACCTCATTAGATATTGGGTGCTTATAGGTTGAGATACCAAATCCACCAAAATGGATGAATGATGTTGATGATATTTGAAACCCTATTTTCATCTTATACATCCCCCTCCCTCTTCATCTTATCCCTTTCTTGCTTTTACTTGTGCTACATGTTTTTGGAGAATAATATACATATCATTTCTCTAACATGTTTGATACATAGATTTTTATTGACCGAACTCAAAATAGGTGTGACTTCTACATAAGTCCACTTACGATTGCTTAACATAGCGTTAAATTTGTCCCGATTCGAAAAATGGTCATTTGTAGCCTAAACCTATATTTGCAAGTCCAAGTATGTTTGAATTTGAAATCATTGATCCAATAACTTTGAAGTTCATTGTTAGGAGGATTTGATTCTATCAATCCTCTAATGAACTTTATGAATTTTGGTCTAAGTGGATCATTTGAACATCATTGATCATTTGTGGTTGCTTTGAGCACTTGAAATGAATGATATACTTGACAAAAAGCAAATGAGACTTGTTGTTGAGAATCTTTTATTTTTCAATATTCTAATGAGTTTTCAAATGCAACGTTCAATATGGTCATTCAACTAACTCTCTAATTTCTAATTCACTAAAAATTAACTTTACTTTATGTCTTTATTTTGTACCTTTAATTTTATGTATCATTTACTTTAGCATTTTCATTATACCATTTTTTCTTTTGCTCACTTGAGCATTTATCTTTATGTCATTTTATCTTTTCTTATTTGAGCTTTTATTTTCTTTTGAAGACACTTAATAATCAACTTGAACATTAAAAAACTTTAAGATTACTTGGACTACTTGGTTACTATCATTGGCATTGTGGAGTTGTAGATCTCTCGGACTTAGGATTAGAAGCCTTGATACTTGAGGACCTTGTTGTTCAGTTGTTATTTTTTCTGAAGTTCTTGGGGTATACTCAAAGGCATTAGGCTGATTTTCTTTGTGTGCAGGTTATTCTGATTATATGCTTTGTCTCTGATTAAGAATTTCTCTATATACAATTGTTACTTTGCCCAATTTTTGAGAAGACTTAATTCATCTGAAGCTTGGTATTTCTCAAAGTTTTAGTATTTTTGCTTGCTTGGTTTTAATCTAAAGGATGATAATTCTACATTGACTTCTTCATGTCAAGTGTTGGCCTCTTGTTGATTAGATCGTTCTTTGCCTTGGTTTTTACTTTACACTTTAGGATAGTCCCTTCATCTCCTCCTATCTTCTTTAATTTCAAAAATCTTCTTCCTCCTTTTCAAAACTCTTATTTTTTTTCTAACTTGAACCGCTTTCATAATAAACTTGGACTTAGGTCCATGCATTTTCAAAAATCTTTTTCTTAATCAAACTTTAATCAACTTAACCATACTTTAACATCTTTTGAAAGACTAACAGTTAATTAACCTCATTCAAACCATTTTGTCACTTGGGATTTTTATTTTAAGATCTTTTTCTCAAAAAATTAGACTCTTGTCGATTCTTGTAGTGATGCGAGCTACTATACTTCTACGATATATATTAAACTGAGATATTTTCCACTTTGGTATTGAGTGAGGCTTTGTTGATTTTAAAATCTAAGCTATATCCTCCACTTTGAGATGATGCAAATTCTCTTTTCTCATAATCGTAGGTAGTAAGTATGTCTTCCACTCGGATATGATGATGATGTCTCTTCTCTTAAAATTAAACAACACATTTGTGTTTTAAAATTTTTGAGGTGAACTACGAGTACCCTGATCCCCTATTGCACGGAAGTTGGTATGTAGGAACTAAAGGTTCGCAACCGCGGAGGGTGCAAAAATTGTAAAAAAATACTTCTTTTCTCATCCCACCATCTTATTTTGTATACACCTTTTATAGCAAAAATACACAGATTTTCAAAGAGGTTCTTGCGAAGTACCGTAGATGTTTATGATGCTAATACCTTCCCTTTGCATAACCAACCCCCGTACCTAGATTCTCCCCCGTATTTTTTGTTTTGTTCACTCTTTTCTCATTTCCTTTGGAAACAATAAAGCACAATACCGATTATTATTTGATCTGTACGTGTTAAGTCAATTTAATGGCTTAGTCTCAACATTTCTACCTCTACACGTATTAATACTAAAGACTATTAAATGAGGGCAAGTACTCTGTACGTACGAGCCAAGCACCTCGTATACAAAATACTCTCCTTATTAGCTTAAGACTCGTGACATATTATATGTATCAAATTTATTAAGTATTTTTTAGTTTGATTAAGAAAAATAAGTTTTTTTACCTTTTTAAAAGAAAAGGAATGCAATGCAAAATAATACAAAATCAAATAGGAACTTCAACCCTAATTGTTGTCATGCATTGATGGACCTAAGGTTGAGTTTTAAAAGGAAACTCTAACTATTGTTATCATGCTTGGATTAACATCCTAAGGTCTAACTTAATTCAATTTAATTAAAGATTAAAATTGAATCAAGAATTCTAAGGGAACATGGATCAACTAAGCATACAAGCAAGCACATGATCACAAGCACCAAGCATAAAACTCATCAAGAAAGTCAAGCACAAAGCATATCAAGATCACTCAAGAAATATCATGTCACCACTTATCAAAAGAAAGTTCTCAAGATCAATTCATGAAACCATCAAGAACATGGTAAAAGGAATTATCAAAAGCATCACAAAGATGGATAAAAAATCAAGACATAAGAATCAATTTAAATTAATCATCTCAAACATCTAAAAGATCAACCTAATTTTCTTTAAGAAAAAGCATCAAGCACGTGGCAAGAATATTGATCAAATATCATCACAAAAGGAAGAGAATTAAAGCATGAAGATTCAGTGCATTTCAATCAACCTCAAGCATCAAGAAAGTCCTTACAAGTTATCAAACAATAGCACAAAAAGCATAAAGCATTTAATAAAGAACATGACACATCTTTGAATCAAATGATCAATATAAAAGGAATAAAATCAAAGCATAAAAATCAATTAAAATTCTAAAAAAAAAAAATTCCTAATATCATGGCATTTTCTATTTTTTAATCATTTCTTCAATTAATAAAATCATAAAAGAAAATTAAAAGAAAAACCAATTAAAAAGAAAATAGAAATTAAAATAGAAGTAGACACAGGAGGTGTAATCTAGAAATAAAGTGTGTGTGTTTGTGTGAAAGAGAGTAAAAGTGATATGGTGCTAGGCTCAAATGCACAAAGTCCAGTAGTAGTTTTTTGTCAAAGCATTCAGTCAATTCAAACAAAAACGTGTGTAATGGGCTGCAGTAGGTGTGTGAATAGCAGTTGTGAACAGAAGGCCCGACGAAACACAATAACAACCCAATTAACTTCAATTTTATTTCACAATTTATTAAATTTATTTCAATTATTCAAATATTAATCAAAAATAAAAATTAAAACAAAAGTGATCCACCGATGATACGCTGCCAACTCAATCATTCAAATTCAAAATATGATGCGAATTGTACTTCATTTTCTCCGGCGAAACTACCACCATGTCGGTTGCCACAAGGCAGCGATGATGGTCGTTTTGCAACCAAAAACCAAAAGTAACTACATAAATTCGCACAAAATTTTATGTTGGACCCAAAATTCACATTAGATTTCACTGAATCTTGTTGAAATTCGAATAATCAGACAATCACGTAAAAAACCAAACACATTGAAATTCAAATTAAATCCTATTCAAGCACAGTCAATTCCTATATACATAGGGCTGCAACACACAACATCTCAAGCATGTATTTCATATCAAGAATCATGTGAAACAATGCTAAAGCGATGAAACTCGAAGAGCTTGAAGAGTTACCTATTGGACTAGGTTCGATGCCTCTTCACGTGTAAAGATGATGATAAAAAAAATGATCAGAAAAGCATCACTGAACTTCCAGGAGTGTGGATCTATGTCACTTTGCCTTAATTCTCGATGAATCCTTCAAACCAAGTCCAACTGCATCGTATGAATCTTGCACTTGGATGGAATAAATTAGCTGCTCCAGATCTTCAATATTGCATACAGAATCTTCTAATGATTGTACTGATGAAGAATAGAACGCAAAATTTCAAAGAAATTAACAATAGATGTGAATTCGAAATGGAAGAATTCAAGATAATTTTTTAGTTTGGATCTGAGTTTTGATGGATGATTTGATGCTTTTGATGCTTGCAGAGGCTTCACATTGTTGATTCCATGATGAATTGGTGATGAAGATTCAAATAGAATTGGTGCAAAGTGGAATTTGAAATGGAGAAAAATTGAGAGAACTTTGAGAGGATTTTGGTAAACAATGATGAATGTTGTCAATGATAAATGAATGAGAGAGAGGTTGCTTTTATAGCTGATCATGGAAGCTTGTAGAAGGAGTTTGATGCAATGACTTGGCACAAAGTTTGTTAGATCTTGAATTTCAAATTTGAAAGTTTGGTGAAAATTCAAATTGAGCCAAAATTCAATTTTGTTTATATAAAATATTGATCACTCATACTCGATCAAGAGAATTTTAAGAATTTCTTTCTTTGACACTCTAAGCTTCAAGCCTTTCCAAATACACCAATAACATAATCACTTTTCTTGAATATTCTTATAGATGAGAGGCTTGAGATATCTTCAAGTCGGATGCTATCACCAGTGAATATCAATGGTGATCATTAAACCCCAACTCTTCAGATTTATTCTTGATGGCTTGAAATATTTGCTTGTTCTTTGTGTTATAAGATCACATTACATCTTTATAAGTTATCATCAAGGATGCGTTGTCATCATTAAAACCATGATAGGCATGACATGCTTAGCTTTAATCACTTCTTGATTAAACCTGCAAACACATAGTTCCATAAAAATCACTAATAGCATCCCTTTAAAAATCTTTTTCTTAGATTTGAAGAGAAGAGACAAGACAAGAAGTGACGGTAGAAAAATTAACCACATGCAAATCAACCTTATCACAAAAAACCACAATGAGGACAAGAAAGATGGTAAGAAATTTAAGAGCCCCTTGTGTGAACACTACAAACATCCTTGGAACACGCGTCAGAGTTGCTGGAAACTTCATGGAAAGGCTATTAATGCAAAGAAAAAAGTGAAGGTCATACACTTCAAGCTACTTCTAATTGAAAGCCACAATTTTTCTTAGATGCATTTTCGCTCACAAAAGAACAACTAGATCAATTTTACAAACTCCTTGAATCTAAAAATTCTTCTTGATCTATAGTCCTAAAGGTTATTTTTCACAATCAGCCCACATTAGTGTCATTCATAAATTTAGTTGGATTGTTAATTAACAATCAATCACACACAATCGAAGAAACTAGTTTATTTTCCCCATATAAACCTTATGTTGGAAATTTCAAAATTAAAATTGTCAATGACTCTCTTTAAATTGTGGTAGGAAAATGTTGTATTGTTTTTCTTCTTTAGCAACCATCCAATTGGTGTATATCACGTTTCAAATTTGTATTGCATTGCAGCATGTTATCTATTAGTAAGCTAACACAAATCAAAACAAAATTCTAACTAATTTCTTTGATACTCATTATGTCTTACATGATTTGATCTCAGGAAAGACAATTGGCACTGCTAAGCAAAATAGTGAACTCTACTTCTTTAAAGATGAACAAGAAAACATAAATTGATGAGGCTAATAAGTTCTTGTGTTGAATTTTTTTTTTCATTTCAAATAATAAGGATGACGTCATGTTACGGAATTTGATATTATGTCACCTTAGTTTTAAATATTTAAAATGTATTTTTCCTAAAAATAGTTAAACAAAAATATTTCATCATTTCTATACGAGTTTTGTGAATTTGTTAAACATCATGGACATTTTTTCAAACACAAAACATATAAATCATTGAAGCATTTTTTAATTATTCATAGAGATGTTTGAGGCCCTAATAGGATAAATTTTGTATCCAACAAAAATGATTTATTACATTAACAAATGATCATACTAGATTTTGTCATACATACTTATTAAAATAAAAATGTGATTTCATCATCTATTTCTTTTATCGAAGGAAGAGAGACTTTGTCTTCTCCATTCATAATCAGAAGCATTAATATGTGTTTTAAATATCAGATCGAGTAAGTGAGTTGGACCAGTCAAATCGAAAATCGGATGGATCACTGATCTGATCTGATTGTTGGACCAGGTATGTTATTAAACTGATGGGAATCAGCCAAAATCAATCAAAACCATTGAACCAACGGTTTTCAAAAACCGATGGTTCAAATACATATTTTTCTCAAACTAAACAACGTCGTTTTCATAATTTTTTTCTCAGGCTAAACAATGTTGTTTTCATAATTAGACTTTATTCAAAATATATTTGGAACAAGTTTTTCTAATTTGCAATTAGACTTGGTTCAAAATTTATTTAAATTTGTATTTTGTATTATTTTAGTTTGAGTGATGTCTTGAAAGGTTATTTTTCACAATCAGCCTACATTAGTGTCATTCCTAAATTTAGTTGGATTGTTGGTTAGCAACCAATCACACATAATCGAAGAATCTAATTTATTTTTCCTATATAAACCTTGTGCTGGAAATTTCAAAATTAAAATTGTCAATGACTCTCTTTAAGTTGCAGGAAAATGTTGTATTGTTTTTTATTCTTTAACAACCATCCAATTGGGGTATATCATGTTTCAAATTTGTGTTGTAGCATTTTATCTATTAGTAAGCTAACACAAAACAAAACAAAAAATTATAACTAATTTCTTTGATATTCATTATGTCTTACATGATTTGATCTCAGGGAAGACGATTGACACTGCTAAGCAAAATAGTGAATTCTACTTCTTTGAAGATGAACAAGAAAACATGAATTTATCGGGCTAATAAGTTCTTGTGTTGAATTTTTTTCGTTTCAAATAATAAGGATGACATTGTGTTGTGGCATTTGAGATTATGCCACCTTAATTTTAAATATTTAAAATGTATTTTTCCTAAAAAATAGTTAAACAAAAATATTTCGCCATTTCGATATGAGGTTTGTGAATTTGCTAAAGATCATGGACATTTTTCCAATAACAACACATAAAATCTGTTCTGGACTGGGCCCGACGGGCCCAAAAGCATTACTAAGGCCCAATCCAAAGGGACTCACTAAGGACCACAAAGGGCAAAGGGGGCCACGTCCATGCCCGACACCCTGATGTCCACCTCGACATCTCGGTGTCCAGCCCCACGATGAAGTCCTGCTCGACATCATGCCATCCAGCTCTATGTCCTGGCTTCCAGCTCGACACTCACCGTCCAGCTCGAGGTCTTGGCGTCGAGCTCGGCACCGTGCTGCGCAGCTCGACATGGTCACGAGCTAACTTGCTAGGGCAGACTTAGTCCTCTATTGCCCCAACGATACTCCGGAAAGACCGCGTCTCCGTCCGCCCGCACTTCATGCAGCATATCCAGGAAGGGGATCACGTGCTGGTCCCCACTACCCACGTAGAACCTGGCAGTTCCTCCATTGGGCCAAATCCGCCCGGCCCAATGAAGGAACCTTGGCCCAGCGCTGGGGGCTATAAATACCCTCTGTTTCCAGAGGGTCAGGTATTGATCATTCTAACCTCAACTCTATTATCTGCTAGTACTCCCACTGACTTAAGCATCGGAGTGCCTTGCAGGTACCCCCCCCCCCTCCTCGTTCAAAAATCCTTCAGCTCGGAGCAGCCGTGACGGTCCAAACCTTCTGATCAGGTCAGATCAGTGGCGCCGTCTGTGGGAAACAGCTTTCCCGTCTAACGAACAGTTTCAAAGACCAAAGCTCAATCCATTCACTGTCATGGCCTCTCCAACTCGTGAAGAACAACACACTCGCGTCCTCGACGCCAACAACGGTCCCGCGGACAAGAATGGGCACCTGGACAATCCCAGTGGTGCCGGCCACAATGCCGCCCCCCTGACAACCGCCCCTGGACCTTCCACCCGCAGGGACGGGAACACTGCGTCCTCCTCGACAACTCCTCCAGGACTTGAAGACGATCCGGAGGCCCTCGCCTATCGCCAGGCTGCCCGGTTCTATGAAGTCCAAGCCCCTGCCGGGGCAGATGCCACGGCCCAGGCACTGTTCGCGGCCATCAACCAGACGAACTATCTCCTGTTCGCCCAGGGAGAAAGACTTAGGGCACTCGAAAATGATCGACGCCCCCCGAGGAGACATCAAAGGCCACCATCTCCACTTCCTCGGGTCGAAGAAGTTCGACACCCTACTCCCCCGCGGAGACATTACAGGGAAAACTCTCGGAGCCCCTCTCCCGCACCAAGGCAGAGGCGGCCCCAGTATGAAAGACAACCCGTCATTCTTGCCGAAGAGCCCGTTCGCGACCCATCAAGGCACGAGCGGAGGCACAACAGAGACGGGCATGTGACCTTCAAGCACCGAACATCACGTTCGAGGGAGTCTCAGCACGACCAGCGTGCCAGACACAACTACAGGACCCCTTCTCTTTCTCCAGAAAGGAGCGACGAGGACGACCCCCGCGGTCCCCTGTCGCAGGCAATCATGGACGCACCTATTCCCCCGGGCATGGAGAAGCCCCCACACCTAAAAGAATATGATGGAGTGGCAGACCCAGTCGACCACATTGACGGGTTCGAAGCCATGCTCCACTATCACAACGTCGGGGGCCCCATCAAGTGCCGTCTCTTCCCAACAACTCTCAGGAAGGCGGCCATGGACTGGTACAAGGGACTTGCCCCGGGCTCCATCACCTCGTGGCGGAACTTGAAAAACCAGTTCATCAGTTCCTTCACAGCGTCTCGTCGCCACCCAAAGACTGAGGCAGCCCTCGAGGCCATCATTCAAAGACATGATGAGACCTTGAGGGAATTCATCAACCGCTTCAACCGGGAAGCAATCCAGGTCCCCTGCGCGGACCATATGAAGAGGTACTTGCTGGAGAGGGGCCTCCTCCCCGGCACAGAATTCAGGAAAGCTGTAGGCATCGAGCCACCTGCAACTTTTGACGCTCTCCTCGACAAAGCCCGAGCATATATGGACTACGAGGAGAGAGAAGCTGCCAACAGGGCACGAGACTCCAGGGCTCGCAACCATGGAAGCAGCTCAAGACAAGACCCTCCTCCCCGACGCACCGGAGAGAAGAGGAAGGAAGACAGACCCCGGGAGGTCCGGGAACAAAGGGGCCCCTCGGGCCGGTTCACTGAGTACACTCCGCTCACGGCTTCCCGCGAGCGTATTCTGGCGGAGTGTGCAAGCACAGATTTTAAAGACGGTGGCGTCAAGCGTCCCCGACCAGCTCCTGCCAAGCCAGGAGTAGACAAAAACAAATACTGTCAGTACCATAGGAGTCATGGTCACTTGACAGAAGACTGCGTCCACCTGAAGGATGCTATTGAAACCCTCATCAAAGGAGGGAGACTTGCACAGTACAGGAGAAACGACGCTCCCCGTCGTGAAGCCCGCGAGGCAAAGGAGCCCGAAGAAGATGCCCGACCATCTGACGAGTCGGTGCCAATCCAGACCGCCTTCTCGGTAACCAGGCCCGAGGATTTCGAACTGCCCGAGCTCCTGCAGGAGCCCCTGACTACGCACAGCAGGTGGGAATACTTCCCCTCCGCCATGGTCATCAACGGGGGCGGGTTCAACGACCTCACCATCAACTCAGCCAAGAGGAAGTTGGACGAACTGGTCGACAAAGCTCCTCCTCAAACTGTGACTTTTGAAATGGTGAGGGGCAGATCAGAGCCTATCACATTCTACTTGGAAGAGCTCCCCGGCGGAGCACCGAACGCAGTCATCCCCTTGCTGATAAGGGCAAAGATGGCCAATTTTGACGTGCATCGCATCCTGGTCGACGAAGGGAGTTCCGTCGACGTGATGTACACCCAGCTATTCCGGACCTTGCAACTGGACGACTCCCATCTGTCTCCATATATAGGTTCGGACCTTCAAGGATTCAACGGCTCGACGTCCAAACCTTGGGGATATGTCGAGCTCCTCGTGACATTCGGGGAAGGAACTGCTACAAGACAGGTGAAGGTCCGCTTCCTCGTCATTGACTGCCCATCCCTGTACAATTGCATCTTGGGGAGGCCGACATTGGCGGAGCTGACAGCGGTTCCCTCAACCGTCCACCTAAAAATGAAGTTCTACACCAAACGGGCAAGGGTAGCCACCATCCATGGCGACCTCGCTGCTGCCCGCAGGTGCTTCAACGCCGCTTCAAGGGGACGGGATACTGTCGACGTGGGTCCCAGCACTAGGCCCATCAAGAAGACAAAGCAAGAGCCCGACACAGCATCTCCTGAGGTAGAAGTTCAGAAGGCTCCACCAAAGGTCGACTCCATTGCGCTCGACGCCCGTTTTGACCAAGACGAGCCGGCCAGCGGCGAGCAAATCCCCCTCCGACCTATTCCGGACGACGATTTCGAACTCGTTCCCCTCGGAGCAGACCCGACCAAGGGAGTGAAGATTGGCAAGGACCTCCCCGACTTGGCCAGGAAGCAAATCAAGGCCTGTCTGCGCGAGAATGCTGATCTCTTCGCCTGGAGCGCTGCAGAGATGCCCGGACTCGACCCTGAGGTCGCCTGTCATCACCTCGCCATTGATCCAGCCGCCAAGGCAGTAGTACAACGTAGGCGTAGGCAGTCTCCGGAGAAAACGGAGGCTGCTGAAAAAGCTGTAAAAGACCTCTTAGAGGCAAATTTTATTTCTGAAGCCCGGTATTCCACCTGGCTGTCAAATGTTGTACTTGTCAAAAAGAATAATGGAAAATGGCGAATGTGTGTTGATTATACTGATCTCAATCGGGCTTGCCCGAAGGATGCTTTTCCTCTACCAAACATTGATATGCTGGTCGACAACTCGGCCGGCTACAAAACTTTGTCGTTCATGGACGCTTACTCGGGATACAATCAAATCCCAATGGCTCCGGGCGACAAACGCTGCACAGCGTTCATGACCAGCTCGGGCAACTATTACTACAACGTAATGCCCTTCGGACTAAAGAACGCCGGCGCAACGTACCAACGCATGATGAACAAAGTGTTCAACAAACAGATAGGCGACATGCTCGAGGTATACATGGACGACATGATCGTCAAATCTCGAGCAGACACCGATCACGCAGCTCATCTCAAGACTGTCTTCGCCCAAGCAAGACAATGCAAAATGAGGTTCAACCCGGAGAAGTGCACATTTGGGGTTAAGGCAGGAAAGTTCCTCGGATTCTACCTAACAGAACGAGGCATTGAAGCCAACCCCGACAAGTGCCGAGCATTCGCCGACCTCCCGACTCCAACGTCGAAGAAGTCGATACAGATAATGAACGGCATGTTGACATCACTTTCACGCTTCGTCGCGAAGTCCGCTCAGCACGCCCTTCCCTTTTTCAAACTCCTACGAAAGGAAACAGCCTTCGAATGGACCGAAGAATGCGAACACGCACTTCGCCATCTGAAGCAGAGCCTGTCTCAACCACCCGTGCTATCTCGACCAGATGACAACGAGCCGCTTTACCTATACTTGGCAGTTTCAAACGAAGCCATCAGTGCAGCTCTTGTCCGCGAGACTCCCGACGGGCAGAAACCTGTTTATTTCACGAGCAAAGCCTTACAAGGCCCCGAGAGCAGGTATCAACAGATAGAAAAGGTTGCACTGGCCCTCGTCAACGCTGCGAGGAGGCTCAGACACTACTTTCTAGCACACACCATTGTCGTGCGAACCGATCAACCGGTGAGACAACTCCTGGGTCGGCCAGATATGGCGGGCAGAATGCTTAAGTGGTCCCTGGAACTCTCTGAATTCGACATTCAGTACGAGAGCAGGAAAGCCCTGAAAGCACAAGCCTTGGCCGACTTCGTCGCCGAGATGACCTCTAACGACATTCCCCCGGGAAAGGAACACAAGTGGACCATCTTCGTCGACGGAGCCTCCAGCTCGTCCGGAAGCGGCGCAGGGATCCTCCTGGAAAACGAAGAAGGGGTGGTAATCGAGCACTCCTTGGTTCTCTCCTTCCCGACATCAAATAACCAGGCAGAATACGAAGCCCTGCTCGCGGGACTGAGATTAGCCGAGGACCTAGGAGCCCGCGAAGTTCAAATTTACACCGACTCCCAGCTCGTCGCTTCCCAAGTACAGGGAAGCTACCAGGCCAAGAATGACAACCTCATTGAGTACTTGAACTTAGTCAAAAAACACATGGCAAAGTTCGTACGAGCAGAAATCTCTCATGTTCCCCGCGAACAGAACACGAGGGCGGACATACTGTCCAAACTCGCGAGCACACGAAAGAAAGGCGGGAATAAATCCGTCATCCAGGAATCCCTGGCACGGCCGAGCATCGAACCACCCTCGACTACGGTCGAGGTTCATGCTATCGGGGACGCCACGTCTTGGATGACCCCGGTCTATAATTTCCTTACAAAGGGAGAACTCCCGACGAACCAGGCCGACGCAGCTACAATAAAGCGGCGAGCATGTTCTTACGTTGTCCTCGAACAGAAACTGTACAGAAGGGGATTCTCCATTCCCCTCCTGAAATGCATTGACGAGTCCTCCATCCCCGATGTATTGCGGGAGATACACGAAGGTATCAACGCCCAGCACATGGGCGGTAAATCCTTGGCGAGGAAAGCTCTTCGAGCAGGATACTACTGGCCGACGATGCAACAGGACGCCAAGGAACACGTGAAAAAATGTGACAAGTGCCAGAAGCACGGGGATATGCACCTCGCTCCTCCTCACGAGCTGAGCACATTGTCATCCCCATGGCCGTTCGCCTGGTGGGGCATGGACATCCTCGGGCCCTTCGTGCAAGGGACCTATCAGAACAAGTTTCTAATCGTCGCCGTGGATTACTTCACAAAATGGATCGAGGCCGAGGCCCTCGCGAAAATCACCTCACATAACATCCTCCGTTTCTACAAGAGAAACGTGCTCGCCAGGTTCGGAATTCCGCAGGCACTGGTGACCGACAACGGCACCCAGTTCACCGACCACGGATTCCGAGACTTCGTCACCAAACTGGGGACCAAACATCACTTCACATCGGTCGAGCACCCTCAGACCAACGGGCAAGCCGAAGCCGCGAACAGAGTCATCCTCCGAGGGCTCAAACGTCGACTCGGTGAGGCCAAAAGAGGATGGGTCGAGGAGCTCCATAGCGTCCTGTGGGCCTACCGCACCACACCCCACTCAACGACGGGTGAAACACCATTCCGACTAACGTACGGCACCGAAGCTGTCATCCCAGTCGAAATCATGGAACCGTCCCGACGAACGGAGGAACCCCTCGACGAAGAAATGAATGACGAAGCACTAAGGGATGAACTCGACCTAGTCGAGGAAATCCGATCGGGGGCTGCCCTGCGCGAAGCAACCCTAAAACAGCGAGTGGCTCTACGCCACAACGACAAGGTCATCAAGCGCGAGTTCGAAATAGGCAGCCTGGTACTACGCAGGAACCAGAAAGACTCCCGCGAAGGGAAGTTGGCCGCGAACTGGGAAGGACCTTACCGCGTCCACGGCACCACAGGTACCGGGGTGTACTACCTCGAGCAGTTAGACGGAGAGCCATTACCAAGACCCTGGAATGCTGCTAAGTTGAAGCAGTACTACAGTTAAAAACTGTCAACACCTAGGACCCTCGACCAAAAGCAACCACGCTCGGGCAACGAGGAAAAACGTCCAACTTCGTTTAAGGCTAAGGTACAGGCCGACACACGACCAAAATGGCACGGCATCGCGTGGTAGACGTTGACGATCTATAGTGCCCGACGTGGACAGCTGTACCGAGCACCACCGTCGTCGTACCCATAAGGCAGGACACCCAGCTCGCGATGGGCAGTTCACGCCAAGGGCGAATCGTCCCTACGGGCTCCACGCCCGACTGAGCAACCTCGCTCCAAAATGCCCGATATTCCATCAAGAATAACGGGACATCTACAAGGGTCAAAAGAAAATCTCTCCCCTCGAGCGCAGCACTTAAGCAACCTCGGCCAACCAAAATAGGGCCGAGATTGCACACAAATCGTGACGAGCATAGTCGCTCGCCAAATCAGAGCCACCTACGGGCACTCCTCGAGCCCGGGACGAGCTAAATTCATACAAGCATGTGAGTTCATACAAAGGCAGAAAATCCAAAATAAACAAGGTATAAACGCCCGAAGGCAACAAAGTAATATTAAACCGACCAAGAAGGCCGGCGATGTTCATACATGCAATAAACGGGCACGCAGGCCCAAAGAATACAAATTCAAATATCAAAGGCACGCAGGCCCGCCATCCAAAGAGTACAAATCAAACTTCCACATTATCACCACTGTCGACGCCGGGAGAGTCGGGCGGGGGAATGATCGCGCCACCGACAACCCGATGGGTGTGCCCGATGCCCTCGGTGACCAGGCCGGGATTTAGCAATGAGAGCTGGTCGACCGCAGAATTGAACCCATCTTCCAGGGCACCGACTGCGTCCTCCTCGAGGTTCCGGATATGGGCAATAAGCTCAGCCCGACTCTTCAAAGCCATTAGGTCCTCGGGCTCATCTTCGGCGGGTTGTTGAACAGCATTCAGTTCCTCGACCTGCTTGCCCAGGCGTTCGACTTCAGCAGCCAAACGATCCCTGTCGGTCCGGAGCAACTCCCCTTCCTCGGTCAACCGCCCCGTCTTCTCCTTTTCCAAGGTCAGCATCTCCCTCTCGGCGTCAAGTATCGCGGTCTGCTCTTGGAACATCCCCTCGGAGCGTTCCAGAGCGACCTTCAACTTCCTTGAGCTCGCAGTCAAGGCCGCCTTTTCCCGCTCGAGCTCTTCAACACGAGCAGCATCCCCTGCGTCTTCAGACAATACCAGAGCCATTTCAGCCATTTTAACCAGCCCGTCCACGCTGGCGACCAGCCGCGACTTCCTCTCCTCCTTAGTCATCCTCTTTATAGCCTCGGCCTCATGGACGACCACGGTCGGAGGGAATCGCTCAAAAAAGCCCTCCTCCTCGAAGCAAGGGGGGAAGGCAAAGGATTGAACAGGACCGGTATCTTCCCCGACATTCGAACCGCCTTCCACGCGGGTCCTTTTCCTCTGGGTCAAAATGGCACTGGCATCAATCTCCTCGACATCCGGATCCGATGCCGCTCCCGAGCTCGACGTCGAATCCACCCTCACCGGCTGAGGAACGGTCGTGCTCGGCGGTGGTCCCATTCTCGTCAATTGCGGGGCAGGCACGACCTTCTTGTTTCGCCTCTGGCCGGTTGACAATTTCAGGAGCCTCTCATGTCGGCTGGCCATCGTACCTGCACGAAGTAAAAGAAAAGTCAGTATCGAGCAAAACGCGTAAATAAATGACGAGTAAAGAATTTCAAACAAACAACCTAACAGGCGGGCTGCCTGCCTATAGGTCGAGCATTCCACCAACGCCTTGGTGTCGATCGGGCGAGCCTCGAATGTCGGGTAACCGTCCTTGTCGAGGATGTCATTCCCTTCCCGTGTAACCCACTGGGCGGGATGAAAACCGTCGACAAAGTTGCAGAGAGCCGCATACGCCCGTTGATCCTCCGTGCACATGTCCCCGACTGCAGTATGGAAGTAGCCGGTTCCATGCTGGAAGTGTCGAGACATCCAGTACACCGGGAACTTAGCCCGACGTCCTAACACGGGGCTCCCGTCATCGGTCAACATTGCTTCCCCGTCATCATCGCTGACCGGCCCTTCCTCCTCGAAGAGGGAATCTACAGCAGAGTCGGTGATAGGGTGTACCACATACCACTTATCCTTGAACCCCCTCACAGAGTCCATGTACATCCTAAACAGTCTCCTCGACTGCTTCAAGGACACCCAGATGTGCTTCCCTCCTCGGGACTGACGCTGTAGGTGGAAGACCCTAAAGAAGAGAGGGATGGTCGCCCCTATCCTTAAGTAGCGGCACGTCAGCTCAAACGCCCGGATGAAGGCGAGAGAGTTAGGGTGTAGCTGGGACGGGGCCAGCTCCAAATGCGTAAAAACCCCGGTCTCAAAGTCTGTGAAAGGCAGCCGCAAACCCAAGTCTTTAAACGCGATCTCGTACATCGCAAAGCTGTAGTCCGGGTACATCGAACAAATTCTGGCGTTGGTCGACGGCAGCATGACTTCGAAATTCGGTTGAAAGTCGGGCTGGTCCTGCCCCTCTTTGATAGCGATGAACGGATGTCGGTCATCCCGACTGTATATCGACGCCGTCCCCCGAGGCTCGGCGCCCACCCATTCCAGCGATGGGTCGGTCACAGTGTCTATAAGGTTGGCCGACTCGTCGGCACTTTGTTCTTCGCTGTCACGACGACCGGAGGAGCTCGGCTCATCCGCCATGGTTACCTGCAGAGCACGGGAAACCAATCAGATTGAGCATGAAGCCCTATGCTCGACATAATCATGTCGTCCATACACTACCACAAGTCCATTTTCACAAGTGGATGCCTCCCCGACTCTCCTGAATCCAGTGTTCTTCCACAAACCAACTGCGCGGCCACTCTTCAAGCACGTCGATCCGAGGTATGAACATGGCGAGCCGCATTATGAAGCCCACGGCCACGACCATAAACATACCGGGCACCGGCATGAGTCAGGCGCCCAGGATCATGAAGACCCCGGGCAGCTCTGAAGTTTTTCACCTAAAACTAAGAATGTGTCGGCCACAAGTATGCGTTTGCCGGTCCTAGACATAAATCTGTCGGGCAAAACACGAGTTTACCGGGCTAATCCCACATTAACGGTCCTAAAACATCCACAATCTCCTAGAATCATGCATTCTAAAACAAGAAAATAAAGAAAATGGATCACTTACTTGGATCAAAGTTGGGATTTGGCTGAGAAATGAAAAATCTGAGACGGGAAATCACGGTTGGAGAGAGTGTTGAGAGTTGCAACGAAGAGAGCACGGAGAACGGAAAACGTATTATGGGGCCCAAAGACCCTATTTATAGGGATGACGTGGAATACCAAACGTCACCTCGTTCAGCCACGGACTCCGTCTCCTCGACGCACTGCACCCAACGCAATGATGGCCCTACCCCCCTAGGGTGGCGGCACAACTCCCGAAAGATGCCTCGTATGCCCGACTGACGCGCCCGGTACGGATCCTCCACGCATCCACCACCGACGACGTCTCCGAGCACGTCACGAGGAGACCCCTCGAGGGTCCACGCCCCCATCCCGGGCACGAGACCTCAGCGACGGAACAACTTTCAAGTCACGGCTCCTCGCAAAGGAACCACGACTTGGGGGGCTCCTGTTCTGGACTGGGCCCGACGGGCCCAAAAGCATTACTAAGGCCCAATCCAAAGGGACTCACTAAGGACCACAAAGGGCAAAGGGGGCCACGTCCATGCCCGACACCCTGATGTCCACCTCGACATCTCGGTGTTCAGCCCCACGATGAAGTCCTGCTCGATCATGCCATCCAGCTCTATGTCCTGGCTTCCAGCTCGACACTCACCGTCCAGCTCGAGGTCTTGGCGTCGAGCTCGGCACCGTGCTGCGCAGCTCGACATGGTCACGAGCTAACTTGCTAGGGCAGACTTAGTCCTCTATTGCCCCAACGATACTCCGGAAAGACCGCGTCTCCGTCCGCCCGCACTTCATGCAGCATATCCAGGAAGGGGATCACGTGCTGGTCCCCACTACCCACGTAGAACCTGGCAGTTCCTCCATTGGGCCAAATCCGCCCGGCCCAATGAAGGAACCTTGGCCCAGCGCTGGGGGCTATAAATACCCTCTGTTTCCAGAGGGTCAGGTATTGATCATTCTAACCTCAACTCTATTATCTGCTAGTACTCCCACTGACTTAAGCATCGGAGTGCCTTGCAGGTACCCCCCCCCCCCCCCCCTCCTCGTTCAAAAAGCCTTCAGCTCGGAGCAGCCGTGACGGTCCAAACCTTCTGATCAGGTCAGATCAAAATCATTGAAGATTTTTCAATTATTCATAGAGATGTTTGAGGCCCTAATAGGATAAGTTTTTTATCCAACAAAAATGATTTATTACATTAACAAATGATCATACTAGACTTTGTCCGACATACTTATTAAAAGAAAAATGGGATTTCTTCATCTATTTTTTTTTATTGAAGGAGGAGAGACTTTGTCTTCTCCACACCCAATCGGAATCACTAATTTTTGTTTTAAAAAACGGATTGAACTGGTCACTTAGACCAATCAAATCAAAAATCGAATGAGTTATTGATCTGGTCTGATTGTTAGATCGGATATATTATTAAAACTAATGAGAATCAACCAAAGTCAATCAAAATCAATGAACCAATGGTTTCAAAAATCGACGATTAAAATGCATATATTTTTCTCGGATTAAACAACATCGTGACAAAAATAGATGCACTAAGTTAACAAAATTAATTTAAAATTCTCAATTTCTCATGTGAAACTAACTAACCCTGATTTTAAAATCGTATCCTACTTCCTTTCAATTGGACACATCTGAACCTTAAATTGTAGAGCACTAGAGGTCAAGAAAACATAAAGAAAAGACATATCACAAATATGATATCCTTGATTTTGTCCTTGTATTTTTGTTGTCATCGAGTAATTATTAACATCATATTGTACTTTGAGTTATATGCTTAATTTTGTATGATCAAACTCAAATTAGTAGTCAAATTAAGTGTAAATATTTGGATCTAATAGTTTTTATTTATGACCACTAAACCGCAATATATTCAGCTAGGATAAAGTATGAGTCAAATGTGCTAAAAAAAAATTCAATATATATTCAGATCGATTTTCCATTCAAAAAACAATTTCTATCTAACAAGTGAGCAACTTTATTTCATTCATAAGATATCAAATTTTTCTTCATTTATTTTTACCAAAAATCAAAACCATGGCTAGAGGCCTAAAATTCTGTTTGATTATATCTGCTGTATTCTTAATCACTGTCTCAATTGTAATCCTAACTTTGATTCTAACCATCTTTAAGCCAAAAGATCCAACTATTAGTGTCAGTTTGCCCCACTTTAATTTACTTTCACCAAATATAACCATGAATATGACTTTACCCATGGTTATCACAATATTGAACCCAAACTATGGAAGCTTCAAGTATCAAAATTCTATAGGCTATGTCGCTTATTATGATACTATTGTAGGAAATATTCCAATTGAGTCACAATTTGTTCCAGCTCGTAGTGAAATTAATGTGACTACTAATGCAGATTTTATGGTGGAAAAATTGATACAGAATCCAAAATTTTGGTCAGATATTGTACATAATGGAATGGTGTTTAATTTGACTTCAACAACTGAGTTACCTGGAAAAGCAATTGTTTTGAAATATATCAAAGTGGAGGCGGTAGCTAATTGCTCATGTGATATCTCAATTAATATAACTTCCAATACTGTTGAGAGCAATTGTATATCTAGAATCAAGTTTTTTTAGCTTGGAAAAACCAACATTTGTGTGGATACTTTATGATACAAATGTAATTTTATGTTAGTTTCCTATGTTTGTGTGTAATTTCAAAATTAATTGAAAAACATTTATTGTTTTCTTTACTTAAAGTCAAAGTACATTGATGCACTTTAAATCATAGCTAACTTTCTTACAAATGCGAGATATGTCCATATGTTGTGCTTGTTAGATTATGTGATTTTCATTAGAATGACAAAAATATGTACAATAAGGATTATAGAGTATAAATATTAGATAATAATAATAATAAAAAAAAAGTTAAATTACTCTTATTAATATATAATACTCTATTATAAGATGATAATAATATTATCTAATATCTCTCTTTAAAATCATAATGCATTAACACAAAATATAGAGATTTATTCAATTATAAAACGAAAAATGTGTAATGGAATGTGTCTTTGTAAACAAATCATTGGTCTGTAAAGAGGAAGAGACGAACGATTGATTAATTATTCTATGATGAAGATAGTGACAAGTGAAGTGATAATCAATTTCAATGTGTTTGATATGTTTATGAAATACTTAGTTGTGAGTAATTTAGATGATACTTTTGTTATCACAATACATGGGAGTTGGTTCAGAAAGAGTGACCCCCATATCCAAAAGTAACCAACACAACCAAACTATTTCAATAGTGGTGGATGCCATATTATGATACTCAGCTTTTGTAGAACAGCAAGATACAATATCTTGTCATTACTACAGAAAATACATATAATCACAGTTATGAAAGCCCTATAATCATTGTTGAGCAAAGTGATAAGATAGCGTGTGGTTGTAAGTATGTTATATACAATTACGGCCTATTGTCCTTGATAATAAATTGAAAAGCGCGCTACATATAACCACAATTGTAATAAACAATTATGGTGAAATATCAACCCAATTTTTTATTTTTTCCATATGTTTTGCCTGACTACATTGATAACTCTAATCACAATATAAAATATTAAGTATTTTTAACACAACAGAAACAAGAACAAGAACACAAACAAGAATAAGAACAACAACAATAACAACAAGAACAACAAGAACAAACACAACAACAACACAAAAAAATAACAACAACAACAAAAACAAGAAGAAGAAGAAGAAGAAGAAGAAGAAGAACAACAACAACAACAGAAACAAAATAAATAAATAGCATCGTTAAACAAAAACATTTTACCTGACACAACAACAACCGACGTTGCTAAGTTGATTCCATGTTTTCCATGTCTCATTTAATTTGGAGAAGGGATGATAGAGTTTCGAAACTCATTAGTTGAAGAATTTTTTTTGAGTTTCGTTTATGGAAGAAATGATGTTTTCAAGTATGTTTTAGTAGAGAAATAGTATTTCGTAAATGGAAGAAGTTGGAGGCAGAAGATGAAGTTTTTCTAAGTACGTCTAGGGCAAAAGTGGATGAACTAAGAGCGTTATATATCTTTAAAAAAAATAAGGCGACACTTTTCACCACAGTTGAAATTCCAACTGCGGTGAAAAATGGCTTAAAAATAAGTAAAAAAATAAAAAATGTTAGTGTTGGGATTCAAACCTATGACTAAACGCCACTTTTCACCAGTGTTGAAATTCCAACCGTGGTGAAAAATGGCTTAAAAATAATTTAATCAAACAAAAAATATTGGTGCTAGGATTTGAACCATGACTAGATGCCACTTTTTACCATGGTTGGAATTCCAACCGTGGTTAAAAGTGACGTCTTCCTTCTTTTCACCACGGTTGTTATTAAGGATCCTAGTGAAAAGTTTCTTAATGAAATAAAAAATGAGGGCTCCTAAATATTACCTATTACTTTCGTTGATTGAATAGCTGAGATATTACGAACGATATATTTTATAGTAATGTGTTTCTTTATTTTCCAAGAAATAAGAGAGTCTCTAAGAAAGATACAAAAACTTGTGGTAGACTTACGACATGTGGAATCACCAACCCAATCAGCACCAAAATAAGCATGTAACTCCAATGAGGACGATGATGGAAATAAAAGGCTCTGAAATTGAGTTCCTCGAAGATAATGAATAATGTGAAACAGTTTCCCAATGTGCTATAGTGTGAGAGACAACAAACTTAGTGACAACATGAACAACATAAGCAATATCATGTCTGATAATCTTAAAATACATCAGGCTGCCAACCAAAGTGCGATACAAGGTGGGATACGATGGAGTAACACGGTTAGAGGGAGAATACTTCAAATTCAAATATAGAGGACTATTTTCTTCTCTAGTATCAAAAATATGAGCTTGTTCAAGGATGTTGGCAATATACTTAGATTGATAAAGAATGTGTCTTTTAGGAGAGTTGGCAACTTCAATCCCTAAGAAGCAACAAAGTGTACCTAGATCCTTCATCTCAAATTGTTTGACTAATTATAATTTCAAATCATAAATCCCATTAACATCATCACCTATAATTAGCATATCATCAACATATAATGAAAGTAAAATAAGACCGTGAGAGGTGGTTTTGACAAATAAAGCTGAATCATGGTCACTAGAGCAGAAACCAAGAGATGTAATAATAATAGAAAACTTCTCAAACCAAGCACGTAGACCTTGTTTTAGACCATATCAAGTATTATTCAACTTACATACTTATCCATGATTATGAAAAATATATGGAAGAGGTACCATATAGACTTCCACATATAGATCATCATTTAGAAAAAGTATTTTAACATCCATTTTAGAAACATGCCACTGGAGAACTAATGAAACTACAATAAGAGTGTGAGTAGTAGTCATCTTGGCCACTAGATCAAATGTTTATTCATAATCTATACCATGTTGTTGAGATAATTCCTTACTAACAATATGTTCTTTGTAGCGCTCAACTGACCTATCAGACTTAGTTTTGATTTTGTATATCCTACGAGATCTAATCGAATGTTTTCGAGGAGGAGGACTTATTGAATCCAAGTATTTGTCTTTTGAAGAGCAGGGAGTTCATTTGTCATAGCCTGTTGCCAAAGAAGGTCAAGTATAGCCTCTTTATAGGAAGGGGGTTCAGAAAAATTGTGAATACAGGCTAGAAAGGAAGAAAAAGAAGCACAATAAGTGGAATATACAAAATAAGGCAACTGAGTAAACTTATGATCACGGGGTAGATAACGAGGAGGAGTAGAAGGAGGTCCAACAGTCGTGACAGGTTGATGGGTAGCCGTGGAGACAAAAGGGATCTCAATATTAGAATTACAAAAAGCATCAGACACAAAGTCTTCAAAATTACAATCACTATAAATATTATCATCAAGACCAAAAGGATAAGTATGGGTGAGTTCTGAATTACTAGTAATACGAGAATCAGAAGAAAGAGAGAAAAATGGAATGTGTTCAAGAAATACAACATGACGAGAAACATAAATTTTTCTTGATTGGGGATCATAATAACAATTCCCTTTTGACCATCCTCATAAACAATAATAACACATATGGTAAAATGATAAGATAACTTACTATGTTCTAATTACGGATGAAGAATAAAAGAAGTAAAGCCAAATACTTTCAAATAAGAATGATCAGGGATAAAATCATGCGATTTTTATAAAGGGGGAAAACCTGATGTGATGGACAATGAAATTCTATTAATAGCATGAACATCAGTAAGAACTATTTCACCCCAAAACTCACTAGGAACTAAAGTAGGCAACAACATGGAATGTGCAGTCTCAACAATGTTATAATGTTTTCTTTCAGCAACTCTATTCTATTGAGGAGTGTCAGTATAAGATATCTAGTGAATAGTATCATCCTATACTTGTAATTCAGAGCATTTATTAGCGGTATATTCACCAGCTAAATCACAGCAGAAGCACTTTATAACAACATTATATTGGGTTTTAAGCATTGCACAAACAATGTTATAAATATCAAAAAATTCAAAATTATTTTTCATAAGGTAAACCCAATAGTAATGAGTATAGTCATCAATAAACTAAACATGATATCTAGATCCATGTTTGGTAATAACCATTGATGGACCCCATACATCATAGTGAACCATGTTAAAGGGTGCATATGAAATATAAACAGTTCTATTAAAAGGTAAAGCTGGAAATTTTGCAAATTTACAACCACAACAATTTGAATTATCATTAGTTTTTAACTTTCCAAAAGCTCTAATAGAAGCTAAGTAATTTAATCTAGAAGAAGATATGTCATAACGAGAATATAGGAATAGGGTTGAGAAAATAAGAGGTTTTGTAAAAGTATCTTCCAGTTGATTAGGTGAGGATACAAACTCACTTTTTCAATACCTTTGTTCGCAATGATCCCTAATAAAATGATGTAAGTATTGTCACAGTTCATCTAGACAATTCTGAGACTAACTCTGTAATAACTTAATTATTTTTTCATCCATATAACTTGCACACAACAAGTACCCGTAGCAACATATTTTTTTTATCTTTGGATAATGTAACACTTGCTTGTTTCTTGTTATGTCAGGAGACAAGAGAATTTATAAGCAAATGACAATTTCCACTGGTACTTTTCTGATCCAATTTACAACTAGAAAATTCAAAATCAGAGTACCCAACCAAAGTACAATTTGTCTCTTTGGGGTACGATAAACCCATAATTTTTGTGCTAACGAGCTACTTCATAATGCTTTTGATCACATAAAGGTGTTACTCTTTGAGGTTTGCTTGAAAATTAGCACCCAATATACAACAAACATAATATCAGGACAAGATGCATTAATATAAAGGAGGGAACATATCTTACCTCAATATTTTCTTTCTTCAACTACTTTTCTTTATTAGTTCTTATCTAAATTGCACGAACTATCCATTTGGAGTTGAGATTGGATTTAATTTATCCAATTTGAATCTCTTCAGTAGCTTTTTGAAATATTTAGCTTGATTGATAAAAGTGCCTTCCTTTGATTATGGATTTTTAATATAAGAAAAAACCAAAGCTCCCCTATCATAGACATTTAAAATTCATTAAGAATCATATAAGAAAATTATTACGGAAGGATTTTGTAATACGGTGGGAGAACTGACTTGGTTGTTTTGCGTTTGATCGCAATTGTTGCAGATAGCAAGAGTCGCCACCGACTTTTCTTTTACACAATAAAGAAAGGGTGAAAAGAACAGGAAAGACCTTTAAGATATATTCTTGAGTTCGGGGGGTAGATTATGAAAAGGGAAGGTGTTAGCACCCTTTTCATCTATAGTTATCTATGGGCTCTTAGTTGTTAGCTAGCTCACTTTTGAAATTGCTTTGTTTGAAATGTGTCTGTGGTGGGTTTGGAAAATATTTTTTAAAAGCGCCTTCGTTTAGGCTTTGTAATGATTCTCGTCTCTATAAGAATGCATACAAAGTGTTGGACTTTTTAAAAATATTTCATGTTTTGAAAGTATTTGGTGTGTTTGAAAAGATGTTTGTTTTTTGAAGATGGATTGTGAGCAAGCAACTAAGAACGTTCTACCTACTCAAAAGGTCTTTGTTCATTTCCTCCTCCTTTAAACACTGCTATCTTATCATTGATTGATAAGAAGTCATATCGTTGGATGTGAAGGGATGGGCGTGGGTCATCGTATAGTCATGTAAGTCAACATTGTAGGATACCTTAGCAATTTATCTTAAGGGTCTGGGATCGTTTACCGAAGGCAACATCGAAAGGTCATCGAGGGACTATGATCTTGTATTTGAGGATCTTTGCTAAAGTATCCCACGTTCGAGGGACATGATTATTTTTCTCAAGGAAACAAGTGAGGTTAGCCCTAGAGGTGAAAGTATGCAAATTATTTGTTTTTCATGCTTCGTTTGTCTTGAATTAGGGTTTTCTATTGGTTGATTTTAGTCTTGCCATACAAACCCTAATTACTAGACTTTTATTCGAAAGCGATAAATTGCGAAATTTAAAGTCATATGCTATTACAATACTTTTAGAGGATGGGGTATAAGTTTAATGAATGGGGATGAAAACGATAAAGCCCTGATTACTATTACAAATCATTAATGATCCAAAAACATCAACAAAAGGTCTCAAAAATCAAGAATTCTAGTGCATGGCTGACACGGGCCGTGTCCTGTAACACGGGCACCCGTGTCTGGACCTTGTAATTATTCCTGCATAATTTTTATGTCCCAGACGAGCTGACACGATCCGTGTCCTATGACACGGGCACCCGTTTCAGGACCTTGTCCTTCCACTTTGTCAAGTTTTAGTTCCAGTAAGGGGAACACGGGTCGTGTCCTATGACACGGTCACCCGTGTCAGAACCCTATTTTTCCCCTTTGTCCTATTTTCTTCCTGACACAGCCCATGTCAGGTGACACGGTTGGCCGTGTCAGACTTCCAGAAGCATTTTTCTATGATTTTTAGTGTTTGCAACTCTTCTACTCTGATTTGTACTGTTTTAATCTTTTGAAAATGAAAGTAAAATGATGTATGAACAAAGATATCACAGTTTGATAAAACTTAGCTCTTGAAGTGAAAACTCAAAATTTTTATGGATGTTTCCAGTTGCAATGTGATTATTGATTGAGTTTCCTTAGACCTCCCTGAAGTTGTTTCAATCTTTACTTTGTGCCGAAAGTGTTTGAATCTCTCTAACTAGGTCAACATGCAAGACAATGTTTTTGAGTTTGGAAGGTGATGATAATGATGTTACAGAAATTGTTCTTGTGTTTGAACAACTTTTATATGATGTATGTGAAGTATTTGTATGGTTTGTTTGGGAAAATTTGCAAGGTATGAAATCCAAAGATTTGGACTTCAAAGCTCAAAAGTGGAAGTTTTGTGGACAGTTGTGGTTTTCTGAGAGTATGAGGGGTTTTGAGAACTTGTCTACACAATAAAAACTTTTGGCCCTTTGTCTTGCAAATGACCACTCTTTTTATAGAGGGGGTTGGAGAGAATGAGAGATTTTATTCTACAAGCTGTCAAAATTCTGGTTTGGTTGAGATGAAACAACCAAGTTATGTGAAAATTGGTATTCCAATGCATGGTACAAGCATGATATAAAGTTGCTAGAAGCTTTTAGGAATGTTGCTTCTTTCTTTGACATTGTATATATGAAGAGAAAACAACTGAGAGGCTTAAGGAGTTGACAATTGCATAAAGCTTGCTTTATGTGAATGGCAATGGTGCCTATGTGCTATAAATGGAATGATGCAATGGACAATACTTGAATCACTTGGATAATGGTTCAATCAATTGCGTAAACACGTTATTATGGATAGATTTTCAAGTTATAAGGCCTGCAAAGTAAGATTATGTAGCACATCATGCAAATGGGATTATTTGTTCTTCAACAAAATGACTTGTAATTCAAGAATGGATGCTCAACTTCAAGACCTTGAATCTCCTAGCTCAAGTATGATAAATTCATGCTCCTGGATGTTTTGGAAATCTTAAAACATCCTCTACAACTTCAATGTTGGCCATTTTGACAAAATCATTTTGGAACTATGTGAAAAAATGCCAAGAAATTGGGATAAAATCCTGACCGAAATCTGTTGGAAATTTCTCTAAGTGTAAGATGAAAATGTCACGACTTCATGGGCTTATATCTTCAAATATAAGAGTTTTTGGACATCAACCCTCTAATACTTAGTTGTATAATTCATCAATATCTACAACTTTCATGTTGAAAGTTTCCTTTGAATCATCTTGCATCTTGGTGAAAGAATGACATGAAGTAATGGAATTATCATGTATAAAAAACACAGAAAAATTTCTAAGTCTTGAAAAGTTTGAATTTTCACATTGAATTTTGACTTTCTTGATTTCTTGATAATAAATATTTGTATTTTTGAATGTCTTGATGAATTGTGATCTTTGAAATTTAATGTTGACCAAAAAGTCAAAGTGTGACTTTTGGTGTATTAGTTGACTTTTCATCAGTTGACCAAATTTCAACTATCAATCCACTGATCTTGAGAAATGATTTAAGCCATGGAATTGGGTCAACATGTTATGTTTGAGTTTTTGAGATTATGCTTCAAGCCATTAGGTCCTGTATTAGGTCAAAAAGTCAATGATTAGTCGTTCTTAGTCAAAACCATAATTTATGGTCTAAGTGTTTTGGAGGTGATTTTGTCTGATCAATTCTTGAGAATCCTTGAGAATTGGAGATCCTTTGTGAGAATGTCTTTAAAAAAGAGTGGGGAAATTTTAGGGTACAACAGCTTCCCCGGTTCAATCTTCTTAAACCTGAAGAGGGAGATTGGCGAGTCAGCCATTCGTGACTTAAAGGTGGAAGATGATTGAACACTTAAGTGCCCAGAAATTTGCACTCGCTTGTGCATGAGGTGAATTGTTTGTTGATTATCGGGAATGGGCTTAGAGATGTCATTTGGATAAGTGATAAAGAGTTTGTCGGAGATGGGGTTACAGATGCCATTCGGAGTAATTGTTGATAGAGATTAGAAGAAGTACTAGAATAAATCTTTGGTCGACTTAATATGAATGATATACTGGAGTGGATCCGTGTTAAGTCGTGTATGGAAATGTACTAGAAGGAATCCATGTAAGATTGCTTCAGGATGAACCCGTGTGGAACTGTATCTGGAAACTTATGAGAAGGAGCCTGGGTAGGGCTGCTTCGGGATGAATCCGTGTGAAACCTCATATGGAAATATATGAGAAGGAGTCTGGGTAGGGCTTCTTCAGGATGAGTACGTGTGAAACTTCATCTAGAAACTTATTAGAAGGAGCCTGGGTAGGGCTGCTTCGGGATGAATCCGTGTGAAACTTCATCTTGAAACTTATGTGAAGGAGCCTGGGTAGGGCTACTTTAAGATGATTTCATGTGAAACTTCATCTGGAAACTTATGAGAAGGAGCCTGGGTAGGATGCTTTAGGATGAATCTATGTGAAACTTCATCTGGAAACTTATGAGAAGGAGCCTGGGTAGGACTGCTTCGGGATGAGTCCGTGTGAAACCGCATCTGGAAATTAGAGAAGGAGCCTGGTTAAGGCTGCTTCAGGATGAGGCTGTGTGAAACTTCATCTAGAAATTTATAAGAAGGAGCCTGGGGAGGTCTTCTTCAGGATGAGTCCGTGTGAAACTGCATCTGAAAATTAGAGAAGGAGCCTGGGTAGGGCTGCTTCAGGATGAGTCAGTGTGAAACTTCATCTGGAAACTTATGAGAAGGAGCCTGGGTAGGGCTGCTTCGGGATGAGTCTATGAGAAACTCAATCTGGAAATTAAAAGGAACCCTTGTAAGATTACTTCATGATGAGCCCGTGTGAAGCTACTTCTGGAAATTGGAAGGAACCCGTGTAAGATTTCTTCATGATGAGCCTGTGTGAAGCTGCATCTAGAAATTGGAAGGAACCTGTGTAAGATTGCTTCAGCTGGTTGTGTAGATAGTTGCTCTGTCTTGTTTTAGGAACTAATCTTGGACCTGTTGAAAGGATTATGACAGCCCTTGGAAGATATGATTACGACACCGATTCCATTGTCGAGTGCGTTGGAGGGTCCATTAAAAACCATGGTCCATCGGGATCCTTCCCCAGGTCCTTCATCCGGTCCATGTTCTTCACAATCAATCACTAACATAATGTTCTCATCAGAGAATTCAATGTTCATGGATTGGTAGTCATCCACAGTCTGATGAGCCAAATGATCAGCTAGTACAATACCCTTGATTGCTTTATGGGTCATGTATTGGATATCATATTCGGTCAAGATCATTTGCCATCTTACTATTCTTCCGGAGAGAGTGGGCTTCTCGAAGATGTACTTGATTGGATCCATATTAGATATCAACAAAGTGGTGTAGGTCAACATATACTGTCCCAGGCGGTGAGCAGCCCATGCTAAAGCGCAACAAGTTTTCTCGAGCAGTGAGTATCTTGTTTCATAGTCGGTAAACTTTTTGCAAGGTAGTATATCACATTCCCTTTTCGACCTGACTCATCATGCTTCCCCAACACACACCCCATTAAATTATCTAACACTGTTGAGTACATTATCAAAGGTCTTCCTTCGATCGGAGGCATCATAATTAGAGGCTCTTGAAGGTATTCTTTGATTCTCTCGAAGGCAGACTGGCATTCGTCATTCCATTTTACCAGTTGATCTTTCTTCAGGAATTTGAAGATTGTCTCACAAGTAGCAGTTAAATGGGAAATGAATCTGGCAATGTAACTTAGGCGTCCCAAGAAACCTATGACCTCCTTCTCAGTGCAAGGAGCCGACATCTCTTGTATGGCCTTCACCTTTGCAGGGTCTACCTGAATACCCTTGTCACTGATAATGAAACCTAGCAATTTACCAGACCTTACCCTGAAGGTGCATTTTTTCGGATTTAACCTCAACTTGTACGTCTTCAACCTATCAAACAACTTTTGTAGATGATCAAGGTGCTATTCCTCAGTTTGAGACCTGACTATCATGTCATCAACATAGACCTCTATCTCATGGTGAATCATTTCATGAAACAAAGCTACCATGGCTCGCTGATAGGTTGTCCCGGCGTTCTTCAACCCAAATGGCATAACTTTGTAGCAGAAGGTGTCATATTGTGTGACAAATGTTGTCTTCTCCATGTCTTCGGGTGCCATCTTGATCTGATTGTAACCAGAGAAACCGTCCATGAAGGAAAAGATCTTGTGTTGCACGGTGTTGTCAACCAGAACGTCAATATGAGGAAGCGGGAAGTCATCCTTGGTACTTGCCCTGTTCAAATATATGTAGTCCATACACATGCGTACTTTGATGTCCTTATTAGGCACTGGAACTACGTTAGCAACCCATTATGGATAAGAGGTGACAGCTAAGAACCCAGCGTTGAACTGTTTCATAACTTCCGCTTTGATCTTCTCTGACATTTCAGGGCGAATACGATTGACCTTTTGCTTTACTGGAGGGCAATCTTCTTTAGTTGGAAGACGATGAACCACAATATCCGTGTCTAGCCCTAGCATGTCTTCATATGACCAGGCAAAAATCTCGACATAATCATGCAACATCTTTATCAACCGCTGTTTGACACCAAGCTCCAGATTTGCACCGATCTTGACTTCTTTTTTGTCCTTTTCTGTGCCCAAGTTTATTGTCTCAACTGGCTCTTCATGAGGCTGTATAGTCCTTTCTTCCTACTGTAATAGTCTAGAAAGTTCTCTGGGTACCTCACAATCTTCCTCACCTTCGTCCTCGGCTCGGTTGATCAGATTTTCAAAGTCATAACCGACAATAGAAGAACTGTTACCAATGGGATCCAGACTGGATATGGATCTGCAGTTTGATATGTGAGTGTGTGTAAGAGCATAGCTGTATAGACAAAGTAAAAAGCAGAAAATAAAAATAGAGAGCACAAAATTTGTATGCATAAACATCCAATGCTTTATTAATGCTATATGAAAATGAAACATGATAACCCTCACAAATAAACCAATTTGCCCCGGGTAAGAGACATGGCCATAAAGTTTATAATGTTTATTACATATCCAAAAAACAAGAAAGACAATTACTTCTGAACAAAAGTAATCGGTACAAAGTCTTTTTCCGTCTAGTTACTGAGTCCACCGTTGGTAGTAGGGAAGATCCAATTATCCACGTCATACTCATTGTCAGTATCTTCCATGGCGGAGACAACATCAATAGCATTGATTCCCGAGCCGTGCTTGGGAATGGGTGCAGTTATGATGTTGGGAGTCTCAGGGGGATCGAGTTCAATCTCCTTTGCCTCGATCAGATCCTGCACCTTGTTCTTTAAAGCCCAATAGTCGTTCGTGTCATGCCCCAGAGTTTCAGAATGGTAGGCGCATCGAGCATTTGGATTGTAGCACGGAGAGGCAGTATTAGGATTCTTCTGAGCTTCCTTCAAAGTTACCAGGTTGGACTTAAATAATTGAGGAAAAACCTGAGACAGAGTCATGTTTATCCGGGTAAATTGTCTTACAGGCCTTTCTGTCCTTGGTTGATTATTCCTTTGTTGAGTAGGTGCAGGCTTAGAGATCATGATAGCCGCTACCACTAAACGGTATTCAGTTCTGTCCCGATTCCTTTGATTGTACACAGTACTAACCTCTTTCTTCCCAGCAAAAGGCTTCCTTACTGCACTGGAGGATGCATCCTTTTGGATCTTCCCACTCCTGATTCCAGCTTTCACCCTTTCTCTTGTTAAAATCAATTCGGTAAAGACGGCTCAGAAGCTTCCAATCAGGTGATTGAAAAATGGACTAGACAGGGTACCTAGAAACATATCCACTAACTCCCCATCAGATAGGGGAGGCTGGACTCTTCCTGCTAAGTCCCTCCAATTCTAAGCATAGTCCTTAAAGCCCTCGATCGAACCCATAGCCATACTTTGGAGTTGAGTACGGGTGGGAGCAAGATCTGCATTATACTGGTACTTCTTGTAGAAAGCAGCATCCAGGTCTTCCCAATTATGAATGTTGGCCCTTTCCAACTGGTAGAACCATTCTAGTTGAGTCTCGGACAGACTATCCTGAAAGAAGTGGACCCATAAGTCCTTGTCAACAATGTGGGGCTGGATTTTCCTCACATAAGATCGGAGGTGCATTTTGGGACATGGAAGCCCATCATATTTGGCGAACATCGGCACCTTGAACTTTTGCAGAATAATAACCCCAGAGACCAAATCCAGTTCTTCAAAATCCGTACCCGGTACCTTTCGGACCTCCATTGCATTCAAACGATCCTCCAGTTGTTTGTATTTTTCATCAGTAGGAGGATATTGTTCCTCATCATAGTCATATTGACCATTGGATTCTTTTGGACTAGAGTCTTCTTCTCTTGTTTCCTCTTCTTTACTTCCTCCTTCCTTTGATGAAGTTATCAGTTCAGAGGCTCGCTGCACTGGTCCTCTGATCCTTCTTCCCAGATTCACTAACCCAGTTGGCTTCTTTGGCTTCTTATTTTCTTTAATAAGTAGGGCTTTCAGTTCTTCTTGCCCATTAGTCAGAGCCATGATCATCTATTGAAACTGGGCATTCTGAGTTTGTAGATCCTTTACTGTTTGTTCTAGAGCCATTGCTGAAATAAACAGCGAAGAGGATAAGAAACCTGCTTTAAAACCTGCTTATGCAATGATATGTATGATATATGTATGCAATGTTTACAAGGATTTCTAAGACTCAAATTTTCTTAAACAAAAAAATAGAAACCGTTAATTGCATCAAGAAGTTTTATTAGTCACAACGATGCCTCTTGGGCTTACAAAGGGAATAAAGCAACAATAAAATTTCCCAAGCAAAAGGAAGATTCAAGTTTCCCACGAGCGCATCCTCTTTGGTTCAATGTAGGCATTTATATTCCTCTCCTCGTGAAGTAAACGGGTGAGCTCTAGAACCTTCTTCTCGTTGGCGTAGAATTAGGCTTCGAAAGTATCTCTTTCTTCTTTAAGTTGGATCCAGGATTTTTGTAGCTCCTCAAAATCAGTTGGCATATCAGGATGAAGAATAACGTAAGGAGTGTCTCCTTCAGCAATTGGCTCCACAATCACAGGTAAGATGGTAGGGTACGGCATCATAAGACATTAAGCACGAGCTCGCACCCATTTGAGGTAAGGCTCACGAGGGAAGGAATTCTTGTGCCCTAGTGTCTTTCTATCAACTTTGTTTATCATTCCCTAAGCTCGAATGAACCTCTTACGATAACCCTGAACATCATTCTCATAGTCAAATGTGATCCCATAGACGAGTGTGTCATGAGGACCATCCCTTCTAGCATAACCAAATTGTCGTAATGCCAAACAAGGATTATATGTGATTCCTCACCTAATGCCTAAGAGAGGGACATTAGGGAATTCCCCGCTTTGATTAATGATGGTGATACTCTCCAAGGATCGGGAACACCAATGAATATCCGAATGTGTAAGAGACATCAGCCTATGAGACCATCTCATACCCTGCTCATTCTTCAAAATAGACCGGGGTAGGTGCGAAATAAACCACCTAGCCAATAGAGGAGCGCAACACAAAAGGGTCCCTCTTCTCTTTAAAGTGCGAGTATGCAGAGAGTGTATAACATCCCCAAGTAAAGTAGGTACCGGATTATGAGACAGAAAAATCTTAAATGCATTCACATCTATGAGTTGGTCTGTGTTAGGGAATAGTAGCATCCCATAGATGAGAAGGGCCAACACTTCTTCAAAAGCTTGTAAATCCAGGCTATCCCAAAAATAGCAAGCTTTCTCAAATAGGAACTTAGCTGGAAATCCTTGGACACTTCTTCTGGTTTCCCAATTTGCCATTACATCAGACCGTTGTAAAGACAGAGCTTGAGCAATTTATTCAGTCTTTTGGTCTCTTTCCATACCGTTGAATGGTAGCTGATTAAGGATAGGTAACCCTAATAATTGAGAAAACTCCTCCATAATAGGCACTAACTGGTAATCAGGGAAAGTGAAGTAGTGACGTAACGGGTCAAAGAACTGAAAAAGCACCTTTAACATTTCTTCATCAGGGTTTAAAGTGACCAAGTTGAGAATTCGACCATGTTTTTCAGTGAAGGGATAGCTTTCAGGAATCCTTGATTTTAAGTCCTTAAAGAGAGGAGGTATTTTCACAAGGTTGATTTGGATAGTGTTCCTGCGGGCGGATGTCATGTCCTACAAAACAAGACAAAGATAAGCCCTAGAAAAACCTTGAAATGGTTAGTATGATATGCCATGTTATAATGTCATGAATATGCTAAGAAATCACCGATATAGCAAGCACAAGCAAATCACACCAAAAACCTTAGGTTTAAGGCTTGCATGGGTTTTAAGGTCATACCCTCTTGAAGTTGGATTGGTTCAACCTATCCTATAAATAGTAACCGGGTTCTAAGGGATCTCAATATCACTGACCTTTTCCACAAGCTTCGCTCGATAGGTGAATGACTCGCAACCAAACAAAACTCAGGAGTCAAGTCTCAACGAGTGTAGCATCGAGTATCTGCCGACTTTGGGAATACACCAAAGACGGCTATCTCACTACGTTTTAATGACCAAGTTGTTTATTTAATGGCTCTAAGGTCAGTTGACACTTCATGACACCATGCATCGGTCCCGTATTCTAATTGATTAACTCAAGGGATACCTGTACCAACCAAAGTGTCGCATCAACATAACCATCGCTTCAACCGTGTCAGTATACCCTGTATAGTTTCCATGATCTATTGCTACTTACCTAACAGGTTTCACCAGATCTGGGTATAGGATCTATAGTAACCCAAAACAATCCCTTAAAAGTAAATCAAACAAACAAGCAAACAATTTTAGAAATGATCTAGACCCTAAGGTAAACCCCACTTTATATTTTCCCCAGCAGAATCGCCAGTTCTATGATACGGTGGCAGAACCGACTGTGTAATACTGGTTTTGTGTTTTTTGTTCGCAAATGTTGCGGTAAGTAAGAGTCACTACCGACTTTTCTTTTATCCAACAAAGGAAAGGGTGAAAAGAACAAAAAAAGACCTTTTTCGAGATTTTTTGAGTAAGGGGGGGGGGGGGGGGGGGTAGATTATGGAAAGGGAAGGTGTTAGCACCCTTTCCATCTGTGGTTTTCCACGGGCTCTTAGGTACTTGCTCATTTTTGAAAACTGTTTGTGTTTGTGTGTTTTAAAAGTTTTTGTTTGCTTTATGGTGACTCTTGTATCAGTCCTCAAAAGTGTGATAATGTGTTTTGAAAATATTTTTGAAAGTGTAAGTGTGAAAATTTCAGGTTTTAGCAAGTACTTAAAAGTCATCTACCTACTCTAAAAAGGACATTATTTTCCTCCTTTCCTTTAGATAGTGTTATCCTAATATTAGTTAGTAGGTAGCCCTATCGTTGGATGTTGAGGGACTATCGAAAGGGACACTATGGTCATTGAAGGCAACAAGTAAGGATATCTTAGCATTCGGAGGGGTTGTCATCATATAGGCAACATTGAGGGACAAGATCATGTACTGAAAGGCAACTCGAGGGATGTTTAGGGACCATGATCTTTTATGATGACTTTTATACTGAGGGTCTTTGCTAAGATATCCCTACGTTCGAGGGACATGACCGTTTCTGAGGCAACCGAGTGAGGAATACCCTAAGGATGCAAGTGTGAGAAGTGTTTTTTTTCCAATTATATTATCTTGAAGTTAGTGATCTACGATTAATTGACTTTATCTTGTCATGCACTCCTACTTACTAGAAATTATATACAAGCATACAAAAATGTAAAAAGCGATAAATAAAGGTTCCTACACTATTACATGGCTTTGGTGTAGATACATAATGGACGAAAAGTAAAGTGCGGAATTAAAAGTGCGGGAATTTAAGTCCTAAACTATTACAACTGTAAGCAATTACAATATTATAAAAGATGCAAGAATAAGATAAACGCGCGTGAAAATGGAAAGAAGCGTCTAACAACCTAATAAAGGTCTAAGTAAAAAAAAACTTTTTTGTTTTATTTTTTGTTTTAGTTAAGAAAAATAATTAAATTAAACATCCTAAAATATATTTTAAAAAAATAAAAATTAAGAAAAATAGTCTAAGTCTTTTTTTTTGTTTTTTATTTATTATGAAAAGAAAATAATTAGATCTAATTAAATCTTAAGTTCTACTTCATTTTAATTTAAAGTAAATAGTTAAAATATTTATCTAAATTATTTACAAAATTAGTTTAATAAAAAAATACTAATCTAATATTTTGGTGATTTTTTCTGATTTTTTATAGTTAATTAAATAAATGCAAGCAAGAATAAAAAAAGAAAAAAATTTAACCAAATGAAATGGGCATGGGGTTAAATAATAAACAGGGGGTGTTATTCTGAAAAAAGACGTTGGGCCCAGTGGATAGCCCAGGTTGGCTTTGGATCCTGTGTTGCCAGCCTTTGCTAGTCTACCATGAAGCTGCATGTGGAGGCACTTTGATTTGGATCATATGGTGATGACCTGATGGTACATGGTGAGTACGCTTGGCTTTGAAGTATCTGATCTGCAAATATAACATGGGAAAAATGGAAAAGCTGAAGCCTGGAATCGAACCCAGGTCCTTTAGCCTAACACAAACGCCTTTCACCACCCAACCATTTAACTCAATTGTTATTATATTAAAATAAAAACAATATAATGGAATCAAAGATCAGATCGTAGTCAGCAAAACGCACGCGTTGTAACATTTGAATTGACCAATCAAGTTATGTATTTTTTCCACGCCACCCGTGACCGAGGTCAAATGAAATCAGGGATGCCGGAGCTACCCTCCGATCATCTTCTCCGGCGCAATGAAATTGAGATCCTGCAAAAGAGAAAGAATCGAGGCAAACCAAAGGGTTTACTCCATACAAAAACACCTCCTAAGTCCGAATTTGGCCTCAGTTTGGCCTGGAAATTCATGCCTTTTGAGATATGGCCAGAAAATCCTAACACGGTTTGAAAATGGCATATCACAATTCAAGCGTCATGGGATTCATGATAAGCATTTGACCTGTTTTAATGGTGCCTAGCAACTTATACATACATTTCAAAGCATTCAAAAACACACATACATGAGTATTTGAATTTTACAAATTTTACCAAAACGGACGATGATGATACTCCTGATATGGGCTTGAAACGGTATGATGGAGGGTTGGGTTGAGTCCCTAGAAGCCTCAATGGGATGTTTGAATCCTTGGTTTGGCTTGAGGAGAGCTGGAAATGAGTGTTTGAAATTTCACAAGTTTTTGGAATTTTTTCAATTTTGGTGTGGTGGTTTGAGATATTGTCTCCTCGTTGAATTCTTGCATATACGTTGCTTAAATAGAGGAAGTGAAGGTAAGGGGGAAACAAGGAAAGAATCATGTTATTAAGGTTATGTTTTAAAGACATGATCACACATTTGAAAAAATGCCATAAGTGAAGATTCTTGCAAATTTTGATGATGAGTGAACCTGGACACCATTTGCACGTGATTATGGGCTTCAAGATGAGTCAAAACAATATCCCAAATGCCTAAGCCCAATTCCAAATATTTTATACCATTTATTTTATATTTACTTGAAATAAATTAAAATAAATATGTAAAAAAATGGGTGGAAAATATAATACCATGCCAAAATAATATTAGAGGTCCTTTATGATCTTAGGAAGACATTTGAACTTTAAAAAGTTAGGTCATTGACCCAAAAATTCCAATTTGCTCAATGCACCAATCTTGAAATTTCCAAAAATTTCCCAACTTGGGAAAGCCACAACTTTCTTAATTTTTATCTCATGATGATTATCTATTACTTTTTGGAAATCCCAAGATGTGTACTTCAATCCTTAGTTTGATCAATTTTGAATTTGAAGGTGTTACCTTGATGTAAAAGGTCTTGGCACAAAGTGGCTTTTGTTGACTTTCCAAAAATAATCTGTAATGTATGAACTTGTATCTTTAAAATGGTGCATTTCTTAAACTTTAGGGATGAATAGGAGTTGTAGGGAATTGAATTCTCTTCAAAATGAGCTTTTGTTGGAAAAAGTTTGACAAAGCATGAGAAAGTTATGCTTGGTCAAAGTTTGGTTGACTTTTCCTATAGAAACCCTAATTTGCCATTTTTGACTTTTGATGGGTTAGGAGAATTTCTTGATGAATCATGATCAAACCTTGATCAAATGATGGATATCACTTCAAAATTTTGATGTTGACCAAAAATCTTGAAGTTTGACTGTATATGGGCCACAGTTGACTTTTGACCTAACATAATTGATTTTCCAATACTTGAGCAATTTGACTGAGCAAACTTATTGAGCAAGGCATGAAACTTGGCATGGATGACCTTGAGGACATATTAGGACCATGTAGAGAATTTGAGACCTTTGGAGCTCATCCATCTTGATGAAAATTGAAACCCTAGTTGGGGGTTCATTGCCTTAGGAGGAGAATTGTCTGGTCAATTCTTGGTCAACCTTTGAGCAATTGAGAACCTATAGGTATGTCTTGTGTGAAAATTGGAGGGCTTGGGGTACAACATGTTGGTTTTAACTTAATTGAGTAAACATGAATTAAATTCTTGAATACTAGTTTAAATCTATAATTCTTGAATTTTGAGGTGATAATGTTTGAATAATATGGAATTGGTTGATTGATGAATTAATCAATGTAGATCTTAAATTAATTTGGTAATTTGATGTTGATTCTTGAATACCTAATTTTAGATCTACATGTTGATTATGGAGTTTTGATGAGATTTAATTATGTTTTCATGAGTTAATGCAATTTTCAAATTGATTTGTTGATGAATTCAATTTTTCAACATAAAAAACCTCAAATCCGATAGATTGCATTAAAAATTGAATTATGTTGTTTGTGGCTTGGAATTATTGTTTGAATGCGAATTTAATTGTTTGTAAGAGTTTGTAATTTCCAAGAGGCATAACGTGAATCGGTAAAGCTTTTATGCCTTCGATTGTGAGTTTTGAACTCATTTTTATCCGATGCCGAATCATGCATGTGTTACTGCCCAGAATATATAAACGCATAGCAAATAACTTTTCAAAAGTTGTTTGATGCTCATTTGTGCTTGATTATGCATTTATGACTGTTGGAGTTGAGTTTTATCATTTTCGACACGATTTTTTGGTTGATTTTATGGTACGGTGCAATGCTAACCGGTTTAGGTAAGTTAAACTTAAGGAACTATTTCATTAATGGTTAATGCTCAAGTTTTGTCGATTTCAAAGTGATATTTCATGTGGTTCATGTATTGATGGCAATGCTGCCCGAAAATTGTAAGTGGTGCTTTCATGATGATTTAATTCACGGTTGACGTCTATTTGAACTTGTTGGCAAGTTTGATGGTCACTGGTATCATTTTAGATTGATTTTTTTTCTGACTTTTGCAGAATTGCATGTGTTAATAAGTTGCTGCCTGGTTTTTGATATCAATGCTCCAATGCTTGTTTGGATTGCTTTTCTTCACATCTTAGCCTTGATTTAACTTGTGATACGGATACTTAATTCCGGTTGTTTTTACCTTGTTATATCTAATATGTTTGTTGACTTGTACACGCCATTCCAAGAGAGCTTTCAATCGCTTAATTAATGTGTTGATTATTCGATCGAAAAGAATGATTATTCCATCTTCTTTGTGGATCTGAATTCACTTCTGACGCGGTTTTATTTTATTTCTCATTGTATGAGAAATATACATTGTTTGTGTTTTATCTGGATGTGAAGTTTTGCGCAAGTGTATTGTTTGTTATTCAGATATGTCTGATGCACATCACATGTGATTTATTTTCACATTGTCGATACCTTGGTACCTATGTTGAGTGCATGATCTCTGGCCATTTGTTTGTTGATGCTAGCTTGCATGAAGTTTTCCGGAGTTATTCTACTTTGGCTTGCTTGCTACAAACTCTTATCTGTTTGGTATTCATCATACCCCAAATTTTCCCTATCAATTCAATAGTCATATTGTTACTTGTTTATAATTTAATTCTCTTTGTATTTTTAGTTATTTGTATTTACATTTTTCTATGGAGGGAGGTTTAAACCTTAGATAAGGGATATGTTCTTAAAAAAGGGCTCATGGGTTGTTTCTAAATTGGAATGGCCCATTTATGTACAAATGGGGGTATATTTTCTTATGGAGATAGGTCGCCCAATAACTAAACAGTTATTGGTCCAAACCAAGGACTTGACTGAAGAGCCCATCTCTCATTTTTTGTCTATTGTGGTCATTATTACTATTTTATTAATTCTAATTATTATCACAACTATTATCAATATTATTATTAATTTTATTATTATTGTTTAACTCTATCATTAATGTAATTAACCCATAATCAATGTTTTATTATATATATTATCGTAACTGGTTTTTTTTAATAATGTTTGACCAAAGTTATAATTAGGGAAAACTCTAATCTCAACCCCAGTTTTCTGTCCATTATCCCTTTGGAAACCTTATCGATCCAAGCCCAATGAATAATTATTGCCCAAATTGAAACAAAAGAAAATGCATCTTTTGAGCCATAAAAAATAATGTACATATCAAGGAGAAAACGCGTTTGTAAATTGAAACAAATCTTTCTAATTCATACAAAATCAATGAATAATAAACCGAATCAATCACAACCAAATCAAAATTATATACAAAAGCCTTCAGAAAACAAGCAAATCGGAATCAAATCTCAAATATAACCCTTAATAACTAACTTTACAAAACAAATCCCTAATCAAATCCTAAAATTTAATCTGACTATTTCTAACAAATGGGATCTTCAATCTTTTTTTCAATCAAAGATTTGTAACACCAAATTACATAACAATATTTCCTAATCTAAAACTAAATAAACCCTAAGAGGCTAATGCTTTAAGGACCGGAAGAAAATTGACAAATAATAGAAGGAGAAGACAAAGAAGAAAAAACTTAGGGTTTTAATATTTGAAACCCCAATTTCTTCAAACGCCACCTCAAGTTCTTCAATCATCGATGCTATACTATTCCATCCACCGCTGCATCACCTTCAAGCGTCTCTGATTACCTGTGAAACGATAAGAAGAAGGGAAGGATTAGCACTTGAGAACTCAGATAATCAAACGAGATACTTACTGCGACGAAGGTACCAAATTACTCATCTTTCTTTGCGTTTGATTTTTTTGTGAATTGTTTAAATATTTGGGGGATTATGGTTTATTTGGGGGTTTGGGGTTTTATAACTTCGGGTTGTCAGTGTTGGGTTGCGCTACCGTCGGGATTAGGTTTTTTAGAGTTATATTGTTGTTGTTGTTTGTGTGTTAAAGGAGAAAGGAGAACAAGAGGAAATAATGAAGGGAAAATGAAATGGGGAAATAAGGAAAACAATAACGTTATAGTCCCTCTGTGTTAGCTTGATCAGGGACACATGGACAACATCTGGCCACGTGATCGCGTGTCCATGAACCACTACCATGTACCGTCACCTTATCAGCCATACGATTTTAATCAACGGTCTATATTATGCGACTCCATTGTAACCGCTGTAAACATGCCCATACGCAATCACAACAGACCCTCTCCATCTTGGGCTTATAAGAATTTTTGTTGGGCCTAAGGCCCTTTCTATACGAACACCTTGTTTCCCTTTTTACTATTGTTCAACATCAGTTCGCACCCCTGCATTGCAGGGCCAAATTCAATATCTAGATTTCAGTCCATGCTTTTAACACCCCGCCTTTTACTACACCAATTAATTATACACCCCATGTAAAATTAACTTAATTTACTTTTTATTTATTTATTTATCTATTGATTTTTATAATTTAGTACATGAAAATTGTTTTTTTACATTAATAAATAATTATAATATTTTTTATCAAAAATATCTAATTTGTTTTACTAAATTTATTATATATTTATTTATTAATTAAACTCTTTTTTAAAATACTAACATATTTGTATCAAATATTTTTCTATTCAAATTATTATTTTTTTAATTGCATTGTATATTAGAAAATAGCTAACCAACAAACACTAACATTTTTTCACCAACATAATTAAATTTATATTTATTTTCAAAAAGGATTGTATTAATATCTTTTATCGACTGCAAGCTACGTCCATGATTATGCAATTTACAAACTCGGACTTGGTTTAAGGAGAATTCGAGATATCTCTATAACCCATAAAAATACTAACCAAACAACTGGGAACTACGAATTGGGACTTTAATTCCTCATAAGAGGATACATAGGCATACGACTAAAAATCGTGGCGAGTTCCCCTAATAAAAATTAAAGCCTTATTTCCTAAGCCATAATTCTAAACCCTAGTATCCTTGTGAACAAGGCAGATGAGGGGTGCCTAACACCTTCCCTTCCCTTTTTAGGATAAAAATTAAGGGTGGCGACTCTCATTTTCAAACTGGTTACAATAGCTGGCGACTCTGCTGGGGACGCAACCCTAGAGTTTAGAAACTTCTCTATTTTTTGGTTTAGGGTTTTATTAGGGTTTTTTATTTCTTTATTTATTTGGTTTTATTTGATTCATATTATTGTGATTACCATATTATTTGTTGTGGCGGAATTTTTATTTCAAAATATATATATTTTTCAAAACCCTTAGAAAGAAGGTTTGTCTTTTAGCCAAGGGGATACATCATCCTTGTGATTTTATGTGACGACTTCGCCTAGAGTCGGTGGAATTCTACGAAAGGAATACGTCTCAAGAGACATCATATTGGGGGGTAGGACTTTGGAATGAAACCTGTGACTCTTTGTACAACCCTTTAAACCAAAATCTCATGATGAGACCTTTCATGACCTAGAGACGAAAGTTTCGATCTTCAAAGAGGCTCCACTTAAGGGAGGCCCTTGTGCCTTTCCCTCTAGTGTTATTCATGATACCCTTAAAGAAACCACCTAATGGGGAGGGTAGAATATCCCTAGGCCAAAACTAGCAGCCTACCTTCTAAGGGTACCTTTCATAAAATCCCGTCATTAAACCCCACAATCATGCATTCATACATTTTGAATGTCATATATTCATTACCCTCCATTCCTTTTTTGTTTGTCTTATTCACAAGGTCAAAAAAAAATAATTAAAGGTTTTTGGTAAAGTGTCCTAAAAATGAATGCCAAAGGGAAAGAACTCGTCCGTATCAATGTCCTTAAGCCAAATATGACAAAAATTAAGGCTATAAAAGGAAAACTATCTGAAAGAGCTCTGAAGATGTTCACTCGCTGTTATGGGGATACTCTTTAATTAACAAAAGTAGAGGTACAATTGGATGTTGTTTCTTCCCTAATTCAGTTCTACGACCCTCCATTGAGGTGATTAACCTTCCAAGACTTTCAGCTAGCGCCGACTCTGGAAGAATTTGATAGACTATTGAACTTCTCTAAAGGGAAAGCTTATGTTGGAATCGGGCAGACTATTGACTTCAAAATCTTGGAAGAGGGTTTAGGGATACCTTATCCCGAATTATCACTTAATTACAAAAAAGAAGGTGGCGTACGAGGGATTAAGAGATGATATTTGGAGACTAAGGCTTTTGATTTTGCTGACCACAAAGAATGGGAGTCTTGTACTGATTGTTTAGGATTGCTTGTGTTTGGTGTAATCTTATTTCCACGAACTTTGGACTATATTGACCTTGAAATTATTAGCGTATTTTGGGGCGTAAAAGTTTTCAATACGGATCCAACTCCCGCTTTACTTGCTGATATTTATTATGCGCTTCATACTCGATAAGAAAAGGGGAGGGGTACCCTGAACTGTTGCATCCCACTCTTGTATTCTTGGTTTATGACTCATCTCTACAAGGAATATTACATTATTCCAAATCTGACAAGGTATGAATGGCCTAAAAAATTAAGGCCTCTTTCTGCTAATTCTGTTTTATGGTATGCAAGGAAGCTGGACATCAGAGATATCATTTATAGTTATGGAGACTTTTCAAATGTTTCATTGATCGGATCACGAGGTTGAATCAACTACAACCCTACCTTGGCCATACAACAACTAGGATATTCTTTGGAGGATAAACCCTCACATGAACAACTTCGATAACTGATCATTCTTGACATGGGCAAGAATGACCAAGAATTGTTGAACAAGATAATCTAGGCTTGGAATAGGGTTAATAAAAGAAATCTTGAAAAGAAGAATGATATGGAAAAAGATCCATACACTCGATGGGTTTTGGATAGGGTGCGAGTTGTCAAGTTACCATTTGACGTAGATCCAGAAAACAAGCCAGATGTTCCAGATTCTCTGCCTATGTCCTTAGAAGAAATAGACGATTTGAAGAACGTTTTGAAACAAGCTCAAAGGGAGAAGGAAGAATTGAAGCTTAACCTCGTTAACTTAACCAAGGAGAAAGTACAAATGCAACACATGCTTGAATCAAAAGACTGATCATGAGGAATTTGAGAAGGAGAGTTTAAAACGGAAACGTTCAATTTAAGGGTTGTTAAGTTCTACTTTCAACTTGGATTCTCATAACCAATGATTGGAGGATGCTGCTAGTGAAATCGGGAGATTAAATAGATGGTTAGAAAAGGCAACGCATGATAAGAAGGTGATGGAAGAAGATATAAGGCCTCAAATCCCAAGTTTGGTGTAAGCTTCTTTAGATCAAGAAGAACAAATTAAGTATCTTACGACCAGACTCCAAGACATACAAGAATCAGAGGTAGGGAATTCCTTAAAAGGATGATGGAAGAAAGGTTCCTCACCCAAAAGACTGAAGAATACAAGCAAGTATGCCTTGAGTTAGAAGGCCTCTGAAAGGATTTCCTAATACAACAGAAACTCTATACGGAGATGAGGGTTGAAAAGTTGTATTGGGAAGAGCAGTTTGTGAAGATCGCCAAAGCAGGGGAAGATAATCATAAGATAATTCCTAATCTCTACCGAGAATACCAATTCTACAAGGACAAGCATGCAAGACTTTCCTTCTTAGCCAACAATCTCATCAAAGACATCCCTAGAAGTTTAAGAAATGCGGAGAATGTGATGGTTCCTCTTCCAAAAGATGTCGTTGATTTCCTCAAGCTTAGTAGGACAATGGTTGATGGTTTTAGAGAAGACATTTGCAGACGCACTTAGAGGAATTTTTATTTCCCTATGATTATTTCTTTCAGCAAGTTTTATGTTTTAAGTTTGAATATTTTTCAACATCTAAATTGTATTCTTTTTTTTAAAAAAATTACTATTTTTAATAAAGGCATTTTGTTTATGTATCTCGCTTGCATATTTATTTTTTAGATACTCGCCAATAAAAAGCAAAACCTAAGAAAAATATAGATGAAAAAATGTGTATATCCAAGTGAATAAGACATTCAAAGACGAAACTCTTAGCATATCCATACACATTCATGCATTCACAAACATTTACATCTCATAAACTCATAACAAACAAAAAAAACCTCATTTTTTTTCAAAACCTTCTCTAGTTAAACCATTGGTAGGAGAAAAGTATCGCCTCTCCGACCGCTATATCAGACAAGAGCCCATCAACAAAAAGTGATGGAACAAATTGAAGAGAATCAAACAACCTTCAAGGAGGATTTAGAGCAGGTCAAGAGCAACATCGACTCAATAAAAGGTGATATGAGTCAAGTTCTTCTAGCCTTGAAGAACATCATTGAAAGACAGGAGCAAATCCCTAGGGTAGCCTTTGAAGAAATAGCCCATACCATTGGTGCATCGAGCGGTTACCAACCAAGGAAAGAACCAGAAGCAGGACCTCAAAAGTAAATTATGGCTCAACATGAAACAAGACAAGTTGATACTTAAGGGTTTGTCCCACCTCCGCCAAAGGTATAGGCATCTCATATCTTGCAGATTCTGATTAACAATGCAGGCAACTACTTAGATTTACAATATGGAGACCACGACTTAGAGGAAGTTAATCAAGCACCTCAAAGAACAACCCATACTCAAGCTACTGAAAATCCGTTGGCGCTCAACCAATACAAAACTCTTGAAGAAAGGTTAAAAGTTGTGGAGGGTTATGATGCTTTTGATGTAGATGCTCTCGAAATGGGTCTAGTTCCTGATGTGGTGATCCCTAAGAAATTCAAAGTAAATGAATTTGGAAAATACAAGGGGCTCACATGTACAAGGAACCATTTGCGCATGTATTACAGGAAGATGCATGCCTATTATCAAGACCAAAAGCTGATGATTCATTGTTTCCAAGACAGTTTGAGTGGAGCCTCCCTGGATTGGTACATGCAGTTGGAATGGGTTTATTTCCAGACATGGGAAAATATTGCTAATACCTTTATGAAACAATACAAATATAACTTGGACATGGCTCCCACCCACATGCAACTCCATATATTGTCTCAGAAAAAGGAGGAGTCTTTCAAGGAATATGCCCAGAGGTGGAGAGAAACGGCAACCCGTGTACAACCACCACTTCTGGAGAAAGACCTAGTCGATGTGTTCATGGGAACTTTGCAAGGATTATATTAAGAAAAGATGGTAGGAAGTGTCTCCTCTGGGTTTTCGGATTTAGTAACTATTGGTGAAAGGATTGAAGCTAGAATAAAAAGTGCAAAGGTACAAGGGGTTCATCTAGTATCCCTTACAATACAAAAGACATGTTCCTAACTTCTCGAAAAAGAAGGAGGGAGAAATTAATGTGGTAGCCTCACAAAAAACATTAATAATTCCACGAGAACAACAACAGAACAAATTTGAAAGGCTGCTGAGAAAGTTTGACCTGCTTTATATGTCGCATAATCAATTATTGCAACATTTGGTCAAGGCGACTTTGGTAGAGCTAAGACCTCTAGCTCCTCCAATCGGGGCACCCCCACTAAAATACGATGCCAATTCCAGATGCGAGTATCATGCCAATTCTCTCGGGCATACTATAGAAAAATGTTGGGCCTTCAAACATAAAGTTCTAGATTTTTTGGATTCTCATGATATCACTTTTGATAAACCAAATATCAAGTCAAACCCCATGCCTCCTCATGGTGGACCAGAAATAAATGCAATTGAAGTAGTCACTGACTTTAGGGTAGCCAGACAAGTAAAGGCCCCATTAAATTTGTTCAAGGAATATATGTTGGAGTGTGGGTTCCTTTTGGAACATAATGAATATTTTGAAAATACATTACATATATTAATGGACCAGGGGATATTCCAATTTGGATCATACCCGGAAGAAGAATATGTAGTTGCAACAGAGGGAAATACAAAGAAGACATTGGTAATTCTTTTCCAAGGGCCAAACCTAAATAATAACACTCTTGTGATTCCATGGGGAGAATCAACAGAAACACCAATGATAAGACCAAGACAAACTCTGAGGATATCAGTAGTTCCAAAGACTGCGGTGGTGATTAAGGGGCCATCTTCTACTCCTTACGAAAAGTGACAAAGCAGTACCATGGAGTTATGATTCGACTGTATACGTCAACGACTTAAAACAGGAATGTGAGCCATCATCAAGTCAAGGATCTGCAATCTCAAATATAGCAGGAACATGGGGCATGACTCGTAGTGGTCGAGTATTTGGCTCTGAACCGCAAAAGAAGAATGATGTTGTGGTGAAAAATAAAAATGATACATTGGTGAAAGATAAAGGAAAAGCATTTGTGGAGGAAAGTCAAGAACAAGAGCCTCTGAACAAGAACTTTATTGATCAAGAAGTGGAAGAATTTTTGAAAATAATCAAGAGGAGTAATTATAGGGTGAAGCGCATCGAGATTCTCTAATGAAAGTTATAAGTTCTACTCGTGTCGTGGAGGACAAACCAATTTGACAACATTGTAGAAAATTTGATGTCTGGATCATATCTGGGTTTTAATGACAGTGAGTTGCCTCTGTAAGGTCGAGCTCACAACAAAGCATTACACATCTCTATTCACATGTGCACCACAAACCTGTCTAGGGTACTCACCGATACTGGTTCTTCCCTCAATGTGTTACCAAAATCCAGCTTGATAAAGTTAACGCTAGATGGTGTTGTAATAAGACCAAGTTCTACGATAGTTAAAAGCTTTTGACGATTCTCAAAGTTCAGTATTTGGAGAAGTGGACCTTTCTGTCAAGATCGGCCTACATATATTTTATATCACTTTTCAAGTCATGGATATAGAATCAGCATATACATGTTTACTTGGGTAACCCTGGATTCATGCAGCAGGGGCAGTCACTTCAACTTTACATCAGAAACTGAAGTTCTTTGTTGAGGGAAGATTGGTCATAATCGATGGTGAAGAGGACATCTTTGTAAGTCACATAGAATCCTACAGGTATATCAGTGCAGATGAAGACTGTATAGCTACACCATTTTAAGTGTTAGAGGTTACCTCATTGGTAACACTACTGGGGGGGGGGGGGGGAGGGGGGAATCAAGAAACCTATTGTGACTTCGTGGAGAGATTTTCAAATAGCGGTGGAAAGTGGTACCTCAAAGGGTTGGGGTAAGCTCCCGGAAATACTTGAAAAAAAGAATCGTTTTAGTTTTGGCTACAAATTATCAAAGGATACTCTGAGATGCAAAGCACGGTTTCCTCCAATCCAGGAGACCTTCGTCAACAAAGGAGTAGAACATGGCGGGCAGTTGGCAATGATATCTAACAAGAGCAACATCAAAAGGGAATCTGATTTCATTCGTGAATGTGCCCCAGGAAAAGAACTCAAGAATTGGATAATTGTGGAGATTCTGGAGATATTTTTCTTTCCAAAGTAATTTTTCTTGTTTTTAAAAGAACCTATGTCAAGCCCAAGGCATAGGGGTTACTTGTAACGGTACCCAAATTTGGTTCAGACAATATTCATAATTAATAAAATCTATATTTCGCATTCAATTAAGATCCCTGCCTTTCTCTTGCATTTATCTCTCATATTTAAAAATGGTAATACTTTTCTTCATATGCATTTTCCAAGTTCGCATACTAAAAATTGCACCAAAACGTGATAAATGTGAAGATCCATGCCCAAAATCACGGATAATGTTACTGATGTTATCCAATATGATTTTTATGCACCCATAAACCAAGCGGAAGAGGAAGATAATGAAGATCATGATTTTTCTAAAGAATTGGCGAGGGAGATGGAGAAAAAAGCTGACAATATACAACCATACCAAGAATCTATTGAGACCATTAACCTTGGCATAGAGGAAGATCCCAAAGATATCAAGCTAGGGTCAATATTGGAGAAAAGTTCCAAAGAAAGACTAATCAAGTTTCTACATGAATATGTAGATATATTTTCATGGTCTTACAAAGATATGCCAGGATTGGATACAGACATTGTGGTGCATAGATTACCTCTTAAGGAAGGTTGTTTCCAGTTAGGCAGAAGCTCAGAAGAACTCCTCCAAACATGTCCAACGAGATTCGAGAAGAGGTCTTTAAACAATTTGACGCAGGGTTCTTAGCGATGGTAGATTATCCATCTTGGATAGCTAACATCATTTCAGTACCCAAGAAAGATGGGAAAGTACACATGTGTGTAGATTATCGAAATCTGAACAAAGAAAGTCCCAAAGACGATTTCCCATTACCTCATATAGATGTTTTGGTGGACAATACAGCTCAAGCTTCAATATTCTCGTTCATGGATGGTTTCTCAGGCTATAATCAAATCAAAGTGGCACCCGATGATATGGAAAAGACTACTTTCATGACGCCTCGGGGCACTTTCTGTTACAAGGAAATGCCATTCTGTCTGAATAACGCATGGCAAACTTAACAACGGGCTATGGTCACAATATTCCATGATATGATTCACAAAGAGGTTGAAGTATATGTAGACGATATGATTGTCAAGTATCATACAAAGGAGGATCACATAATACATTTACAAAAGTTATTCGAACGTCTGCGAAGGTTCAAATTAAGGTTGAACCCAAAAAGTTTACATTTGGTGTCAGATTAGGCAAGTTACTGGGTTTTATTGTAAGTCAGCGTGGTATTGAGGTAGACCCCGACAAGATAAAATCCATACAAGAAATTCCAACTCCAAGGATAGAAAAAGAGGTTCTTGGTTTCTTGGGAAGATTGAATTACATCTCAAGGTTCATATTGCACCTAACTGCTACATGCGATCCTATATTCAAATTACTTTGAAAAATTAGACGATGGTATGGAATATTGATTGGAAGACAGCCTTCGAGACAATAAAGAAATATTTACAAGAGCGACCAATCTTGATGCCACTAGTTCCCGGAAGACCACTCATCATGTATCTGATAGTTTTTAAAGGATCAGGTGGACGTGTGTTGGGACAACATGATGAATCAGGTAGAAAAGAGCATGCAATCTACTACCTCAGCAAGAAATTTACTAACTGGGAAACCAGGTACTCACTTCTCGAGAAAACTTGTTGTGCATTAGATTGAACTACTAAAAGATTGAGTCAATACATGTTAACTCACATCATGTGGTTAATAGAAAGAATGGATCCTTTAAAGTATGTGTTCAAAAAACCAGCTCTTATGGGAAGGATTGCCCGATGACAGATGTTAATATCAGATTATGACATATAATATGTTACTCAAAAGGCCATCAAGGGTAGCATATTGGCCGACCATCTAGCTCATCAATCACTACCAGAGTATCAATCAATGAAGTTTGACTTTCCAGACGAAGATGTCATGGTTATAGGTAACTATGAAATACCAGGGCCCGACGAAGGACCTAATCTAGGGGTATGTTAGACACTCATGTTTGACGGGGCTTCAAATTCCCTGGGGCACGACATTGGGGCAGTTTTGACTTCTCCAAAAAAATTTCACAAGCCTTATACTGCAAGGTTATGTTTTGACTGCACCAAAAATATTTCTAAATACGAAGTTTGTATCTTGGGGCTAGAAGCTGCTACCGATCTAAGAATCAGACATCTCGAAGTATTTGGAGACTCAGTGTTGGTCATATATCAGGTCAATGGTGAATAGGACATAAAACATCCCAAATTGATTCCATATTGGGATCATGTTTTAAAGTTATCTACGCAATTCACTGAGATTACCTTCAATGACATCCCACAAGAAGAAAATCAGATCGCAGATGTCTTGGCAACTCTAGCAGTCGTGTTCAAAGTAACTTGGCCAAACCACAAACCACGCATTACAATAAGACATTTCGAAGAACCAGCATGTTGCCTTGTTATTGAAGAGGGACCGGATAACAAGCCTTGGTTCTATGACATCAAGAGGTACCTTGAGAAACAAGAATATCCAGAAATTGCCTCTATCATTGACAAGCGAACTTTGCGGAAACTAGCCTCAAAATTCTTTGAGTGGTGATGTGTTATACAAAAGAAACTACGATTTGGTGTTACTCAGGTGCATGGAGAAACAGGAGGCAGATACACTTATGGGAGAAGTCCATGAAGGTACTTTTGGAACTCATACATATGGACATGCCATGGCTAGAAAAATCCTACGAGTAGGTTATTATTAGCTAATGATGGAAGCCAACTGCTACCATTATACAAAGAGATGTCACAAATGCCAAATTTACGCCAATAAAATATATATGCCACCAACTCCTCTGAATGTCATGAGTCCTCCGTGGCTATTTTTGATGTGGGGGATTGATATGATAGGCATGTTCAAACCAAAAGCATCTAACAGACATCAGTTCCTACTAGTTGCCATCAATTACTTCACTAAATGGGTAGAACTAGCATCCTACGCAAATGTGACAAGTCAAGTGGTTACTTGATTCATCAAGCAGAATCTCATATGCAGATATCGGGGTCCCAAGCAGAATCATTACGGACAAAGGGTCCAATTTGAACAACAAGATGATGAAAGAATTATGCGACGGTTTCAAGATCAAGCATCATAATTCCTCACCATATCGATCCAAGATGAACGGGGCCGTTGAAGCTGCCAATAAGAACATCAAGAAAATCATTCAGAAAATGGTGAAGACATATAATGATTGGCATGAAATGATTCTCTTTGCTCTACATGGCTATCGTACTTCTGTACGTACCTCAACAGGTGCAACTTCGTTCTCTCTAGTATATGGAATGGATGGAGTACTCTCGGTTGAAGTAGAAATTCCATCAACTTGAGTTCTAATGGAAACAAAGCTTGAAGAAGAAGAGTGGTTTCATACACGACTTTATCAACTTAACCTCATCAAAGAAAAATGCCTGACAGCTTTGTGCCTAAGTCAATTATACCAAAAACAGATGAAGAAAGCATTCGACAAGAAAGTTCGTCCTTGAGTGTTCAAAGAAGGGGATTTGGTGCTCAATAACATTCTACTAACTCGCCTCAATTCACGGGGTAAATGGACACCCAACTACAGAGGTCCATACGTGGTAAAAACGCATTCTCCGGTGGTGGCCTTATCCTCACAATAATGGATGGGGAAAAACTACATCATCCAACAAATTCAAATGCAGTCAAAAAATATTATGTATAAAAAGCTCGCTATGTTAAGACCCTAAATGAGCGACTTAGGAAAAATGGATCGTCTCGGTGGATCAAAAACCCTAAATGGCGATCAAGGCAAAAATTAAGGAAATACACAAAAAAATTTCATCCTGGTGGATTGAAAACCTAAAAGGGAAATCCAGGTAAAAGTTAGAGATCTCATTTAGAAATAAAGAACAAAAAGAATGCAATCTAATAACCACGACTACGACCACAAAGGAAGGTATTGATCCAAATCATTTATCTCATAAGGAAAGGAGATTAGAGTTATCAAAAGGATATTGGGGAAACATCGGTAACAGTTATCATTTTCATTGCCAACATTTTGGGGAATTGAGAAATAAAAGCATTTGATATAACACCAAAAAAGCATTTTGGTTAGAAAAACATCAAAAGAAAAATCCACGCCTACGTCCACATATACACATGCGCCTGCGATACCAATATTAAGATCTTGCAGACACCTTTCATCTGATTTAAATCAAATCAAAGATATCACAACGACACAATGTTTAGTAGTTGGTAACACAAAACAAGTCGTTTAAAAGGGGATAATATCAAAAAACATTTTTATTACATTTGGGGCATATACACATTCGGTGCATTTGAGGCATACACAAAATATTTGATGCATATAAATTTTGGGCTCCATATTAATCTAGGACATTATGCATATACATCATACATGGAATTTTTCCAAACACACTTTGGGTAAAACCATATCTTGGGGCCCTTTGTCAGATTATCAAAGTAAGCATTTACCTTGGTTGAGAACAGACACAACTGGTAAAACTCTGATCTCATCTTTGATCTAGTTATCTAATATTTTATCACCAAAACACTTTTCAATCATCTACCCCCTAGGTTGTGGTAGGCATGTGAATTACCAGGTTCAAATTATTCATTCCCTAGGTTGTAATGAATACGTGAATCAATCTTTCTGTCGTTTATCCCCTAGGTTGTGGTAAACACACAAAATCTACAAATATTAATCCGCTAAGTTATGATAGGTGTGCGAATTTTCAGGGTTATACTATTTATCCCCTAGGTTGTGATGAAAATCATAAACCCACCCCTATTGTCTTTTATCCCGTAGGTTATGATAAATGCACAGGTTCATCCTCGTACTGTTAACTCCCTAGGTTGTAGTAAGCATAACAAAATTTGCCGCATGATTCATCGCATCACTCACCATGCAGCGATGTTGTTGCACCCCAAAATTTTCCCTCTCATTTTCTTCAAGACATTCTCATGAGGTCTCCATTTGCTCAAGGATTCTCAATAGTTAATTAGACAAACTCACCTCCTAAGCAAGGGTCTTCAACTAGGGTTTGGTGTTTCTCAAAGAATATTGGTACGCAAGGTTCTCAAATGACTTTCATGGTTCATCACATGGCTTTAAGAATGCTCATACCAATTTTCATTCCTTGCATCATAATTTTGCTCAGTCAATGGCTCAGATGACTAAAAATCAACTATATTGGGTAAAAAGTCAATTGTGGTCAACATACAGTCAAACTTCAAGATTTTTGGTCAAAATTAGCATTTTGAGGTGATATTCATCATTTTATCAAGGTTTGACCATGATTCCTCAAGGAAATCCCTCAAATCATTAAAGGTCAAAAAATTGTCAAGTTAGGGTTTTTATTAAAGATGACTGGTCATTGACTTTTAACCTAGTGCATGGCTTAATGGCTTGAAGTATGATCTTAAGGACTCAAATACAAAATCTTGACCTAATTACATGGCTCAAGACATTTACAAAGATGCAAGTGATTAACAGTTGAAAAATTGAATTAATTGATAAAAGTCAATAGTTACAAAAGTCAAACTTTGACTTTTTGATCAACATTGGAATTTAAAAATCAAGAATCATCAAGATATTCAAAACTATAAAAACTGATCATCAAAAATAAATAAATTTAACAAAATTCAAAAGTCAATATTTTCAAACACTTAGAAAAAAATTCAAGTGTTTTGTACCTATAAAACCCTAACTTCACAAGCAAGTTTCCTCAAGATACAAGTTGATTCAAGGAAAACTTTCAAAATGAAAGTTGTAGGGATTGGTGAATTCTATAACTTTGATAATGTGGGGTGATCATAAAAAAGTGCTTAATTTGAGAGATATGAATCCATGAAGTTGTGATGTTTTTATCTAACACATAGAAAAAATTTCAACAGGTTTTGATCAGTTTTTTATCCCGACTTCTTAGCCATTTTTCACTCATCTCCTTATTGATTTTGCCAAAGTGATCAACATGAAAGGTGTAGAGAATGTTTCAAGATTTACATAATGTCAAAGAACACAAATATATCATGATTGAGCTAGGATATTTGAAGAGATGAAGTTGGGCATCCATACTTGAATTATAGGTCATTTCTATGATAACTATGAGACAAAATCTTCATGCCATGATGCATAATCACACTTTATGGGCCTCTAAAACTTAAAAATCTATCCATAATCAGAAGATTACACAAGATTTTGAGTTATGGTCCATTTGATTCAAGCATTGTCCAAAGCATAATTCTATTAATGGAACAAAGTTATCACTTCCATTTTGGAAAAGCATGCTTTATGTAATTGTCAACTCTCCTTGAGCCTCTAACTTGTTTCTTATGCACACACTCAATTTAATAAATCATAAGAAACATGTTTAAATTATCCAACAACTCTATGAGACAAGGTACAAGGCATTGAAACCATGATCTTCAAAGTTTGCTTCATAACTAAGCTTCCAAACCATAATATGCTATCTTGAAAATATGGTTACTTGAGCCTCCCAAAAAATTTGCCTATAAATAGAGGGATCATATGCAAGACAAGGGGAGGATAAAAAAAGGAACAAGCCCTCCAAACCCCTTATACTCTCAACAACCAGAATTGTCCAAAAAACCTCCATTTTTAAGCTTTGAAGTCCAAATTTTTGAATCTCTCAAACCTTGCAAGTTTTGTCCAAACAAACCACCAGAATACTTCATATACATGATATATAAGTTGTCCAAACACAATAACATCTTCTATAATATCATTATCACCATATTCCAAATTCAAAAACAGTGCCTTGCAAGTTGACTTGGTTGGGAAGATTCAAACATTTTCAACATAAAGTAAGGATTGGAATAGCTTTGGTGAGGTCCAAGGGGGATTAGTCAATCATAATATTGCACCTGGAACAACTAGAAGAGGCTTCAGACTTTTCTCTAAAAGAGGTAAAAAACTCAAATTGTGATATCCTTATCTATACATCATTTGCTTTCGTTTTCAAAAGAATTAAACAGGACAAATCGGGGAAGAACAGTGCAAATATTCAAAATTCCAAAAGAAATGCTACTGGAGCCCTGACACGGGTGGCCGTGTCACCTGACACGGGCCGTGTCACCTGACACGGGCCGTGTCAGGGATTTTACTTTGCAAGGAGGAAAGGAAGAAAGTGACATGGGAGCCCGTGTCACACGACACGGCCCGTGTCGACTCAGTTGGGACTAAACACGTGCAAAAGGCAATGAGCAGATTCTGACATAGGTGCCCGTGTCCGGTGACATGGCCCGTGTCAGCCTAAGCGCTAGAAGTCCCATTTTTTTTTTTGAAATTTTTGCTGTTAGTTTTGGATCATTAAGGATACATTGGACATTTTTCATTGATGGGAGATGACCTAACACTATAAAAAATTTTCTAAATAAACACCAAAATATTTTCTAAAATATTCAGATTTCTTTAGGTATTACTTAACTAATTTGATTTTCATAAATAATATTAATTAATTACACTGTTTTATTTTAAACAATTAATTTGTAAATAAAATTAGAATTAGGTCTAACTTTTTATTTCACATTGCAAATATTTTCCAAACAAAGAAACAAAAAAAAATTACTTAGAACTTTTTTAGGGTTTCTTAAACATCTTTCTATCTCCGTGTGTTTGTTTATCTTTTGCATCATTATTTTCATAGTTATGTAATTGCTTATGGATTGTAATAGTTTAATTAGGGTTTATTGCTTTCCTCCGCCCATTCATAAACTTGTTCCCCCATCCCCGAAGCGTTTCAATAGCGTAGATAGGACACTTAATTTTCGCAATTTACTGCTTTCCTTATTACTATTAGTAATTAGGGTTTCTATGGCAAGACTAAACGCAAACATTAGAAAACCTAATCTCAAGACAAAAATACTTGAAATCAAAACATTTCACGCACATACACCTCTAGGGTAACCCTTACTTGTTGCTTCAGATTAAAACAGTCATGTCCCTTAAACATGAGATGCTTTAGCAAAGACCCTCAGCTACAAGATCGTAGTCCCTAGATGACCCTTCGATGCTTCCTTTGGTAAACGATCTTAGTCCCTTACGATAATTGCTAAAGCGTCCTACAAGTTGCCTTATATGACTGTACGATAACCCACGCCTGTCCCCCACATCCAATAATAGGTTTCCTACTAACTAATGGTACGATAGCACTATCTAAAGGAGGAGGAAAAGAACAAAGACTTTTTGAGTAGGTAGATCACTCGTAATCACTTGCTTGCAAACTAAAACAATTTCCACACTTCACACTTTTAAAACCACTACTTTCAAAATGCTTTATAAACACTCTTGAGGACTGATACAAGGGTTATTATAAAGCAAGTTGCCTTCCATTGGCATTTTTAAAACAACTACTTTTAAAATGCTTTATAAACACTCTTGAGGACTGATACACGGGTTATTATAAAGAAAATTGCCTTACATTGGAATTTTCAAACATCCTTTCACAAAACCACATCTTCTTTCAAAATATTTTCAACACAAACCTTTTGTATACATTCTCAATGATATAAGAATCATTACAAAATTTCCGCACTTAGGCATTTTTCAAAATATTTTCAAACATACACAAACACAAAGCATTATTTCAAAGTGAACTAGCAATTAAGAGCCCGTAGATAAATACAGATGAAAAGGGTGCTAATACCTTCCCTTTTCATAACCTATCCCCTTTACTCAGAAAATTCTCAAAAGGTATTTCCTATTCTTTTCACCCTTTCCTTTATTGGATAAAAGAAAATTCGGTGGTGACTCTTGCTATCCGTAATATTTGCAATAAAACACAAAACCCAAGTCAGTTCTCTCATCATATTATAGAACTGGCGACTCTGTTGAGGAAAATTACTAAATAGTGGGGTTACCTTAGAGCTAGATCACATTTAAAATGCTTTACTTGCTTGATTTATAAGCTTTACATTTTGGGTTTATGCTTGGGTTTATTTCTTGTATAGATCCTATACTCGGATCTGGGGGCATTTTAGGTAAGTAGAAATAGATCATGAAAATTGTATAGCATAGACTGATATGGTTGAAATGATGGCTACGTTAGTGTGACACGTTGGTTTGTGACGGTGTCCCTTGAGTCAATCAAGGAGAATGATGGGCTACCGCGTGGTGTCATAAGCACTAACTGGCCATAAAACCTTTGTTGACACAACTTAGCCATTAGAAAGTAGTGAGATAGTTGGCTTTGGCGTAGACTAAAGTTTGTTGATACTCGATGCTACACTCATTGAGATTGGACTCTTGGAATATTTTGATCGTAATTTAGATGCTTGTGCTGAAACAATGCCTGGGAGAAAGGTTAGTGATATTGAGATCCCTAGAACCTAGTTACTTCTTTTAGGACAGGTTGAGCCAACTAAAACTTCAAGAGGGTACCTACCTATAAACTCCAAGTAAGCCTGAACCTAAGGCCTTGTGTGTTTTGATTGTGTTTTATTAAACAGTTCGAACATGACATCATAACATCATACCATATCATTTTCACTTACCAGTTCAAGGATCTCAAAGACCTGTGATGTAGTTTATCATGAACCAGATGACTAGCAAGGGGCATGGGGATTTATTTTCCTCTAACTAGAGTTGCTACGAAACCTGGAACCAGACCAGATATCAGTCAACTTTATCCTCCCAGACGAGTCGGAAGGTTATCCATCTCTTTTATCCCCAATCGGGGTATATGAGAATTAAATTCCCTAGACGAGTCGGAAGGTTATCCATCTCTTTTATCCCTAGTCAGGGTATACATTAAACTCCCTAGATGAGTCAGAAGATTATCCATCTCTTTTATCCCCAGCCAGGGTATATAAGGATTAAATTCCCCAGTAGAGCGATAAATGACTAATGATTCTGAAATCTTCTCCCCAAACAGAAGTCAACATTCCCCAGCGGAGTTTCCTCAAACGGCAAGCAGGAATCCCCACTGAAATCATTCTAGACAAGGTTGAAGATTACACATGTTCTTTATCCCCAACACCGGTCAGGGATCCATTCCCCAGCAAGATGTTATACGAGACTATCAATACACTTCAACAACATTTCACATCAATTACAAATGTTATAGCATATGCATACGAAATGCATATAGCACAGTCTCATTTATTTTGAGAACATCATTACGCAATGCATTTAATACATCATGGAATTGCATAAAACTAACTCTTTATCTTTTCAGGTAAAGTTCACAAACAAACGAATATCATTAACAATTCTCAAATAGGTCAGAGGTTAATTCCTGAAACAAGACGGGGCAACCATCTCTACGGCCAACAAAAAGCAGGTTCCATATTAATTCCCGAAACAAGATGGGGAAACTATCTGGATGACCAGCCACAAATTAATTCCTAAAGCTAGACATGGCAACTATTTGTGAAAAACATATTGTAAATTAATTCCGGAAACAAGACAGGGAAACTATCTACGTGACCATGTTAGAGATTAATTATCGAAACAAGACAGAGCAACTATCTCTACAGCCAACAAAAAACAGATAGTGGATTAATTCCCGAAACAAGACGGGGCAGCTATCTACATGACCAGGTCAGAGATTAATTCCTGAAACAAGACGGGGCAACTAACTCTATGGCCAACAAAAAGCAAGTTCCAGATTAATTCCTGAAACAAGATGGGGAAACTATCTGGATGACTGTTTTACCCTAAATTTTTTACTCTCTTTTCTCAAGACATTTCTCACCAAATATCTCAAATGCTCAAGGGTTCTCAAGGGTTTGATCAGACAAGCTCACCTCCTAAGCACTGAGCCTCCAAATTAGGGTTTTGATTTTCTCACAGACAATTGGACTTTTGATGCCTCAAATGACTTTCATAGTTCATTATAGGTCTTCAAGATTTCTCATACTAACTTTCAAGCCTTGCATCACAAATTTGCTCGGTCAATTACTCAGATGACTGAAAATCAAATGTATTGGATAAAAAGTCAATTGTGGTCAATATACAGTCAAACTTCATGATTTTTGGCCTACATAAATATTTTGAAGTCATATTCATCAATTGATCAAGTGTTGATCATAATTCCTCAAGAAAAGCACTCAAATCATCAAAAGGGCAAAATTGTCAAAATTAGGGTTTTGATTGAGAATGACAGATCAGTGATTTTCGACCTAGTACATGACCTAATGGTTTGAAGCATGATTTCAAGGATTATAACACAATACCTTGACCTAATTTCATGTCTCAAATCACTTCTCAAGATCATTGGATTAATATTTGAAATATGATCAACTGATGAAAAGTTAACGGATACACAAAAAGTCAAACTTTGACTTTTTGGTCAACATTGAATTTCAAAGGTCAAGATTCATCAAAACATTAAAAAATATCAAACTTGATCATAAAGAATCAAGAAAATCAAGAAAGTCAACAAAAAGTCAATATTTTTAAGACTTAGAAAACTCTAAGTGTTTTTTAGCCTTAATAATTTCATTCTTTCATGACAATTTTTCACCAAGATGCAAGATGATTCAAGGAAAACTTTCTACATGAAAGTTGTAGATCTTGATGAATTCTACAACTTTTTCCCATAGGGTTGATGTCCAAAAAATTGTTAGATTTGAAGATATATGCTCATAAAGTCATGACATTTTTCATAAAACACTTAGTGAAAATTTTAGCAAGTTCATGCAGATTTTTGACCTAACTTCTTGACCTAACTTCTTGACCAATTTTCATCTAATTCCAAGATGATTTAGCCAAATTGGTCAACATGAAGGTTGTATACAATGTTTCAAGCTTTACAAAATTTCCAAGAACTTGAAGAGATTATGCTTGATATAGTATAATCGAAGAGAAGTTGGACATTCATTCTTGAATTACAAGGCATTTTCATGAAGAACACTTGACTAAATCTCAAACCTATGTTGCATAATCTTGCTTTGCAGGCTTGTAAATTGTAAATCACTCCATAATTAATTGTTTAGACAATTTATCAAGGTATGACCCAAGTTATTAAGCCATTGTCCAAATAAATTTTCCATTTTTGGAAGAAAGGCACCATTATCATTCTTGAAAAGCAAGCTTTATCACAATTGTCAACTCCTTGAGCCTCTTAATTGTTTTCTTTCGCACACACTTAACCTACAAGAATAGAAGAAGCATTTTTAAAGTGTTCAACCACTTTAGATGGCATAGTACAAGCATTGGAACCATGTTCTTCAATGTTGCTTCAAAATTAAGTAACATAACCATAACATTTGATTTTTGAAATTTGATTACTTGAGCCCTTAAAACCTCTTGCCTATAAATAAAATAGTCATTTACAACCTAGGACACGAATGCACAAGCCTTGAAACTCCCTCAAACACTCTCAAACTCAGAATTGCTCTCAAACTCCATTTTTTGTGGCATTTCTGACTTTGAACATCCAACTAAGAATTCACTCGTGCGTTTTAACACTAAATCAATCACAAAGATTCTTATATAATTTAGAACCTATCCAAGACCCTGTGACACAACTGTAACACCTCCATCATCATCCTCCATTTCCAAAAACAGAATTCTGCACTTTGACTTTTACAGGAAGATTCAGCCCCTCTCAATCCAAACTAAGCATTGAATTAGCTTCCTAGAAGTCCAGTGAAGCTATTCAGATCATCACAACATCTCCAGGAATGCTCAAACTTCAAACACGATTTCCAGTTTTGAGGTAAGTTTTCTTAACTTTGAACTTCTCATACAAGCATTATTAATAGTTATTTTGTAAAGATAAAATGTAGACATCATTGCCCTGAATCTAAACATGGCCTTAGTTTTCATTTATCTTTCCTGAGTGATGTGAATTTTAAAGTTGAAGTTACAGAAAAATTAGGTCAGAATTTGGTACCAATAGAAATTCATATTCATCTTCGAGTGTTAGCTTAAATTATTTATATGGTTGAAATCGTGATGAAATTTATAACAAGTTTAATATTTACATTTCTAAAATGATTGAGAAATGAGAAAGTTTGAAATTAAAAAATGGCTGGCGCGAGGAAGAAGATGTAGTACAGTCAGAAGCAAGTTTATTTTATATTTAATAGTTGTTGTATAAACTAACGGATGTATCACCATCACAGTGGTTAAAGTGCGCGCCTGTCACCTATTGAACCTGGGTTCGAGCCCAAATGTCCCATTTTGTTATTCTTCTAACAATTTTTTGTTCCTTGTTTTGTTCTAGCGCGTTTGGGCCTCACTGGTTTTGGGCCTCCCTGGCTTTGGGCCTTAGCATTTTTTCCTTTCCATCACCCCCATTTTTCTATTCAACGCAGGCCCAACATACATTTTTTTATTATCTTCAACATCAAACAAAAACTGATGTTTTGGGCCTAGCACCCCATTTTCTTTTTCAACACCTATTTCACTTTTTAAACCCCCATCCCAAGACTTTTATATTATTTATATTTTTTCTATACTTTATTTATTTATTTATTTTATCTAAACCCAAGAACATTCAAAATATATTTTCTTAATTAAATTAAAAATAATTTTAATTTAGGCATTTTATTTTATTATTAAATTAAATTTTATTATTTTTCTTTTACAAATTAACATTAACATTCATACTACTTTCTAAACAAAATTACTTTAGATTTAGGTTTTTTTTCTTAAATTTAATTAATTTAGATTTTAGGTTTTGTTAAATAATTATTTAACCTCCTTTAAAATTTATTAGTTTAATTAGGTTAATTAAAACCTTTCTATCAAAAGCCATAAAAACAATTTTCTTTTCTTCATCTTTATATTTTTTGTACATTTTATTATCTCACATTATAATTTATGTAACTATCAAAGCCTTGTAATAGTAATTAGGATCTACTTTACTTGTCATCCCCATTTGTAAATTTGTACCCCCTATTTCCAAAGCGTTGTAATAGCGTAGAATATTTAATTTCCGCAATTTATCGTTTTTAGTAATTAGGGTTTGTATGGCAAGACTTAAAACCAACATTAGACAACCTTAATTCAAGATAAATTAGATTAAATCAAACACACTTTGCACACTTACACCTCTAGGGTAACCCACACTTGTTGCCTCAGATAAAAACAGTCATGTCCCTCGAATATGAGATGTTTTAGAAAAAGACCCCCGATTAAAAGATCATAGTCCCTCGATGACCCTTCAAATGTTTCCTTCGGTAAATGATATTAGTCCCTTACGACAATTGCTAAAACACCTTACAAGTTACCTTATATGACTGTACGACGACCCACGCCTGTCCCTCACATCCAAAGATATGGATTCCTACTAACTAATGGTAGACAAGAACTATCTAAAGGAGGAGGAAAAGAACTAAGACTTTTTGAGTAGGTAGATTTCTCGTAATTTCTTGCTCACAAACAAAACCATTTCCACACTTCACACTTCAAACATCTTTCAAAGAAAACATTTTGTATACATTCTCAATGATATGAGAATCATTACAAAATTGCCTCAGATTGGCATTTTCAAAACATTCCCTTTTCAACAAATATTTTTAAAACCAATACTTTGTATAAATTCTCAACAATACGAGAATCATTGCAAAGTTTGTCGAACTAAGGTGTTTTCAAAATATTTTCAAACTTACACAAACACAAAGCATTTCAAAGTGATCAAGCAATTAAGATCCCGTAGATAACTACGGATGAAAAGGGTGCTAACACCTTCCCTTTTCATAAACTACCTCCCAAACTCAATAAAATTCTCAAAAGGTATTTCATGTTCTTTTCACCCTTTCCTTTATTGGATAAAAGAATAGTCGGTGGCGACTCTTGCTATCCGTGACATTTGCAATCAAACGCAAAACAACCAAGTCAATTCTCCCACCGTATTACAGAACTGGCGACTCTGTTGTGGGATGTATAAACCAAAGGTGGATTTACCTTATGAGTTATATCACCTTTATTTGCTTTACATGTTTGCCTTGTTTGCTTTACATTTTTGGGTCTATGCTTGGGTTTATTACTTGTAAAGATCCTATACCCGGATCTGGGGGAATATTAGGTAAGTAGCAATAGATCGTGGAAACTGTGCAGTATAGACCGATATGGTTGAAGTGATGGCTATGTTAGTGTGACACATTTGTGGGTATTGGTGTCCCTTAAGTTAAATCAATGAGAATACGGGGCTGTTGAGTGGTTTCATAAAGAACTAACTGGCCATAGAACCTTAGCTGAACAACTTGGCCATTAGAAATTAGTGAGATAGCCGCTTTGGTGTAAGATTGAAGTTGGTTGATACTCGATACTACACTCATTTACATTAGACTTTCGGGATATTTCGTTCGCAAAAAAGGATTGCTTGTGCTGAAACAATGCCCGATGAAGAAAGATCAATGATATTAATATTCCTTAGAACCCGGTTACTTTCTTTTAGGACAGTTTGAACCAACTAAAACTTTAAGAGGGTACTTACCTATAAACCTCATGCAAGCCTAAACCTAAGGCCTTGTGTTCTTTGTGTGTATATGATTATTTGTCCATAACATTATAACATCCTGCCATATCATTTCTACTAACCATTTCAAGGACCTAGGGATTTATCTTTGTTCTGTTTTGTAGATCATGGCTTCTGCTCGCAGAAATACCATCCGAATCAGCTTTGTAAAGGTGCTTCCTCAACTCCAAGAGTTAGCATCAAGGGTTCATGAAGATTCTCCATTCACCAAAAGATATGGTCGACTTCTCAATCTGGTTACCTCAGGCTTTAAAGAAGAAATGATGTGTCTGCTCTTTTAATTCTTTGATCCTAAACATCATTGTTTCACCTTTCCCAATTATCAATTGGTGCCCACAATGGAAGAGTTCTCTCAACTGTTAGAAGTACCAGTACTTGATCAAATTCCATTCACTGGTTTAGAGGAAACTCCAAAACCTGAAGTTATTGCCAAGGCCTTACATTTGAAGAAGTTAGACATTGTAGATAATTGGGAAACAAGGAGTGGAATCAAGGGTTTTCTAGCTAAGTTTATGTTGGAGAAGGCTCGACTATTTGGGAGGCTATGGATTTGCAAGCTTTTGAAGAAGTCTTGGCTCTTCTAATCTATGGGTTAGTATTGTTCCCTAATCTAGACCAACTCATAGATGTGAATGCTGTCAAGATCTTCCTTTCTCGTAACCTTGTGCCTAATTTACTCAGAAATTTTGCATACTCTTCACACTTGCACCATGAGGAAGAGAGGAGCTCTTATGTGTTACATTCTGTTGTTGTCTAGATGATTTATTTTGCACCTTCCCCGGTCAGTTTTGAAGAATGAATAGGGCTGAATTGGTCGCAAAGAATAATGTCGCTTTCTCACATAGATATCCATTGGTGCTCTTAATATCTAGAGGACATTACTATCATTGACCGTTGCGGGGAGTTCCCTAATGTTACACTCTTGGGAATTAGGGGAGTATGATACGGTGGCAAAACCGACTGTTAATACTGGTTTGCATTTTGTATTCGCAAATGTCACGGTAAGCAAGAGTCACCACCGAGTTTTCTTTTATCCAATAAAGGAAAGGGTGAAAAGAACATAAAAAGACCTTTTTTCAAGATTTTCTTAGTAAGGGGGTAGATTATGGAAAGGGAAGGTGTTAGCACCCTTTCCATCTGTGGTTTTCCACGGGCTCTTAGGTACTTGCTCAATTTTGAAAATTGCTTTCGTGTTTGTGTGTTTTGAAAAGTATTGTTTGAAAATGCCTTAGTACGGAGATTCGCTTTATGATAACCCTTGTATCAGTCCTCAAGAGTCTGATAAAGCGTTTCGAAAACTTTGTTTGAAAAGTGTTTGAAAGTGTGGTGTGTAAAAGAATTGTTTGAGCAAGTACCTAACAGTTATCTACCTACTCGAAAAAGGTTTGTTCTTTTCCTCCTATCCTTTAGACAGTGCTATCCTACTATTAATGAGTAGGTAACCCTAGTCGTTAGAATGTTTGAGGGACTATCGAAAGGGACATACGATCACTAAAGGAAATTGGGGAAAAAATCTTAGTAACTGTCCTAAAGCCCAAAGATCACTTTTTTAACCGAGGCAACAGTTGAGATGGTCATCTAGGGACTAATGATCTGTTATACTCAAGGACAACCACTAAGAATTCTTGCGTTTGGAGAATTGTGACTGTTATTTTCTGAGGCAACCGAAGTGGGAGATACCCTAGGGGTGAGCATGTGCAAGTGTGTCTGATTCTGTTCATTTATCTTGCGCATTTAGGGTTATCCATGTTTAATTAATCATTATCTTTCATGCAACCCTATTAACCATTCATCTAAGTAGTTTATTATGCGGGAAAATAAATGGCGGAAAAATAAAGTTCCTAACTATTACAGGGCTTTGGGGAAATTACATAATTAATAACTGAAAAGTAAAGTGTGGAAATTATAAACCCTAATTAAACTATTACAAACTAGGCACAATTACATCAATAATAAAAGTAATCGAACGGCAAAATAATAACGCACGAGAATTAAAACTGGAAAAAAGTTCAAAACCCTAAAAAATCTAATTTGCTCATTGAAAATATTTTTGGGAATTTTTATAAAAAAGATTTGAAATTTAACCTAATCTTCTAATTAATTTTAATTAATGAAAATAAATTAAAATAAATTAAATTAATTAATTGGAGAAATTATTAATAATAAATCTAATTCTGAATAAAAAACTAATATTTTTTGATATTTTTGAAGAAAAAGATTTTTGCAATTAAACCTAGGTTCTAATTGATTTTATTTTAAAGAAACAAATCAAAATTAATATATTAAATTAATTTACAAAATTAATTTTTAATAAAAAAACCCAAATCCTATTTTTTGTGATTCTACTGATTTTTATGATTAAATAAAAAATGTTTTTCCTGAAATAATTTAAGAAAATAAAGAAATTAAATAAATAATAATAAAAGGAGAAATTGAGAAATAAGCTTGAGGGGGTGTGAACCCAAATTGGGGTTCCAATCTGAAACTCTTGTCCAAGGCCCAGAAAGTGTGAGCCCATAGTCAGTGTGTGGATCTGGTGATGCTACCTCTTAGAGGTCCATGGTGGGGACTACCTGTTGGGAGCGTTGGATCTGGCGCCATACAGATCTGATGGCTAGAGTTGATGGTGCAAGGTGTAGACATGGGCAAGCAGGAATACTGGATCTGGAAGAAACGTTAGGAAAAATAATATGCAGGAGGCAGGGATCGACCCCCGAACTCCCACACGCGCGCTCCCTAAACCCTTCAGCCTTGCCATCTGAGCCAACTTCACATTCGTTATACAAGACAAACAGAATAAAATATATTTAATAAAGGGTCAGTATGTAACAAAAAGGCGCGCAATTTCTAACGGCCCACTCCTGAGACGCCACTCATCATCTTCTTTAGCGGCTGTCATTTTAGCCCAGAAGACTTTTACCTACAGACATGGTCGTCACTAAAGGACCTGCATATTTCCAAAATTCACCACAGGCAATATAAATTTAATGTAAATACATAGATCAACTGGGTTTGATCTCGTGAATACAATGGTGTTCTTCTTTTGGCCTAATTTCAACTGTACTGGAAAACCCTAAAACAGACCTCAAAACCCTAACAATGGCAATTGGTCAAATATGCATCAAAACCAATGATTAATCATTCAAACACCATCTAAATACTCATACAAACATGAATGCATATTCAAAACTTATTTATAACGCGTGTATGATCAAAAACGAATTTAAAATATCATGCACAAACCGTGATGATATAGATGATGGTTCTGGAGGATTTGACGCATGAGAATGATCCATCTAGCTTCCAAATGTGCCCAGGAATCGATTGCAACCTTCAAAATGCTTCAAATCTCCCTGTAAACCAAATTCCAATTGCCACTTTTTGCAAACAATTTGGAGTTTCTTGTGTCAACTTCGTGCGGCCAATCCTTCTTTTTTTGATCTGGGAATGTTATGAGTATATAAGGGAATGAATTAGGTCCATAAAACTGGATGCAATCTTGGAGAATTATGGAGAAAAATATTTGATTTTCCATGGATATTTTAGTTTCTAAAATAGGCCAAATCATGCTCTTTTTGTTCCAATCATCCCTTGCCAGCTGATTCTAGACTCATCATGTGGTCATAAAAACAAATCTTGGATTTTATTTTATTATTTCACTATTTTATTTGATTTATTTTGATTTTAATGAATAAAAAATCAAAACAAATAATAAAAATAATGAAATAATGTATGAGTGAGCTCAGGGGTCGTGGTCCATGTTAGGAATAAGTTTCAAGCATGAAAACATGGGCCCCTTTGGAAAAAATTCGAGTTTGGTCATTATTTCCTTCATACACATTTCCAAAAATTGGTCCACTTTACCAATGCATATCTCTCTCAGTTTTAACCCTAAGAGGATGTCCTCTAAACAAACTTTTTGGTTTCATCTCAATTGGATCTACCATATTCATGTAAGGAGCGTTGACCCAAAAGGTGTTTTTGTTGACTTTTTGAAAGGACCTATAATGTATGAACTTTTATCTTTTGAATGAGGCATTTATTGGACTTGAGGGCTGAAGAGGAGTTGTAGGGAATTTGATTCTATTCAAAATGAGCCCTGGTTGGAAAAAATTTGATAAAGTATGAGAAAGTTATGCTTGGTCAAAGTTTGGTTGACTTTTCCTATAGAAACCCTAATTTACCATTTTTGACTTTTGATTAGTTAGGAGCATTTCTTGAGGAATCGTGATCAACCCTTTATCAAATGATGGATATTACTTCAAAATGTTGATGTTGACCAAAAATCTTGAAGTTTGACTGTATTTGAGCCACAGTTGACTTTTGACCTAGTATAGTTGATTTTCCAATACTTGAGCAGTTGACTGAGCAAACTTATTGCTCCAGGCATGAAATTTCACATGGATGATCTTGAGGACATATTAGGAAAATGGAGAACCTTTGGGACCCTTGGTACTCAACCATCTTGTTGAGAAGTTAAACCCTAGGTTGAGCCTTGTTTCCTTAGGAAGAGAATTTGTCTGGTCAATTCTTGGTCATCCTTGAGAAATTGAGAACCTCTAAAGGCATGTCTTGAGTGAAAATGGGAGTGAAAATTTTAGGGTACAATAGCTGCACCTGTTCAATCTTCTTAAACCTGAAGATGTAGATTGGCTGGTCTACCTTTCATGATCCGAAGGGGGAATATGATTGAATACTAGAGTGCCCAGAAATTTGCACTCGTATGAGACGATACTTGACTGTGTAGGTAATATCGAGAACGGGCTTACAGATACCACTTGGAGAAGGTGACGGCAGGTCATTGGAGATGGGCTTAAAGATGCCATCCAGAGAATATGACAGAGAGTTGTCGGAGATGGTCTTAGAGATGCCATCTAGCACAATGTTGATTTCATGAGATATTCGTTTGTGGGAACTCCTGTTCCTGTTGTTGAGGTTGTCTCTGCTGAGGGATGTTGGTCTCTATTTTGGGGAATAGAGTTTAGGAGCTTCAGTTCTCCATTACTCTACCATGGAGTCATCCCTTGATTGAAGATACGGAAGTGAACTGCTATATGATCAGGATCCAGGCTTCACAGTGACTTGATGAGGATAATAAGGCCGACCACTATCTGGTCGTATTCCAGGCTTCATAACGAATTACTGGGGAAATGAGATTAAACTGTTATCTAGTCGTACTGCAATCTTTGCAGTTTCTTAAACTGATATCTGGTCGCAATCTAGGCTTCAGTGACTTGGTTTTTATCTGGTCGTGTCTAGGCTTCACAGTTTCTTTAACTAGAATAGAAATCAGACAAAATCTTAGTGTCGATTTAACTGAACCAGAGAAAGGTCTTGAGTTGTCTTCAACTGGAATAAAGATCAAGAAAATCTTAGTATTGATTTAGTTGAACCAGAGGAAGGTCTTGAATTAATTTTGACTGGAATGGAAATCAGAAAAATCTTAGTGTCGATTTAACTGAACCAGACAAAAGTTTTGGAATATCTTCAACTGGAATATAAATCATAGAGATCTTAGTGTCAATCTGACTGAACCAGAGAAGGTATTTAATTAACTTTGACTGGAATGGAAATCAGAAGAATCTAGGTATCGGTTTAACTGAGCCAGACAAAAGTCATTGAGTATCTTCAACTGGAATAGAAATCAGAGAGATCTTAATGTTGATCTAACTGAACAAGAGAAGGTCTTTTGAGAAAATCTTTTTGAGGAAGATGCTGAAATAGCCCTTCGTCAGACATAGCCTTTGAGAAGACTGCTAGGTCATGTAAGTAGTCAAAGGTATTTGTTGACTTGATATTTCCTAAAAAGGTGAAGATTTAGTCGTATGCAATGTCATGATGTATGAAATGCATTGTGTACTGATGTTCTCAAAATGAATGGGACTGTGTTGTATGCGATGTGTATGTGCATGCCATGATGTATGAATATGGAATGCTATTGTGATGCTTCTAAGTATGGGAAAGTAAATCCCAGACTGCTGCTGAAGAGTATTGGGAGGTTGAATCGTTCATTTCCGTTGGGGATGATGAATGGAGATGATTCGCTGGGGATTTTATCTTTCTGTTTGAGGATATTCTACTAGGGATTGACTCCACTTGAGAATAAACTCTATGGGGGAGATGTTTTACTGGAATATTCTGCCGTTGTAGAGAAATAAACACTGTTTGGGAATGAACTTTCATAGTTAGAGAAATAAACTCTACTCGGGAGGAGGTTTTATAACTGTTGGATCATACAACTAGGTTGTGGAATACAGGTTTCAGCTCTCTGAAGGAACTTTGCTGGAGAAGATAATTCCCTCCTGGCAATGTAATTTAGTCGTCCCAAAAATCCTCTGACCTCCTTCTCAGTGCGAGGAGACGACATCTCTTGCATAGCCTTTACTTTTGCAGGGTCTACCCAAATTCCCTTGTCACTGACAATGAAACCTAGCATTTTACCAGACCTTACCCCGAAGGTGCATTTGTTTGGATTCAACCTCATCTTGTACGTTTTAAACCTATCAAACAGCTTTTGTAAATGGTTAAGGTTCTCTTCCTCGGTTTGAGACTTGGATATCATGTCATCCACATATACCTCTATCTCATGGTGAATCATGTCATGAAACAAGGCTACCATGGGTTGCTGATAGGTTGCCCCGGCATTCTTTAATCCAAACGGCATCACTTTGTAGCAGAAAGTGCCCCATTGCGTAACGAAGGTTGTCTTCTCCATATCTTCGGGTGCCATCTTGATATGATTGTAACCAGAGAAACCATCCATGAAGGAAAAGTCTTGTGTTGCGCGGTGTTGTCAACCAGCACGTCAATGTGGGGGAGAGGAATGTCATCGTTGGGGCTTGCCTTGTTCAAATCTATTTAGTCCACACACATTCGTACCTTGCTATCTTTTTTAGGCACCGAAACTATGTTGCAACCCATTGGGGATAAGATTTGACGGCTAAGAAACCAGTGTTGAACTGCTTCACAACCTCTGCTTTGATCTTCTCTGACATTTCAGGGTGCATGCGACAGGCATTCTGCTTTACCGGAGGGTAATCTTCTTTAGTTGGCAGACGGTGAACCACAATATCTGAATCCAGTCCTGGAATGTCTTCATATGCCCAGGAAAAGATCTCTACATAATCATCCAACATTTGTATCAACCGCTATTTGACATTAAGCCCCAGATTTGCATCGATCTTGACTTCTTTTCTGTCCTCCTCTATGCCCAAGTTTATTGTCTCAACTGGCTCTTCATGAGGCCGTATAGTACTCTCTTCCTGCTGCAACATCCTAGAAAGTTCCCCAGGTACCTCACAATCTTCCTTACCTTCATCCTCGGCTTGGTTGATCGAATTTTCAAAGTTATAACTGGTGATACAAGAACTGTTATCAATGGGATCCAGAGTGGATATGGATCTGTAGTTGATATGTGAGTGTGTGTAAGAGCATAGCTGTATAGACAAAGTAAAAGTAGAAAAGAAAAAAAAACAGAGAGCACAAAATTTGTATGCATAAACATTGAATGCTTTATTAATTCCATATGAAAATAGAACATGATAACCCTCACAAATAAACCGATGTGCCCCGGGTAAGACACATGGCCATAAAGTTATATCGTTTATTACATATCCAAAAAAACAAGAAAGACAATTACTTTTGAACAAAACTAATCGGTACAAAATCTTTTTCTGTCCAGTTACTGGATCCACCGTTGGTAGTAGGGAAGATCCAGTTATCCACGTCATTGTCATTGTCGATGTCTTCTAGAGTGTTAACCCCATGATTATTGATGCGTAGGGGAGGTCTTCCAGCACGTGCACGTCGAACATCCCTTTGAGTCCCTGAAGAGAAACCCAAACCAAATTTATCAGTCTTGTATGGAATATCAGGGAGCTGACCCTAGATGGTAGACCCACCTTGTTCAATAATCGCTTTTTCATCCTTGAGAAAAGCCATCTTCAAGGGAGGTCTGGTGATCTTTGGCACATTGGAGACAATTTCAGTTGCAGCCAGAGTCTGAGGTACCTCTTTGAAATTTTGGCATGGAGTCTCGATGAACTCACCATCCATTTCTACATATCTGAAGGAATTCAGGTGACTGACCATGTATTCTTCTTCCCCATGTACAGTGACAATTCTCCCTTTGACCGGACATTTTATCATCTGATGCACAGTGGACGTAACAACTCCTTCCCCATGAATCCAAGGGAGACCCAATAAACAAGAATAGGATGGTCTGATATTTATCACGTATAAGGTAGAGTCTAAAGTTTGAGAACCAACCTTGATAGGGACGTCCACCTCTCCGTGCACCATTCTCTTTGAACCGTCAAAAGCCCTCACTACAATATTATTGGGCTTCAAGGTCAAACCTTCATAGTCTAATCTATCCATAGTGTTCTAAGGTGCACATTTAATGATGAACCAGTATCTACTAGGACATGGGCCAAAGTAGTGCCCTTGCATTCCACAGAGACATGCAACGCATCATTGTGTTTCCTCCCTCTAGGAGTCAGATCAGCATCAGAAAAACCCAAACCATTATCAGCCATCAAACCGGCCACACAATCTTCAAATTAGTCAGCAAAGGTTTCCTGTGGTACATGGGAAGTTTTAAGAAATTTTACAAGAGCCTTCACATGAGCTTCGAAGCATAACAATAAGGCTAGCATAGATATCTTTGAAAGAGTCTGCCCCAGCTGTTCGACCATGTTGTAGTCGCTTTTCTTGATAATATTCAAAATTTCTTCCATTTCTTTCTTGGAAGCCTCTGGGATAGATATTGAATATGCCTTCGTCTGGACAGGCTCAATCATTATGTCTTTGCCCTGAGTCTCGGTCGACTCGGTGATAGGGGTGTCAGCAGGGGTAATCACAAAAATTGTAGTAGTAGTGTCAGCAGGAACAAAAGTAGGAATGATCACAGGACCAGTAACAGCTTTCGGAGGAGAAATCTCAGGGGAGAATACTCTTCCACTTCTGGTTACTTTGCTGGTTCCCATAATGTTGCCAATGTCGGGGTCAGCCTTCTCGGAAACCTGGTCTTCATCAGCCAACCAGTCTTACTTGACGCTATGGTAGTAGACGTAAACCCCATAGTTCAAAGGAACAGCTTTGTCCGAGGAGTATGGGATTGGCCCTGTCATAGTAATTATCAGTGGAGTAACCTTCAGAACAGATGTAATCCTAACGGGTCTTTTGGTGGAGACCCTGGGAGGATTGGAGGAAATGGTTATTATCGAAACATGTTTGCAAGAAATGGTTGGAACGGGATTCTTCTCAAACAAAATCTCTTTATCATCCATCAGGCGTTGAACACCTGCCTTCAACAAATGATAACCAGTCGGTAGAGATAAACAGAGGAGGCAACCTTCACCACAGCCCGGAAATAAATCGGCCTTCAATAGGTCCCTTTTGGCGGTCGAGAGAGGAGTAACAAGTTCATCAACAGCAGTAACAAACGTATCATCTTCAATAGTGTTAACACAACAGTGAAGCTACTGGAAAAAACACAGAGTCGCCACCGAACTTTATTTATCCCGAAGGAAGGGGAAATATCGATAAAACCACAAGGGAATGGATAAGATGGTCTTGCGACCAAGAGAAAGGGTAAGGGAGTCGGTTATGCGAGGGGAAGGTATTAGCACCCATCACATCCATTGTACTCAACGGGATCCGTTTTGTTTGTTTGTCTTAAAGGGTGTATTTATCTATAACTATACTTGCTTAAGGGGAAAGGAATGGTTTTTTATTATTGCGTTCGTGAGGGTTTCACGACATTTTTCCTACGTATCCAATGAAGGAATCAAAACACCGTAGTTCTTCTAGAAAATTTTTGGTTTGTTTGTGTTTTTTAGTGGCCGACATTAACGCACGCATTCTAGCAATAGGCACGGCCAGTATCGCGGTAGAACGGGGATAACATGCCCTTTGGGGGAATTTTTGATTTGTTGAGTGTCTTGCGAGTTTTAAAATAAATTCAAGTAATGATTCAAAGTTTTTTTTGGATTTTTAATTTGTGAATGTTAAGTTTTAATTACAAAATAAGAAAAAAGGGTTAAGAGGGAGACTAAAAACCTAATTGTTTGTTATGTACATGTAAGCTAAAAGTCGACTTCGACATAAGATAATCTAAACAGGATTTAATCGCCTCATGGAGTTACCTAAGGGAGTATGGAATCAAGAGTTGAACAAGAAAATGAATAAAGAAACTTAAATTCTAAATATTTTATGGTCTTCATCACGTAAAGAAAATATTAAGAGAAAACTAAAATCTAATTCTAAATATATATTTTATTGTGATTTTTTAAGAAAATATTAAAAGAAAATTAACAAACTAATTCTAATTATATTTACGGTAAACAAAAGAAATATTGAAATTTACAAGGAAATTTACACCTAATTCCAAATATTTAAAGGAAATTATATTATTTGTTACATTAAAAATCACAAGAAATCAAGAACTATCATTTTTATATTCTCATATTTATAAGACTTGAACCTTAAAAAGACCCAAAAAACAAAGAATTGGACTCGGGTGAGGGAAATCCGAAGCAGACAAAGGCCCAAATAGCAACAAAAATAAAAACTGGCCAGGCCTGATTTGGACCGGGTCGAGTCGGTTTAGATTCAAGGCCCGAATGGCTCACTCAAATAAAAATAGAAAAAAATGTTCCACCATCTCTCTTTCATCCTTTCACGCCCTTTTCTCTAGGTTTCATCTCCCCCTGTTAACCTTTCAAGATCTCTATGCTTTGAATGCAACAACACCACCAGATTAACTCCCTCCATCATCCATTACTCTCTCGATCGGTCAGCATATCCCTTCCATTTCCCCATCACGGCTTGGCATCAAACGAGAACACCTCCCCAAGCAAATCCTTTGTCCTATTCAGTTGCATGCTTCCTCTAATCTCTCTTGATTTCGCTCTATTTTGATATAATCTCTCAAATCGGTGAGCTTCTTTCCCTAATCCCCAAACTTCCTACCCCTAACGATTTTCTCATAAACCCTAAGCCATGAGGTAAATACAACTGAATGGTCTATACAAAGTGATCAGTCTCGATCCAAAAGTGAAAGGTTGGTTGGAATGTCTTCTGGCGAAGACGATAATAAGGTATATTTCAGACTTACTTTCTTTTATGATTCGACCAGGACAAACGAATCAAACACACACAAAAAAAAATGGAAGAGATTAAAGGTTGTTACTTACTGAGGACGAGTCCGGTTATCAGGTATGTGTCTCTAAATCTTCTCGCACTTCTATCCCATTATTCGCCCCATTTCTTTTCTCATTATCCTTGTGTTCTTGATGTTGCTTGTAGAACAGAGATGGTGTTGCTTGTAGAATGGAAATGGTGACGGTGTGTGTTGTTGTTGCAGTATCTTTGTGATGTCACGAAGTTATTGGTCGATGTCGATGCTGGAGCTAGGAAGATATTGCCGAGGAGTTGTAAAGAGCAAGGAGTAGATTTTAAAGGCTTGTTTTGTAGTTTGAAGTTGTTACAAATTACTATGTGTTGGTACTTCGACCTTGATGTTCTTCAAGTATGGTTCTGCTACATTCACCCTTTTCATCTACTTCTGGAATGGTTGTTATTGAATGAGTCTGAGTTAGGTTGCGAATACGTTAGGGCTGAGGGATTTGAATAGGAGTATGTAAGTTTGAAACTGAGGTTTGGAGTATAGAAGGCTGAGGGGTGAAAGTTTGATTGATTTCTTGGTTGGATAGTGATGGAGAAGGGTTGGGATTACAGGTTTGTGTGAAGCATATCAGGAAGATGATCTTTTTTTTATTTTCTGAGAGGGATCTCTTGGCACTTTGAGCAGTGTTAGAGAGTGGCATATATAGGTGGATTTAAGGGACTTTTGGGGGGAAATTAGCGAAAATTTGAACATATTAGAGTATCCTGACTTTGGGCTTTTTGAGTACAAGTCATCTGTTTTTTTTCTGTTTTATGAAATGATGGATTTGACATGATACAGGTTTGCAGTTTTTGTTACATGTTCAGTTTTTGCTTTTATGGTGCATACATGGGAATTATACGCTTGGCATGTTTTTCTTGACGGCAGATGGAGATGAGGCCAGATTTAACAGCAAAGCAGGGTTACCTTAAATGTGTCTGGGAAGCATAGGAATGGCTTATGGAAGGCTTAGGTAGCATAAACGTAGTAGGTTATTTTGGACTGATGTGTACATAATTTTGAAGGTTTACGCAGCTGGTTTATGTCCTTGTAGGATGCAGGCTTGGCACGGCTTTATAGGGCAGATTTTTGACACCATGTGGACTGTTTTAGACAGCAACTATTGCAAAGTGTTGGACTAGTTTTTTTTTGTGATGCAGGATTGTGGTAGAGTGGGCAGAAATGTGTAAGATTTTGGGACTGTTTTGGTTTTTGTATGATGCAGGTTTTATCTTTTCCTCTTTTATCTTTCAATGACTTAAAGCTGTTTGACTTTTTGAAAATTCTGAAGGATTTGCATTTTAGGGAAATGATGATGCAGGGTTTTGGGCATGTGGTAGCTAGCTTTCATTATTTTTCTTGTTGTTGCCTTATACATATGTTGTTTGCTGTTTTGAGACTTTGCAGCCTATGCTGCCTTGCTTGCTTGGTTTGCTGGCCTGCTGCCTTAGTGTTGCGCTACTGCTGTTTTTGTGATGCAGTTTTCTATTTTATTTGTGCTGCATTTGTTTGGCTTGTTGCGGCTTGCTATGTGTTTTTTTTAGGCTGCCTGTTGTTTTGGTGCTTTTTAGTTTGTATATGTTTGTAGTTTGACTTTGCTTCTGCAATAGAAAATTTTTGAAAATTTCTTTTTTCCCTTTTGTGAACCAAAGTCCAAACTTTGTAATTTGCAAGATAGGAGAAGACCATGATTAAGGATAAAACCCCTTTTAGTTTTGATTCCAGAATGCAAATCCTAATGATGAGTTTTCTTATTTAACAAATAATCCTTGCTTGAATTTTCACATGTTGATTGTTTGCTAATTTTTCTTTTCTTGTTTCATGATCACGAGGAGTGGATGGCCAGTGAGGCAAGGTTAAAAGACGAAGAGAATACCATGGCTAGCAAGGAGTGGATGCATTGCTTGAAGATGAAGACTTGAAGAAACAAACATTATTTCTTTCTTTGTAAACAAAACAATAGTAGTTTGTATTTCACACTGCAGTCCCTTTTGTTAAATTGTTCACAAAAAATATAATTTGAATGATATTTCTTTAAATTGTATGGATAATGAATTTGTTGGTCAAAAATTAAACAACTCTTGAATCTTGTTTGAACTTTGAAATTCTTACTTGAATGATTTGAATGTTCATCGTGCCTTTGTAACTTGATTTTCAAGAAATCACAAACAACTGTTATAACTTGTATCCCAAGACCTTTACACATTATCTTTTAATCCTCAATCTCCATATCATGCCTAAACCAAACTTGCCCTCTCAACAAGAATTTTACTCTGATATCCAACCCACAAGTAACTTGTAACTTCAGCAACAAAAACATGCCTTGGTCGTCATGAACCCCCAACCTTATTCCTTAGAACTAGATTCCATGTTCATCCTTTCAAACTTCAAACTCCTGACTCAATGACTTAGAGATCTCAAAAAAGAAAACTTGAAGTGCGAGGAGATATTAGACATGAAACCCCTAACCAAAGGTACTTGACTTTGAGTTATCTTTGAGCCAGGTGAAAGAAACAGTTCACAAGAACTAGGGATCCAAAACCTTAGCATCTTGACCAACAAATAGGGTAATAAACCTTAAACCCAGCTCTGATGAATTCGAGCGAGAAACAACCTTGTAACTTGATAAGAAAGAAATCCATAATACCTCAAGAATCCACCCCACGGTCCACTAACCGAGAACCAGATGACTTTCCCTTTTACCTGATAAGAAAACTTCAAAAGAAAATTAGACATAAAGAGGGCACAACCCTAATAGCTTAATCCAAGGCGCCTGATTCCATGAGATGCGGGATATGCAAATAACTTAGTAAAAATGATGCAAATGGGATGCGAAGTTCAAATCCAAACAAAAGTAAAAAGAGGTAGGGCAAATTTAGGGTACGACAGCTGCCCCTATTTAATCGTCTTAAACCTAAAGGTGAGATTGGCGTCAACCTTTCGAAAATTCAAGGTGGAAGATGATTAAATACCAGGACCCGAAATTTGTCCTGGAGAGATGGTGTGAGTGTTATTTATTGGTGTGAGTGTCTTTTGGGGAAAGAAAAATTGGTCTTCCAGTGGACTGGTCATGATGAATAAACATGATTGAATAATGGTAGGTCGTAGTGGGGTAACGGTGCCAACACAAGGTTCTTGAGGGAGTGGGTGGTAAAGTGGCTGAAAGGATATGGTTGACGATGTCGTGATGACTGAAGGTAGGATTACTAACAACATAATAACTTAAAGATGACGGGTAGAATTTTTTGACGGCAGAGAATCTATCGTGTGAGATTCATGACCCAAAAAGAAAGGTAAAAACAATGGGTAAAGATCGGTGTATGATCTATGACCAAAGAAAGACAACGTGAGGGTAAGACCTGCGAGTGACCTACAACCCTAGAAAAGATAATGCGAGAGTAAGACCTATGAGCGGCCTACGAACCTAGGAAAAATAACATGAGGGTAAGACCTACGAGCGGCCTACGACCTTAAAAACAAGATGAGGATAGGGTAAAGTCTACGGATGACCTACGTCCCTAAGAGAGATAAAGTGAAGGTAAGATCTATGGATGACCTACGACCTTAGGAAAGATAGCGCGAGGGTAAGATCTACAGACAATCTACGTCCTTAAAAACAAGATGAAGAGAGGGTAAAGTCTACGGACGGCCTACGACCCTAAGAGAGATAAAGTGAAGGTAAGATCTATAGACGACCTACGAACTTAGAAAAGATAGCGCGATGGTGAGATCTACAGATGATCTACAACCCTAAAAATAAGATGAGGAGAGGGTGAAGTCTACGGACGACCTAAGACCCTAGGAGAGATAAAATGAAGGTTAGATCTATGGACGATGTTGCACCCCAAAATTTGCCCTCCCATATTCTTCAAGAAATTGCCAAGCCAAGTCACAAAATTCCCCAAGGGTTGCACAGTGCAAGGGCCTCCTAAACAGTCAAAATTAGGGTTTTGAGTCTGATCAAGAAAAGGAAGTGTTCAAAGGCTCAATCAAATCTCATATGCTTACAAACATGGTCAAGCATCCTCATATCAAGTTTCAAGGCATTCAGCTCAAGATTGCACAGTCAAAACCCTAAATTGCACTACAGTCAACTGTAGGGGCAAAATGGTCATTTGGCAGTCAAAAGTTCAAATTTTTGGTCAACATATCATTTTGAAGCCACAAACATCATTTGATCAATGCTTGATCATGATTCTCAAAATTTGGCTCAGAAAATCATCAAGATGCAAAGGTTTCCTTATTTGGACAGTTGAAAAAGTCAACTGAAATTGACCAGGGCATAACTTTCACATGGATTATCAGAAAAATTCCATCCAAAGCTCATTTTGAAGAGAAAGACATTTCCTACAACTCATCTTCATACTTCAAGTCCAAGAAATGCTCTCACAAAAAGTTATCAATTTCAACATTATAGGTCATTTTCAAAAGTCAACAAAAAGGGACTTTAAGTCAAAGGACATAACTTGAGATTGGAAAATCAAAATGACATGGGACCAAAGGCATTGGTTAAAGGACTCAAAGACCTTTCCAAAATGTCCAAGAACATGAGAAAAGCTTAAAAATTGAGCAAGTTATGCATTGGAGAAGTTGGGAAATTTTTGTGAAATGGCAAAAGTCAACTATCCTTGAAACTTCAATTTTTGACAAAAGGGCCCACTTTCTTCCACTTGATTCAGCCTTGTCATGCCACACACGTGTCCCATGATTAATTTCAAGATCAAACATTGATTTTTCTATTTTATTTAATTTTTGATAATTTAATTCATTTTAAATCTTTAAAAATTCAAATAAAATTTAAAAATCAATGGAATAGTGTCATTTGAATTGGAATAGCTTCCATATATCATGTGCCAGCTCACAAACTCATGCTAGGGTTAGGTTGTACACCAAGTCTTGGTTTTGCTAAAAAAAAGGGAAAGTTTGTTAATGGTGAAAGACCTAAGACTAATTCTCTCATGGGCATGGATCAAGGCAAGCTAATGACCTAATTCCCTTCCCTCATAAGTGCTGAGTCAAAACCTAATGCCCACACACTAAAGGCGGCGCCTAAACACCATTGCCAACTTGGAAAATTCTCCATAAAACTCAAAACTGAAATCAGTGTTCTAGGTGGATTCAAGGCATAAAAGTTTTTCCAATAGTTTCCTCAAGTGCTCCTGATCACATTGCAATCCAAAACATCAACTTAAACTCCAGGAATTGGTATATAGAACCCTCCCTGTACAGCAAAAAAGTGACAATCGTGTTTTCAATTCTAGGCATTCTCATGACATTCTAATTATGGATTCTTGTTCCTTGTGATGTTTTAAAGCTAACCATTACGTTTAATTTGATTATCATGTTGTGTATGAGATTTTGCCATGCGCGATTTCTAGGGTTTACAGGTTTGTCAATTTAGGGCTTTGGTAACGAAGCAAAATTAGAACTCCAGACCAATGCCATTCAACTCAGCGTTTGAAGACGAAGATGATGGAACCATCGCGCCCAATTTCTGAACAACACAGGCTTAATCGCTATTTTCGCGTAGCTAGCCTAAGAAAACGCAACATAAACCGTTGCCTATATGTTTTGTTTTACAGGGATGGGGAGGAAGAAGAAGCCGTGTCACATGATGGTTGGTGCGTTTGAAAATTCGCGCGCTGATTCCTACTAATCTTGTTTTTCCTTTTATATTATTTGATTGTTATTATATATCAACAACGCGCAGTTGGCTCAGTTGGCACGCACCAAGGCTTGCAATACACCTGACCTGGGTTCGAGTCCCAGGTCTCATGCTTTCTCAATAATGTTTTTTCTTTAATATTCAGGTGAAGCGCTTATGTTACGTTCTATGATACACCCCCAAGATCCAGTTGGCCACGCATCCAGTATGTCAATCCAACGGCTGAGATCTGAAGAGCACCATGTACCATAGTCAACGAATCACATGCTGTGCAAAAAGTCAAACGGATCCAAGCTAAATGGGCCAGCATTCTAAGGCCTATACCTCCATTTTGGGGCCTGAACCCCCCCTGGTTTGCTTTCTCTATATTTTTCTTGTTTTATTTTTAATTCTTATTTTATTTTCTTTATTTGTTTAAACTAATTATTATTTCTTTACAAATTATAAAATACACAAAAATTAGAAAAAGAGAACAATATAATATTTATTTTATTTTAGTTATTTTCATAAATAAATTGTATGTAAATTAACTTAGTATTAATTTAGGTAACAACTTTAATTCTTTTCATAAAAAATCCAAAAATATAGCATTAGGTTTAATAACTTTTTATTCCTTTTAATTTTCCTTTTTTTTTGCCATAATATTAGTGATTTATTTATTTTCATAATTAAACTTGTAAACTAATTAGGGTTGCATTTAGGTTAAATTTTAATACTTTCATAATAAACTTAAAAATAATTAGAACTAGGTTTAACATTTCATTTTGGTTTTTAATTAATTCTTTTTCTATTAAATCTAAAAAACACAAAAAAAACACCAAAAAAAAAACATTCTCTTTTAATATTAATTTTAATTCCTTATTAATTTAAATTTTGCAAAAAAGGGTCCAACGCCCATGTTTTTAATTCCTTTATTTCGCGTATTTATTTATTTCGCTTAATTCATTATGTACATGTCCCAAAGCCTTGTAACAATTTAACTTTTCGCACCGTTATTTTCTTTATTTACTTTCCGTCAAATCGGGTCCGGTTTAATTTTGGCGATGTGGACCCGCGCCATTTGTAATAGTCTTAGATTTACTTTTCCCGCAACTTTTAACTGTTAACAAAAGCATGAAAGAATGTATGGAATTAAAATAAAATCAAGCGTAGAACACCAATGAACATGACAAGACAAATATCAATGAAAACGATACACGAATCGCACACACCACCCCTAGGGTACGCCTCACTGTTGCCTTGCCTCGAAAGGTGATCGTCGAGTAGAGGATGTCTTAGTAAGTCCTCATGATCCGGGAACCTGGCATGAGGGTAGCTTCTAAGGTGTCTTCCCATTGCTCTGGTGATCACCATGTCCCTATAAACTCGAATTGACCCGAACACCTTCAACGGTGGTGCTACCTACCTCTCAATGGTGGGATGGCACTACTTTAAAGGACCTTTACACAGACGAATTCCTTAGGGTAGGTAGGTTCTCGTAGATACTTGCTCTCTTCAAAACAAACATTCAAAGACTTTTCACACCAACACTTTTCAAAAGCTTTCAAAGCAAATTTTTTCAAACACTCTGACGTACGAGTCGAACTGAAATTTTTCAAAGAAACTTTTAAAACCCACATTGAAAAGCAAACAAATAATTTTGAAAACACAATGAGCAAGTACCTAAGAGCCCATGGATAACCATGGATAGAAAGGGTGCTAACACCTTCCCTTTCTATAACCTACCTCCCGAACCGAGAACAATCTCTTTAAGGAATTTTTCTGTGCTTTTGTCCTTTCCATTTGGAGAAAATAAAAGACGGTGGCGACTCTTGCTTCCGCGACATTTCGCGAACCAGCGTTAAACAGTCAGTTCCAGATCCACCGATCACAGAACTGGCGACTCTGCTGGGGAATTAAACTTAAAGTGAGGTATACCTTAGGGCTAGTTCATAACTGTGTTTTCAATTGTTTTCCTTGTGTGCTTTAAATTGTGGGTTGCTTGGGAGTTCTATAGATCCTAACCCGGATCTGGGGATACCTTCTTAGAAAGTAGCAACAAGGCTGTGAGGGAACTGTGCGGGGTATACCGACATGGTTGAAGCAGTCTGCTACGTTGATGTGGCACTTTGGTGTGTACCGGTAACCCTTGAGTTTAGTCAAGGAGAGTACGGGGCCTCCGCGTGGTGTCGTGAAGCATCAACAGACCTTAGGAACCTTAATTGAACTATCTTGGCCTCTTTAGGGTAGTGAGATAACTGACTTTGGTGCAGTCCGAGGTTGGTTGATACTCGATACTACGCTCAATTGAGGGTTGCTTTCCTGGAATATTTCGGTCGCTAGTTCAGTGGCTAAATCGAAACGATGAACAATGAAAGCAATCCCGTGATATTGGGAACCTTAGAACCCGGTTACTTTGATTAGGACAGGTTGAACCCACCAACTTCAAGAGGGTAATACCTAGACCTCATGCTGGCCTAATCCCTAAGGGTTTCTTCTGTGTGACTTGTGTGCCTTCGTACTTGCCTACTTGCATGCTTGTTAGCTGACACATGAACTACTTGCAGGTTTTGTTTATAGTCCTTAACTAGGACTCATGACAAGGTTTACCAAATTTCTTGCAGGTTTTGTTTATAGTCCTTAACTGGGACTCATAACAGGGTTTACTAGATCTCTTGCAGGTTTTGTTTATAGTCCTTAATTGGGACTCATAACAAAGTATACTGAATTTATTGCAGGGTTTGTTTATAGTCCTTAATTGGGACTCATAACATGGTTTACCTACATCACCCCATGCATAGCATGACATCATACCATTGCATACATCCTAACCCATTTCAAGGATCTCAAGGGCTTGTGATGCAGGTCATAATGAACCAAAAATCTAGCAAGGGGCAAAGGGGATTTATTTTCCTCTAGCCAAGGCTGTCAGGGGCTATGACCCACTGGATATGGTGAGCCTTCGACCCTTGAAGAAGGGCTCTCTACAACAGGAAGTTCCTTCAATCAAGTTGCCAGTTTCCAACCCTAATAAGTTTCTCTGTTTACCCCGCGAGGTCCTTGAAAACATTACATGCATGTCATACATCTCATTGCATTGCAGGTATCCCTTTGACAGGTTGCTTACCCTTCTCCACTGTTTATTTCAGCCGATCGTCATGAATCCCGAATCATCAGCCGAGCAGACTATCAAGGACCTCCAGGCTCAGAACGCCCAGTTCCAAGAGCTGATCATGAATTTAACCCAGGGGCAACAAGATCTGAAGGCTCTGCTCTTGAAGAAGGACAAGAAGAAGAGGAGGACTGTTTTGTTCAGCCCTAGACGCAGATCTGGGAATACACCGCAGATTCAAACTGAGAGGACAACTCCATCTGTGAGAGAAGGTAGTCATCAGGGGGAAAGGGTTCCCAGTCCAGTGGTCTCTGACAATGAAACAGATTTCAACGACGAACCGTACCCTCCGGCTGAGGACAAGTACAAACAGTTGGAGGATAGGCTGAATGCTATGGAGATCCAACAGGTACCTGGGCTGGATTTTGGAGATCTGGGTTTGTCAACTGGTGTGATTATTCCTCGGAAGTTCAAAGCACCATCCTTCTCTAAGTATGACGGGGCGTCTTGTCCCAAGCTGCATCTAAGGTCCTATGTTCGGAAAATTCAGCCGTACTCTGCGGACAAGAATTTATGGATCCACTTCTTCCAGGAGAGTCTTTCAGGGACTCATCTCGAATGGTTCTATCAGCTGGATGGGACCAAGGTTCGTAACTGGGAGGAGTTGGCTACTGCTTTCTACAAGCAGTATCAATATAATGCCGACCTTGCTCCTACGCGTACCCAACTCCATGGTATGTCGTTAGGGTCAAGTGAAGGTTTTAAAGAATATGCGCAGAAATGGAGGGATCTTGCTGGAAGGGTACAACCACCTCTGACTGATCGGGAACTTGTCGATATGTTCTTGGGGACCCTGTCTGGTCCATTCTACAACCACCTAATTGGGAATTCGTCTGCTGGATTCACAGATCTTATCTTGACTGGGGAGCGAATAGAAGCTGGCATCCGGTCTGGGAAAATTCAAGAGGCTGCACCCTCTGATAAAAAGCCTCATCACGGAAAGAAAGAATCCAATGTTGTGCACGGAAAAAAGAGCCGTCATGAGGCAGGGGCAATCCAGATTTCCAATCCCGGACCTGCTCAACAAGGACAGGGGCAGCAGCGCAAGGAGAAACGACAGTATACCAAACTCAACATGTCGCTGGATCAAGCACTACAACAAATGTTGAAGGCAGGGCTGATCACCTTAAGGGCTCCCCTTCGGAATCCGAACACTTCGGCTCCCAACTATCATCCCAACGATAGGTGCGCATATCATTCTGATAGCCCGGGGCATACTACGGACAACTGCTGGCCTCTCAAAAACAAAATTCAAGACATGATCGACGCCGGGGAGATTCAGTTTGAAGTGCCTGAGACTCCGAACATAATCACTGCTCCGTTACCCAATCGTTGAAGCCTTTTGTTTATTTGAATTTTTGAGTTGTATTTTTCTTTGCTTATACAAACAATTAATGTCATAGCAAACTCTTTTATTCTATTAATGCATCGCATATGTCTGTTTTGGGAATTAATACAATTGTTTTCATTATATTCAAAATTCTTTTCATATTTTTTTCTGATGATCAACTCTTGGTTAATAATTCTGAGCCTCTTGAGGGAGGATGACGAAAACGATACCACGATCTTTACAGTATGCTTTTGAACAGACCCTGCTGATGAGATACAGGCATTATTTCAATTCCCGAACACCGGAGTTATAAGGATGATAATCCCTCGTCAACCCCTTTGAGCCAAAGAAGTAGGAGTTTTTCTTTTCGAAATTTAAAACCCTTAATCATAACCTGGGGCAGGGTAGTCTCTCAGTTGATCCAAGTGCATAACGAATGGCACCAAAGAGGTCCTTACAAAACAAAGAAAGACAATGATGGTTCAGAACAGTCATAAGGACAGGCAGTCATCATCAAAATTCATAAATGAAAAGCCCAAAAAGTCTAAACCTACAAAGGGGACTTATGAAACTGGGGCATCCCGCTGACTGTAATTCCAAAAAAGGAAACAGTTCAGGCAAAAAAAGAAAGGGATAACAAAATCAGAAAAGAGGTTCTACAAACCCTCAGCAAAAAGGAAATGACTGCCTATTCAAAATAAGTTATCAACATCTGAACCATTATTGGAACATCAAAGCAAAGACTCAAGCAAGGTCTAACGCACGATCAACTGAGTTTAGGTTTGGAGAACATCACGAAGAGCGGGTGGGTACAAATAATTTGAGCCTTTATCCTTTGTTTCTTAAACCGTGAACCAGGCCACATTATAACCCTTAAAAGTCCTAGCTGAAGCATGGGTTAGCTCGAAAGCATACTGTCACGAAAGGTATCCTGACTCCTTAAGGCCTACGGTAAATACGGGTTGACATCAAGTTTTACAAACATTCACTTGTTTTATGAAAAAGAATACCTTTTCAAAATCTTCGAGACAGACATAAGCTTTGCATTTTTAACATAACTTTGTTTGCATATGACTTTTTGTTTGAACAGCATAGAAATTCGCATGACGAAAGTCTAATGAACAAGAGTATCTCCAATCAAGGGGCACGGCACGATCATGGTCTACCATCTGGGGCAATTAAGTCAAGATCCAGAGAATCTCTCAAAAGGCCAAAAAGCCTGGGGCAAATCTCTGCCTGAGTCACTTGGGGCACTCCAACAAATCTTACACGATCAGACACCTTCTGGTAATATGACAACACAAGCAGCCAGGGGCACCTACCTGCATTCTAAGAGCGTGGACATAGTCGGAAAATACTACGCATAATCAAAGACCCGCTAGGTTGACATACCTAGGCAAAAAATAAGGGCTTCCCGGCGAACCAAAAGGGTTCGGGCAAAATGAAGGGATGAAATGGAAAAAATCTGTACACCCGGCAAGTCGAAAACCTGAAAAGGCGGCTTGAGCAAAAATGGGTATCCCGGTGGACTGAAAACCCGAAAGAGCAGTCCAAGCAAAAGTTAGGGATTAAAGCGTACGACTATGTCCTGCCATCTGTCTACCAGAAGAAGGTTTGTCCATCAACAACTATCCGCATCCCACAAGTGCCTCCCCCATAGAAACAGGGGCAATAAAGAATGGTTTAAGCAATCTGATTATTCTATCCTCCAAGGTATCAGGGTAGGTTCCGTCGAAGAACATAACCAATACAGTTCAATACGTCCCCAGGAGAGTCCAATCCAGCTTCCCCAGGAAAGTTGGAATCCAGCTCCCCAAGCAGTAAGCTTATCCCCAGTAAATTCTGGAAGCTTATCCTTCGCAGAGCACGAACGCGTCGTCCGGCTTTATTTAAAGAGTTATTTCCTTAACAGGATATAACTGGGTTATCCTCAGCCAAAAGCCACGGAAAGAGCATCCCCGACGAAATCTCTTTACCCCCAGCGAAGTCCATCAACACTTCCAACAACAAGGGTATCCCCAGCAAACTATTATCAACACTCGGCAAGGCATCCCTCTCCCCACAGAGTATTTCTCCCCAGCATGGTCACTAGAGTATCTTTTCTCCCCGCAGAGTAACCCACTCGCCAAGTTTATTCCGCAACGGAGTCATCTTCTCCTACTGGTATTCTTGCAATTATCATCCCCAGCGGAAGCAAATCTATTCTTCAACATCAGCCCGGGATATGACTTCCCGGCACCCGTCAAGGATTTATTTTCTTAGACAAAAATACATTCATAAACATCACATCTTCATACATTATAGCATGCATATGCATCGTACTACACGAATCTCATTAATTTTGAAGACATACAGTGCATGCATCATGATTTTGCATACAATTATGTTTTGCCTTTTCAGGAAAAAGATCAACACAAAAATGATTACTATCAACTATCGCAATTCTTCCAGATATAGTTTCAGATATGACCCAGATAGGGCGACGTTCTGATACTGCTTCCAGATTTCCTTCCAGATATAGTTTCAGACGTAAACCAGATATGGTGACGTTCTGATACTGCTTCCAGAGTTCCTTCTAGATATAGTTTCAGATATGACCCAGAAATGGTGACGTTCTGATACTGCTTCCAGATTTACTTCTATAGTTTCAGATATGACCCAGAGATGGTGACGTTCTGATACTGCTTCCAGATTTCCTTCTAGATATAGTTTCAGATATGACCCAGATATGGTGACGTTCTGATACTGCTTCCAGATTTACTTCTAGATATAGTTTCAGATATGACCCAGATATGGTGACGTTCTGATGCTGCTTCCAAATTTCCTTCTAGATATAGTTTCAGATATGACCCAGATATGGCGACGTTCTGATACTGCTTCCAGATTTCCTTCCAGATATAGTCCAGATATGACCCAGATATGGAGACGTTCTGACACTTATTCCAGTTGAAGATATTTCAAGACCTAGACCGGTTCAGTTAAATCGACCCTAAGATTTTCCTGATGCTTATCCAGTCCAAGGCCTTCTCTGGTTCAGTCAGATCGACCCTAAGATCTCCCTGATGCTTATCCAGTTGAAGATATTTCAAGACCTAGACCGGTTCAGTTAAATCGACCCTAAGATTTTCCTGATGCTTATCCAGTCGAAGGCCTTCTCTGGTTCAATCAGATCGACCCTAAGATCTCCCTGATGCTTATCCAGTTGAAGATATTCCAAGACCTTGTCCGGTTCAGTTAAATCGACCCTAAGATTTTCCTGATGCTTATCCAGTCAAAGGCCTTCTCTGGTTCAGTCAGATCGACCCTAAGATCTCCCTGATGCTTATCCAGTTGAAGATATTCCAAGACCTTGTCCGGTTCAGTTAAATCGACCCTAAGATTTTCCTGATGCTTATCCAGTCAAAGGCCTTCTCTGGTTCAGTCAGATCGACCCTAAGATCTCCCTGATGCTTATCCAGTTGAAGATATTCCAAGACCTAGACCGGTTCAGTTAAATCGACCCTAAGAATTTCCTGATGCTTATCCAGTCAAAGGCCTTCTCTGGTTCAGTCAGATCGACCCTAAGATCTCCCTGATGCTTATCCAGTTGAAGATATTCCAAGACCTAGACCGGTTCAGTTAAATCGACCCTAAGATTTTCCTGATGCTTATCCAGTCAAAGGCCTTCTCTGGTTCAGTCAGATCGACCCTAAGATCTCCCTGATGCTTATCCAGTTGAAGATATTCCAAGACCTAGACCGGTTCAGTTAAATCGACCCTAAGATTTTCCTGATGCTTATCCAGTCAAAGGCCTTCTCTGGTTCAGTCAGATCGACCCTAAGATCTCCCTGATGCTTATCCAGTTGAAGATATTTCAAGACCTTATCCGGTTCAGTTAAGTCGACACTAAGATTTTCCTGATTCTTACCCAGTCAAAGGCCTCTCTGGTTCAGTCAGATCGACCCTAAGATCTCCCTGATTCTTATCCCAGTAGAAGACATCCAAGATTTTTTCTCTCAACAAGCGTTGTTGAAGTAGAAGACACCCAAGATTTTTTCTCAACGAGCATTGTTGAAGTTAAAATCACCCAGATTTTTCTCAACGAGCATTGTTGAAGTTAAAATCACCCAGATTTTTCTCAACGAGCGTTGTTGAAGTTAAAGTCACCCAAGATTTTTTCTCAACGAGCATTGTTGAAGTTAAAATCACCCAGATTTTTCTCAACGAGCGTTGTTGAAGTTAAAGTCACCCAAGATTTTTCCTCAACGAGCGTTGTTGAAGTTAAAGTCGCCCAAGGTTCTCTTATCATTCATGCTAAGGTAGTAACCATCCCTGGTTCTTTCATCGCCGTTTGAAGCTCCAGACTCAACTCCTGTAACCAGTCAGGACACATCTATACCAGGCATCTAAAAATCAACTCCTGCAACGTGTCAGGTACTCATTTTTTGTTTTGCAGGTATACAGGTTCTCGCCAAGGAATCTCTTACGCAATCAAACATCCAGATGGCATCTATAAGCCCATTCCGCCATCACTGCCACTATGTGAGCGCAAATTTCTGGGCACTCTAGTGTCCAATCATCTTCTACCCTCGGATTACGAAAGGCACGTCCGCCAATCTGCATCCTCAGGTCTAAGAAGATTGAACAGGGGCAACTGTTGCACCCCAAAATTTGCCCTCCCATATTCTTCAAGAAATTGCCAAGCCAAGTCACAAAATTCCCCAAGGGTTGCATAGTGCAAGGGCCTCCTAAATAGTCAAAATTAGGGTTTTGAGTCTGATCAAGAAAAGGAAGTGTTCAAAGGCTCAATCAAATCTCATATGCTTACAAACATGGTCAAGCATCCTCATATCAAGTTTCAAGGCATTCAGCTCAAGATTGCACAGTCAAAACCCTAAATTGCACTACAGTCAACTGTAGGGGCAAAATGGTCATTTGGCAGTCAAAAGTTCAAATTTTTGGTCAACATATCATTTTGAAGCCACAAACATCATTTGATCAATGCTTGATCATGATTCTCAAAATTTGGCTCAGAAAATCATCAAGATGCAAAGGTTTCCTTATTTGGACAGCTGAAAAAGTCAACTGAAATTGACCAGGGCATAACTTTCACATGGATTATCAGAAAAATTCCATCCAAAGCTCATTTTGAAGAGAAAGACATTTACTACAACTCATCTTCATACTTCAAGTCCAAGAAATGCTCTCACAAAAAGTTATCAATTTCAACATTATAGGTCATTTTCAAAAGTCAACAAAAAGGGACTTTAAGTCAAAGGCCATAACTTGAGATTGGAAAATCAAAATGACATGGGACCAAAGGCATTGGTTAAAGGACTCAAAGACCTTTCCAAAATGTCCAAGAACATGAGAAAAGCTTAAACATTGAGCAAGTTATGCATTGGAGAAGTTGGGAAATTTTTGTGAAATGGCAAAAGTCAACTATCCTTGAAACTTCAATTTTTGACAAAAGGGCCCACTTTCTTCCACTTGATTCAGCCTTGTCATGCCACACACGTGTCCCATGATTAATTTCAAGATCAAACATTGATTTTTCTATTTTATTTAATTTTTGATAATTTAATTCATTTTAAATCTTTAAAAATTCAAATAAAATTTAAAAATCAATGGAATAGTGTCATTTGAATTGGAATAGCTTCCATATATCATGTGCCAGCTCACAAACTCATGCTAGGGTTAGGTTGTACACCAAGTCTTGGTTTTGCTAAAAAAAAGGGAAAGTTTGTTAATGGTGAAAGACCTAAGACTAATTCTCTCATGGGCATGGATCAAGGCAAGCTAATGACCTAATTCCCTTCCCTCATAAGTGCTGAGTCAAAACCTAATGCCCACACACTAAAGGCGGCGCCTAAACACCATTGCCAACTTGGAAAATTCTCCATAAAACTCAAAACTGAAATCAGTGTTCTAGGTGGATTCAAGGCATAAAAGTTTTTCCAATAGTTTCCTCAAGTGCTCCTGATCACATTGCAATCCAAAACATCAACTTAAACTCCAGGAATTGGTATATAGAACCCTCCCTGTACAGCAAAAAAGTGACAATCTTGTTTTCAATTCTAGGCATTCTCATGACATTCTAATTATGGATTCTTGTTCCTTGTGATGTTTTAAAGCTAACCATTACGTTTAATTTGATTATCATGCTGTGTATGAGATTTTGCCATGCGCGATTTCTAGGGTTTACAGGTTTGTCAATTTAGGGCTTTGGTAACGAAGCAAAATTAGAACTCCAGACCAATGCCATTCAACTCAGCGTTTGAAGACGAAGATGATGGAACCATCGCGCCCAATTTCTGAACAACACAGGCTTAATCGCTATTTTCGCGTAGCTAGCCTAAGAAAACGCAACATAAACCGTTGCCTATATGTTTTGTTTTACAGGGATGGGGAGGAAGAAGAAGCCGTGTCACATGATGGTTGGTGCGTTTGAAAATTCGCGCGCTGATTCCTACTAATCTTGTTTTTCCTTTTATATTATTTGATTGTTATTATATATCAACAACGCGCAGTTGGCTCAGTTGGCACGCACCAAGGCTTGCAATACACCTGACCTGGGTTCGAGTCCCAGGTCTCATGCTTTCTCAATAATGTTTTTTCTTTAATATTCAGGTGAAGCGCTTATGTTACGTTCTATGATACACCCCCAAGATCCAGTTGGCCACGCATCCAGTATGTCAATCCAACGGCTGAGATCTGAAGAGCACCATGTACCATAGTCAACGAATCACATGCTGTGCAAAAAGTCAAACGGATCCAAGCTAAATGGGCCAGCATTCTAAGGCCTATACCTCCATTTTGGGGCCTGAACCCCCCCTGGTTTGCTTTCTCTATATTTTTCTTGTTTTATTTTTAATTCTTATTTTATTTTCTTTATTTGTTTAAACTAATTATTATTTCTTTACAAATTATAAAATACACAAAAATCAGAAAAAGAGAACAATATAATATTTATTTTATTTTAGTTATTTTCATAAATAAATTGTATGTAAATTAACTTAGTATTAATTTAGGTAACAACTTTAATTCTTTTCATAAAAAATCCAAAAATATAGCATTAGGTTTAATAACTTTTTATTCCTTTTAATTTTCCTTTTTTTTTGCCATAATATTAGTGATTTATTTATTTTCATAATTAAACTTGTAAACTAATTAGGGTTGCATTTAGGTTAAATTTTAATACTTTCATAATAAACTTAAAAATAATTAGAACTAGGTTTAACATTTCATTTTGGTTTTTAATTAATTCTTTTTCTATTAAATCTAAAAAACACAAAAAAAACACCAAAAAAAAACATTCTCTTTTAATATTAATTTTAATTCCTTATTAATTTAAATTTTGCAAAAAAGGGTCCAACGCCCATGTTTTTAATTCCTTTATTTCGCGTATTTATTTATTTCGCTTAATTCATTATGTACATGTCCCAAAGCCTTGTAACAATTTAACTTTTCGCACCGTTATTTTCTTTATTTACTTTCCGTCAAATCGGGTCCGGTTTAATTTTGGCGATGTGGACCCGCGCCATTTGTAATAGTCTTAGATTTACTTTTCCCGCAACTTTTAACTGTTAACAAAAGCATGAAAGAATGTATGGAATTAAAATAAAATCAAGCGTAGAACACCAATGAACATGACAAGACAAATATCAATGAAAACGATACACGAATCGCACACACCACCCCTAGGGTACGCCTCACTGTTGCCTTGCCTCGAAAGGTGATCGTCGAGTAGAGGATGTCTTAGTAAGTCCTCATGATCCGGGAACCTGGCATGAGGGTAGCTTCTAAGGTGTCTTCCCATTGCTCTGGTGATCACCATGTCCCTATAAACTCGAATTGACCCGAACACCTTCAACGGTGGTGCTACCTACCTCTCAATGGTGGGATGGCACTACTTTAAAGGACCTTTACACAGACGAATTCCTTAGGGTAGGTAGGTTCTCGTAGATACTTGCTCTCTTCAAAACAAACATTCAAAGACTTTTCACACCAACACTTTTCAAAAGCTTTCAAAGCAAATTTTTTCAAACACTCTGACGTACGAGTCGAACTGAAATTTTTCAAAGAAACTTTTAAAACCCACATTGAAAAGCAAACAAACAATTTTGAAAACACAATGAGCAAGTACCTAAGAGCCCATGGATAACCATGGATAGAAAGGGTGCTAACACCTTCCCTTTCTATAACCTACCTCCCGAACCGAGAACAATCTCTTTAAGGAATTTTTCTGTGCTTTTGTCCTTTCCATTTGGAGAAAATAAAAGACGGTGGCGACTCTTGCTTCCGCGACATTTCGCGAACCAGCGTTGAACAGTCAGTTCCAGATCCACCGATCACAGACGACCTATGACCTTAGGAAAGATAGGACGATGGTAAGATCTACAGACGATCTACAACCCTAAAAACAAGATGAAGAGAGGGTAAAGTCTACAGATGACCTATGACCCTATGAGAGATACAATGAAGGTAAGATTTATGGACGACCTACGACCTTAGGAAAGATGAGGAGAGGGTAAAGTCTACGAACGACCTACAACCCTAAGAGAGATAACAAGATTATTGAGAGTTGGGGAGTACAATATACTGACACCATGGTTTATTTTAGTTGGTAATGTAATGACATATGTTAATTGGGAATTATGAGGATGATATTTTTTGTGGGGACGTTTTGTTGATTTGGGATTGATTTGGGACTTTCAGGTAAGGTACTAAATCTGGCTCATGCTTCATATGTATTTGAAGTGTCGCATGATGATCCATAAATATGCTATACGTTTCAGGATGTAATGCAATATGCAGTGATGATTATTATATGCAACACACGAGTGATGAGGCTCATTGGGGTCTGTTGCCCTTTGTATTGAGATGCCAATATGGACTGGTGCTTGAAATCTGAGAGAAAAGTGTTAGCCTTGTCGAGTTCAATGGGGATTACATCTTGCTGAGGAGAAGTAGCTTGACCTGAATTTCTTTATATGTTGGACTTCTTGTGAATAAATGAAAAAGAGACGTGGATCTTATCAAACGCCCCGAGTTTCTCGGTGTTGGAGAATCAGGCGCTCGGTCGACTGTAAGGAAGCGACGAAGATGAAAGCTTGGTCAAGGTGACCGTTAGGACTTGCTACCTGCACAGAAAAACAAACACTTGAACACTGTGGAATTCCTTTGGGATGTATTCAAATCCATGTAATGTAGTGCTTCACATCTTAGCTTGTGATTATTATTGACTTATTGTTTTCAATGCAATGCTTAACAAAGAATTTAAATCACAATTCGCATAGGAGAATAAAGTAAAAGGACAAAAACTTTTTGGTGGAAGGGCAAATTTTATTAAGGAGTTTGGCTTGTGAATAGGCATTCGTGCATGGAAACAACTCCTAAATGAGGAAGTTGCAAGGAAAAATACAAAATACAACGAGTAAAATGGCAATAAGAAAATCTCGAACTTCCATTAAAACTGATATTGTTATAGTTCCCATATCATGGGTCATCCTAGTGTCGTGCTTCCAAAGGATAATAGCTGAATTGATCCATCCCGTATTAGAAGGGTGTACGTAAAGAGTCTTCAGATTGTAGTCTCTCGCTTTTTATCCCTAATTTTTTCCTGGATCGCCCTTTCGGGTTTTCAATCCACAGGGACACCCATTTTTGCCTAAGCTTCCCTTTCGGGTTTTCAACATAGAGGGTTATTATTATTTTCTTTTTTAGCCCTAACATTTTCCTAAGCCGCCCTTTCGGGATTTCGACTTAGCGGGTCTTTTTATGCGTAGTATTTTTTGACTGAGTCTGAATTGACTGGAAACGGAATGTCTTCCCCATACATGTTTGTCAGGACTAGAGAACCTCCTGAGAAAGCTTTCTTCACGATGTACGGTCCCTCATAGTTGGGAGTCCACTTGCCTCTTGGATCAGTGTCGATTGGGAGAATCTTCCTTAAGACCAGGTCACCTGTGTGGAACTCTCGCGGCCGAATCTTCTTGTCAAATGCTCTCTTGAGACGTTATTGATATAAATGACCGCGACAAATGGTTGCTAGGCACTTTTCTTCGATGAGATTGAGTTGGTCAAGTCTCGTTTGAATCCATTCAGCTTCATCAAGTTTAGTATCCATCAGAACCCTCAAAGAAGGAATCTCCACTTCGACTGGGAGTACCGTGTCCATACCATAGACTAGTGAAAACAGAGTTGCCCCAGTAGAAGTACGCACCGAAGTTCGATAGCCATGCAGGGCGAAAGGTAACATCTCATGCCAATCTTTGTATGTTCTCACCATTTTCTTGAGGATATTCTTTATGTTCATGTTAGCATCTTCGACTGCCCCATTCATCTTCGGCCGATAAGGTGATGAATTATGGTGCTCAATCTTAAACTCTTCACACACTTCCTTCATCATCTTGTTGTTGAGATTCGACCTGTTATCAGTGATGATCTTGTTAGGAGTTCTGTACCGGCATATGATTTCTCTTTTGATGAAACGGGTAACAACTTGCTTGGTCACTTTCTTTTACGAAGCCGCTTCCACCCACTTGGTGAAGTAATCAATAACAACAAGAATAAACCTATGTCCATTTGAAGCGCTTGGCTCGATGCATCCAATCATATCAATGCCCCACATTGCAAAGGGCCATGGTCAAGTCATCACATTCAAAGGAGTGGGAGGAACATGTATCCTGTCTGCGTAAACTTGACATTTGTGACACATCTTTGCATATACACAATAGTCGCTTTCCATCTTCATCTAGAAATAACCTGCTCGTAGGATCTTCTTGGCCATGGACTCTCCACTGGCGTGAGTCCCAAAAGAGCCTTCATGTATCTCTCGTATAATGGATTCTACTTCGTGTCTATCCACGCATCTGAGTAGAACCGAATCATAGTTTCTCTTGTACAAAACGTCTCTTGATAGTAAAAACTTGGACGCCAATCTTCTAAGAGTCCGCTTATGACAAATTGTAGCTCCTTCAGGGTACTCTTGGTTTTCAAGATATCTTTTGATGTCGAAGTACCACGACTTTTCGCCAGATACATCTTCAGTTGTGAGACAATGAGCAGGGAAAATATGCGTTGGCTCCTTGTAACGATAGATCCTTATATTGGGCGCATGATTCGGGTAACTGACTTTGAACATGGCTGCTAAAGTGGCCAGAGCATCTGGCAGTTGATTTGCTTCTTTAGGAATATGCTTAAATGTGACCTCATCGAAAGAGGGCAATAACTCTAATATGTAATCCTGGAATGGAACTAAATTAGGGTTTCATGTATCCTAATCACCTCGTACTTGATGTATCACTAAGGCAGAGTCCCCATAAACTTCAAGAATCTTGATATTTAAATCAATGGCTGCTTCAAGACCCATCACACGAGCTTCATATTCAGCGATATTATTCGTACAATCAAAACATAATCTGGAAGTGAAAGGTATGTGAGTATTACGCGGAGAGGTCAGAACTTCCCCAATTCCGTGGCCCATAGCATTTGATGCACCATCGAACGTGAGATTCCATTGCTCCCCTGGTTCGGGTCCTTCATTATCATCAAGTTTCATAACGTCCTCGTCTGGAAAATAAAACTTCATGGACTGATATTATTCCAATGGCTGGTGAGTGAGATGATCAGCAAGAACACTACCTTTGATAGCCTTTTGTGTGACGTATTGAATGTCATACTCAGACAAAAGCATTTGCCACTGAGCCAATCTTCCTATAAGTGTTGGTTTCTCAAAGATGTACTTTATCGGATCCATCTTAGATATCATAAGTGTAGAATATGTTAACATATACTGCCTCAAACGTCGAGCTGCCCACCTAAGACCACAACAAGTCTTCTCAAGTAAGGAATACCTTGATTCACAATCAGTGAACTTCTTGCTCAGGTAATAAATGTCGTGTTCTTTTTGTCCAGTATCATCATGTTATCCGAGCATACAACCCACAGATCCTTCAAGCATAGTCAAATACATAAGGAGAGGTCTCCCTGGAACTGGTGGTATGAGTATTGGTGATTCTTGAAGATACTGCTTAATCTTCTCGAAAGCTTCTTGACAACTTTCATCCCAACGGACATCTTGATTCTTGCGTAACAATTTAAAGATGGGTTCACAGGTAGAAGTAAGGTGAGAAATGAACCTCGCTATGTAATTCAACCTTCTAAGGAAACCTCGTACTTCCTTTTCATTTTTCGGGGCCAGCATATCCTGTATTGTTCTTGCTTTGTCTGGATCTACTTCAATTCCTCGTTGACTCACGATAAAACCGAGTAACTTGCCTGATTGAACCCCAAAGGTGCATTTGTTGGGATTAAGCCTTAACCTGAACTTTCGTAGACGATCAAACAAGTTCTGCAAATGGACCAAATGTTCTTCCTCAGTTTGTGATTTCGCAATCATGTCGTCCACATACACCTCGATCTCTTTATGAATAATGTCATGAAAGAGAGTCACCATAGCTCGCTGATATGTCGCACCAGCATTTTTGAGACCAAAAGGCATGACTCTATAGCAAAAGGTACCCCAAGGAGTTGTGAAAGTTGTTTTATCCATGTCTTCTGGAGCCATCTTTATCTGATTGTAGCCCGAGAACCCATCCATGAAGGAGAATATTAAAGACTGAGCAGTATTATCAACCAATACATCAATATGAGGCAACGGGAAGTCATCCTTCAGGATTGCTCTATTCAAGTCTCGGTAGTCAACACACATGCGTACCTTACCATCTTTCTTAGGTATAGGCACAATGTTAGCAATCCAAGGCAGATAATTTATTAAAGATAGGAATCCTGCCCCAAGTTGTTTATGAACTTCTTCTTTGATCTTCAAAGCCATTTCGAGTCTGGTCCTTCTCAGCTTCTGCTTTACAGGAGGACATTCTGGCTTGAGCGGCAATCTGTGCATCACTATATTAGTGTCTAAACCGAGCATGTCTTCATACGACCAGGCGAAGACATCAGCATACTCTCGAAGCAACTCAATCAACCCCTTCTTTTCTTCGCTTTGCAAGGCAACACCTATTTTGACATCTCTCTTTACCTCTTGAGTACCGAGATTGACAACTTCTGTTTCTTCTTGATATGGCTGGATAACCTTCTCTTCCTGTCTCAACAACCTGGCTAGTTATTCAAGGACTTCACAATCTTCCTCACTATCTTCATTAGCATGATCAACTGAGTTCTCAAGGATATAAGGAACCATAGCACTATCATTTCCAACAGAGTCTGAGACGGATCTGCATGATCGATGATTTTATGTTTTATTTTTAGAAAGTGCAAAAGAATATTTAGAATATGAAAAGAAAAGTATTTCCATTTTTATTTTGAAAAAGTAAAAGTAAAAGAAAAGACAGGGAACAAAATTGTATACGAAAGTGCGATTTTTTTCATTCAATGTTAAATGGAGATTGAAACATAAGGGGGCCCTTCTACAAGCTATCATTATGCCTTGGGCAGGACATATGACTTAAATGGAAACAGAAAATTACACATCAAGGAAAAAAACTTCAGGGATGTCCACGGCAGTCCAATTGCTGAGCTCCTGGCCTGGCACAACTTAATAGATAAATCTTGAAACATCTTCATCGTCACCTTCATCATTTGTGGAGAGCACTTGTCCTTCCTTGCTTACACCAGAACTGACGAACACTTCAGAAATTAGGGGAGCCTGATTTCCTTTGGGAGGAACCCAACCAGCTTGCACGGAGGATGATGGCTGATACCCAAGACCAAAGCGATCTTTCTTCTCTGGCACTTCAATCAATTTGTCCCAACTGTCATGGGGAGGTCTAGCTTCTATGAGGGCTTTGGCATCCTTCAAAGAGGCCATGGGTGCTTCAGACTTCTTACTTTCCATGACGGGGAACTTATCAATAGTAACAATCTCTAGAGCTTGAAAGGGAAACTCCTGCACCTCGCCTTCCACTTCCACATAACGATAGGTAGTCAGATTATTAATCACTGTGTCTTCTTCTCCACAAACAACGACAACTTGGTCATTCACAATGAACTTCAGGCGTTGATGAAGAGTAGATGTCACAACTCCTGCTACGTGGATCCATGGACGACCCAAAAGGCAAGTATAAGATGGACGGATGTCCATAATATATAATGACAAATAGAAATTTTGGGGACCAATCTTGACAGGCAAGTCCACTTCTACATCCACCGATCTTCTTGAACCATCAAACGCTCGAACATTTAGAGTGGAAGGCCTCATCATTACTCCATCCATATTCAGCTTAAACAAAGTAGCCTTAGGCATCACATTGAGTGAAGAACCCGTGTCTACCAAACCTCGAGATAAAACGGTGTCCAAACACTTCATAGAAACATGCAGCGCTTTGTTGTGGGCTCCGCCTTTAACTTGGAGTTCATCATCGCAGAAACCCAAACAATTTCCCACATCAATATTGGTGACGATTCCTTCAAACTGGGCCACAGAGATGTCTTGGGTAACATGAGCAGAACACAAAATATTCAATAAGGCATTGTGGTGGGTTTCTGAACACAAAAGGAGAGACAGGATGGAAATCTTGGATGGCGTCTGGTTGAGTTGATCCACCACTTTGTAATCACTTCGCTTAAGAATTCTCAAAAGCTTCTCTGCTTCTTGTCCTACAGAAGGTTCAGGATGATTATCCATCACTTGCTTTCCCCTAGCCTTGGCTAGAGCTTCACTGTTAGTTTCTTTAGGAGGCAGTGGTGGAGGAGAAAAGATCCGACCACTGCGAGTCATGTTACTGGTTCCTGCAATGTTGGTAATATTCTTGTCAACCACTGGAGGACACTCATACTTCTTTCAATGAATATAGACCACATTATACTCCCATGGAATTTCCTTCGAGTCGTTACTTGTAGGAGGAATAGGAGCTTGAATCGTTGCGGGGGTAGCGGGAGCTTGAACCATTAAAGGGGTAGTATGAACCTGAATTGTTAACAGAATACTTGGGGTTGATGAAAAGCTTCTCGGATAGTAGGGGATTTCAAGGACATCAATCTCTTCTTCTCGGAATATCTTCTCTATCTTTAGGACACCTTCATCTATCCACTGTTGGATAGCCGTCTTCAAACCAGTACACTCTTCAGGTTTAGAGGAACATGTTAAGAAGAAATAATGAAGTTTTTGTAGCACCTAATGCCTTAAAAAAATGTTCTCTAACAGTTCTTAATGATATCTTGATCTCATCGACCTTGGTTAACAGAATCTGTTCACTACCTTCTTCAATAGCATTGACTGTTACCCCTGGGTGAGGAGGCATGGGATTGTTCTGAATATTCAGACCAACAGGGTTGAAGTTGATGGCCTTTGCATCGAGGAGTCTTGAACTTTACATTTTAATGCTCTACAATTCTCAATTGTATGGCCTGTGGCACCAGAATGAAATTCACAATGAGCATTAATGACATACCCCATAGGGAGAGGATTTGGCGGTGGACCAAGTTCACGTAATTGAACCAACTGACTAGCAAGTAACTGTGGGAGAAGCTGAGCATAGGACATAGGAATGAGATCAAATCTTCTTTCAGGCGCTCTTTTTCTTTGAGGAGCTCTCGGACCTTGAGGTTGTTGATTTTGTTGTTGATAAGTTGGAGGAGGTGCAAATTTTTGTTGTGGAACATATTGTGGTTGCAGAGTGAAAGGCAGTTGTTGGGCCATCCAGGGTGCTGGAGTTATAGCAGCATACACTTGAGGAACAAATTGGTTGGGAACAGTAGCAGGTGTAGGAAAATAAGGAAATCGGACTTGAGGAAATACATGAGCTCTTCCTTGGTTGATGGTGATGGCACTAGTCTCACCTTCTTTCTTCTTGACAAAACCAGAAAAAGGCTTTCTACCAATGCCTGTATTGTTGTTAGTATTGTTAGGAACACCTTGGATCTTCCATCCTTAATGCAAGTCTCAACATGTTCACCAATAATGACCATATCAGAGAAAGAAGTAGAAGTACTACTGAGCATATGTTGGAGATAAGGGCCTCGTAGAGTACCCATAAACAGATCAATTAATTCATGATCCAAGAGAGGAGGTTGGACCCTTGCAGCCAGTTCACGCCACCTCTGAGCGTACTCTTTGAATGACTCTTCAGATTTCTGTATCATCCCTTGGAGTTGAGTACGGCTAGGAGCCATGGCAGTATTGTAATGGTAATGTTTCAAAAAGGCGTCAGTAAGTTCTCCCCAAGTACTGACATGATATCTTTCCAATTGCATATACCAATCCAACGGTGCCCCGGTCAAGCTATCAAGGAATAAGCGCATGAGTAACGGTTCATTCTCAGCATAGGAATCCATTTTGCGACAATATGAACGGAGATGAGTCTCTGGGCAGGAAGTGCCTTTGTATTTGTCAAAATCTGGAACTTTGAACTTGGGAGGAATAACTACCCCAGGCACAAGGCACATTGCAGTAGTATTGAATCTGGAAGCCTTGATACCCTCCATGGCTTTAAGACACTCTTCGAGAGCATGGTACATTTTCGCAGTTTCGGAAACTCCGGCGGCAAGGTTCACTTGGGGTTCATCAAGATCAATAACATCGTGATGATCATCAACATCATTCCTAAGAGCTCCAGTAGGGGTCTCAACATTTGCATTGTCATTCCTCCCATTAGCAGAAGTGGATGGAGAAGCAGTAGTAAGCTTGGAAACACTTTGATGTAACTCTTCTTGACCCTTGATCACGGCATGAAGGGTTTCCATAAGCTGATCCATGTGAGTGCCCATGGTGTCCATATCTCGGCGGAGTGCATTCTGATTCTCTTCAAAAAGATCAATAAGTTTTTGTTGATTGCCTCTTGTACGATAAGGATGTGGAGAAGTCGTATTTACTATTCACTGAAGTTTGTCGGGAAAGGGACCCCAATGAGTTTTTGTTGTGAAAAATGAATGCATGATAGTATGAATGAATGTTTTATCTTCATTTCTGAGGAAATCCAAAGACTCGTCTATATTTTAAATTTTTCCTTTTTGAAAAGCTAGATCAACGAGACTTGTCTTTGGATTTCCCTATATATGAGATATATATGCATGATGATATGATGTCATGGTATGCTATGGCATGAAGTCTCAGCTCCACATATTCTGGATATCCACTGTGTAGTCTGTTGCACAGGCTGAAAGTAACAGGATCAAAAGTCCAACATCACAGGCATGGAGTTAAAGTAACCACCCATAAGGTATGTACTAGGGGTTTATCACCTGCCAAACAAGGTTCTAAAGAGTTCTCAAAGTCTACGCTCTTCCTTTGGATATTACCGACGTCCTAATTACTTGATAATCAGTAATATTTGCAGGATAACTCGTCCGAGCGTAATATCGCGTGACAACTACTTCCGGATTACTCCGTTATAGCCTCCACACTGCACCTAAAAAGGCTAGGATGGGTTAATGGTTCTACAGCCCTCAGCTTCTCGAGTTCCCAGGTCGAAAGCAACGACGTCTTCCCAATTACTCGGTAAGCATCACTACTTTTAAGGGGACCTCCACTGAGTAGGGGATTTTCATGCCTCCTTCTTCGGGATTACTCCCTCAAAGTTAACATGACTATACCGCCCATCCTAATCCTAAGTGTAACCCAAGTCCGAATATAGGACTTATCAAATGTAATCACCCAACACAACATCACAATGTATTCAGAATATATGAGTAGCAACAATATATGCAATATATACAAAAGAATACAATAAAGAAATAAAGAAATAAAATAGTAAAGAAAAATAAAGAAAATAAATAAACACCCCAAAAGACAAATAAACAAAACTAGGAGAGACTTACTAAAGATCCCCAGCAGAGTCGCCAGCTGAAGCTACCGGCAAAAAACAGAGCTGCCACCGAACTTTATTTATCCCGAATGAAGGGGAACTATCGATAAAACCACAAGGGAATGGATAAGATGGTCTTGCAACCAAGAGAAAGGGTAAGGGAGTCGGTTATGTGAGGAGAAGGTATTAGCACCCCTCACATCCGTTGTACTCAACGGGATCCATTTTATTTGATTGTCTTAAAGGGTGTATTTATCTACAACTATACTTGCTTAAGGGGAATGGAATGGTTTTTTATTATTGCGTTCGTGAGGGTTTCGCGACCCTTTGCCTTCATATCCAATGAAGGAATCAGAATACCGTAGTTCTTCTAGAAAATAGTTGGTTTGTTTGTGTTTTTTTAGTGGGCGACGTTAACACATGCATTCTAGCAATAGGCACGGCCGGTATCGCGGTAGAACAAAGATAACATGCCCTTTGGGGGAATTGTTTATTTGTTGAGTGTCTTGTGAGTTTTAAAATAAATTCAAGTAATGATTAAAAGTGTTTTTTGGATTTTTGATTTGTGAATGTTAAGTTTTAATTACAAAAGAAGAAAAAATGGTTAAGAGGGAGACTAAAAACCTAATTGTTTGTTATGTACAAGTAAGCTAAAAGTCGACTTCGACATAAGACAATCTAAACAGGATTTAATCGCCTCATGGAGTTACCTAAGGGTGTATGGAATCAAGAGTTGAACAAGCAAATGAATAAAGAAACTTAAATTCTAAATATTTTGTGGTCTTCATCACGTAAAGAAAATATTAAGAGAAAACTAAAATCTAATTCTAAATATATTTTTTTGTGATTTTTTAAGAAAATATTAAAAGAAAATTAACAACCTAATTCTAAGTATATTTACCGGAAATAAAAGAAATATTGAAATTTACAAGGAAATTGGCACCTAATTCCAAATATTTAAAGGAAATTATATTATTTGTTACATTGAAATTCACAAGAAATCAAGAACTATCATTTTTATATTCTCATAGTTATAAGACTTGAACCTTAAAAATACCATAAAAAAAACAAAGAATTGGGCTTAGGTGAGGGAAAGCTGAAGCAGACAAAGGCCCAAATAGCAACAAAAATAAAAAATGGTCAGGCATGATTTGGACTGGGTCGAGTCGGTTTAGATTCAAGGCCCGAATGGCTCACTCAAAAAGAAATAGAAACAAATGTTCCACCATCTCTCTTTCGTCCTTTCACGCCTTTTTCTCTATGTTTCATCTCCCTCTGTTAACCTTTCAAGATCGATATGCTTTGAATACAACAACACCACCAGATTAACTCCCTCCATCGCCCGCTACTCTCTCGATCGGTCAGCATATCCCTTCCGTTTCCCCATCACAGCTTGGCATCAAACGAGAATGCCTCCTCAAGCAAATCCTTTATCCTCTTCAGTTGCATGCTTCCTCTAATCTCTCTTGATTTCGCTCTGTTTCGATATAATCTCTCAAATCGGTGAGCTTCTTTCCCTAATCTCCAAACTTCCTACCCCTAACTATTTTCTCATAAACCCTAAGCCATGAGGTAAATACAACTGAACGGTCTATACAAAGTGATCAGTCTCGATCGAAAAGTGAAAGGTTGGTGGGAATGTCTTCTGGCGGCGATGAAATGAGGTATATTTCAGACTTACTTTCTTTTACGATTCGACCAGGGAAAACGAATCAAACACACATAAAAAAATGGAAGAGATTAAAGGTTGTTACTTACCGAGGACGAGTCTGGTGCTCAGGTATGTGTCTCTGAATATTCTCACACTTCTATCCCATTATTCGGCCCATTTCTTTTCTCATTATCCATAAGTTCTTGTTGTTTCTTGTAGAACAGAGATGGTGTTGCTTGTAGAACGGAGATAGTAATGGTATATGTTGTTGTTGCAGTATCTTTGTGATGTCACGAAGTTATTGGTTGATGTCGATGCTGGAGCTAGGAAGATATTGTCGAGGAGTCATGAAGAGCAAGGAGTAGAGTTTAAAGGCTTGTTCTGTAGTTTGAAGTTGTTACGAATTATTGTGTGTTGGTAATTCGACCTTAATGTTCTTCAGGTATGGTTCCGTTACATTCACCCTTTTCATCTACTTCTGGAATAGTTGTTATTGAATGAGTCTGAGTTAGGTTGCGAATACGTTAGGGCTGAGGGATTTGAATAGGAGTGTGTAAGTTTGAAGTTGGGGTTTGGAGCATGGAAGGCTGAGGGATGAAAGTTTGAAAGATTTCTTGGTTGGATGGTGATGGAGAATGGTTGGGATTACAGGTTTGTGTGAAGCATATCAGGAAGAGGATCTTTTTTTTTTGTTTTCTGAGAGGGATCTCTTGGCCCTTTGAGAAGTGTTAGAGAGCGGCATATATAGGTGAATTTGAGGGAATTTTGGGGGGAAATTAGTGAAATTTTGAACATATTAGAGTATCCTGACTTTGGGCTTTTTGAGTACAAGTCATCTGTTTTTTTTTCTGTTTTAGTGAAATGATGGATTTGACATGATACAGGTTTGTAGTTTTTGTTACAGGTTCAGTTTTTGCTATTATGGTGCATACATGGGATTGATACACTTGGCATGTTTGTCTTGACGGTAGATGGAGATGAGGCCAGATTTGACAGCAAAGCAGGGTTACCTTAAATGGGTCTAGGAAGCACGGGACTGGCTTAGGGAAAGCTTAGGTAGCATAGTAGTAGAAGTTTGTTTTGGACTGATGTGTACATAATTTTGCAGGTTTATGCAGCTGGTTTATGGCCTTGTAGGATGCAGGCTTGGCACGGCTTTGCAGGGTAGACTTTTGACACTTTGTGGACTATTTTGGAGAACAACTAATGTAAAGTGTTGGACTAGTTTTTTTTGTGATGCAGGATTTGGTAGAGTGGGCAGTAATGGGTAAGGTTTTATGACTATTTTGGTTTTTGTATGATGCAGGTTTTATCTTTTCCTCTTTTATCTTTCAATGACTTAAAGTTGTTTGTCTTTTTGAAAATTCTGAAGGATTTGCATTTTAGGGAAATGATGATGCAGGGTTTTGGGCATGTGGTAGCTAGCTTTCATTGTCTTTCTTGTTGCTGCCTTATACATGTGTTGTTTGCTGTTTTGAGACCTTTGCAGCCTATGCTGCCTTTCTTGCTTGGTTTGTTGGCCTGCTGCCTTAGTGCTGCGCTACTGCTGTTTTTGTGATGCAGTTTTCTATTTTATTTGTGCTACATTTGTTTGGCTTGTTGCTGCTTTCTATGTGTTTTTGTTTAGGCTGCCTGTTGTTTTGGTGCTTTTCAGTTTGTATATGTTTGCAGTTTGACTTTGCTTCTGCAGTAGAAAATTTTTGCAAATTTCTTTTTTCCCTTTTATGAACCAAAGTCCAAACTTTGTGATTTGCAAGATAGGAGAAGACCATGATTAAGAACAAAACCCCTTTTAGTTCTGATTCCAAAATGCAAATCCTAATGATGAGTTTTCTTGTTTAACAAATAACCCTTGCTTGAATTTTCACATGTTGATTGTTTGCTAATTTTTTTTCTTGTTTCATGATCACGAGGAGTGGATGGCCAGCGAAGCAAGGTTAAAAGACGAAGAGAAGACCCTGGCTAGCAAGGAGTGGATGCGTTGCTTGGAGATTAAGACTTGAAGAAACAAACAGTATTTCCTCCTTTATAAACAAAACAATTGTAGTTTGTATTTCACACTACAATCCCTTTTGTTAAATTGTTCACAGAAAATGTAATTTGAATGATATTTCTTTAAATCGTGTAGATAATGAATTTGTTGTACAAAAATTAAACAACTCTTGAATCTTGTTTGAACTTTGAAATTCTTACTTGAATGATTTGAATGTTCATCTTGCCTTTGTAACTTGATTTTCAAGAAATCACAAAAAACTGTTGTAACTTGTATCCCAAGACCCTTATACCTTATCTTTTAATCCTCAATCTCCATATCATGCCTAAACCAAACTTTCCCTCTCAACAAGAACTTTTACTCTGATATCCAACCCACAAGTAACTTGTAACTTCAGCAACAAAAACACACCTTGATCCTCATGAACCCCCAATCTTATTCCTTAGACCTGGATTCCATGTTCATCCTTTTAAACATCAAACTCCTGACTCAATGACTTAGAGATCTCAAAAAAGAAAACTTGAAATGCGAGAAGATATTAGACATGAAACCCCTAACCAAAGGTACTTGACTTTGAGTTATCTTTGAGGAAGGTGAAAGAAACAGTTCACAAGAACCAGGGATCCAAAACCTTAGCATCTTGACCAACAAATAGGGAAATAAACCCTAAACCCAGCTCTGGTGAATTCGAGCGAGAAACAACCTTGTAACTTTATAAGAAAGCAATCCATAATACCTCAAGAATCCACCCCACGATCCACTAACCGAGAGCCAAATGACTTTCCCTTTTACCTGATAAGAAAACTTCAAAACAAAAGTAGACGTAAAGAGGGCACAACCCTAATACCTTAATCCAAGGCGCCTGATTCCATGAAATGCGGGATATGAAAATGACTTAGTAAAAATGATGCAAATGGGATGCGAAGTTCAAAGCCGGACAAAAGTAAAAAGAGGTAGGGCAAATTTGGGGTACGACACACGGCCGTACTTCGGCATAGGAGCAGTGATAACATTTGGAATTTCAGGGGCGTCAAACTCAATTTCCTTCACCTCGAGAAGGTCTTGTACCTTGTTTTTAAAAGCCCAACAGTCGTTTGTATCTTGACCTGGACTTTACGAATGATAAGAACAACGGGCATTTGGATTGTAGCGGGGAGAGGCAGTGTTGGGGTTCTTTGGAGCTTCCCGCAAGGTTACCAGATTAGATTTCAACAAATGAGGAAAAACTTGGGATAAAGTCATATTTATCCAGGTGAATTGTTTTACCGTCCTTTCTGTTCTCTGTTGATTATTCCTTTGTTGAGTGGGTGCATCCTTAGAGATCATGACAATCCCTATCACTGGACGGTGTTTAGTTCTGTCCTGACTCCTTTGATTGTACACATCACTAACCTCTTTCTTCCCAGTAAATGGCTTCCTTACTGCACTGGAGGATGCATCCTTTTGGATCTTACCACTCCTAATTCCAGCTTCCACTCTTTCCCCTGTCAAGATTAATTCAGTAAAGCCGACCGAGGAACTTCCAATCAGGTGATTAAAGAATGGACCAGACAGGGTACCCAGAAACATATCCACTAGCTCCCTATCAGACAAGGGAGGCTGGACTCTTCCTGCTAAGTCCCTCCATTTCTGAGTGTAGTCTCTAAAGCCATCTCTCGAACCCATAGCCATACTTTGGAGTTGAGTACGGGTGGGAGAAAGGTCTGCATTATACTGATACTGCTTATAGAAAGTAGCGGTCAGGTCTTCCCAATTATGAATGTTGGTCCTTTCCAACTGGTAGAACCAATCTAACTGAGTTCCAGATAGACTATCCTGAAATAAGTGGACCCATAAGTCCCTGTCAGCAGTGTGAGGCTGTATCTTCCTCACATAAGATCGGAGGTGCATTTTGGGACATGAAACCCCATTGTACTTGGAAAATACTGGCACCTTTAACTTTGGCGGAATGACAATCCTAGACACTAAACCCAACTCTTCAAAGTCCATCCCAGGAACTTTTTGAATCTCCATTGGGCTCAGACGCTCTTCCAACTGTTTGTACTTTTCATCGACTGGAGGATACTGCTCTTCATTGTAATCAGTCTCATTATCATATTCCCCCAGATTAGGGTATTCCTCTCTTGTCTCACCCTCTTGGTTATCTCTTTCTTTTGATGAAGATGTCAGTGTAACCACTTTCCTTAGCGGTCCTTTGAATCTCCTTCCCAGATTTACCATGCCAGTTGTTCTCCTTGGCTTCTTGGTCTTGTCCTTAACAATCATGGCTTTCAGTTCCTCTTTACCTTTGGCCAGATCCATGATCATTTGTTGAAATTGAGCATTTTTAGTTTGTAGATCCTTCACTATTTGTTCGAGATCCATTTCTTTACTGCTGAAATAAATAGCGATGATAATGAGAAACCTGCTATGAAACTTGTTTATGCAATGATATGTATGATATGTGTATGCAATGATTTCAAGGATTTCGGGAAATTTAAATTTGCGAACCAAAATGAAACAAAGACTTTATTAGTAGAATTCAAAATACAATTTCCTTTTAGGCGTTTCAATTGAAGATTCTAAAAACTAAAAAAAAAAACAAGTTTCCCATGGGTGCTTCCTCTTCGCGCCGAAATAGACATTAAGACCTCTTTCCTCATGAAGTTTCTTTGTGAGCTCTAAAACTTTCCTCTCATGGGCATAGAAATGGTCTTTATAGGTATCCCACTCTTTCTTCAGCTAAATCCAGGATCTCTGCAGTTCTTCAAGATTAGTGGGCATATCAGGATGAAGAACCCTATAGGGAATATCCCCTTCACTAATGGGCTCCACAATCACTGGTAAGATGGCTATATATGGCATCATAAGGTTTTGAGCACGAGCTCGTACCCATTGGAAATAGGTTCCATAGGGATAGAAGTCTTCGGCCCCAAAGTCTTGATGTCAAATCTATTTAACATGCCCCAAACTCGTATGAACCTTTGGCGATACCCTTGAACATCATCCTCATAGTTAAACATAATGCCCTGGATAAGCATCTCGAGAGGACCATCCCTTCGAGCATAACCAAATTGTCGCAGAGCCAGAGAAGGATTATAGGTTATGCCTCCCCTAATACCAAGTAGTGGGACATTAGGGAATTCCCCGTAGTGGTCAATAATAGAAATATCTCCCATAGATCAGGAATACCAGAGAATATCCGCGTGAGAAAGTGACATTATCCTTTGCGACTAGCCCAAACCTTCTTCACTCTTTAGTACTGTTTTAGGGAGGTGAGAAATAAACCACCTCGAAAGAAATGGCACACGGAACATAAGAATCCCTCTTTTCTTTGTGGTACGAGTGTGGAAGGTATGCAAGATATCTCCGAGTAAAGTGGGCACAGGGTTGCAAGAAAGGAAGACCTTTATAGTGTTCACATCTATGAGTAAGTTTGGATTAGGGAACATTACTAACCCATAGATGAGAAGGGCCAATACCTCCTCAAAAGCATGAAAGTCCAAATCATCCCAAAACAGCTGAGCCTTCTCTATTAGGAACTTGGCTAGAAAACCCTTAACTCCATTTCTTATTTCCCAGTTGGATACAACGTCGGACCGTTTCAGGTGTAAAGCTACTACAATGATCTCTGGCTTCGGAGCTTCTTCCAAATCGGTGAAAGGCAATTGATCCAAAATATGTATACCCAATATCTGAGAGAACTCTTCCATGGTGGGTACCAACTGATAGTCTGGAAAGGTGAAACAATGGTGCTTAGGGTCAAGGAATTGAAAGAGCACACTCACCATCTTCTCATCAAGACCTGAGGTAACCAGATTGAGGAGTCCACCATAGTTCTTGGTGAATGAAGAAGTCTCAGAAACCCTGGATACTAGATCTTTGAGTTAAAGAGGTATTCTCACAAAGCTGATTCAGATGGTATTTCTACGAGCGGAAGTCATGATCTGCAAAACAGAACAAAGATAAATTCCCCTAATCTTGGAAATGGTTAGTGTAATGGAGAATGAATGTTTATGATGCATAATGTCATGTTTAAGCAAATTAATCACACACGAGCAAAGCACACAAGACCTTAGGTTTAGGCTTGCATGGGGTTTGTAGGTAAATACCCTCTTGAAGTTTAGTTGGTTTCAAACCTGTCCTAGAAATAGTAATTGGGTTCTAAGGAGTCTCAATATCATTGATCTTTCTTTATCGGTATTATTTCAGTTTAGCAATCTTTTCTTGCGACCGAAACATCCCGAAAGTCCGGTCTCAATGAGTGTAGTATCGAGTATCAACGGATTCCTAGCTTTACACCAAGGCCGGCTATCTCACTACTTTCTAATGGCCAAGTTTGTTCAACTAAGGTTCTAAGGTTCGTTAGTGCTTCACGACACCACGCGGCGGCCCCGTATTCTCCCCGATTCAACATAAGGGATACCGGTACCAACCAAAGTATCACACCAACACAGATATCGCTTCAACCATATCGGTCTATGACGTACAGTCTCCACGATCTATTGTTGTTTACCTAAAAAGATGCCCCAGATCTGGGTATAGGATCTTTACAAGAATACCCCAACAAACCCTCAAAGATAAAGCAGTCAAAGCAAACAGAAAAAGCAATTTTAAAATGATCTAGACCCTAAGGTAAACCCCACTTTATAATTCTCCCCAGCAGAGTCGCCAATTCTGTGATACGGTGGCAGAACTGACTGTTAATACTGGTTTGCATTTTGTATTCACAAATTTTGCGGTAAGCAAGAATCGCCACTGACTTTTGTTTTATCCAATAAAGGAAAGGGTGAAAAGAACAGAAAAATACCTTTTTTCGAGATTTTCTGAGTAAGGGGGGTAAATTACGGAAAGAGAAGGTGTTAGCACCCTTTCCGTGGTTTTCCACGGGCTCTTAGGTACTTGCTCATTTTTTAAAATTGCTTTCGTGTTTGTGTTTTTTGAAAAGTTTTGTTTGAAAATGCCTTATTGCGGCGATTCTCTTTATGATAACCCTTGTATCAGTCCTCAAGAGTGTGATAAAGCGTTACGAAAACTTTGTTTGAAAAGTGTTTGAAAGTGTGGTGTGTGAAATAATTGTTTGAGCAAGTACCTAACAGTTATCTACCTACTCGAAAAAGGTTTGTTCTTTTCCTCCTATCCTTTAGACAGTGCTATCCTACTATTAGTGAGTAGGTAGCCCTAGTCGTCGGATGTTTGAGGGACTATCAAAAGGGACGTACGATCACTAAAGGCAACTGGGCAAAAACTCTTACTAACTTTCCTAAAGCCCTAAGATCAATTTTTTAACCGAGGCAACGGTCGAGAGGGTCATCGAGATAATAGTGATCTCTTAGACTCAAGGAAAGCCACTAATAATTCTCGCGTTTCAAGAATTGTTACCGTTATTTACTGAGGCAACCAAAGTGGGAGATACCCTAGGGGTGAGCATGTGCAAGTGTGCCCGATTCAGTTTATTTATCTTGCGCATTTAGGGTTATCTATGTTCAATTAATCATTATCTTTCATGCAACCCTATTAACCATTCATCTACGCAGTTTATTGTGCGGGAAAATAAATGGCGGAAAAATAAAGTTCCTAATTATTACAGGGCTTTTAGACAATTACATAATTAATGACTGAAAAGTAAAGTGCGGAAATTATAAACCCTAATTAAACTATTACAAACTAGGCGCAGTTACATAAATAATAAAATTAATCGAACGGCAAAATAATAACGCGCGAGAATTAAAACTGGAAAAAATTTCAAAACCCTAAAAAATCTAATTTTCTCATTGAAAATATTTTTGGGATTTTTTATGAAAAAGATTTGAAATTTAACCTAATCTTATAATTAATTTTAATTAATGAAAATAAATTAAAATAAATTAAATTAATTAATTGGAGAAATTATTAATACTAAAACTAATTCTGAATAAAAAACTAATATTTTTTGATATTTTTGAAGAAAAATATTTTTTCAATTAAACCTAGGTTCTAATTGATTTTATTTTAAAGAAACAAATCAAAATTATTATATTTAATTAATTTAAAAAATTAATTTTTAATAAAAAAACCTAAATCCTATTTTTTGTGACTCTATTGATTTTTATGATGAAATAAATAAAAAAAAAATCCTGAAATAATTTAAGAAAATAAAGAAATTAAATAAATAATAATAAAAGGAGAAATTGAGAAACAAGCCTGAGGGGGGTGTGAACCCAAATTGGGGTTGCAATCTGAAACTCTTGTCTAAGGCCCAGAAAGTGTGAGCCCATAGTCAACGTGTGGATCTGGTGATGCTGCTTCTTGGAGGTCCATGGTGGGGACAGCCTGTTGGGAGAGTTGAATCTGGCGCCATGTAGATCTGATGGCCTGAGTTGATGGTGCAAGGTGTACACATGGGCAAGCAGGCATACTGGATCTGGAAGAAACATTAGGAAAAATAATATGCAGGAAGCAGGGGTCAAACCCCTGACCTCCCACACGCGCGCCCTAAACCCTTCAGCCTTGCCATCTGAGCCAACTTCACATTCATTATACAAGACAAACAGAATAAAATATATTTAATAAAGGGTTAGTATGTAAGAAAAAGGCGCGCAATTTCTAACGGCCCACTCTTGAGACGCCACTCATCATCTTCTTTAGCGGCTGTCATTTTAGCCCATAAGACTTTTACCTACAGACATGGTCGTCACTAAAGAACCTGCATATTTCCAAAATTCACCACAGGAAATATAAATTTAATGTAAATACATATATCAACTGAGTTTGATCTCGTGAATACAATGGTGTTCTTCTTTTGGCCTAATTTCACATGTACTGGAAAGCCCTAAAACAGACCTCAAAACCCTAACAATGGCAATTGGTCAAATATGCATCAAAACCAACGATTAATCATTGAAACACCATCTAAATACTCATACAAACATGAATGCATATTCAAAGCGTATTTATAACGCGTGTATGATCAAAAACGAATTTAAAATATTATGAACAAGTCGTGATGATATAGATGATGGTTCTAGAGGCTTTGACGAATGAGAATAATCCAACTAGCTTCCAAATGTGCTCAGGAATCGATTGCAACCTTAAAAATGCTTTGAATCTCCCTGTAAACCAAAATCCGATTGCCACTTTTTGTCAAAAATTATGAGTTTCTTATCTCAATTTCGTGCGGCCAATCCTTCTTTTTTTGATCTGGGAATGTTATGAGTATATAAGGGAATGAATTAGGTCAATAAAACTGGATGCAATCTTGGAGAATTATGGAGAAAAAGATTTGATTTACCATGGATATTTTAGTTTCTAAAATAGGCCAAATCATTCTCTTTTTGTTCCAATCACCCCTTGCACGAAATATTTGATTTGCCAACTGATTCTAGACTCATCATGTGGTCATAAAAACAAATCTTGGATTTTATTTTATTATTTCACTATTTTATTTGATTTATTTTGATTTTAATGAATAAAAAATCAAAATAAATAATAAAAATAATGAAATAATGTATGAGTGAGCCCAGGGGTCGTGGGCTATGTTAGGAATAAGTTTCAAGCATGAAAACATGGGCCCCTTTGGAAAAAAATTCATGTTTGGTCATTATTTGCTTCATGCATATTTCCAAAAATTGATCAACTTTAGAAATGCACATCTCTCATTTTTAACCCTAAGAGGGTTTTATTATACTTTTTATATATCTTAGGATGTCCTCTAAACAACCTTTTTGGTTTCACCTCAATTGGATCTTCCATGTTCATGTAAGGAGCTTTGACCCAAAAGGTGTTTTTGTTGACTTTTTGAAAGGACCTATAATGTATGAACTTGTATCTTTTGATTGAGGTATTTCTTGGACTTTAGGGATGAAGAGGAGTTGTATGTAATTGGATTATCTTCAAAATGAGCCTTGGTTGGAAATTTTCTGATAAAGTATGAGAAAGTTATGCTTGGTCAAAGTTTGGTTGACTTTTCCTATAGAAACCCTAATTTGCCATTTTTTACTTTTGATGAGTTAGGAGAATTTATTGAGGAATCACGATCAACCCTTTATCAAATGATGGATATTAATTCAAAATGTTGATGTTGACCAAAAATCTTGAAGTTTGACTGTATTTGGGCCACAATTGACTTTTGACCTAGTACAGTTGATTTTCCAATACTTGAGCAGTTGACTGAGAAAACTTATTGCTCCAGGCATGAAATTTGGCATGGATGATATTGAGGACATATTAGGACAATGAATAACCTTTGGGACCCTTGGGACTCAAACATCTTGATGATAAGTGAAACCCTAGTTTGAGCCTTATTGCCTTAGGAAGAGAATTTGTCTGGTCAATTCTTGGTCATCCTTGAGCAATTGAGAACCTCTAAAGGCGTGTCTTGAGTGAAAATGGGAGGGTAAATTTTGGGGTACAATAGGGAGGTATTACTTATAACCTTTAATTGTTTCTACGACAAGTTGGCTATGCTCGAAGAGATGGTCCCCGTGACGCGCTAATCCAGGGTATTATATTCGACTATGAGAACGATGTCCAAGGTTACCGTCAAAGGTTTGTTCGAGCATGGGGCATGATAAACAAAGTTGATAGCAAGACTTTGTGGCATAATAACTCTATTCTTTTAGAGCCTTCTCAAATGGGTGAGAGCTCGCGCTCAAAATCTCATGATTCCATATCCTTCTATCCTACCAATAGTTGGGGAGCCGGTTGCCGAGGGAGATATTCCTTATACCACTCTTCATCCTGACATGCCTACCGACTTCGAAGAATTGCAGAGATCGTGGATTCAACTCAAGGGGGAACTAGAGACCTTTGAAGCTCGAATCTATGCAAGCGAGAAGAAAGTGTTGGAGCTTACAAGGACAATTCACGAGGAGCGGAGCCTAAATGCATACATTGCACCAAAGAGGAAGCACCCGTGGGAAACTTGAGTATTTTTTTAGGAGTTTGTTTTGTTGTCTCTTTGGCACCCTTTTTCTTTTTCATTGTAAGCAGAAGGGGAAATTGTAATTCTTGAACTTATTAATATAATTGTTGTGTTTGTTTCCTTTTTGGATAGCAAATCTAAATTCCTTAAAGTCCTTGAAAACATTGCATTCGCATAGCATGCATCATATCATAAGAAGGTTTTCCGATACAGGTTTCCTCATCTTTTTACTATTTATTTCAGTATAAGATAGCTCTAGAGAAAACCGTCAAAGATTTGCAAACTCAACACGCACAGTTCTAAGAGACTCTCCTCAACCTAGCCAGATGTCATCAAGAAATGATGGCACTCCTTGCCACCAAGAAGAGGGTTGTTATCCTCAACATGGGAAGAAGGTTTAAGGGGTCCTCCCGACTGGCTCAAATAGAAGAGGCTTCTTCTGAGGAAGAAGACAATCAAGAAGAGGAAGTTAGAAGCACCAGAGCTGGGGGTGGAAATAACTATATTACTGAGGACGAAGAGTGTTCTGAAGAGTAGTATCCACCAGTGGATGAGAAGTACAAACAGCTGGATGACTGACTTAAGGATGTAGAGATCCAAATAGTGTCTGGTTTGGACTTTGGAGACTTAGGTCTGGTCCCTGGGGTGGTCATTCCCCATAAATTCAAGGTTCCTATATTCGCTAAATACGATGGGATATCATGTAAAAAAATGCATTGGAGGTCCTATGTCCGCAAGATTCAACCACACACCGCCAATAGGAAGTTATAGGTGCACTTCTTCCAAGAAAGCTTATATGGAACACAGTTGGAATGGTTCTATCAACTTGAGGGGACTAATATCCATACATGGGAGGATCTAGCTGCTTCCCTCTACCAATAATACCAATACAATGTTGATCTTGCACCAACACACGTGCAATTACAAAATATGACTATGGGCTCGAGCGAAGGCTTTAAGGAGTATGCTAAAAAATGTAGGGACCTGGCTGGAAGAGTGCAACCCCGTTGACTGACCGAGAGTTGGTGGACATGTTCATGAGCACCTTGACTGGTCCATTCTTTAACTTGCTGATCGGGAGTTCATCTTTGGGGTTTACCGAGTTGATTTTGACTGGTGAGCTAGTTGAAAGTGGAATCAAAAGCAGAAAGATCCCTATGGCCTCAACCTCTAATGCTGTAAAGAAACCATTTATTGGTAGGAAGGAGACTAATTCTGATTATGGACAAAGGATCCGTGTCAAGAATGATTGTCATCAGTCGGTAGGTGCAGTATTGAATTCTAACCCAACCCCAGTTCAACGACCACAACAATCAAACAATCAACAAAGGCCAGATGCTCCAAGGAGACAATTTACTAGAATCAACATGCCACTGTATCAAGCTCTACAACATTTGTTGAAAGCAGATTTGGTAACACTGAGATCCTCCTCCAAACCCCAATATTGCCTCTCCCAAATATAATCCGAATGTGAAATGCGCCTACCATTCAAATAGCCTCGGACATGACACCAACAATTATTGGGAATTGAAGAACAAGATCCAAGAATTGATTAATAACAAGGTGATTGAGTTTGACCCTCCACAAATCCATAATGTCATTACTGCTCTCATGCCCAGTCATGGTAAAAGTGTCAATTCCATTGACGATGTCTCCTTTGTCTCCACCATCAATGATTTGACTACTCCATTATTGATCGTTAAGAAGAATCTGCTGAGAGTCGGTTTATTTCTTGGTTGTCTTGAAAATTGTTACCATTGTGTTTCCCAAACCAATGGTTGTATGTGACTGAAGAAAGGTATTCAATGCCTGATTGATAGCCATGAAATTCTATTCGAGAAAACTCTGTTAGTGAAAATTTTACCTCAAGATGTTTCCATAATCATAATTTCCAATACTCCTATTAGGATCACCTCTAAAGGCCCTACAAGGATTCCTACTGAGCCAAGAGTGGCTCCCCTAATTATCACTACACCAAGGCCAGTCCCCTATTCATCTGACAAAGATGTTCCTTGGAACTATGGGGCGGAAGTTTATTATCACGGTGTCAAGCAAGAGCCATGCATTACTGAAAATGAAGAGCCTGAAATTACGAACATTGCCGGAACTAGTAAGGTCACTAGGACAGGAAGAATCTTCTCTCTGGAGATCTCTCCCCTAACAATTACTATAACACATGTTTTCATTCTTGCTGCTAGACCAACTGTTGACAACCAAGGTAAAGAGAAAGTTACAGAGCCTGCCCTGACGGAGGCACCCTCAAAAGAAGTGACAATTGAAAACCCATCTAGACAAGAGATGGAAGAAATTCTGAAGATCATCCATAAAATTGATTACAAAATGGTTGAGAAACTGAGATATACACCCTCAAAGATATCCATGTTGTCCTTGTTGTTATGCTCTGAAGCACATGCCCAAGCTCTATTGAAATTCTTGAAGAATACCACGTACCTCAAGAGACCATTGTTGATCAACTTGAGAACTGTGTTGCAAGCCTAAATACTGACAATGGCTTGGGATTTTCTGATGCATATTTAACTCCAACGAGGAAGAATCACAATAAGGCTCTGCATATTTCTATTGAGTGCAAAGGCACGACTCTGGCGCATGTGTTAGTAGATATTAGGTCCTCCCTCAATGTTTTACCTAAAGGTGTTTGGACAGATTGAACTATGAAGGGCTGGTGCTGAAACCCGGCAATATTGTGGTAAGAGCCTTCGATGACTCAAAAAGGATGGTCCACGGGGAGGTTGATCTTCCGATCAAAGTGGGATCTCAAGTCTTCAATTCAAATTTTTATGTAATGGATATCCGCCTGACCTATTCTTGCTTGCTTGGACGTCCATGGATTCATGGGGCAGGTGCGGTTACCTCTACATTTCATCAACTACTGAAATATCCAGTGAAAGATGAGGTTGTCACTGTCTGTGGAGACGATGAATATATGGTCAGTCATTTGATTTCTTTCAAATACGTTGAAATGGATGGTGAATTCATTGAAACCCCTGTCAAGCATTTGAGGTAATCCCTCCAATGGTTGTTGTTTCTACTCCTGCTACTCCTAAAATTCTAAAGGCACGCCAAGAATGGCCTCTTTGAAGGATGCTAAGGCTATTGTAGAAGATGGAGGTTGCACTATCTGGGGACAACTTCCTGACATCCCCTACAAATCTGACAAATTTGGGTTGGGTTTTACTTCAAAGGATCAGAAAGAGGTTCGGCGTGCTCGTGCTGGTGGACCACCTCTCTGTATTAGCAACAATGAAGTCAATGCTCTGGAAGACACTGATAGTGACAGCGACTTGGACGAATGGATATTCCCAACTACTGATGGCGGACTCAACAACTGGAAGGCCAAAGACTTCATCTCAATCTCCTTCAACCAAGAGTAATTGTTATTTCCTATTTTTATTGCTTTAAGAACTTTGTTTGTATAATTTCCTTTAAAACAATGAATTTAAACCATGTGCCTTGCCCGGGGCTCAATGGTCTATTTTTTAAGGGTTTGTCATTTCATATATCACATGCTCATTTAATGAAAACATTGGACGATTTGGAATTCAAATTTTGTTCTCTTTGTCTTTCTTTTATTTTACTGCATTTTCAAAAATTGCCATGTGACCTTACATGCACACACACACACACACATTTGCAGATCCACATCCACTCTGGATCTCATTGACAATAATTATGCTATTGCCATTTATGACTTCAAAAATCCAATCTATCAAGCCGAAGACGAAGGTGAAGAAGATTGTGAGATACCTGGAGAACTCGCCAGACTCCTGATACTAGAGGAAAAGTCCTTCCAACTTCATGAAGAACCGGTCAAAGTGATAAACTTGGGTACTGAGGCAGATAAGAAAGAAATCAAGATTGGCGCCAACTTGAAGGCGGTGTCAAGAGAAGATTGGTTCAGATGTTTCACTAATATGTTAAGGTATTTGCTTGGCCATACGAAGACATGTCAGGGATTGATACTGATGTTGTGGTTCATCATCTGCCAATGAAAGAAGGTTGTTCTCCAATCAAACAAAAGGTTCGTCACATGCGCCTTGATATATCCGAGAAGATCAAGGTTGAGGTAATGAAACAGTTCAGTGCAGGTTTCTTGACAGTAACGTCGTATCCCTAATGGGATGCAAATGTTGTTCCAGTGCCAAAGAAAGACGGTAAGGTCTGTATGTGTGTAGACTGCAGGGATTTAAATAGGGAAAGCCCCAAAGACGAATTCATACTACCGCATATTGATGTCTTAGTTGACAAAATTGCTCAACACAAGGTTTTTTCCTTCATGGATGGCTTCTCGGGTTACAAACAAATCAAAATGGCGCCCGAAGATATGGAGAAGACTTTGTCACACAGTGGGGCACCTTTTGTTATAAAGTCATACATTTTGGACTGAAGAATGCAAGCGTAACTTATCAATGGGCTATGGTGGATTTATTTCATGATATGATTCATCATGAGATAGAGGATTCAATGGGGTGTGTGTTGGGGAAGCATGACGATTCTGGTCGAAAAGAGCATGCCATATACTACTTTAGAAAAAAATTTACCGACTGTGAAACAAGATATTCACTGCTCGAGAAAACTTTTTGTGCTTTGGCATGGGCTGCTCGCCAACTAAGACAGTATATGTTGACTCATACCACTCTACTGATCTCTAAGATGGATCCCATCAAGTACATCTTTAAGAAGCTAGCTCTCTCCGGAAGGATAGCCCAATGGCAAATGATCCTAACTGAATATGATATCCAGTACATTACAGAAAAAGCAATCAAAGGAAGTGTGTTGGCAGATCATTTAGCACATCAAGTTGTGGATGACTACCAATATATGAACTTTGAATTCCTGGATGAGAATATAATGTTTATTATAGATTGTGAAAAGCTAGGACTATATGAAAGACCTGAACAAGGATCTCAGTGGATTATGGCATTTGATTGAGCTTCCAACGCACTGGGTAACAAAATTGGGGTTGTGATCTTTTTTCCCGAAGGTTGCCATACTCCTTTCACTACCAGACTCTACTTTGATTGTACCAACAATATGGCCGAATATGAAGCATGCATCCTGGGTCTTAAAGTTTCATTTGACTTAAGAATCAAATTTTTAAGTGTATATGGAGACTCAGTTATGGTCATCAGTCAAGTTAAAGGAGAGTGGGATACATAACATCCAAACCTTATCCCTTACGAAGAGCTTGTGCTAACCTTGATCCCATACTTTAAAGAGGTTGCCTTTGAGCGTATTCAGAGGGAAGAGAATCAGTTGGCAGATGCTTTGGCTACCATGTCTTCCATGTCCAAGGTCAGATGCCACAACGAAGTTCCCCAAATTACTGTCAAAAGATTTGACGAACCAGTGCACTGTTATGAGATTGACACTGAGGGTGTAGAGGAGAAGCCTTGGTTTCATGAGGTGAAAAGATATCTTGAAGCTCAAGAGTATCCTAAAGGGGCGTCAGTCAATGACAAGAAATTTTTGCAGAGGTTCTCATCCAAGTTCTTCCTAAGAAATGGGATATTATACAAGCGCAACCATAATTTAATTTTGCTCCATTGTATGGACAAGAAGGAATTGAAGAAGATCATGGAGGATATGCACAAAGGTATCTTTGGTACTCATTATAGTGGACATACTATGGCCAAGAAGATTCTGAGGGCTAGTTACTATTGGTCGACCATGGAAACTGATTGTCATCACCATTCAAGGACTTGCCATAAGTGCCAAATTTATGCTGATAACGTCCATGTGCCTTCAATTACTTTGAATGTCATGACTGCTCCTTGGCCATTTGCAATGTGGGGCACTAAAGAGATCGGAGAAATCAAGCTTACTTCCTCTAATGGTCACTGTTTCATTCTTGTTTCCATTAACTACTTTACCAAGTGGGTTGAAGCAACTTCATTTGTCTCAGTTACCAAGAATGTCATAGCCCGGTTTATTAAGCATAATCTCATCTGTCGATATGGTATCCCTGAGAGAATTATAACTCACAATGGTACCAATCTCAATAATTCTTTGATCACTGAACTCTACACACAGTTCAATATCAAACATCACAACTCTTCTCCATACAAACCTAAGATTAATGGCACAGTGGTAGTTGCTAACAAGAATATAAAGAAGATTGTGCAAAAGATGGTGGTGACCTATAAAGACTGGAACGAGATGCTACCATTTTCTCTTCATGGCTACCATACTTCGGCACGAACATCTACTGGGGAAACCCCTTTCTCTTTGGTCTATTGCATGGAAGTTGTCCTGCCTGTTGAAATTCAAATCCTTTCTCTATAAATTATGAAAAAAGCCAACTTAGACGAAGACGAATGGATTCAGACAAGAATGGATCAGCTGAATTTGATTGACGAAAAGAGGATGCATGTTGTTTGTCATGGTCAGATGTACCAAAAACGTATGATCAAATATTTCAACAAGAACATCAAGCATCGAGTATACCAGGCTGGTGACTTGGTAATAAAGCGCATCATTCTACCACAAGGCGATCCTAAGGGAAAATGGACTCCCACTTACGAAGGGCCATTTGTTGTCAAGAAAGTATTCTCGGGCGGTGCTATGATGCTAACCACTATGGATGGCGAAGATTTCCTGCACGCTGTGAATGCGGACATAGTCAAAAAATACTACGCATAAAAATAACCTTCTAGGTTGACATTCCTAGGAAAAAATAAGGGCATCCTGGAAAACCAAAAGGGTTCGGGAAAAAGTAAGAGATATATACAAAATATTGTACACCTGGCAAGTCGAAAACCTGAAAAGGCGGCTTGGGAAAAAAGGGTATCCTGAAAAGGAAGTCCGGGAAAAAATTAGGGATTAAAAGCGTACGAATATGTATTGTTGGATCATTTACATGCAAGCTTTATTACCAAGATCAAAAGTTAAAAAGGTACAAGATCAGTGCAATCAACTTCTTCTGACGGCAAGAGAAGAGATGTGCAAAGACATAAGGGCAATAGCAGAGTTGGAACCCAATGAGATCACTTCAACATGGCTATATACATTTGTTTTCACTTTTTACTCTTTCATTTCACGACGACTTCCTCTTACTAGGATTTTCGTCCCTTTGTACAAAATCTCCTATTTACAGGCAAATTATTAATACAAATATACTTTAAAGTCCAGACTTTTTGTTTTTCTGTTTTATTTGTAAAGACGTCAAATGACTAAAAATTAATGAACATATGCATATGAATATGATTAACTATTAACGAATAAAAAAGAACAGGAGTAAGCATTTACTCAAAATTCCAAGAGCTGGGATGACACTCACGCTGCCCGTGAATCCCCACAGAATATTCTTCACAAATAAAGGTAAATTCTCCACAATCTCCCCGGTAGATCAGTCCAACAAATAAAAGAGTATAGTCTCATCCCCATTAAATCTCCCCACGGAGACCCAGACGAGTCGGAAGTTTGACCCTCTCTTTTATCCCCAGTCAGGGTATATAAGAATTATCTTCCCCAAACAAGCCAGAAAGATATCCATCTCTTTTATCCCCAGTTAGGATATATAAGAAATAAATTCCCCAATAGAGCGGCGAACGACCAATGTTCCTAACTTCTACTCCCCAAACAAAAATCAATACATCCCCTGGAGATTTTCCTCAAACAAGTAACCAGGAATCCCCAGTGGAAGCATTAAAGATACACCTACTCTTCATCCCCAACAATAGTCTGAGATTTACTTTCCAAGACAAATACACTTCAACAACATTGCACATTCATTCATCATAACATATGCATGTGAAACGCATATATCACAATCTTATTTATTTTGAGAACATCATTATGCAATACATTTCATACATCATGACGTTGTATACAACTAACTATTTACCTTTTGAGGGAAGATCAAGCAACAAACAAATATCATTGACAATTTTCAAACAATTCCAGATCAATTCCCGAAACAAGATGGGGCGACTATCTACATGACGAACACTTCCTTTAGACATTTGATGGTTCAATTTAAATCGACCAAAGATTTATTCTGATACTTTTCCCATTGAAACTTTTTCTAGTTCAGTTTAATTTGACTAAAGATTTATTCTGATTCTTTTCCAGTTAAAGATAACACAAGACATCTACTGGTTTAGCTAAAATCGACCAAAGATTTATTCTGATACTTTTTCCACTAGACACTTTTCTGGTTTAGTTTAAATCGACTAAAGATTTATTCTGATTCTTTTCCAATTAAAGACAACACAAGACATCTACTGGTTCAGTTTAAATCGACCAAAGATTTATTTCTGATAATTTTCCAGTAGACACTTTTTATGTTTCAGTTTAAATCTACTAAAGATTTATTCTGATACTTTTCCAGTTAAAGACCATACTGACATCTATTGGTTCAATTTAAATCGACCAAAGATTTGTTCTGATGCTTTTCTAGTAGACACTTCTTCTGGTTCAGTTTAAATCAACTAAATATTTATTCTAATTATTTTTCCAATTAAAGATGGACGCAGACATCTTCTAACTCAGTTTAAATCAAGCATAGATTTATTCCTATACTTCTCAGATACAGTCGAGCTTAGACTCATTCTGATATTTCTATCAACAGTTACTTTGGATGACATCTTTAAGCCCATCTCCGACAACTCTCTATCATATTTCCAAATGGAATCTTTAATCCCATTCCAAATATAATCGATAAACAATTTTACTTCATGCACAAGCGAGTGCAAATTTCTTGGCACTTTTGTGTTCAATCATCTTCTACCTTCAAGTCACGAATGGCGAACAAGCCAATCTAACTCTTCGAGTTTAAGAAGATTGAACAGGGGCAATTGTTGTACCCCAAAATTTTCCCTCTCTTTTCTTAAGACATTTCTCACTAAAGATCTCAAATGCTCAAGGGTTCTCAAGAGTTTTATCAGACAGGCTCACCTCCTAAGCACTGAGCCTCCAAATTAGGGTTTTGATTTTCTCAAAGACAATTGGACTTTTTATGCCTCAAATGACTTTCATGGTTCATTATAGGTCTTCAAGATTTCTCATACTAAGTTTCAAGCCTTTCATCATAAATTTGCTCAGTCAATTGCTCAGATGACTGAAAATCAGTTGTATTGGGTAAAAAGTCAATTATGGTCAATATACAATCAAACTTCATATTTTTGGCTAACATCAACATTTTGAAGTCATATTCATCAATTTATCAATTGTTGATCATAATTTCTCAAGAAAAGCACTCAAATCATCAAATGGGCAAAATTCTCAAAATTAGGATTTTGATTGAGAATGATTGATCAGTGATTTTTGACCTAGTACATGACCTAATGGTTTGAAGTATGATTTCAAGGATTCAAACACAATACCTTGACCTAATTTCATGGCTCAAATCACTTCTCAAGATCATTAGATTAATAGTTGAAATTTGATCAACTGATGAAAAGTCAACTAATACACAAAAAGTCAAACTTTGACTTTTTGGTCAAATTGAATTTCAAAGGTCAAGATTCATCAAAACATTCAAAAATATCAAAATTGATCATCAAGAATCAAGAAAATCAAGAAAGACAAGAAAGTCAACAAAAAGTCAATATTTTCAAGACTTAGAAAATTCTAAGTGATTTTTAGCCTTAATAATTTCATTACTTCATGACAATTTTTCACCAAGATGCAAGATAATTCAAGGAAAACTTTCAACATGAAACTTGTAGAGATTTATGAATTCTACAACTTTGTCCCGTAGGGTTGATGTCCAAAAAATGCTTAGATTTGAAGATATAAGCTCATAAAGTCATGGCATTTTTCATAAAACACTTAGTGAAAATTTTAGCAAGTTTAGGCATATTTTTGACCTAATTTCTTGACCAATTTTCATCTAGTTACAAGATAATTTAGCCAAAGTGGTCAACATGAAGGTTATAGACAATTTTTCAAGCTTTCCAAAATTTCCAAGAACTTGAAGATATCATTCTTGAGTTAGGAGAATCGAAGAGAAGAAGTTGGACATTCATTCTTGAATTACAAGGCATTTTCATGAAGAACACTTGACCAAATCTCAAGCCTATGATGCATAATCTTGCTTTGCAGGCTTATAACATGTAAATCACTCCATAATTAATTTTTTACAAAATTGATTAAGGTATGACCCAAGTTATTAAGCCATTGTCCAAAGAAATTTTCCATTTTTGGAAGAAAGGCATCATTGCCATTCTTGAAAAGGAAGCTTTATCACAACTGTCAACTCCTTGAGCCTCTCAATAGTTTGCTTCTGCACACACTTAACCTACACGATCAAAATAAGCATGTTTAAAGTGTTCAACCACTTTAGAAGGCATAGTACAAGCATTGGAACCATGTTCTTCAATGTTGCTTCAAAATTAAGTAACATAACCATAACATTTGATTTTTGAAATATGATTACTTGAGCCCTCAAAAGATATTGCCTATAAATAGAGGAGTCATTTACAGCCTAAGACATGAATGCACAAGCCTTGAAACTCCCTCAAACTCATAATTGCTCTCAAACTCCATTTTTGTGGCATTTCTGACTTTGAACATCCAACTCAGAATTCACTCGTGCCTTTTCACTCTAAATCAATCATAAAGCTTCCATACATCATTTAGAAACTATCTAAGACTCTGTTACACAATTGTAACACCTCCATCATCATCCTCCAATTCCAAAAACAGAGTTCTACACGTTGACTTCTACAGGAAGATTCAGCCCCTCTCAATCCAAACTAATCATTGCATTAGCTTCCTAGGAGTCTAGTGAAGCTATTTAGATAATCACAACATCTCCAGGAGTGCTCAAACATCAAACACGATTTCCAGTTTTGAGGTAAGTTTTCTTAAATTTTAACTTCTCATACAAGCATCATTAATAGTTATTTTGTAAAGATAAAATGTAGGCATCATTGCCCTAAAGCTAAACATGCCCTTAGTTTTCATTTATCTTGCCTGATGGATGCGAATTTTGAATTTGAAGTTACAGAAAAATTAGGTCAGAATTTGGTATCAATAGAAATTCATGTTCATCTTTGAGTGTTAGCTTAAATTATTTATATGGTTGAAATCGTGATGAAATTTCTAATAAGTTTGATGTTTACACTTTCTGAAATGGTTGAGAAATGAGCAAGTTTGAAATTCAAAAATGGTTGGCGCGAGGAAGAAGATGAAGTACAGTCAGAAACAAGTTTATTTTATATTTAATAGTTGTTGCATAAACTAACGGATGTATCACCACCCTAGTGGTTAAAGTGCACGCCTGTCACCAATGGAACCTGGGTTCGAGCCCCAACGTCCCATTTTCTTATTCTTCTAACAATTTTTTGTTCCTTGTTTTGTTCAAGCGCGTTTGGGCCTCCATGGCTTTGGGCCTTAGCATTTTTTCCTTTCCATCACCCCCATTTTGCTATTCAACGCAGGCCCAGCATACATTTTTTTATTATCTTCAGCATCAAACAAAAACTGATGTTTTAGGCCTAGCACCCCATTTTCTTTTTCAACACGCATTTCACTTTTTAAACCCCCAACCCAAGACTTTTATATTCTTTATATTTTTTTTCTATACTTTATTTATTTAATTTATCTAAACAAAATAATATTCTAAATATATTTTCGTAATTAAATTAAAAATGTTTTTAATTTAAGCATTTTATTTTATTTTTATTAAATTGAATATTATTATTTTTGTTTTACAAACTAACATTAACATTCATACTATTTTATAAACAAAATTACTTTAGATTAAGTTTTTTTCTTAAATTTAATTAATTTAGAATTTAGGTTTTGTTAAATAATTAATTGACCTACTTTATAAATTAATTAGTTTAATTAGGTTAATTACAACCTTTCTATCAAAAGCCGTAAAAATAATTTTCTTTTCTTCATCTTTATATTTTATTATCCCGCATTAAAATTTATGTAACTATCAAAAGCCTTGTAATAGTAATTAGGGTCTACTTTACTTGTCATCCCCATTTGTAAGTTTGTACCCCCCATTCCCAAAGCGTTTTAATAGCGTAGGATATTTAATTTTCGCAATTTATCATTTTTAGTAATTAGGGTTTGTGTGGAAAGACTTAAAACCAACATTAGACAACCCTAATTCAAGATAAAATATATTGAATCAAACACATTTTCCACACTTACACCTCTAGGGTAACTCACACTTGTTGCCTCGGATAAAAACAGTCATGTCCCTCGAATATGAGATGTTTTAGCAAAAGACCCCCGATTAAAATATCATAGTCCCTCGATGACCATTCAAATATTGCCTTCGGTAAATGATCTTAGTCCCTTACGACAATTTCTAAAACACATTACAATTTGTCTTCTATGACTATACGATGACTCACGCATGTCCCTCACATCCAATGATATGGCTTCCTACTAACTAATGGTAGACACGCACTATCTAAAGGAGGAGGAAAAGAACTAAGACTTTTTGAGTAGGTAGATTTCTCGTAATTGTTTGCTCACAAACAAAACTATTTCCACACTTCACACTTTCAAACATCTTTCAAAGCAAACATTTTGTATACATTCTCAACGATACGAGAGTCATTACAAAATTTCCTTGCATTAGCATTTTCAAAACATCTTTCAAAATATTCCCTTTTCAACAAATATTTTCAAAACCAATACTTTGTATACATTTTCAACGATACGAGAATCATTGCAAAGTTTGCCGAACTAAGGCGTTTTCAAAATATTTTCAAACTTATACAAACAAAAAGAATTTCAAAGTGATCAAGCAATTAAGAGCTCATAGATAACTAAGTATGAAAAGGGTGCTAACACCTTTTCATAACCTACCCCCAGAACTGAAGAAAATTCTCAAAAGGTATTTCCTGTTCTTTTCACCCTTTCCTTTATTGGATAAAAGAAAAGTCAGTAGTGACTCTTGCTATCCGCAACATTTGCAATCAACCGCAAAATAACCAAATCAGTTCTCCCACCATATTATAATGACCAAGCCACAGATGAGTTCCTGAAGCAAGACAGGGCAATTATCTGTGAAAAAAAGATTGTAGATTAATTCCTGAAACAAGACGGGGAAACTATCTACGTGACCAGGTCATAGATTAATTCCCAAAACAAGACTGGTAAATATCTCTACGGCCAACAAAAAGTAGGTTCGAGATTAATTCGCGAAACAATACGGGGAAACTATCTAGATGACCAGCCACAGATTAATTCGTAAAATAAGACAGGGCAACTATCTGTGAAAAACAGATTGTAGATCAATTATCGAAACAGGACGGGGCGACTATCTACATGAACAGGTTGAAGATTAACTCCAAAAATAGGACAGGGAAACTATCTTTCTTTCTTTATGGTCAGATAAAGATCAATTCCAAAAACGGGATGGGGCGACTATCTTTATCACCAATGGTATGAACTCCCGAAATAGGGCGGGTTAACCAACAAAAATAGATTGTAGATCAATTCCCGAAACATGACAGGGAAACTATCTACATGAAGAACACTTCCTTCAAGCATCTTCTGGCTCAGATTAAATCAAGCATATATTTATTCTGATACTTCTTCCAGCAGACATTTTTTGGCTCAGATTAAATCAACCATAGATTTATTCTGATACTTCTTCCAGTTAAGGACAAAAAGACTTCTTCTGGCTCAGATTAAATCGAGTGTAGGTTTATTCTGATACTTTTCCAATTAAAGACAAGCGTAGACATCTTCTGGCTCATATTAAATCAAGCGTAGATTTATTCTTATACTTCTTCCAGTAGACATTTTATGGCTCAGATTAAATCAACCATAGATTTATTCTGATACTTCTTCCAGTTAAAGACATGCATGTACCTCTTACAGCTCAGATTAAATCAAGTGTAGATTTATTCTGATAAATATTCTAGTTGAAGTCAACAAGTTACTTTGGATGGAATCTATAAGCCCATCTCTGAAGACTCTCCACCACCTTTCCAAATGGCATCTTTAAGCCCATTCCCGGTATAACCAACCAATAGTGTTACTTCGTGCACAAGCAAGTGCAAATTTCTGGGCACTTGTGTGTTCAATCATCTTCCACCTTCAAGTCATGAATGGAGGACATGCTAATCTAACTCTTCAGGTTTAATAAGATTAAACAGGGGCAGTTGTTATACCCCAAAATTTTCCCTCTCATTTTCTTTATGACATTCTCATGAGATCTCCATTTGCTCTAGGATTCTCAAGAGTTGATCAGACAAACTCACCTCCTAAGTAAGGGTCTTCAACTAGGGTTTGGTGTTTCTCAAATAATATTGGTCTACAAGGGTATAAAATTACTTTCATGGTTCATCACATGGCTTTAAGAATGATCATACCAAGTTTCATGCCTTGCATCACAAGTTTGCTCAGTCAATGGCTCAGATGACTAAAAATCAAATGTATTGGGTAAAAAGTCAATTGTGGTCAACATACAGTCAAACTTCAAGATTTTTTGTCAACATTAACATTTTAAGGTTATATTCATCATTTTATCAAGGGTTGACTATGATTCCTCAAGGAAAGCCCTCAAATCATCAAACGTCAGAAAATTATCAAGTTAGGGTTTTTATTGGAGATGACTGATCATTGACTTTTGACCTAGTGCGTGACTTAATGGCTTGAAGTATGATCTCAAGGACTCAAATACAACATATTGACCTAATTACATGGCTCAAGACATTTCCAAAGATGCAGGTGATTGACAGTTGAAAAATTGAATTAATTGATAAAAGTCAACAGTTACAAAAGTCAAATTTTAACTTTTTGATCAACGTTGAAATTCAAAAATCAAGAATCATCAAGATATTCAAAACTATCAAACTTGACCATAAAAAATCAAGAAAGTCAACAAAAGTCAAAAGTCAAGATTTTCAAACACTTAGAAAAAATTCAAGTGTTTTGTACCTAAAAAACCCTAACTTCACAAGCAAGTTTCCTCAAGATACAAGTTGATTCAAGGAAAACTTTCAACATGAAAGTTGTAGGGATTGATGAATTCTACAACTTTGATAATGTGGGGTGATCAACAAAAAGTTCTTAATTTGAGAGATATGAATCCATGAAGTTGTGATGTTTTTATCTAACACTTAGAAAAAATTTCAACAGGTTTTGATCAGTTTTTTATCCCAACTTCTTGGCCAATTTTCACCCATCTCCTTATTGATTTAGCCAAAGTGGTCAGCATGAAAGTTATAGACAATGTTTCAAGCTTTCCAAAATTTCCAAAAACACAAATTTATCCTTCTTGAGCTAGGAGATTTGAAAAGATGAAGTTAGGCATCCATACTTGAATTATAGGTTATTTCTATGATAACTATGAGACAACATCTTCATGCCATGCTGCATAATCTCACTTTTTAGGCCTCTAAACCTTCAAATATATTCATAATCATAAGATTACACAAGCTTTTGAGCTATGGTCCATTTGATTCAAGCATTGTCCAAAGCATAATTCCATTAATGGCACAAAGTTAACACTTCCATTTTGGAAAAGTGTGCTTTATGCAATTGTCTACTCTCCTTGAGACTCTAAATTGTTGCTTCTGCACACACTAAATCTAATAAATCATAATAAAGATGTTTAAATTATCCAACAACTCTATGAGACAAGGTACAAGGCATTGAAACCATGATCTTCAAAGTTTGCTTCGTAATTAAGTTTCCAAACCATAACATGTTATCTTGAAAATGTGGTTACTTGAGCCTCCCAAACCTTTTGCCTATAAATAGAGGGATCATTTGCAAGACAAGGGGAGGAGAAAAAAAAGGAACAAGCCCTCCAAACCCCTTATACTCTCAAAAACCAGAATTGTCCATAAAACCTCCATTTTTGAGCTTTGAAGTCCAAATTTTCGAATCTCTCAAACCTTGCAAGTTTTTCCCAAACAAACCACCCAAATACTTCACATACATCATATAGAAGTTGTCCAAACACAAGAACAACTTATGTAATATCATTATCACCATCTTCCAAATTCAAAAACAGTTCCTTGCAAGTTAACTTGGTTGGGAAGATTCAAACATTTTCAGTATAAAGTAAGAATTGAAATAGCTTTGGTGAGGTCCAAGGGGGCTTAATCAATCATAATATTGCACCTGGAACAATTAGAAGAGGCTTCGAACTTTTCTCCAAAAGAGGTAAAAAAACTCAAATTGTGATATCCTTATCCATACATCATTTTCTTTCTTTTTCAAAAGAACCAAACAGGATAAATCAAGGCAGAAGAGTGCAAATATTCAAAGTTCCAGAAAAAAATGCTTTACGAGCCCTGATACGGGTGGCCATATCACCTGACACGGGTCATGTCAAGGAGAATACTTGGCAAGGAGGCAAGGCCGAAGGAGACACAGGCGCACGTGTCAAACGACACGGCCCGTGTCAACTCAGTTGGGACTAAAAACGTGCAAAAGGCAATGAGCAGATTCTGACATGGGTGCCCGTGTCCGGTAACACGGCCCGTGTCTGGTGACACGGCCCGTGTCAGCCTAGGCGCTTGAAATCCTATTTTTTTTTGAAATTTTTGCTGTTAGTTTTGGATCATTAAGGGTATATTGGACATTTTGCATTGTTGGGAGATGACCTAACACTATAAAACTTTTTTCTAAATAAAACACCAAAATATTTTCAAAATATTCATATTTCTTTAGGTTTTACTTAATTAATTTAATTTTCATAAATAAAATTAATTATTACACTTTGTTTTATTTTAAACAATTAATTTGTAAATAAAATTATAATTAGGTCTAACTTATTATTTCACATAGCAAATATTTTCAAAACAAAGAAATAACAAAATATATTTTTTTACTTAGAACTTTTTTTGGGTTTCTTAAACATCTTTCTATCTTCACGCGTTTGTTTATCTTTTGCATCATTATTTTCATATTTATGTAATTTCTTATGGATTGTGTAATACGGTGGGACAACTGACTTGGGTGTTTTGCGTTTGATCGCAATTGTTGCGGATAGCAAGTGTCGCCACTGACTTTTCATTTATCCAATAAGGAAATGGCGAAAAGAACAGGAAAGACCTTTGAGATATTTTATTGAGTTCGGGGGGTAGGTTATGAAAAGGGAATATGTTAGCACCCTTTTCATCAGTATTTATCTACGGGCTCTTAGTTGGTTGCTAGATCACTTTTGAAAATGCTTTGATTGAAATGTGTTTGTGTTGGTTTTTGAAAGTATTTTTGAAAAGCGTCATCATATAGGCAAACTTTGTAATGATTCTCGTCTCTATAAGAATGCATACAAAGTGTTGGACTTTTTGAAAATATTGAAAGGGTTTTGTGTGTTTGAAAAGGTGTTTGCTTTTGGAGATGGATTGTGAGCAAGCAACTAAGAATGTTCTACCTACTCAAAAGTCTTTTGTTCATTTCTCTCTTCCTTTAACATTGCTATCTTACCATTGATTGGTAAGAAGCCCTATCTTTGGATGTAAAGGCATAAGCGTGGGTCAATCGTATAGCCATAAGTTGCAATGTTGTGTTATACCTTAGCATTTTTCTTAAGGGAATAAGATCATTTGATAGGCAACATTCATAGCATCATCGAGGGACAATGATATTATATTTTTTGGTTGTATTTGCTAAGGCATCTCACATGCATAACATGACCATTTTCTCAAGGCAACAAGTGGAGCTAACCCTAGAGGTGTAGTTTGCAAGTGTTGTGATTTCATGCATTGTTTTGTCTTGGATTAGGGTTGTCTAAGATTGATTTTATCTTTCCATACAAACCCTAATTTACTAGCATTTATATTTGAAAGTGATAAATTGCGGAATATAAATATCCTACGCTATAACATCATTTTGGGGATGGGGATACAAATTATAAATGGGGATGAAATTAATTAAAACCTAATTATTATTACAACCAAATTGAACAAAAATAATAGCAAAGTCTCAAAAAATCAGAAATTTTGGTGTTGAAGCTGACACGGGCCGTGTCCTGTGACACGGGCAACCGTGTCAAGACCCTCTCCTGCCACTTTGCCAAGTTTTAATTCCAGTAAGAGGGACACGGGCCATGTCCCATGACACGGACACCCGTGTCCTGTGACACAGGAACCCGTGTCAGAGCCCTGTCTTGCCACTTTTCCTGTTATCTTCCTGACACGGCCCGTGTCAGGTGACACGGCCCGTGTCAGGTGACACGTTCGGCTGTTTCAGATTTCCAAAAGAATTTTTTGGGGTTTTTAGTGTTTGCAACTCTTCTATTCTGGTATGTCCTGTTTTATTCTTTTGAAAACGAAAGCAAAATGATATATGAACAAGAATATCACAGTTTGAGAAAACTTACCTCTCGAAGTGAAAATCCAAAATGTGTATGGATGTTTCAATTTGAAATGTGATGATTGATTGAGCTTCCTTAGACCTCCTTGAAATTGTTTCAATCCTTACTTTATGCAGAAAGTCTTTGAATCTCTCCAACCAAGTCAACTTGCAAGACAATGTTTTTGAGTTTGGACAATGGAGATAACGATGTTACAGAAGTTGTTCTTGTGTTTGAACAACTTCTATATGATTTATATAAAGTGTGTAGATGGTTTTTTCAGACAGGAATGCAAGGTTTGGGAGATTTGAAGATTTTGATTTCTAAGCTCAAGAGTGGAGGTTTTGTGGACAATTATGGCTTTTTGAGAGTATGAGATTTTTTGAGGCCTTCTCTACACAACCAAAACTTCTGTCTTTTCTATATATTTTTTTCTAGCCTATTTATCTTTCAAATGCCTCTCTATTTATAGAGAAGGTTTGAGACTTGAAACAACTCAGGTTTTGAATCACATGTTATGGCTATCTTGCTTGTTTTTTAAGCAAGCATGAAGAACATGTTTCTAATGCTTGTACCAAGCTATCTAAAGTGGTTGATCACTTTAAACATGTTTTTTCTGACTTATAGAAGTTGAGTGTGATTAGAACAACAAGTTAGAGGCTCAAGAAAATGACTTTGTGATTAAAGTGAACTTTTCAAGAATGGATATGTTACTTTCTTCCAAAAATGGAATGACCACTTGGACAAAGGCTCAAACACTTGGATCGTAGTTTAACCAGCTATGTAAGCATTAAATTAAGGAGTGATATACAAGTTTGAGGCCTGTAAAGTTAAGATTTTGCAGCGTAGCTAAGATCTTGGTTCCTTGTTTATCATAAATTTGCCTTGTAAATCCAGAATGAATGCCCAACTTCGGGTCCTTGAATCTCTTAGCTCAAGTATGATAAATTCATGCTCTTGGACGTTTTAGAAAGCTTTAAACATCCTCTATAACTTTCATGTTTTCCATTTTGAAAAAATCATCTTGGAACTATGTGAAAAAGTGCCAAGAAGTTGGGATAAAATCCTGACCAAAATCTGTTAGAAATTTCTCTAAGTGTTAGATGAAAATGTCATGACTTCATGGGCTTGTATCTTCAAATATAAGCGTCTTTTGGACATCAACCCTATAATACAAAGTTGTAGAATTCATCAAGATATACAGCTTTCATGTTGAAAGTTTCCTTTGAATCATCATGCATCTTGGTGAAAAATTGGCATGAAGTAGTGAAATTATCATGTATAAAAACACTTCTAAAAATTTCTAAGTCTTGAAAAGTTTGACTTTTCACATTGACTTTTGAATGTCTTGACTCCTTGATGATCAATCTTGATATTCTTGATATCTTGATAAATTTGATCTTTGAAACTCAAATTTGGTCAAAAAGTCAAAGTTTGACTTTTCAGTGTACAATTGACTTTTTCATCAGTTGACCAAATTTCATCTGTCAATCAAATGATCTTGAGAAATGAATTGATATATGCAATTAGGTCAAAATGATGCATTTGAATCTTTGGGACCATGTTTCAAACCATTAGGTCATGTATTAGGTCAAAAGTCAATGATCAGTCGTTCTTAGTCAAAACCCTTGTTTGTAGCCTCAATGTTTCGGAGGCAATTTTGTTTGATCAATTCCTTGAGAATCCTTGAGCATTGAAGATCTTTTGTGAAATGTCTTGAGAAAATAAAGGGAAAATTTTGGGGTACAACAGCTTCCCTTGTTCAATCTTCTTAAACCCGAATAGGTAGATTGGTGAGTTCGTCATTTGTGACTTGAAGGTGGAAGATGATTGAACACTTAAGTGCCCAGAAAATTTCACTCGCTTATGCATGAGGTGAACTGTTTGTTGATTATAGGGAATGGGCTTAGAGATACCATTTGGAGAAGTGATGAAGTGTTTGTCGGAGATGGGCTTACAGATGCCATCCAGAGTGACTGTTGATAGAAATTAGACTAAGTCTAAGCTTTACTGTAACTGGGAGAAGAATAAATATTTATCTTATTTAATCTGAGTCAGAAGATGTAGTGGAATGAGTATCAGAATAATATCCATAACCGGATCGTATCTGACTCGTATCTGAAAGATGTACTGAATGAGTGTCAGAATGACATCCGCATCTGGATCATATCTGAACTGTATTTGAAAGATATATTGAATGAGTGTCAGAATGACATCCGTATCTGGATGGTATCTTGACTGTATTTGAAAGATGTATTGAATGAGTGTCAGAATGACATCCGTATCTAGATCATATCTGGATTGTATTTGAAATATGTATTGAATGAGTGTTAGAATGACATCATATCTGGATCGTATATGGACTGTATTTGAAAGAATCTGGAATAAGTATCAGAATAACATCTGCATCTGGATCATATCTGATCTTGTATTTAAAATACGTACTCAATGAGTGTTAGAAGGACATCTGCATCTGGATTGTATCTGAACCATTTCTAAAGTGAATCTGGAATAAGTGTAAGAATGTTATCCATCTCTGGATCGTATCTGGACTGTATATATAAGAGAATTTAGAATAAGTGTCAAAATGTCATATGTCTCTGGATCATATCTGGACTGTATCTAGAAGAGAATCTGGAATAAGTGTCAGAATGTCATATGTCTCTGGATCGTATCTGGACTGTATCTAGAAGAGAATTTGGAATGAGTGTCAGAATGTCATCCATCTCTAAATCGTATTTGGACTGTATCTAGAAGAGAATTTGGAATAGGTGTCAGAATTCCATTCGTCTCTAGATCTTATCTGGACCGTATCTAGAAGAAAATATGGAATAAGTGTCAGAATGTCATCCGTCTCTAGATCGTATATGGATTGTATCTAGAAGAGAATTTGGAATAAGTGCAAGAATGTCATCCATCTCTGGATCGTATCTGGATTGTATCTAGAAGAGAACTTGTAATAAGTGTCAGAATGTCATTTGTCTCTGGATCGCATCTGGATTGTATCTAGAAGAAAATTTGGAATGCATGTCAGAATGTCATCTATCTCTGGATCGTATCTGGATTGTATCTAGAAGAGAATCTGGAATAAGTGTCAGAATGTCATCCATCTCTGGATCATATCTGGACTGTATCTAGAAGAGAATCTAGAATAAGTGTCAGAATGTCGTCCGTCTCTGGATCGTATTTGGACTGTATCTAGAAGAGAATCTGGAATAAGTGTCAGAATGTCATCTGTCTCTGGATCGTATCTGAACTGCATCTAGAAGAGAATCTGGAATAAGTGTCAAAATGTCATCCATCTCTAGATCGTATCTGAGTTGTATCTAGAAGAGAATCTGGAATAAGTGTCAGAATGTCATCCGTCTCTAGATTGTATCTAGACTGTATCTAGAAGAGAATCTGGAATAAGTGTTAGAATGTCATCCGTCTCTGGATCGTATTTGGACTGTATCTAGAAGAGAATCTGGAATAAGTATCAGAATGTCATTCGTCTCTGGATCATATCTGGATTGTATCTAGAAGAGAATTTGGAATAACTGTCAGAATGTCATCTGTGTCTGGATCGTATGTGACTGTATCTAGAAGTGAATTTGGAATAATTGACAGAATGTCATCCGTCTTTGGATCGTATTTGGACTATATTTAGAAGAGAATTTGGAATAAGTGTCAGAATTTCATCCGTCTCTCGATCATATCTGGATTATATCTAGAAGAGAATCTTTGGTTGATTGTATTGGACAGATGATAGACTATTGACGAGATCGACCTGTTCGGGAGCCGGCTTGAAAAGATAAAGTTAGTTTCATGCAAGGGCATGATGTATGTAATGTATTGCGTAATGATGCTCTCAGAGTGAATGAGAATGTTATATGTGTTTCGTATGCATATGTTGTGATGTATGAAATGTGAAATATGGTTGAAGTTTATCTTTGCCTGGGAAAATAAATTCCTGACTACTGCTGGGGAGTTTTGGGAGAATGACTCTCGGACTACTACTAGAGATGAAGAGTATGTGTATCTTCAACTTTGTTTAGAATATTTCTGCTGGGGATCCCTGCTTATTTGTTTGAAGAAACTTAGTCGGGGATTTGTTGATTTCTGTTTGGGGAATTGAGTTTAGGAACTTTGGTTATCTATTGCTCTTTGGGGAAACTTGACAGGGGAGAATAAAAGCTAACTGGTATCTGGTCGAATTCCATGCTTTGCAGCAACTTTCTGGGAATAGTAACGATTCCGCTGGGGACAAAGGGGTTTTGTTCGTTGATTTGTAATAGCTTGAGAAAAGACTTGTGTTGGGAAATATATAGTTTGTTGGGGAAATAAACCCTATTGAGGAGAATATTTTGAAGACCTTATTGGGGAGATGAATTGTTTTGGGGAGAACTCTGCAAGGTTTCTTTTTTCAGTTAAGACCAAACTCGGCTAGGGAATGTCAGAATGAATCCGAGCCTTGATTGTATCTGAGGAGATATTAAACGAATATCAGAATGACATTCATAATTGGATCCTATATGAACTGCATCTGCAGGGGAGGCGGGAATGAATGTCAGAATAAATATGTATTTAAACTGCATCTGCATTGTATCTAGAAGATGATAAACTATCGGCAATTTCCATCCGTTTGGGAACTGGCATGATGTGTGCGTTCGTTGGGAAAAGATAAAATTCTTTATTTGCTGGTGAGTTTGACTATGTCATCGGCTGGAGGATGCCCCACTTTTGTTTGAAGATGCTTCTGCGCTTGTCGGGGATAGCCTTGTACAGGTGGCTATGGCGACTTCACTAGGGATCACCTTATGAAAGGGACTTTGTGGGGATTTGTCACTGTCCATAGTAGTAAGTGTTATAGTGCTACCAGAAAATGTGTGCTTGATCGTACGTGACCCTTTTGGTGGAATTCATGTTCAATTCCCTAAGTGAATCATATGCAGACCTGCCCCTGATTATTCAGCACTTCTTAAGAGATTTCTTGGAATCTCGACTTGACTTCCACAAATGGGTTGGATAGTAACATGTCACGCCCCTTGATTATGAGAGATTTGTCATGGGAAGCGTCTTTCAATTTGAAGTGATTATGTTCATTGAGAGAATTTTCGTTCATTGGACTATTCATCATGCGAATTTCTCTGTTTCAAACAATTGGCTATATGCAAACAGTAGTATTCAAATAATGCAAAGTTTATGTTTGTCTTGAAGTTTTGAAAATGCATTTTTAGCAAATAAAAGAATTTTGTAAGAATATGAATTCGACTCAGGATTTACCGTAAGCCTTACAGGAGTCATGATACCTTTTGTAACAGTATGCTTTCGAACTAACCCATGCATCAATTAGGACTTTTAAGGGGTTATAATGTGGCCTAGTTCACAGTTTTAAGAAACAAAGGATAAGGCTCAAACTTTATTTGTACCTGCCCGTTCCTCATGATGTTCTTCAGCCCTATACTCAATTAATTGTGCGTTTATCTCCTACTAGAATCTAGAATGATATTTTGGTGGTGGTTCAGATATTGGAAGTTTACTTGAGAAGGAAGTCATTTTTGCAACATTTTTCTGTTGTTGAGGATTTGTAGCGACCTCTTTTGATTTGTTATCCCTAATTTTTTTCCTGAATTTTTTTGTTTTGAGACTACAGTCAGTGGGATGCCCCAATTTTTCTTAAGTCTCCTTCGAAGGTTTTGACTCAGTGGGCTTTTCTTTTGAGAGATAACGATTACCTAATTTACAGGGAACCATCACCGTCTTTTGATTCAGAAGGATGTTTTTGATGTCACTCGTTGTGTACGAAGTGAAAGCTTGCGATTGAACGCACATTTGAAATAGCAGAGAAACTACCCTGCCCCAGGTTATGATTAAAGGTTTCAATTTGTGTGAAAAATAAAACTCCTACTTCTTTTGCTCAAAGGGGTTGACTAGGGACTATCTTCCTTATAACTCCACTATTTAGGAATTGAAACAACGCCTGTACATTGTCAGCAAGGTCTATCCAAAAGCATATTGTATGAGATTATGGCATTGTTTTTGTCATCCTCCCTCTAAAGGCTTACAACTTTTAACGAGAGTTGAATATCACAAAAGGGAATAAAAGCACAGTTTAAATATAGTGAAAACAATTGGGTTAATTCAAGACAAACATTTGCAGTGCATTAATGAAACAAAGTTTAACATAATAGAAAAGTGTTCGAATAAACAAAATAAATTATAATTGAAAATTCAAAATGAACTAGACGCTATCAATGATTTGGCATGGAAGCGGTGATCACGTTGGGAGTCTCAGGAGGTCCAAATTCAATCTCCTTGGCGTCAATCATATTTTTCACCTTGTATTTCGGCGCCCAACAATCATTAGTATCATGCCCAGGACTGCCGGAATGATAGGAACATCTTTCACCGGGATTGTAGTTAGGAGAAGAAGTTTTGGGGTTTGGATGAGGTCATATCAATGTAATCAAATTCATCTTTAACATGTGTTGCAAAGCTTGAGACAATGGCATGTTAATTTTGGTAAACTGTCTTTTGGGATCTTATTGCATACGCGGGCCACCCTGTCATGGTTGGTGAGGTTGTTGTTGGACTCTTGGCGTAGCACCCATTTTGAAAGGTATTCTTTCAACCCAATCTTCTTGTTTCATATGAGGATGGTTAATGACTTGATCCCCACCTTTGACTGTTTGTTTCATATGGTTGCATATGTCTTTATTTGAAGCTTGCTTATGAGAACTCTCAACTCCTCTTGTCCCCGAGCTAAGTTTTGGATAAGAGTCATCTGTCCCAACATCTGGATTCTCATTTTTGCTATCTCAGCTTGTAATTGCTTCAACTGGCCATCCTTGTCGTCTTCAGGATTCTTCTCGGTCATGCTCTCAATGAGGAGTGCTTTCACTTCTTCTTGCCCCTTAGATAGATTTAGGAACAAATCTTGAAACTAAACATTTTGGGTCTGAAGATCTTGGACAGTTTGTTCGAGAGCCATTTTTTACTGAAATAAACAGTAAGCGGATGAGAAAACCTGTATGGGGAAAACCTGTCATGATATGATGCATGATATGTGGATGCAATGTTTTCAAGGATCTCGTGGGGTAAACACAAGAAGATGTTAGAAGTTGAATTTTGATTACAACTTTGATTAAAGAACTTTGTATCATTGGATGTCCTTCCACGAGAATCAAGCTCACCATGTCAAGTGAGTCATAGCCCTTAACTCAAGTTATCGTGTTTTGATCTTTGACAACGTTTGTCTAGAGGAAAATAAATCCTCTTTCCCTTTGATGGACGTCTGATTCAATATAACCCTGCATCACAAACCCTTGAGACCCTTGAAATGGCTATTGAAAATGCTATGGTATGATGTCATGATGTTATTTGCAAATAAATGTATACAAGCAAAGAAAGTAAGTCCTTAGGTTTAGGCTTACATGGAGTTCATAGGTAAGTACCCTCTTGAATTTTAGTTGGTTCAACCTGTCCTACAAAGTAATCGGGTTCTAGGGAATCTCAATATCATTGATCTTTCTTCATTGGGCATTGTCTCATCATAATCAATCTTTTCTTGCAGCCGAAATATCCCAAAAGTCCAATCACAGTGAGTGTAGTATCGAGTATCAACCAATTTTCAGCTTTCCGCCGAAACTGGCTATCTCACTACTTCCTAATGGCCAAGTTGTTCAATTAAAGGTTCTACGGTCAGTTAGTGCTTCATGACACAGCTCAGCGGCTTTGTATTCTCCTCGATTCAACACAAGGGATACTGGTACCAATAAATGTGTCACACTAACATAGCCATTGCTTCAACCATATCGGTCTATGCCATATAATTTCCACAATCTATTGCTACTTACCTAATGATGTTCCCAGATCCGGGTAGAGGATCAATGCAAAACCCAAACAATGACCCATAAATGTAAAGCAAAAAAGTCAAACAATGAAAGAAAATAAATGTGATTTAGCTCTAAGGTAACCCCACTTTTAAGTATTCCCCAGCAAAGTCGCCAATTTTGTAATACGGTGGGAGAACTGACTTGGGTTTTTTGTGTTTGATCGCAATTGTTGCGGATAGCAAGAATCGTCACCCACTTTTCTTTTATCCAATAAGGAAAGGGTGAAAAGAACATGAAATACCTTTGAGATATTTTCTTGAGTTTGGGGGTTAGGTTATGAAAAGGGAAGGTGTTAGCACCCTTTTCATTTGTAGTTATCTACAGGCTCTTAGTTGCTTGCTAGATCACTTTTGAAATTGCTTTGTTTGAAATGTGTTTGTGGTGGTTTTTGAAAGTATTTTTGAAAAATGCCTTCGTTTAGGCACACTTTGTAATGATTCTCGTCTATATATGAATGTATACAAAGTGTTGGACTTTTTAAAAATATTGAAAGGGTTTGGTGTGTTTGAAAAGGTGTTTGTTTTTGAAGATGGATTATGAGCAAGAAACTAAGAACATTCTACCTACTCAAAAGTCTTTTGTTTATTTATCTCTTCCTTTAACATTGCTATCTTACCATTGATTGGTAAGAAACCCTATCTTTGGATGTGAAGGGACAAGCGTTGGTCAATCGTAAAGGCATAATATGCAATGTTGCGAGATTCCATAGAATTTTTCTTAAGGGACTAAGATCATTTGTAAGGCAACATTCGTAGCATCATCAAGGGACTATGATCTTGTATTTTTTGGTTGTTTTTGCTAAGTCATCTCACATGCATAACATGACCATTTTCTCAAGGCAACAAGTGGAGTTAACCCTAGAGGTGTAGTGTGCAAGTGTTTTGATTTCATGCATTGTTTTGTCTTGGATTAGGGTTGTCAAGGATTGATTTTATCTTTCCATACAAACCCTAATTTACTAGCATTTATATTTGAAAGCGATAAATTGCGGAATGTAAGTATCATACTCTAATACATCATTTAGGGGATGGGGATACAAATTATAAATGGGGATGAAATCCATTAAAACCTAATTACTATTACAACCAAATTGAACAAAAATAATAGAAAAAAAGTCTCAACAAATTAGAATTTTTGGTGCTGAAGCTAACACGGGCAGTGTCCTATGACACGGGCACCCGTGTCAAGACCCTGTAATAATCATGCACGTCTTTTTTTATCCTAGTTGAGCTAACACGGGCACCCGTGTCAGGACCCTGTCCTGCCACTTTGCCAAGTTTTAATTGCAGTAAGAGGGACACGGGTCGTGTCTTGTGACACGAGCACCCGTGTCAGTGTCATATCTTGCCATTTTTCCTGTCTTCTTCCTGACACGGCCTGTGTCAGGTGACACAGCCGGCCGTGTCATACTTCCAGAAGCACTTATTTTGGGGGTTTTAGTGTTTGCAACTCTTCTATTCTAGTTTGTCCTGTTTTGTTCTTTTGAAAACAAAAGCAAAATGATATATGAACAAGGATATCACAGTTTGAGAAAACTTACCTCTCGAAGTGAAAATCCAAAATGTGTATGGATGTTTCCATTTTCAATGTGATGATTGATTTTGATCTTCCTTATACCTCCTTGAAGTTGTTTCAATCCTTACTTTATGCTGAAAGTCTTTGAATCTCTCCAACCAAGTCAACTTGCAAGAAAATGTTTTTGAGTTTGGAAAGTGGAGATAACGATGTTACAGAAGTTGTTCTTGTGTTTGAACAACTTCTATATGATGTATATGAAGTCTGTAGATGGTTTGTTTGGACAAAAATGCAAGGTTTGGGAGATTTGAAGATTTTAGTTTCTAAGCTCAAGAGTGGAGGTTTTGTGGACAGTTATGGCTTTTTGAGAGTATGAGATTTTTTTAGGGCTTCTCTACACAACTAAAACTTCTGGCTTTTCTCTATATTTTTTTCTGACCTCTTTCTCTTGCAAATGCCTCTTTATTTATATAGAAGGTTTGAGACTTGAAAAACCTCAGATTTTGAATCACATGTTATGGCTATCTTGCTTGTTTTTGAAGCAAGCATGAAGAACGTGTTTTTAATGCTTGTACCAAGCTATCTAAAGTGGTTGATCACTTTAAACATGTTTGTTCTGACTTATAGAAGTTGAGTGTGATTAGAATAACAAGTTAGAGGCTCAATAAAATGACTTTGTGATTAAAGTGAACTTTTCAAGAATGGATATGTTGCTTTCTTCCAAAAATGGAATGATCACTTGAACAAAGGCTTAAACAATTGGATCATAGTTTAACCAGTTGTGTAAGTATTCAATTAAGGAGTGATATACAAGTTTGAGGCCTGTAAAGTGAAAATTATGCAGTGTGATACGGTGGGAGAACTGATTTGAGGTTTTGTGTTTGTTTTCGCAAATGTTTCAGTTTAGCAAAAGTCGCCACCGACTTTTTATTTTATCCTAAGGAAAGGTTAAAAAGCACAGAAAAAACCTTTGAGATGTTTTCTTGGGTTCGGGGAGTAGATTATAGAAAGGGAAGGTATTAGCACCCTTTCTATCCATGGTTATCCATGGGCTCTTAGTTACTTGCTTAGATCACTTGCCTTTGCTTTTCAATTGTTTGAAATGGTGCTTTGTGTGTGTGGTTTTGAAAATGTTTTCAAAAAGATGCCTTGTCTAGGCAACCGTTGTAACAATTCTTTACTCGAATGTTTTACAAAGGTGTTTGTCTTTTTGAAAAGATGTTTCAATGTTTTTGAAAGTTGTTTTGGAAGTTGTGTTGTGGAGTGTGTTTTAAAAGTAGGCAAGTGTGTTTTGCAAGTTTGATCAAGTAACTAAGAGTTGTCTACCCCTAAATTTCTCAAAGATCATTCCTATGTTTTAAACCTTTTAACAATATTGTTCCACCATTGTATTTGGTGGACAATCTTGTGTTAGGATGTTAACGGGACGGGCGCGGGTCATCGTTTAGACCATGAATGCAATAGTGCCAAATGTCTTTGGCAATTTTCTTTAAGGGACTTGATCATTTTTTAGGCAACTTGAGAAAGCGTCATCGAGGGACTATGATCATTTGATTTGTTTTTGTTTTGCCAAAGACACTCAACATGCAACGTGGCCCATTTTTGAAGGCAACAAGTGGAGTAACCCTAGGGGTGCAAGTGTGCATTGTGTTGTCCATTTTCATGCTTTTTTGTCTTTGTATTAGTCAAGCTATTTGTTATTTTATTTGCATACAAACCCTAGGTCTAAGCATGGCATAATTTTGAAAGCTTTTAAATGCGGAAATTTAAAGTCCTAAATTATTACAACATGATTATACAAATATTTAATTGTACAATATTTGAATAAATACAATAAATATGCAAAATGTATTATGCACAAAAATGATTTTTTTATGTATGTGAAAGTGTTTTTCAATATGAAATATAAACAAAAATAAAAAGGTCAATTTTTGAATGTTTTTATGGTTTAGGGCAAAACCCTAGTTTTTTAAATAAATAGTATTTATTTATTAATTATATACAATATTTGTTAATTATATACAAAAAATATTTTTAAAAAAAGTATATTGTAAAAAAAGAGTATTTTTTAGTGTCATATATTAATAAAATAAAAATGTATTAGTTTTATATTTTTGCCCTAATTATCTAATAAAATATGCAAGTATTTATATATTATATATTAAATATACTAAATATATACAAGAATAAAATATTAATTATTTACAAAAATGTGTATTTTTAGAAAATGTTTTCAAAATGTAAATAATAAATAATAACTAAAAAAATATATATTTTTGTATTATTTTCTAGTGTTTTGAATAAAAAGAAAATATATTTATTTACATGTATATGCTAAATAAAACAAATAAATGCCAAATAAATGCAAAAATGTATGGAAAAATATTTTTTATATTTTTTATATTTGAGCAAAAAATAATAAGTCAGAATCAAAAAGAAAAAATCAAAAATAATAAATATATCACACAATGAGCCAGGGGGTGTAAATTGGAAAAGGGGGTGCAAAAAGCAGGACTGACTCAGGCCCAGCCCAAGCCAGTCATCTTCAACCTTCAGCATTGTTTGAACATCAAAAAACGCGTGTTTCTTGTACCAAAGCTAACTCCTGATTCCTTGACTTTCATGCAAAACTCATAACACCAATAATGTAGAGCATCAAGAGACGAATTCAGACATATAAAATACGTGACTTAACTCTAAGAAACGAGGGAGAATTTCTTCATCCCCAATTTCTGACCTAATTTTTCTTCAATGTTCATGGCCAAAATTCTCACAGCATACTCAATATAAATGAAAAGTAAATACATGGATGGCTTCAGGGCTATGAGTAGAGCATGTTTCATTCACAAACCTAAGCCTAACTCTTCCTAGATTGAGAGATAGAAGTTCATGTTTTTACCTGTTTCATCTTGAGTCGTGTACAGCAATGTGGCCAACTTCAATGGAGTTTGAGCTTTTCACTACAAGAAAAATGATAGATTGGGACGGTTATTTTGGCTGATTACGACGGTTAAAACCGTCGCAATTTACAATCTACGACGGTAGAAGTACCGTCGCAGAATCGTGCGTCCCCAGCCTATTTCGCGACGGTTGCAAAAACTGTCACGCACAACAGATAGCGACGGTTATATACCGTCGTGAATTTGACTTTATTTTTTGTTTTTGTTGTTGTTTGCGACGGTTATTCTACCGCCGTAGGTTAGAAATTGCGGCGGTTTTAACCGTCGTAATCTGATTTATAAATTTCAAATAATATTTTTATTTAAATTATTATTTAGTAAAATAATTTTAAATATAATATTATTTTACTATAATATTTTACTATTATATTTAAATTATTATTTACTTTAATATTTTTTTATTTATAGTATTTTTATTTTATTTTCTATCACTTTTCAACATAATAAAGTTAATTACAATAAAAACATTTAATATCAAATAATCATCAATAATATCAAAAAAATGTGATCAAAGGTAAAAAGAAGTACAAATTTTACCAATAAACAAGAAAAATTCAAATATCATCAAACTCCAATTGTATGAAAAGTTATAAGGTACAGAAAAATCAACTACAACAAAATCTCCAATAAAATAAAATTCACTTTCCGCTAAGGAGAAACCTAATCAAATTTGGATATGTATCAAGGCGTCTCAAGTTCTTTAGATATGTATGATACATAAATTGAGGACATTCTTCATATAGAAGCACGTCGACACACTTTTTCGATTCCTGATAAATATAGACGATAGAAATGTCTTCATTAGTGCTTGTAAATTCCTGGATTTTAGGAATCAGATTTAAACCTAGACCTTTCTCGACTAAGCTCATTGTGAGAGCTTCAAAAACTTGGTTGATGTCTACTTGCACCATCAGTCTTCTCTATGCCCTTGTGCGAGCTAAATCAATGCCTTCCATTACTCACCAAAGCTCAGCTACAACACTACTACATTTTCCATCACAGTAATCACACAAATTATCTGGAAGATTCAAGTGGTTTAGATATTGGTTGGTTTTGATTCCATTATGATATATCATCCACACAAAAACCCTTATTCTTTTAGTAACACTCAGATTCCAAATGCCTTTCCAATGATCCTCTATATCCTTGTTCTTGGTGGAGGTATTACAAGCATTATATCCAAAAACTTTCGACTGAACATGTTCCTTAAATGGCTTCAATTCCAATTTCCATCATCATTAATTAAGTCTGCAATTGTTGTATTCACATTATCTCCAATAGGCTAATTGATGAGATCTTGGAGTCTGGGGGTGCTACAGTAATCGGACCCTCCTCAATAATCTGTTCCAGATGATTGATTATGTCATTACCGAGATTCATTCCATCGTGACAATTTGGTGTAGTAACTAGTAACAGAAAATTTTCATACCTTTTGATGCCTTCGTTGAACACTGCAATCACGGCTGTGTAAAGCTGCAACATTCCCGTACTGATCACAAATCAGTTGGACTTCAAGATGCCGGCTCTATTTAGAAGCAAGAGAGATCGTCAGCGTATGATCAAAACTCCAAAAATCAAGCTCACTCAGATCAAAGTTCAGTGGTTTATCTAACCTGGGAAGCAACTTTCATTATAAATATAGGTGATCCCGGAACTTCACCTTGAACTTGCTTGAACAATGCCCTTACCTCATCATCATTATGAACCTAAAATATCCACATGCATGTTAGTTTCTTAACTTTTACCAAACAAAACACAAAAATATGATTGGCACAAGATTATCAGCATTGATCTATGTAAGCACCGATGCTTCAGATTTAACGTGTGCCCGATTTCCGATCACTTTCATGTTCTCAAATTATTACCGGTGTGAACATGTCAGTGTCAATGTCGTATGTTTGTGTCAGTGCTTCATAGGTAGATACTATACAATTTTCTACATGTTACAGAGTTGACCATAAGGAAGCAAACCTTTCTTATGCCTTTACCACCACCACCCCAAGACGCCTTGATCATTGCAGGGTATCCAACAACTTGACAATTTACTTCACAATGACACGAGATAATTTACTACACAATGATCTCAGGTCAACTAAAACACAAGCAGTAATAGACTCTCAAGGTTAGCACACATGTTAATGCATTGTAGCTAGCAATAAACATTAAACATTCAACCAAATTAATTAACTGCATTGGATTTGAACTAGAAAAGTAAAACTAAAAATTCAACAAAAATAATAAACTAATTGATGATATACATGTTGAGTTTGATTTGCAAGTAGGACAGCTAACTCTTCAGGGAGTATGAACCGGATCACTAGATAAATATGCAATATTTGTGGAGCTCATATTAGCTTCTTTAAATAAAATTGTAATCCTCCTTGGTTGTCATTGCTGCATATAAAAATAAAACACTCGATTAAAAAGAATATGAATAAGCATAATACAAAAATATAACATGAACAAAATTATAGAAACATCAAAATCATAACATGTAGTCAAACTAAGACTATTTTGTCTACTTTTTATAAGGTCTTTTTGTATGTAATATATACTTATAGAAATTAAGTCTAAACCATTGTGAAAATTTTAGACGTTAGGAAATGAAGTAAGATGTCTCATCAAAGTAAAGCTTGTTTATTCAACTAAGACCCCCAAAGAAGACTCAATTACGAGAAAGACATATAGTTCTAATTCAAGCCATCACAACCAAGAAAACAAACTAAAAATAACAATAATTCTAATTAAACCACATATATCACAATTTTTATAAGAATCTCACAATTTCTGTAAGAATCACTATTTCTGTAAAGAAAGACATACCTATTCTTAACACAAACTCAACCAACAAGAACATTAAAGTCATTTATTACATGAACATATGAACAATTTGCAACTAGCTTTTCACCGAATTTTGAAATGTTTGCGCCGAATTTTGACCTACCATGACCAGATCTAACGGTCATCATGATTTTGTGTGATTTTGTTATAAGCATAACGCCTTTGTGTCGCGGTCGAGCCGGTTAGCGAGATGAAGAGATGAAGATTTGACGGTGCAATTTTGTATGATTGAATGGAAGAGAGAAATGAAGTACACTACAATGGGAGAAAAACTTTACATGTGAACCACTCCATGGAAGGGTTGGCACATTGGCTGCTTGAGCGATCAACGATGAACCAATTTTATCTCCCAATGCCCCCATAGATACTGCAGGAGGCCCAAGAAATACAATTCCTTTTGCTTTTAATGCATCTGGTAGCTCAGGATTCTCTGATGCATGACCCCAACCAGGCCATACCGCATCAACATGAGTTATCTCGGCAATCTGGAAAACACATTGCATTGCCGTCAGCAAAATTAACAAGTTATGCAAATCAAAATAATCACAATTACATAAGCACTGAAATCATTTAAATGACAAGAATAAATAAGCTGCAGTAATCTCATGAAGTCGACATCACATACCTCTAGAATAAGCTGCACATTGGCGTAGTTATTATTATAAGAAATTGCATCTGGAGGACAGCCCACTTCACCAATATTTAAACCCCCTCTTAACAAACCAGAAACTTTTAAGATCAAAGTTCTATCGGAAATTTCATCAAACACCTTAGATGCATCATACAAAATTGTAACATTGTTTCCAATCACAATCACAGTTGCTTCACCAATAACAACATCAGTAGCAGTTACTAAAGAGATTATAATAGATTTAGAAACAACAACACCAGTAAATATAATGTTCTAAAGAAACTTAAATATTATCAATGCACCAACCCCTATCCAATGTCGATAAGAATCTGTGAAGAGTCCAAGAGATTCCAAAACTTGAGAGTAATTAGGCCTTCAATATTACTAAAAGTAAAACACTTCTAAAGTTGCAAGTATAAAAGATTACATGGTGCCAAATATCTCTAAGGAATTCATTCACCACTGTATCATTTTGTCATGGTTTTTGATGTCTTTAAGACTTCAACACAGTACTGACGCACTTCAAAAGGACCATGGCTCGATTGTATTTTAAAATTTAGAACTAGTATATTGACATGTTGCACATAAGGTTTTTTACCTCCCAACTTTGGATTGAATCCTATTATGTAATAGATGAGAAAAACCCAAACACCAACTTCAAAAAATGTAACATATGAATGCTTTAGTTGTCATCATCTTCTTGAAAAAAGTCACAGTAATAATGAATGTGCTATTCAGTCTAAGTAAGGTGTGCATAAAAAACCTTGAACGAAATTGGGATGATTCACAAATCTTATAAAATGGAAGTTACAAAGTAAAGTGCAGTAGTAGTTAAATAGAACTCCCATAGTGCAGAGGCATTCCTAAATCACATGACAATACAAACTCAATATAATCTTTAACCTTGAGATATCAGAACCTCCATGTAAACAAGTAATATATAATCAACAACATAAACATAGATACACATAAACTGATGTTGTATGATATAGAACAAAGCAATCCTCATCTACAATATCAAGAGCAGACTGACCGCTAATCAACAACATAAACATAGATACACATAAACTGATGTTGTATGAAAAGCACCTTATTGGCAGCATCAACTATATCAGCTTTACAGTACCCATTTAAAAGTGCTTCATACGCAAAAACATCAGCCTGGCCGTGCTTTTCCAAAATCTCCATGACCCGAATAGCTTTCTGGGTTTTCCACCTTAATAATATTGAAGGTTAAATAAAAGAGATATTTAAGTAAAATGTACATTAATATTTGCACCAAGTAAACAATAAAACAATAAACAAATATTTTAGATTATGACTGTTGTTTAATATCTTCATACATTAGCACAAGTCTCATAACATATAATCAATAGCATGTGAGATAAAACACTATTATCCTATCAACAAATATGAAGGGGAAAAAGCACAAAATAGAATTCAATGATAGCACTCTATACAGAAACAAGATATGACATATCAACCTATGGAGTATGGAAGGAGAAGAAAGGATGGTCCTGAAATTGATCATGAGTGTGAAATGAGGTTACTATCTTCTACTACACCCGGAGGAGACTCCGGTGGTACGGCCGATTCTTGAAATACAGAAGATTCAAGATCCAGAATCCTCCTTGCAGTTGCTTGAGATTCTTTGATTCTTCCAACTTTTCTGGATGAGTGGAATATAGAGGCAACAGCTCTTGTTGAATTGCTACTATCAATTGAATGCAAGAACTTGTCTTTGGAAAGTGTTGGCGCCGATGCAATGATGGAGCTGAATACTCCGGATTCCCTCAAACTTTGTATTATGACCTGGAGACAAGATCATCAAGAAATGTATAATATGTAGAAATAGATATAGCAACACCTCTATCTCTAGCACACTGTTGTCAATAGCGGATCACAGATTAGCAGTTTGTTCAAATTCCACAATACCGCACTGTTGTAGCGCAAGCGCTGTTATGTCTGCTATTTGACAATATTTTGCATTAGATAATCGCAGAACAATAGCGATTTGTTTAAATACAACTATGTTATAGCTCTATAACGCTCCTATAACCAATCCTACTTAAGATCTCGTGCTTGACTACATTGATTGGAACAACTTTAACTAACTTATCACTGACCGTGGGAGCGTATATGCGGGTCAATATTCCTTTCCTCAACAGTTTTATCTTCAACTCGTTATCACCCCACACAACATGCTCATTATACCTGGAACAAGAAAAAAGATCAAATGTTTCTCGAAGATCGATAAAATAATGGTTAAATTATGTAGGAGAGTATAAATGAATATAAATTGAAGGTAGCATACCACTTCAACATTTCTTCTTCAGTTGCTGTTGAAGCAATGATGAATGCCTGAAATTGATAATAAGGTCTACTTAGCATAAATGAAAGCAATGATAAATACCTAGAATCGAAAAACTGAAAAACTGAAACTTACAGATCTGTCAAATTCCAACATGAAGCATCTTTTGACATCTTCTTTGGTAGGTTTGCAACCACAACGATCACGTCTAGAAGTTAAATCAGAGAATTTGGCGTATGTGTAATGTAAAACAGCAGCTTCTTCCAATTTGATTTCACTGTCATATTTCAGAAGAATCGTCATGATACTAATTAAAAAGATCATGCACACAAAAATGTTGTATATATTGATGATGTATTATACTTTGGGGTTTTCATATAATTGTGCCATCTGTGTGCACCGTTAGGCCGAAGGTGATCTTGTACCCGTGCAACTGATTTTCCATTTCCGTAAGTCAGGAAATAGTTCGGATTTCCGCGCACAGAATCTTTGTATGTGCCAAAATATGTGTCCTTTGGAAGATGGTCGTAATTCTTCTTAAACATCGTTACCTGTTTTGACACATCAAAAGAGAAAGAGGAGAGTAGAATTGTAAATAACAAAACATGCAAACTTCATGTCAGAAATGCAGAAAAATTCTGCAGACATCCTACAAATTCAGCCATCAAACAACGCAAATGCCCTTTTCATATTTCCCAACCTACAATTCCAACTTATCATGGACGAATAAACATAAACATCAATTTCTATTTTTCTTTCACGCATTTCCTCGAATATCTTCTCCACTTCCCCAATATCACCCGAACTAGAATACCACTGAATCAAAATACTATAAGTCGCCACACTAAAAACAACCGGCTCCTTCTCCATCAACCTCAGTATCTCACCAACTCCACTTCAATCCTTTCTTCCAACATACGCATTCAACAACGTATTGTAAGTAAACACAGTCGGTTTCACAATGCTTTTAGTGACCATCTCATCCATCAACTCCTTAGCTTTCTCAACCTCTCCTCTCTTACACAAGCCATCAATCACAAGTGTCAAAGACTGAACCCTAATTTCAATTCCATTAGACTCAACCATCCGGCGGAAGAATCTAAGACACAACTCAATCTCACCACATCTCTTCAAAGCAAGCAAAAGCACAAAACAAGACCTCTCCTCTATCACGAACCCCTTTTCCTCCACATAATCAAAAACCCTAACCGCCTCTGGAAACAACCTATTATCATAACAAACCCTAAACAACATATCACAAAGCTTGTCAACAAAATGAAACTCAAATTCATCAAGCAAATCAACGATCCCCGAAACTGGGGAGCGAAATTGGGAATCAGTAACAACGGAATTCAGAATAGTCTTGATGGTGGCGAATTTGCGAGCTTTAAAGAGTCTAGAAAAGAGAATCAAATGGGCCTTGAGGTCAGGTTTGAGTGAATGGTTGGAATGATGGGTTTTGAGGAAGTGGAAAAAGGATAAACAGGAATGCGGTTGGAGAATAGGGTCTGAAAGAACACGGTAAGTAACATGGGGGGTGAAGGTGATGCAGGAAATGATGGAGTGAAGTTCGGTGTTATTGGGTTTGAAATAGTTGGGTTTAAATTGCAGTAAAGCGTAATAGACGAAGCGGGGTAAAGGATTTAGGGGGACGACGGGTGTGGTTACCGTCGTGCCCTTTCATAACTTTTGCATGTTTTTTAAAGGTTTAGGGGGCGACGGTTGTTTTACCATCGTGATGTCTATTTTAGGACGGTTTCTTAACCGTCGCAACATTCATTTTAGGGCGGTAGGTGTATACCGTCGTGACATGGGTCTCTATATTAGAATTACGACGGTTATTAAGTAACTGTCGCAATTTTTGTGTCGTAAAATCCTAATTTTCTTGTAGTGTTTGTACAGCTTGCCTGAAGTCCAAGGATGCTTCTCCAACACCTAGCTTGCTTTGATACTCTCTGAATCGTGCTATGGAAGTTCACCTGCAAAACTGAAAAGTGAAAATGGCAAGTGATGTTAGGGGTGTTACAGTTTGTATCTAGGGCTTGGGATAGTTCCAATGGATGATATAAAATGTATTTGAACTGGTTTTAGCCAAAGTGCACGAGTGGAATGGATTGTGGAAGTCAAACTGCAACAGATGCCCTGTTTTGCAGAAAAACTGTGATTTTCTGTATGAGGAGGGATGAGGGGTGGTTTGGTCGTGCTTTAGGCTTGCTTGGATGTATGAAAGAGGTTTGCAAAGTTTGTGTTTGGCTGTGTTGACAGGAAATGAGAGATTGAGAGTTTTTGCAAGCTTTCTTCAAATGTAAGCAAGGATAGTGTAAGTTCCAATACAGGCCTATACCACCCTCTATGTATGCTGCATATCTTGTTCTTGATCAGAGGGATTTGTGTACAAATTCTAGCCTCTAAGATTTGGCCCATGCCTCTTGGATTTTGTATTTGACATAAAGCACTACTTTTCAAAAATGGCAAGTTTACTTTTTCTACTTAAGGGTTAGTTCTTTGTGTAATGACTAAATGCATAAAACAATGCTTGAACACAATGGTTAGGCATTTAATTATGGAGTGCAAACTTGGTTTAGAGGCCTGCAAGCAAGTTCCAAGCATGCTGATTTGAAAATGAGACTTGTATGAACATGCATTTGGTTGTGAACAAAAGTGAATTTTGCCCAACTTTGCAAATTCGATTCTCCCTAACCACAAGGGTGTTTGAGAAGTTCTTAGACAATTTGGAAAGCTTGGAATGTGTACTACAATCCATCTTTGTAATTCAAATTGAAACTCCAAGTGGAAGCATGTGAAAATGGCCAAGAAGTTGGACAAAAATCCTGCCTAGAATAGGTCAAAAATTTTCTAAGTTAAAAATGTTTTGCACCCTTGTTCCAAAAATCATAACTTGAGCTAAAAGCTTCTTTTGAGAAAACTTTTTGAATCAAAGTTGTAGATTTTGAAATGGACTACAACTTTCATGTTTTGAGTTTTGTTTGAATCCATTTGTATCTTGAAGAAAAAATGGGACAAAGTTAGGGAAAAATAAGGGAATTTCATAACTTAGAAAATTTCTAAGTTATGAAATTTCTTCATTTTAAACCCTAATTTGCAATTTTGGATTTCTTGATGAACAAGTTTCATAATTTGACATGTCTTGATGAAAAATGAATCTTGGCACTTGATTTTGACCAAAAAGTCAAAGTTTGACTTTTCAGTATACAGTCAAATTTTGATCAGTTGACTGGAAAATTCATCTGTCAATCCTGTGCATTTGAGATCTTTTGAACTTGTTGAATGTGTCAAGACAATGCCATTGATTCCTTGAGTCCATATGTGAGCTTGGTTTGCCATTGGCTAGGTCAAACAGTCAAAAATCACCTTTGTGCAGTCAAAACCCTAAAAATGACCATTTTGCCCTTTTGGTGATCTGGTCAAATTTCTTGTGGAATTGTGATCCAAACTTGACCAAATGGTTCATATGAGTTCATTATGTTGATGTGGGTCAAATTTCATGAGGTTTGACTGTCAATTGGCCACAGTTGACTTCTTCCCCAATACAACTATTTTTTAGGTCAACTGTCCAATTGATTGGGCAAAAATTGGAATCAAGGCTTAAAACTTGGTATGGATAAACTTGTGAGTCCAACATGAAACATGAAAGTTATTTTGGGCATTTTAGGTCAAAACATCTTTGTGCAACCTCAAACCCTAATTTGAGTCAACAGTGCAAGGAGGAGTCTTGAGCAGAGCAAACCCTAACTTGATCTTGAATATATGAGTCTTGTGATGAGAAAATGTTAATGAAATGAGAGGGAAAATTTTGGGGTATAACATGCAGCATAGCTAAGATTTTGGTTCCTTGTTCATCACAAATCTGCCTTGTAAATCAAGAATGAATGCCTAACTTGAGGTCCTTGAATCTCCTAGCTCAAGTATGATAAATTCATGATCTTGGATGTTTTAGAAAGATTTAAACATCCTTTATAACATTCATGTTGGCCATTTTGACAAAATCATCTTGGAACTATGTGAAAAAGTGCCAAGAAGTTGGGATAAAATCCTGACCAAAATCTGTTAGAAATTTCTCTAAGTGTTAAATGAAAATGTCAGGACTTCATGGGCTTGTATCTTCAAATCTAAGCATTTTTTGGACATCAACCCTCTAATAAAAGTTGTAGAATTCATCAAGATCTACAACTTTCATGTTTAAAGTTTCCTTTGAGTCATCATATATCTTGGTGAAAAATTGGCATGAAGTAGTGAAATTATCATGTATAAAAACACTTCTAAAAATTTCTAATCTTGAAAAGTTTGACTTTTCACATTGACTTTTGACTTTCTTGACTTCTTGACGATCAAGCTTTATATTCTTGAATTTATTGATGAATTTGATCGTTGAAACTCAAATTTGGTCAAAAAGTCAAAGTTTGACTTTTCAGTGCAATTGACTTTTTCATCAGTTGACCAAATTTCATCTGGCAATCCAATGATCTTGAGAAATGAATTGATATATGAAATTAGGTCAAAATGATACATTTGAATCTTTAGGACCATGTTTCAAAACATTAGGTCATGTATTAGGTTAAAAGTCAATGATCAATCGTTCTTAGTTAAAACCCTTGTTTGCGGTCTCAGTGTTTCAGAGGAGATTTTGTTTGATCAATTCCTTGAGAATCCTTGAGAATTGAAGATCTTTTGTAAAATGTCTTGATAACAGAGAGGGAAAATTTTGGGGTACAACAGATTGTAATTGTTTAATTAGGGTTTATTTCTTTCCACCTCCCATTCATAAACTTGTACCCTCATCCCCGAAGCGTAGGACATTTAATTTTCGCAATTTACTGCTTTTCTTATTATTGTTAGTAATTGGGGTTTGTATGGTAAGAAGAATAATGTGATCGGTGGATTTAGAACTGACTGTTTAACGCTAGATCGCGTATGTCGTGGTAAGCAAGAGTCGCCACCGTCTTTTATTTTCTCCAACATGGACAGGACAAAAGCACAGCAAAATTCCTTATGAGATTATCTCTCGGTTCGGGAGGTAGATTTATAGAAAGGGAAGGTGTTAGCACCCTTTCTATCCATGGTTATCCATGGGCTCTTAGATACTTGCTCATTGTGTTTTCAAAAGTGTTTGCTTTTCAAAGTGTGAGTGGGTTTGAAAAAGTTTTGTTTAAAGATTTCAGAATGACTCTTGTATCAGTCCTCAAGAGTGTTTGAAAAATTGTTTTGAAAGCTTTTTGAAAGTGTCGGTGTGAAAAGAGTTTTGATTGTTTTTTGAAGAGAGAAAGTATCTACGAGTCATCTACCTACCCTAAGGAATTAGGCTGTGTAAATGTCCTTAAGGTAGTGCCATCCCACCATTGAGAGGTAGGTAGCACCACCGTTGGAGGTGTTCGGGTCAATTCGTTTGTTAGGGACAGTGTGGTCACCAGAGCAACAGTAGGACACCTTAGAAGCTACCCTTATGCCATTGATCCTTTTTTAATCCGAGGCAACCGTTTCGAGGCAACTGGATCATGGACATAAGGACTTACTAAAACGTCCTATACTCGACGACCACGTTTCGAAGGCAAGGCAACAGTGAGGCGTACCCTAAGAGTGGTGTGTGAATTTGTGTGTTATTTTCAGTTTAGAATTTATCTTGTACATGTATCATGGTGATCTACGCTTGTTTTTAATTTAGGCCATACATTCTTTCATGCAATTATAATTAAAAAGTGCGGAAATTTAAATGCGGAAAGATAAATCCTACGCTATTACAAGGCGCGGGTCTATACATCGCCAAATTAACAAAGACCCGTTTTAATAAAAAAATGCGGAAAATAAATAAATTCCTAATTACTATTACACGGCTTGAGCAGTTACATAATATTCACAAAGAAAAAATAAGAATAAATGCGCGAATGAATTAAAGTTGCACGTTCGAGGGCGTTGGACCCTTTTGAAATTAAATTGAATTAAAAGTTGATTAATTATTTTATTAAAAAAGAAATGTTTTTTTAGGTTTTTTGTATTTATGAAATAAAGAAATTAAAATTGAAGAGAAACCCTAATTCTAAGTTGTTTTTAATTATTAATGAAAAAATATTAAAGTTTAACCTAATTTACTAAATATTTAATGTACATGTTTATTTACAAAAAATAAATGATAATTAATAACAATAATAATGAGAGAAGGTTATTTATAAAAAGTAAAGGTGAAAAAAAATATCAAAACCCTAATTCTACTTATTTTAGTTTATTAAGAAAAAATGTTGAAATTGAAACCTAAATTAACTAAATTAATTATTAAAGTTTATTTACAAAAATAATGGTGAAATTAATATTAATAACAATAAACATTTTTTTTTGATTTTTCTGTATTTTATTTTTATTATGACAATTATTTGATGGAATTAAAAGAAATAATTAAAACATTAAAATAATTAAAAGAAAATCAAATAGAAATCAAAAACAATGCAAACCATGGGGGTATTCAGACCCAAAGGGAGGTTTTTTGGAAGCAATTTGGCCCATTAGACAAAAAGCCTTGTTTGACTTTCTGGCATCACGTGCGTGTTCATTGACTCCTGAGTACCGTGGTCTGCATTCTTTGGCCATTGGATTGGGTTTCATGGCCATTTGTGTTCTGGCTGTTGGCCATTTGTGTTCTGGCCTCAACGTTCCTTAATCTTCTCAGGATGTCTGTCTCGCCATGTATTGGTGTCATGCATAAGTTGTTCTTTTTGGCCATTTGGCTTTTGGCTTTTGGCCATTTGTGTTTTGGCCTCAACGTTCCTTAATGAACCTGCATGGGGGTCCTGTCTAAATCTGCAGTGTTGAATCTCATGAACACATTAAATAAAATCATAAAATGCAAATAAAGCCAATATATGAAGAAATTTAATGTTTAGGCACAATATGGCATGTATGAATGATTATACCCTTTTGATCATGGAGATCAAATCAATCTTACCCTTACTAGAAAATTAGTGACGTGAATGCTTTTATGCCTTTTGGATCATGGAGATTAAACCAGCCTTACCCTTACTGAAGAAGTAGTGAGGTGTTGGTTTGTAACTGTGATGGCTTGTTTGTAGTGAGAGAGGGATTTGTAATAAGGATTTTAAGGTTTTAGGGTTCTTGAAAGAATTTGATATTCTAACAGTGTTGTGGCAAGGTTTTTTTCTCTCTTTCTCCTCCTTTTGTTCCTCTCTGGTTTGTGTGAAAAGAAGGTGATTATATAATGGAAATTATGGTAAAGAAAATGGGCTTTGAATGTGCAATTGGGCCTCCAATGTTCACTTGAGTTCGTCACTTTCCAGGCTAAATCGCAGGGACTTAAGTGCAATTTTTGAAGTGGAAATGTGAAAACAAAATGTAGACGATATCGAGAACTAACTCCTGTCCGAAAATCGGCTCAATCGGATAAACGGTGAATTAGTTATGAATTTTTGAAGTTTCAGCTCAAACAAACTTATTTTGGGCTCCAGTGTCGACTCTGACACGTTCTTCAATAAAAAACTGGTATTGATCGGAGCATAATCCGGTCTCGACTTTTGAAGAAAAGTTGTAGATCTCTAAGTCAGTGACCTTGTGTAAAAATATGAGCCCAATCCGATAGAAATTGACCGAGTTATGAATTTCCGAAGTTTCAGCCCAGATGAAATAATATTCAACATTCAGGATTTTCAGCGTGTCACGCACTCTGAGCAAACAACGAAGGCATTTTGAATACCTTTTGAACTCAATACCTTCTGTGAAAATGTAGCCAACTCAATTTGTGAAATTTTGGCGCCGGAACCAACTCGATACGATGAAAATAGACCAAGTTATGATTTTCTGAACATGACGCAAATAAACTTCTGTCACAAATTTTCTGTATGAAAATACTTGATAAATCCACATTTTTGAAGACCTTCTGATCGAAATTGGCTTCTAGCTGTGATAGATGAAAATGTAGATAATGTCAAGACGGAATTTTGGCCACCGGAACGGGTTCAAAACGAGTCACGATCTTCAAGTTATGAATTTTTTTAGCGCGTAAAAACTGCACTTTCAGCACACTTTTTCACCATATTTCTTCGAGAAAACTCACACATTCGGATACCTTCTTTAAAGAATTGACTCTTGAGCCGAACCTGAATTTGAGAATACGTTATCAGAGATATCTTGGCGAAAGAATACCTGAATATGACGCACCGGGTTGGACTTGTGAATTTTTCTTGAAATATTTTGAGAAATATGGGAGGGCAAATTTTGGGGTACAACAGTTGCCCCTGTTCAATCTTCTTAGACCTGAGGATGTAGATTGGCTGGCGTGCCTTTCGTAATCCGAGGGTAGAAGATGATTGAACACTAAAGTTCCCAGAAATTTGCACTCACATAGTAGAGTGTCAGCAGTATGATGTCGGGAATGGGCTTACAGATGCCATTTGGAGAGATGATGGATAGGAGGATGGGCTTATAGATGCCATCTAGGTGTCGATCACATAAGAGTTTCCTTAGCGAGAACTTGTGTACCTAAAAAAGAAAGATAATTACCTGGCCTGTTACAGGAGTTGATCTTCAAACCCTTCATGTAGATGTGCCCTGGCTGGATACAGGAATCGGATCTGGAACTTCAAAGGGTTTTTGTTGATAATGATGTGATGAATGAATCAGGGATGGTTACTACCTCAACAGGACGATGAGAGAACCTTGAACGATTTCTACCTCAACGGGACGATGAGAGAATCTTCGGGCGATTACTACCTCAACGGGACGATGAGAGAACCTTCGGGTGATTACTACCTCAACGGGACGATGAGAGAACCTTTGGGCGATTACTACCTCAACGGGACGATGAGAGAACCTTTGGGCGATTACTACCTCAACGGGACGATGAGAGAACCTTGGACGATTACTACCTCAACGGGACGATGAGAGAACCTTTGGGCGATTACTACCTCAACGGGATGATGAGAGAACCTTTGGGCGATTACTACCTCAACGGGACGATGAGAGAACCTTTGGGCGATTACTACCTCAACGGGACAATGAGAGAACCTTTGGGCGATTACTACCTCAACGGGACGATGAGAGAACCTTTGGGCGATTACTACCTCAACGGGACGATGAGAGAACCTTGGACGATTACTACCTCAACGGGACGATGAGAGAACCTTTGGGCGATTACTACCTCAACGGGACGATGAGAGAACCTTTGGGCGATTACTACCTCAACGGGACGATGAGAGAACCTTTGGGCGATTACTACCTCAACGGGACGATGAGAGAACCTTTGGGCGATTACTACCTCAACGGGACGATGAGAGAACCTTTGGGCGATTACTACCTCAACGGAATGATGAGAGAACCTTTGGGCGATTACTACCTCAACGGAATGATGAAGGAATCTTAGGCGACTACAACTCCAGCAGAATGATGAAGGAATCTTGGTCGTCTTCTACTTCAAAAGGTAAAGACTTTTATCTGTTGATCGTTCTTTCCTGAAAAGTAACGAGTTAGTTGTATGCAATGTCATAATGTATGACATGCGAGATGTTCTCAGAATAAGTGAAATTGGGGTGATAGGATGCGTGTATGCATGTATCATAATGTATGACAATGTGATGTTTATGAATGTATTTTCGTCTAGGAAAATAAATCCTTGACGAATTCCGGGAGCTGAATCCTGGGCTAATGTTGAAGAGAGTTCTTCGTTTTCGCTGGGGATGATGCTTGCAAGAATAAACCGGTAGGAGAAGCTGACTCCGTTGGTGAATAAACTTGGCGAAGAGATTACTCTGCGGGGAATTACTCTGTGGGAAGAGATACTTCGCTGAGATTCTGATGATAATTCCGCTGGGGATTCCGTTGATAAGTTATGTTGGAAGATTTGATGAACTCCGTTGGGGGATAGGAAGAACTTCGTCGAGGAAGATCTTTCCGTGGCAATTAGCTGAGGATAACCCAGTTATAATCCTTTGGTGGGGAATAACCTCTTGAATAAAGTCGGGGGAGCATTCATGCTCTGCGGGGGTAAGCTTCCAGAATCTACTGGGGATAAGCTTTCTACTGGGGAGATGGATTCCCTTTTCCTGGGGAAACTTTTGGATTGGACTCTCCTGGGGAAATTTTTGAGATATACTGGGGAAATGGCTCCACTGAACGTCTGTATACCGCCGGGGAACAATCTTAGATCAAGACTGTCGGGGATGCTTGTTAAGAATGTTGGTATACTCCGCTGAGGAATGTTGAGATCTGCTGGGGATAATCCAACTTCCATAAGGATGACTGAGTAGGCTAACTCTGCTTGGGAAGAGTGTCGTTGACTTGCTAGGAGATATTGTGCCTTGTTAGGGCTGATGGGAGACCAACTGCTTGGGAGAGAATTGTTGAATCTTGGCTCACTCTCTGTGGGGGATTAGGGTATCTTGGTCATTCTTCAGCTGAACTTGCCTTGGTACCTTGATGGCAGAGCAACTAGATCGCTTAGACAACTCATTATTGCCCCAGTTTCAGTGGGAGAAGGCACCTGTGGGGGTAATTGACAAATCTTCTGGTAGACAGGTGACGAGATGCCAGGATATAGTCGTACGCTTTGATCCCTAATTTTTGCCTGGACCGCCCTTTCGGGTTTTCAGTCCACCGGGATACCCTTTTTTTGCCCAAGCCGCCTTTTCAGGTTTTCGACTTGCCGGGTGTACAGATTTTTTCATTTCATCCCTTATTTTGCCCGAACCCTTTTGGTTCGCCGGGAAGCCCTTATTTTTGCCTAGGTGTGTCAACCTAGCGGGTCTTTAATTTTGCGTAGTATTTTTTCGACTATATCCATGCTCTCAGAGAGCAGGGAGTTGTCACTGTCAGTAGTATTGCGTTGCCGTACCACTAGAAGATGTCTGATCAGGCAAGATTCGTTGTCGGAATGCCCCAGGTGATCCAGATGGAGATTTGCCCCAAGCTGGTTGGCCTTTTGAGAGATTCTCCGAATCTTGACTTAACTGCCCCAGATGATGGACAATGATCATGCCATGCCCCTTGATTGGAAGTGTTTCTTCCACCGGAGGTGGCTCTTTTGTTGAGAGGACCTTCGTTCATCGGATATTCGTTGCGCAAAGTTCTCTGTTGTTCAAACAAATAATCATATGCAAACAATGTTATCTTAAGAATGCAAAGCTTATGTCTGTCTTGAAATTTTTGAAAATGCATTTTTCAATAAAAGCAAGTGAGTTTTTTTTTGTAAACTATGATATCAACTCGTTATTTTACCGCAAGCCTTAAGGAGTCAGGATACCTTTCGTAACAGTATGCTTTCGAACTAACCCATGCTTCAGCTAGGACTTTTAAGGGTTATAACGTGGCCTGGTTCACAGTTCAAGAAACAAAGGATAAAGGCTCAAATTTATTTGTACCCACCCGTTCTTCGTGATGTTCTTCAATCCTAAACTCAGCTAATCGTGCGTTAGACCTTGTTGCGTCTTTGCTTTGATATACCAGTGATGGTTCGGATACTGACGATTTATTTTGATTAGGCAATCATTTCCTTTTTTGTTGAGGGTTTGTAGCACCTCTTTCTTTTTGATTTCGTTATCCCTATTTTTTGCCTGTACTGTTTCTTTTGTGGAGTTACAGTCAGCGGGATGCCCCAGTTTTGTAAGTCTCCTTCATAGGTTTTGACTTATTGGGCTTTTATTTTGATAGATAATGACCGCCTATCTTTAATTATTCGGAACCATCACTGTCTTTTTCTTTGTAAGGACTTCTTTGATGTTATTCGTTGTGCACTTGGATCAGCTGAGGGAACTACCCTGCCCCGGGTTACGATTAAGGGTTTTAATTTTCGAAAAGAAAAACTCCTACTTCTTTAGCTCAAAGGGGTTGATGAGGGATTATCTTCCTTATTACTCCAGTGTTTAGGAATTGAAACAATGCCTGTACCTCCTCAGCGGGGTCCGTTCAAAAGCATACTGTAGATTGTGGTATCGTTTTCGTCATCCTCCCTCAAGAGGCTTAGAATTATTAACCGAGCGTTGATCATCACTAAAAGCAATTTTAAGCATAATAAACACAATTACTTCAAAACAGACACGTCTAATGCATTAATGAAATAATAAGGTTTAACATGAATAAATGTTTGAACAATCAAAAGAAAATTACAAATTGAAAATTCTAATGAACAAGAGACATTCTCGATGATTTGGTGTAGGATCAGTGTTCAAACTTGACCTCTTTGGCATCAATCAAGTCTTGGATTTTGTTCTTCAAGGTCCAACAGTCGTCGGTGTCATGTCCAGGACTGTCAGAATGGTAGGCACATCTCACACCCGGGTTGTACTTGGGAGAGGAAGTATCAGGATTTTGAGGAGGATCCTTTAGTGTGATCAGTTTCGCCTTCAGCAATTGTTGTAGTGCCTGAGACAAAGGCATGCTGATGTCATTATACTTCCTATCTTGATACTTTATCCTACGCCTATTGCTCTTTCTTTGTTGAACAGGCACGGGATCAGAGATCTGGATTGCCCCTACATTATGACGACCCTTTTTACCATGTATAGCATTGGACTCCTTCTTCCCACTGTGGGGCTTTTTCTGAGCATCAGCAGATGCGGTTTCTTGAATCTTCCCCGACTTGATACCAACTTCAATTCTCTCCCCAGTCAAGATCAGATCTGTAAACCCAGCAGAAGAACTCCCGATCAGGTGGTTGAAGAATGGACCGGACAGGGTCCCCAAGAACATGTCAACGAGTTCACAGTCAGTCAGAGGTGGTTGCACCCTTCCAGCCAGGTCCCTCCATTTTTGGGCATATTCTTTAAAGCCTTCGCCCGTACCCATAGCCATCCCCTGAAGCTGAGTGCGCGTGGGAGCAAGGTCGGCATTGTACTGGTACTGTTTGTAGAACCCAGTGGCCAAGTCCTCCCAGCTGCGGATGTTGGCTCCCTCCAGTTGATAGAACCACTCGAGTTGAGTCCCTGACAGACTATCCTGAAAGAAGTGAATCCACAAATTCTTGTCAACCGTGTAGGGCTGGATCCTCCTTGTGTAAGACCTGAGATGAAGCTTAGGACAGGATGCCCCGTCGTATTTGGCAAAGGCAGGTGCCTTGAATTTGTGTGGGATCATTACCCCAAAAGACAGACCTAAATCTTCGAAGTCCAGGCCGGGCACCTTTTGTATCTCCATAGCACTTAGCCGGTCTTCCAATTGTTTATACCTGTCTTCAGCTGGAGGGTACTGTTCATCATTGAACTCCGTCTCGTTGTCGGAGACCACTGGACTAGGAACCTCTCTCTCACGGGGACTGTCTTTCCCAACAGATGGGGTAGTCTGCTCAACTTCATTTTGTGATCCATTCCCAGATTTGCGTATAGGGTTGAACAACACCGTCCTCTTCTTCTTCTTTTTCAAAAGCAGGGTCTTCAGATCTTGTTGCCCCTGGGCCAAACTCATGATCAACTCTTGGAACTGGGCGTTCTGAGCTTGGAGAGCCTTGATGGATTGCTCAGTAGATGATTCAGGATTCATGACGATCGGCTGAAATAAACAGCGAAGAAGGTAAGCAACCTGCAAAAGGGATACCTGTAATGCAATGATATGTATGTATGCATGCAATGTTTTCAAAGACCTCGCGGGATAAACAAGAAAATTGTTAGCATTTGAATTTGGGTAGCTTGATTGAAGGAACTTCATGTTTGTGGAGAGTCCTGCTTCAAGGGTCAAGGCTCACCATATCAAGTGGGTCATAGCCCCTGACAACCTTGGCTAGAGGAAAATAAATCCCCTTTTGCCCCTTGCTAGATATTTTGATTCATCATGACCTGCATTACAGACCCTTGAGATCCTTGAAATGGGTTAGTCCTTATGCAGGATGTATGCAATGGTATGATGGTATGATGTTATGCTATGCGTGGAGTGATATATGTAACCCTGTTATGAGTCCAGATTAAGGACTGTAAACAAAACCTGCAAGAAATTCGAGTGTCAGATAACAAGCATGCAAATAGTCAAGTTTGAAAGCACACAAGTCACACAAGACAGCCCTTAGAGTTTAGGCCAGCATGGGGTCTGGGGTACTACACTCTTGAAGTTGGTGGGCTCAACCTGTCTTATCAGAAGTAACCGGGTTCTAAGGGTCCCAATATCACTGGACTATTTTCATTGTTCATCGTTTCGATTTAGCCACTGAACTGGCGACTGAAATATTCCAAGAAAACAACCCTCAATTGAGTGTAGTATCGAGTATCAACCAACCTCGGACTGCACCAAAGTCAGTTATCTCACTACCCTAAAGAGGCCAAGATGGTCCAATTAAGGTTCCTAAGGTCAGTTGATGCTTCACGACACCACGTGGAGGCCCCGTACTCTCCTTGACTGAACTCAAGGGTTACCGGTACACACCAAAGTGCCACATCAACGTAGCAGACTGCTTCAACCATGTCGGTATACCCCGCACAGTTCCCTCACAACCTTGTTGCTACTTTCTAAGAAGGTATCCCCCAGATCCGGGTTAGGATCTATAGAACTCCCGAGACAGTCCCACAATAATAAAGCAAACAAGCACAACAATTGAAAACACAAGTGATCTTAGTCCTAAGGTACACCTCACTTTATAAGAGTCTCCAGCAGAGTCGCCAGTTCTGTGATCGGTGGATTTAGAACTGACTGTTTAACGCTAGATCGCGTATGTCGCGGTAAGCAAGAGTCGCCACCGTCTTTTATTTTCTCCAACATGGACAGGACAAAAGCACAGCAAAATTTCTTATGAGATTATCTCTCGGTTCGGGAGGTAGATTTATAGAAAGGGAAGGTGTTAGCACCCTTTCTATCTATGGTTATCCATGGGCTCTTAGATACTTGCTCATTGTGTTTTCAAAAGTGTTTGCTTTTCAAAGTGTGAGTGGGTTTGAAAAAGTTTCGTTTAAAGATTTCAGAATGACTCTTGTATCAGTCCTCAAGAGTGTTTGAAAAATTGTTTTGAAAGCTTTTTGAAAGTGTCAGTGTGAAAAGAGTTTTGATTGTTTTTTGAAGAGAGAAAGTATCTACGAGTCATCTACCTACCCTAAGGAATTAGGCTGTGTAAATGTCCTTAAGGTAGTGCCATCCCACCATTGAGAGGTAGGTAGCACCACCGTTGGAGGTGTTCGGGTCAATTCGTTTGTTAGGGACAGTGTGGTCACCAGAGCAACAGTAGGACACCTTAGAAGCTACCCTTATGCCATTGATCCTTTTTTAATCCGAGGCAACCGTTTCGAGGCAACTGGATCATGGACATAAGGACTTACTAAAACGTCCTATACTCGACGACCACGTTTTGAAGGTAAGGCAACAGTGAGGCGTACCCTAAGAGTGGTGTGTGAATTTGTGTGTTATTTTCAGTTTAGCATTTATCTTGTACATGTATCATGGTGATCTACGCTTGTTTTTAATTTAGGCCATACATTCTTTCATGCAATTATAATTAAAAAGTGCGGAAATTTAAATGCGGAAAGATAAATCATACGCTATTATAAGGCGCGGGTCTATACATCGCCAAATTAACAAAGACCCGTTTTAATAAAAAAAATGCGGAAAATAAATAAATTCCTAATTACTATTACACGGCTTGAGCAGTTACATAATATTCACAAAGAAAAAATAAGAATAAATGCGCGAATGAATTAAAGTTGCACGTTCGAGGGCGTTGGACCCTTTTGAAATTAAATTGAATTAAAAGTTGATTAATTATTTTATTAAAAAAGAAATGTTTTTTTAGGTTTTTTGTATTTATGAAATAAAGAAATTAAAATTGAAGAGAAACCCTAATTCTAAGTTGTTTTTAATTATTAATGAAAAAATATTAAAGTTTAACCTAATTTACTAAATATTTAATGTACATGTTTATTTACAAAAAATAAATGATAATTAATAATAATAATAATGAGAGAAGGTTATTTATAAAAAGTAAAGGTGAAAAAAATATCAAAACCCTAATTCTACCTATTTTAGTTTATTAAGAAAAAATGTTGAAATTGAAACCTACATTAACTAAATTAATTATTAAAGTTTATTTACAAAAATAATGGTGAAATTAATATTAATAACAATAAACTTTTTTTTTATTTTTCTGTATTTTATTTTTATTATGAAAATTATTTGATGTAATTAAAAGAAATAATTAAAACATTAAAAGAATTAAAAGAAAATCAAATAGAAATCAAAAACAATGCAAACTATGGGGGGTATTTAGACCCAAAGGGAGGTTTTTTGGAAGCAATTTGGCCCATTAGACAAAAAGCCTTGTTTGACTTTCTGACATCACGTGCGTGTTCATTGACTCCTGAGTACCGTGGTCTGCATTCTTTGGCCATTGGATTGGGTTTCATGGCCATTTGTGTTCTGGCTGTTGGCCATTTGTGTTCTGGCCTCAACGTTCCTTAATCTTCTCAGGATGTCTGTCTCGCCATGTATTAGTGTCATGCATAAGTTGTTCTTTTTGGCCATTTGGCTTTTGGCTTTTGGCCATTTGTGTTTTGGCCTCAACGTTCCTTAATGAACCTGCATGGGGGTCCTGTCTAAATCTGCAGTGTTGAATCTCATGAACACATTAAATAAAATCATAAAATGCAAATAAAGCCAATATATGAAGAAATTTAATGTTTAGGCACAATATGGCATGTATGAATGATTATACCCTTTTGATCATGGAGATCAAATCAATCTTACCCTTACTGGAAAATTAGTGACGTGAATGCTTTTATGCCTTTTGGATCATGGAGATCAAGCCAGCCTTACCCTTACTGAAGAAGTAGTGAGGTGTTGGTTTGTAACTGTGATGGCTTGTTTGTAGTGAGAGAGGGATTTGTAATAAGGATTTCAAGGTTTTAGGGTTCTTGAAAGAATTTGATATTCTAACAGTGTTGTGGCAAGGTTTTTTTTCTCTCTTTCTCCTCCTTTTGTTCCTCTCTGGTTTGTGTGAAAAGAAGGTGATTATATAATGGAAATTAGGGTAAAGAAAATGAGCTTTGAATGTGCAATTGGGCCTCCAATGTTCACTTGAGTTCGTCACTTTCCAGGCTAAATCGCAGGGACTTAAGTGCAATTTTTGAAGTTGAAATGTGAAAACAAAATGTAGACGATACCGAGAACTAACTCCTGTCCGAAATTCGGCTCAATCGGATAAACGGTGAATTAGTTATGAATTTTTGAAGTTTCAGCTCGAACAAACTTATTTTGGGCTCCAGTGTCGACTCTGACACGTTCTTCAATAAAAAACTGGTATTGATTGGAGCATAATCCGGTCTCGACTTTTGAAGCAAAGTTGTAGATCTCTGAGTCAGTGACCTTGTGTAAAAATTTGAGCCCAATCCGATAGAAATTGACCGAGTTATGAATTTTCGAAGTTTCGGCCCAGATGAAATAATATTCAGCATTCAGGATTTTCAGCGTGTCACGCACTCTGAGCAAACAACGAAGGCCTTTTGAATACCGTTTGAACTCAATACCTTCTGTGAAAATGTAGCCAACTCAATTTGTGAAATTTTTGCGCTGGAACCAACTCGATACGATGAAAATAGACCAAGTTATGATTTTCTGAACATGACGCAAATAAACTTCTGTCACAAATTTTCTGTATGAAAATACTTGATAAATCCACATTTTTGAAGACCTTCTGATCGAAATTGGCTTCTAGCCGTGAGAGATGAAAACGTAGATAATGTCAAGACGGAATTTTGGCCACCGGAACGGGTTCAAAACGAGTCACGATCTTCAAGTTATGAATTTTTTTAGCGCGTAAAAACTGTACTTTCAGCACACTTTTTCACCATATTTCTTCGAGAAAACTCACACATTCGGATACCTTCTTTAAAGAATTGACTCTTGAGCCGAACCTGAATTTGAGAATACGTTATTAGAGATATCTTGGCGAAAGAATACCTGAATATGACGCGCCGGGTTGGACTTGTGAATTTTTCTTGAAATATTTTGAGAAATATGGGAGGGCAAATTTTGGGGTACAACAAATAGCAAACATTAGAAAACCTAATCTCAATACAAAAATACTTGAAATCAAAACACTTCACACACATACACCTCTAGGGTTACCCTCACTTGTTGCCTCGGATTAAAACAATCATGTCCCTCAAACGTGAGATACTTTAGCATTGACCCTCGGTTACAAGATCATAGTCCCTCAATGACCCTTCGATGCTGCCTTTGATAAACGATTTTAGTCCCTTACGACAATTGCTAAAGCATCCTACAAGTTTCCTTCTATGACTGTACGATGACTCACGCCTGTCCCCCACGTCTAATAATAGGGATTCCTACTAACTAATGGTAGGATAGCACTATTTAAATGAGGAGGAAAAGGAAAAAGTCTATTTGAGTAGGTAGATCGCTCATAATGTCTTTCTTACAATAACTACTTTCAAAACGCTTTATAAACACTCTTGAGGACTGATACAAGGGTTATTATAAAGCAAGTTACCTTCCATTGGCATTATCGAAACAACTACTTTCAAAATGCTTTATAAACACTCTTGAGGACTGATACAAGGGTTATTATAAAGCAAGTTGTCTTCCATTGTCATTTTCAAAACAACCACTTTCAAAACACTTTATAAACACTCTTGAGGACTGATACAAGGGTTATTATAAAGCAAATTTCCTTACATTGGCATTTTCAAACATCCTTTCACAAAACCACACCTTCTTTCAAAATATTTTCAAAACAAACATTTTGTATACATTCTCAACGATACGAGAATTATTACAAAATTTCTGCACTTAGGTGTTTTTCAAAATATTTTCAAACATACACAAACACAAAGCACTATTTCAAAGTGAGCTAGAAATTAAGAGCCTGTAGATAACTATGGATGAAAAGGATGCTAATACCTTCCCTTTTCATAACCTACCCCCCTTACTCAGAAAATTCTCAAAAGTTCTTTCCTATTCTTTTCACCCTTTCCATTATTGGATAAAAGAAAAGTCGGTGGCGACTCTTTCTATCCGCAACATTTGCGATAAAACAAAAAATCCAAGTCAGTTCTGCCACCGTATTACAGATGCATTATCAAACTTTGTTTTATTCATACCCTAGTTTGTGATGAATGGATGAAATATGTGTCATAAACTTACTATATTAGTCTCAAAGCATTAGTAAGTTGACTTTGCAAACTCGTATTATTTACCTTCTAGGTTATGGTAAATGTACAAAAATCTTCGATTTCTTTTAGATATTGACGAGTTATCTGCGTCTCCATATTTAAGTCAAATAAGAACTTTATGTTCAAAACTATGGTAAGATGATACATCATCATCCTTGCCTATTTTTTCGGAATTCTTAGGAACGATGTACAATGTATCCTTATCTAGCCGATTGTTGGTCAAATTTTTTGGTTCTTCTGTTATTTAATAAGTCTCCAATTCGAATGTGTGAGACCTATATATTCTGGCACCCTTCAATTGAAGAGTGATTAAATAGGGGAAGTTGTCATACCCCAAATTTACCCTATCAATTCAATAGTTGTATTCTTACTTATTTATAATTTACTTGTCAAGGTATATTTAGTTATTTTTCTTTACATTTTTCTATGGGGGGGGGGGGGGGGTTTAAACCTTAGAGAAGGGGTGTGTTTTTAAAAAAGGGATCAGAATTTCTAAATCAGAATGGCTCATTTATATGCAAGGGGGGGGGGGGTATGTTTTCTTGTGGAGATAGGTTGCCCAATAACTAAACAGTTATTGGTCCAGCCCAAAGACTTGATTGAAGAGCCCATCTCTCGTTTTTGTCTATTATGGTCATTATTACTATTTTATTAATTCTAATTATTGTCACAACTATTATCAATATTATTATTAATTTTATTATTATCATTTAACTCTATCATTAAAGTAATTAACCCATAATCAATGTTTTATTATATTTATTATCATAATTGGTTATTTTTTTAATAATGTTTGACCAAAGTTAAAATTAGGGAAAACCTTAATATCAACCCCAATTTGTCGTCCATCATACATTTGGCAACCTTATCAATCCAAGCCTAGGCCCAATGAACAGTTACTGCACGAATCAAAACGAAAGAAAACGCATATTTTGAACCATAAACAGTAATGAACATATCAAGGAGAAAACGTGTCTGTAAATTGAAACAAATCTTTCTAATTCATACAAAATCAATCAATAAAAAACCGAATCAATTATAACCAACTCAAAATTATATATGAAAGTGTTCAAAATACAAGCAAATAGGAATCAAATCTCAAATATAACCCTTAATCACTAACTTTACAAAACAAATCCTTAATCAAATTCTAAAATTTATTCTAACTATTTCTAACAAATTGGGTCTTCAATCTTTTTTTCAATCAAAGATTTGTAAGAGCAAATTACATAACAATATTTCCTAATTTGTCCTAATCTAAGACTATATAAACCCTAAGAGGATAATACTTTAAGGACCGGAAAAAAATAACAAAGAACTGAAGGAGAAGACGAAGAAGAAAAAACTTAGGGTTTCAATATCTGAAACCCCAAGTTCTTCAATCGTCGCTGCTAGACTCTACAATTCACTGCTGCACCACCTTCAAGCGTTTCCGATTACCTGCGAAGCGATAAGAAGAAGGGAAGGATTAACACTTGAGAACTCAGAGAATAAAATGAGATACTTACTGTGAAGAAGGTACAAAATTACTCAGCTTTCATTGTGTTTTATTTTTTTGTGAATTGTTAAAAGATTTGGGAGATTAGGGTTGATTTGGGGGTTTTGGGTTCTATAACTTCGAGTTGTCGGTGTTGGGTTGAACTATCGCCAGGATTAGGTTTTTTGGGGTTATATTGTTGTTTTGTTTGTGTGTGTTGTGGTAGAAATGTTGAGACTAAGCCATTGAATTGACTTGACTCGCACAGATCAAATAAAAATTGCCATTGTGCTTTATTGTTTCCAGAGGAATGCTAAAAGAGAGAATAACCCAAAAAAGAGGGGAAGAGAATCTAAGTTCGGGGGTTGGTTATGCAAAGGGAATGTATTATCACCCTAAACATCTATGGTACTCCGCACGAACCTCTTTGAAAATTTGTGTATTTTGGCTATAATTGTTGTATAAAAAATAGATGATGGAGATGGGAAGAGAAGTATTTTTTACAATTTTTGCACCCGTCGTGGTTACAAACATTTAGTGCCTATGTACCACCTTCCGTGAAATAGGGGATCAAGGTACTCGTAGTTCACCTTTAAAAATTTAAAACACAAGTGTGTTGGTTAATTTTAAGAGAGAAGACATCATTGTCTTATCCGAGTGGAAGAACATATTTACTATCCATGATTATGAGAAAGGAGAATTTGCATCATCTCAAAGTGGAGGATATGGCTTGGATTTTAAAATCAAAAAAGCCTCGCTCAACACCCAAGTGGAAAATATCTCACTTCACTACATATCGTGGAAGTATAGTATCTCGCATCACTACAAGGATTGACAAGAGTTTAATCTTTTGAGAAAAGTTTTAAAGTAAAAAGCCAAAGTGGCAAAATGGTTTGAATAAGATTGATTGACTTTTAGTCTTCTCACAAAAATGTCAAAGTATGATTAAGTTGGTTAAAATTTAATTAAGAAAATAGTTTTGAAAAGGCATAGACCTAAGTCCAAGTTTATTGTGAAAGTGGTTCGAGTTTAGAAAAGAAGAATAGTTTTGAAAAGGATGGAGAAGATTTTTGAAATTAAAGAAGATGGGAGGAGATGAAGAGGATACCCTAAAGCATAAGGTAAAAGCTATGAAAAAGAGACGTCTAACCAATAGGAAGCCAACACTTGACACAACGAGTCAATGTAGAATTCCCATCCTTTGGATTAAAACCAAACAAGAAAGGATAATAAACCTCTTAAGAAAACCAAGCTTCAAAGGAATTAAGTCTTCACAAAAATTGGGCAGAGTAACAACTATATACAGATGAATTCCCAATCACAGACGAAGCATATAATCAGAATAACATGTACACAAAGAAAAAAAATAACCAAATATCTTAGGGTGAATCCCAAGAACTCCATAAAAAATAACAATAGAAGCCACAAGGGTCTCAAGGTACGGCAATGTCTCTACTCCTAAGTCTAAGAAGTCCATAACTCCAAAATGCCAAGGATAGTAACCAAATAGTCCAGGTAACATTAAAGCTTTTTATTGTTCAAGTTGATTATTAAGTATCTTCAAAAAGAAAATGAAAGCTCAGGTGAGCAAAAATGAAAATGACATAAAGATAAATGCTCAAGTGAGAAAAGATAAACATAGCAGGAAATGTAAATGCTAAAATAAATAATGCGTAAAAGTAAAGGCATAAAGTAAAAGCATAAAAATAAAAGTCAATTATTAGAAATTAGAGGTTACTTGAATGACCATCTTAAAACTTGCATTTCAAAACTCATTAGAAGATTGATAAAATCAAATCATCTCAACAACAAGTTTCATTTGCTTTTTGTCAAGTATATCCTTCATTTCAAAATCTCAAGGCAAAAATAAATGATCAACGATGTTTAAATGATTCACTTAGTTCTAAAATTTGTGAAGATTCATTAGAGGATTGGTAAGACCAAAGCCTCCTAACAATGAACCTTAAGGTTATTGGATCAAAGGTTTCAAATTAAACATACTTGGGCTTGTAAACATAGGTTTAGGCCACGAATGATCATTTCTCGAATCGAGACAAAATTTAGCGCTATGTTAAGCAATTGTAAGTGGACTTATATAGAAGTCGCACCTATTTTTAGGCCAATCAATAGTAATCTATTTTCCATATGTTTGGAGAGATGATATGTAGATCATCCTCTAACAACATGTAGCACAGAGGAGAAGAGGATGAGATGAAGAGGGAGGGGATACATTTAAATCAAAAATTTAATCAAATTATCATTAAAATCATCCATCCATTTTAGTGGAGTTAAACTCAACACTCAAGATCCATTGATGTTAATGAAGTTTATAATCAACAATCACATAGCCAGAATATATTAAAATAAATGATTTGCATTTAATGAATAAAATAAAAGGGAAAATGATTTTTAAATTTTTTATAAAATGAAAATAAAAGGCAAAATATCAAACCATATTCAAAGTGTCAAAGAAAAATTTAAAGAATCCTTAGAAAAATTAGAAATGATCTCAAATGTTTTTATAAAATTTTTGGTAATTTTTTAAAACAAAAAGTATATTTAAACTAATTAAAATCACTCAAATAAGTGAAGAAAAAGATCAAAAATAATAGAAGTCAAGATAAAATTCGGAAAAAAATTCTGAAACTCAGAAATGAGTAAAACGATTTTTATAAAAATTTTCAGAATTTAAAAACATCAAAAAGTATTTTTAAATAATTAAAAACAAGTTGAAATAAAGGAGAAATTACAAAAAAAATATCAAATCTGAAAATAAAATATAAAAAAATTAAAATTAGGAAGAGAATATTTGAAAATGTTTTTGTGAATTTTTTCATAATTTTTTAGTAAAAAATGAATGTTCTATGATTTTTTGAAATTTAAATCAATTAAAATAAAAAATCAGAAAACAAAATAGCAAACCAAAAAAATATGGACCATCTGATCATTGTCAAAACGCGTTAGTAAACAGATCCAGTGGATCTGGCGCGTTGTGCATATCATGGACTTTATTGAATATCACACCTAATCATTTTTAATAAAATAAAAATAACTTAAAATGTGGCACGTTGGATGGAGTCTGACTCACTAAAGTAATATGATCATAGGGCTCAGAACATGCGTGCATAGTAAAGTAAAACACTGAATTTGTTTCAAAAAAAATAATGTGGCTAAACGTCATTGGTTGAAGACGGACATGTCATCGTCTTCAACCTCCAGCCAACCTCAAATTGAATTCCACAAACTGTAAAACTAGCAATCCAGACCGGTACCATTAGATCAGTCTCTTCAACATGATTCTAATGGTACCATTGCGCCAAATTATATAGAGTGAGCAAGGCTTAAATTGAGAAAATTCAGAAATAATAGCGAGCATGAAATTCTGGAATATCTCACTCAAATCTCAATGAAATTGCAAATTATAAAAAGAACGAGAATTAGAAGGATACAGAGAGTAGATTAGTCTTCTATTTGGATCAATTTGACCAAGGAATCTCCCTGAACAAAGTAGAAAAAGGTGGCTCTGAAACTGGACTTCTGTAGATCAGTATAGGTTACAATTCTTGAAGGTAAGAGTGTGGTTAGCATCAGAGAAGTTCAATGAAGCTAACTGAATGGAGCTTTTGGTGTTTTGGAGTGAGAAGGCAAGAAATCAGAAATTCAAATTCAGAGTTTGTATGGGATCTGGACAAGGGTCAATTGGCTATCAAAAGCTTGATAGAATGAGTGAGATATAACCCTTTATTTATAGGGAAGAAAATGGGATGCTCAAGCGTGTGGAATGATGAAGTTTGGAGGGAATTCGTGTGAAGTTGCAAGCTTGAAAAGTGTGACTCGTATTTTGCTTAAAACTCATCCAAAACTTGTGTTTCAAGGTGATAACCACTTCTGGAAGATTGTTAAACATGCTTAGAAGTAAAAACGTGCAACAAATTAGTGATTAGAAGCTGAATTATGCATTTCAAATTCTGACTTGGAGGAAAAAGTCAGTTTCAAGGTACCAACTATGAATCAATGGTATTCACAACTCAAGGAGTCTTATGGCATGATTAATGAAGCAATTGAAAGATAAGGTTACAAATTTTACAATGTGAAAATAATGGGATCAATTGGATACTTGATCTAGGAGTTGTGATGAGTCAAAGTTGAGAAAAAAGATGCTGACTTTTTGTATTTAGAAAAATTCTAAGTTTTTCTTCAAAAGTGACATATGATGTTTTGAGTTCAAACAATGCCTTCTTCCAAAATTGAGCTTTTATCAATGATTATATCTTGAATTAGACATCCTAAAGAGAATTGTAAAACTTGAACCACTAAAAAATACCAAGTATTGAAAAAGTTATGGCCTTGCAAAATTGGTGAAAATTCATGAGGTGACCTATAATCTTTTGGGTTCTTGGGGCATCTTCCACTCATTTTCAATCTTTGCACATAAAAGAAGAGTTGAAGTTCACATCCTTAAGATCATTGTGGAAAAATAATTGGCTCAATGAGATAAAATTTGACCAAGTTATTATCTTTTGAAGTCACGTAAGGGAATTTGATGGCCTATCTAGAGGACTTGTAATCTTTCTTCATCATTAGGCATCTTCCACATAAAATTTTCTTGAAATTTTTTAATTGATTGGTTGATAACTCTTTAAAGAGAAGCATGTCTTTGTAATCACTCAAAAATACCAAAATATGATCAAGATATAGCCCTTAGAAGTTCAAAACCCTAGCTCCTAGAGCACCAAAATGACTTGGGAACCCCTTTCAATTTTGACAAACTTTCTTGCACAATTACTATTTCCATGTGAATAGAAGTTATTATGGATGATAATAAGAACACATAGAAACAAATACCAACTCCAAATGTTAAGAATTGATAGATTTATGCACTTGTGATCAAGAAATTAAGAACTTGTCCAATTAGGTCAAACTTCTTCAATCAACTCTTGCATATTCTGATTTTCTTTGACAAATTGAGGCATGATGAATAATAGTAGACCTTGTCATGATATTACTTCAAAGTATCTTCCATGATGAAGCTTGAATATCAATGAAACTTTGTTGAAGAAGGCATGGAAATAAACTCATGAACCTATAAATCAAACAGAAGAAATATGTTGTGCCCTTACCTATAATATCATCAATTAGATCAAACATTCATTGTATTTATTAGTTAAAAGTTAATCAATACAAAACATAGATGATCACAATATATAAATAAATATGCTTGGTGATTCCTCATGAGCAAGCCTAAATACAGGGAGAAGAACCAAACCCTAGTGTGATCTTGTTGTGATTGATTTGATATGAGATGATAGAGGAATCTTAGGGGGGGGGGGGGGGGAAATTGGGGTACAACAGTGTGTTCAACGAGAAAGGAGAACAAGAGGAAATAATGAAGGGAAAATGAAATGGGGAAATAAGGAAAACAATAATGTTATACTCCCTTTGTGTTATCTTTATAAGGGACACAGGGCCAACATTTGGCCACGTGATCCCTGCGTGTCCATGAACCACTACCATGTACCTTCACCTTATCATCCATACGATTTTAATCAACGGTCCATATTCAGCGACTCCATTGTAACTACCATAAACCTGTCCATATGTGATCACAGCAGACCCTCTTTATCCTGGGTTTATAAGAATTTTTGTTGTGCCTAAGACCTTTCTATACGCACACCCTATTTCTCTTTATATTATTGTTCAACATCAGTTTGCAAATCCAATATTTGGATTTTGGCTCATGCTTTTAACACCCCACCCTTTACTACACCAATTAATTATACACCCCCTATTAAATTAACTTAATTTATTTTTTTTATTTATTCATTTGTTTATAATTTAGTAGATGAAAATTGTTTTTTTTATTAATAAATAAGTATAATATTTTTTTATCAAAAATATCTAATTTGTTTTAATAAATTTGTTATATATTTATTTATTAATTAAACTCTTTTTCAAAATACTAACATATTTGCATCAAATATTTTTCTATTCAAATCATTTTTTTAATTGTATTGTATATTCGAAAATATCTAACCAACAAACACTAACATTTTTTTCACTAACATAATCAAATTTATATTTATTTTCAAAAAGGGTTGTATTAATATCTTTTATCGACTGTGAGCTACATCCACGATTCCGCAATTTATAAACTCGGACTTGGTTCAAGGAGAATTCGAGATATCTCTACAACCCATAAAAAATACTAACCAAATAACTCCGAACTATGAATTGGGACTTTGATTCCTCATAAGAGGATACGTAGGCATACGACTAAAAACCGTGGCGAGTTTCCCAATAAAAATTAAAACCCTATTTCCTATTCTGTAATTCTAAACCCTAGTATCCTTGTGAATAAGGTAGATGGGGGGTTCCTAACACCTTCCCTTCATCTAAGAATGAGTCCAACGAATTAAAATCTCAGACCAAATTAGGGTTATCTTTTATATTCCCTTACTTAGGATAAAAATTAAGGGTGACAACTCTCATTTTCAAACCGGTTACAACAGTATTATACTGATTCTGGTTTATTTTTCCGCATTATTTATCGCTTTTCTTGCCATGAGAAGTAGGAATAGATATGCATGACTGGGAGTCCCTACTTTAGGTGGGAAAATATGTTTAAAGTCCTCAAAGGAGGCAATGTTTATTTTGCAAAGTCCTCAAAATGAAGCCATGTTTGTGTTTGCTTGTGTACAAAAGACCTCGATGAAGGCAAATCCCACTCCCATCCCATTTTCCTTTTATTTATTGCTTGTTATTGATTCAAATAAGTGGAACAAAAGGTCCACAATCAACACCCACACTTTCTAGTTTGTTTCGTTCTAAGCTCGCATCATATGTTGATGCTTTGAACCGTGCCCATTCTTGTCCATTGAGTCAAATAAAGTGGAAAAGGGTTTGTAACCAACCCCCTCACTTTGTCATTCGTTTCGACGATGTCAGCTCATGTTTCTTCAAAATTGATGCTCCGAGTTATTATTCGATGTCGGTGCTCGAGTAAATCAAGTGGAAAGAGTTCCTTACTCCCACTTTGAGATCCATTGAACTCTTTGTTTGTTTCTTAGCTCGCACTTGATTTTGTTTTGGATTCGGCTCGACTTTGATTGATTACACTTATGCTTTTGCTTTTCATTAAGTTGTCACCTTTATATGTTCCCTTAGGATACACTCGTTTTATTTCCGATGCAAGTTAGACATTAGGATCGCAATCCATGCATGCTAACATAGGTAGAGATTTCCCTTTTCAAAACCAAACTATAGGATCAATCATTGTATGATAACATTAGGGATAGAGCTAGATAGTTTCCCTTAGATTTTTTCTTTTCCTTTTTCATCCTTAAGACTAAAACTCTCTTTTTTCTTTGAAAATGCATAAAACATCTAATAATGGAAGATGTGAATTGTATACAGTGGAGTCTTGTGGGGTAGATCAAATTAGTTTAGACTGAATCTTGCTCTATTTTCACTCCGTACTTTATTACGGTTCAAATTGCAAATCCTTTTTCAAGGTAAAAAACATCAACCAATCCAAACTTTTTTCTGCCTTCGGGCCTTTCTTCAAAACTCTCAAAAGAATGTGTTAATTATGCTCTACACAATACGACGCGTAAATCCCTAAAGGTCGGGTAGCACCATGTTTACTTGCTAGAGCACGGATGTATCATTATCCGCCTTCGGGCATTTTTCTCTTGAAAATATAATTTCAGGTAGAACGTATTAATTCATTTATGTGCCAACGCGTGAGTCTCCAAAGTTCGAGCTGCGGCAGAAAGAGAAATTAATTTTGTTCATAAAAAATACAAAATAAACTGAAACTTTTGAGCTGAACTATGACGCTCTGATTCCTTAAAAGGGATACGTAGGTATTTGGTCACGGGGCCCAGTTAAGCGAAACTTTATAAATATTCCTTCTTTTCCCCGTGTTTTCTTTGGCATGCATTCCCTCTTTGAATTTTTTCCTTTGGCCCGTAAGCTTTATATTAGAACACACCCTTATATTAGAACAACAAGAGTGGATCCTGTGGAGTACCATAGACGTGAGAGGTGCTAATACCTTCCCCTTGTATAATTGACTCCCTTACCTGTATCTCTCGATCGCAAGACCTTGATTTCACCCTTCTCAGTTTTACTCAATGTTTACCTTTCCCTTTCTGTGGGATAAAAAACATTCGATGGCGACTTCATTAATTTTCTCTCTATGATTGTTCTGCGGGTTGTTTCAGTTCCTAAAGAAGTGTGAAGTGACAAACGACCATCAGTGATTTATCTGAAGGTGTTTAGATCTATTTTTTACAAGCATGTTCCTGGTGTAAGAAGGAGGTGTTAGGTTTTTGATTTTATGATTGGCAACAAATTTGGTAAAACAATGTATCACAAACAAATGTTGAGCAAGATGTCATGACATCTTGACCAAATGATATAGCAGACGTTACTGCTCTTCTTGGAAGGATTTGATTTGATTCTGTGATATTCTCTATGGATATATCTCACATATTTACGCAGGACCTGAAGGAAATTTTTGGAACAAGTGATTTTATCTCCAACTGTGCATTAGTTTCTAAAATTGAATGTAGAGACAATTTAGGAAATTTGTGATGTTTTTGTTCCATAAATCAAGGAGATTATTCTGCATAATTTGTGCAACCATTATTTTGTGGATCTACAACAAACTGAGTGGAAAATCTGAAACCCATGGACAACTGAGGAGTCTAAAAATAAAAATAACCTAAACCTAATGTAACTAGTGAAAAATAAGGGGAATCTTTGTTATTCAAGAGTCTTAGGGTTTTGAGAGTTGTTATATTATTCTTTGTTTTTGTATGTTACTAATGTATCTTTTTTGATGCATTGAGGTGACTGATTGTTCATTGTTCATTGTGACTCACTCATGAGCTTTTAAGAAAAGAGTTTAATTTGTTTAATTGGAAGTGTGTTCTTCTGTTTTGGTCATTGTTATTATCAATGAGGTGATTGTGGGAAGTGAGAGGGGGTTCTCATATCTAGGAGGTTCCTAGGTAGAAATTGCATGGGTAGTGATTAGGTGATAAATTGTAAACTAGGGTTGTTTAAGCTTTGAACTAATACTATTATAGTTGATTTCCTTCTTGTCTTAGATGCCCCCAGAGTAGGTGTCGTTGCACTGAACTGGGTTAACATTTCACTGCGTTATTTATCTTATGCAATTTACCTTATGCATGATTAATTATTTTGTAAATTGAAATGTCATTAGATGATGTATTAACATCTATCTTGACATTGTATTATAATGTTGTGACATCAGTTTTAACATTTATCTAGTGTACCAGAATTTCAATTGGGATCAGTGCAGGCACCCTGTTTTGTTTTTGGGTGAGTATGGTAGATTTTCTAAAATCCATGGACAACAAATCTTGGAAGGTTGTTTTGAAAGGTTGGAATCATCCTGCTGTGAAGGAAAAAGATGAGAATGAGTCCTTGAAGCCGGAAGAAGACTGGTCTAAAGAGGAAGATGAATTAGCTCTTGGAAATTCCAAAGCTTTGATTGCTCTATCCAATGGAGTGGACAAGAATATTTTCAGGTTAATAAATACATGTACTGTAGCTAAATATGATTAGGAAATCCTCAAGACAACTCATAAAGGCACATATAAAGTGAAGATGTCCAGAATTCAGCTTCTCACTACCATATTTGAAAATCTAAAAATGAATGATGATGAAAGCATTCAAGACTTTCACGTAATTATTCTTGAAATAGAAAATGCATATAGTGCCTTAGGGGAGAAGATGTCAGGAGAAAATCCTGTTAGAAATATTCTCAAGTCTCTGTCTAAGAAATTTAACATGAAGGTAACAACTATTGAAGAAGCTCAAGATATCAGCAGCATGAGAGTTGATGAAATTGTTGAGTCATTTCAAACTTTTGAACTGGCTATAAGTGACAAGTTTGAGAGGAAGAATAAGAGAATAGCTTTTGTATCTAATGTTAAAGATAAAGAGGTTCAGGCCGATCTGGATACTGAGAAAGGATTGTCTAATACCGTTGTATTACTTGGGAAGCCATTCAATAGAATTCTGAAGAGAATGTATAGAAGGGGAAGACCAAATGTCAAGAACATCTCATCTGACATCAGCAATAACTATGATTTTTAGAAAAATACTAGAGCTGAAGAGAAGTCCAATCAAGGCAAATGCATTTGACATTTTGAGTGTGAAGGATTTGGTCACATTAGGCCAGAATTCCCCCACCTTTCTCAAGAAACAGAAAAAGGGACTTTTTGTATCTTGGTCTGATGATGATGAGTAAGAAGATGAACCTAACATTGGGACTGTCAAACTTGTGACTGCTCTCACTGAAATATGGGCAAATGATGCATAATGTTGTTATGAAAATGTCCTATATAAATATATGGATATGTCCCATATGGAAACGTGTGACAAGAGTGAAGAAAGCCTTAAGACAGAGGAAAGTCAAAAAAGGATCATAGTTGAATTGGAGAATGAAAAGAAGGAACTTCTATGTGTTATCTCTCACTTATCTTAAATTCCAAGCTTGATAACATGACTAACTCCTTGATAAGAGTGAAAAACAGAACTGATATGATGAAAGAGGCTGGAGATATAGGAGTTAATTATCAATCTGATAATAAACAAGGGAAAAGGTACACAGAGAAGTTCATTCCTTCTGAAAAGAAGAAAATGATCACCATGTCCACCCATATGTTGCAACATACTAGAAGATATAATGAAACTCCAAATAAATCCCAATCCTCACCTTGGAGATGCCATTATTGTGGTGTGTATGATCATATAAAGCCTTTTTGTTACAGATTGTATGAAGTTCAAAAACCTTCAACTCATTCTAGGGATAATCAAGTGAGTAAAATGAGGAGTTATAAAGATATGGATGTTAACCTTACAACTCATGCTTCTTTGAGAGCTTCAACTAGAGAAGACTGGTACTTTGATAGTTGATGCTCTAGACATGTGACAAGGTTTTAGAAGTTATTGGTGGATATCAAGTCTCAGCATACAAGCTCTGTCAGATTTGGTAATGAATTTAAAGTTGAAATTAAGGGAGATAGAAAATTGGTTTGTGTTGGCTCTCCTAGTCTAGAAGATATTCTTCTTGTGAAAAGACTAACTGCTAATCCTATCAGCATTAGGGTTTTGACTGAGGATGACTGATCATTGACTTTTGACCTAGTACATAACCTAATGACTTGAAACATGATCTTAAGAAATCAAACACAAAATCTTAACCTAATTATATGGTTCAAGACATTTCCAAAGGTTCAAGAGATTGATAGTTGAAGAATTTAGGCCAACTTATGAAAAATCAACTGTCACACAAAAGTTAAACCTTGACTTTTTGGTCCACTTTGAACTTTAAAGATCAAGAGTCGTCAAAACATTTAAATTTTTCAAGCTTGATCAACAAGAATCACAAAGTCAACAAAAAAGTCAAAATTTCCAATACTTAGAAAAAACTCTAAGTGTTTTGTCCTTGATAAATTCACTACTTCATGAAGTCTTGATATTTTTATCTAAACACTTAGTAATATTTTCAACAAGTTTGGTCAGATTTTCATCCCAACTTCTTGGCCAATTTTCACCAAGTTTCAATTTGATTTATCCAAAGTTGTCAACATGAAAGTTGTAGACAATGTTTCAAGCTTTCTGAAATGTCAAAGAACACATTTTTATCATACTTGAGCTAAGAGATTCGAAGAGATGAAGTTGGGCATCCATTCTTGAATTACAAGTCATTTCCTTGATGAACACATAATCAAATTTCCATTCCATGCTTCATAATCTTGCTTTGTAGGCCTTCTAACTTGTAAATCTCACCATAATTAAATGTTTACACAAATTTTGATTATGGTCCATTTGATTTAAGCATTGTCCAAACCACTTTGCCATTTTTGGAAGAAAGACACTATTGCCATTCTTAAAAAGCAAGCTTTATACATAATGTGAACTCCTTGAGCCTATAACTTGTTCCCTCTCATTACGCTCCATCTAAAAAGTCAAAAGAATTGTGTTTAAAGTGCTTAACCACTCTATGAGCAATGGTACCATACATTGAAATTTGATTTCTCAAGAAATCACATGTGATGTTTCAAAAAACCATAACTTGTTATATTTGGATTCTAATTTCTTGAGCCTTCAAAACCTTTTCTCTATAAATAGAGGCACTATTTATCAAGCAAAATACGAGTTCACAGGCCTTCTAACCCTCTCAGACACTCTGAAATCAGAATTGGCATTCAAAACCACATTTGTTGCAAATTCTGACTTTGAACTCCAAACATCTAATCCACTCGTGCGTTTTCATTTTAAATCCATCACAAAGCTTCTATAACTCAATTAGAACTTATCCAAAGCCCTATTTCACCACTGTAACATCATCTTCATCATTCTCCATTTTCTAGAACAAAGATCTGGAACTTGACTTGTCCATAAGAATCCAGCCACTCTCAATCCAAAGTAAGCATTGCAATAGCTTCCTGGGAGCTCGATGAAGCTATCCAGATCATCACAACATCTCCAGGAGTACTCTAACTTCAAACACGATTCTCAATTTTGAGGTAAGTTTTCTAAATTTTGAACTTTTTGTACAATCACCATTAATGTTTACTTTCTGAATAAAAAATGTAGACATCATTGCCCTGAAGCTAACCATGTGCTTACATTTCATTTAACTTGCCTGAGTGATGAGAATTTTAAAACTGAAGTTTCTGAAATTTTAGGGTTAAATTTGGTACCAAGTAAAATTCTCACTTATCTTTGATCTATAGCTTTTGAAATTTACATGGTTGGATTCGTGGTAAAAAAAACAAGCAACTTTCATGTTTACATTTTTTAAAATGGTTGAGAAATGAGCATGTTCAGAATTTCAAAAGTGATGTTCATGGCTTCTAGCGCGAGGTAGGAGATTAATTTACATTCAGGAAGGAGTTTATAATATATTTATTAGTTTGTGTATAAACTACCGGATGTATCACCACCCCAGTGGTTAAAGCGCGCGCCTGTTTACCTTAGGGACCTGGGTTCGAGCCCCAACGACACCCTTTTATTTTTCACATAATTTGTTCTTGTAGATTCAATACCTACAAGCCTAAGGTGCGCACTCTGCATCCATCTTCATCACCCTTTGATCTCCCTATATCCAAAATGGACATTTCAGATGCAAGCATCCACCATGAGCCATCAAAGGCTGGCCGCATTGAATCAGGCAGCGCCTAAGCTTTGTTATTTCTGGGCTTTTTGTTTTTACTTGCTAACACCCCCTTTTTGCTTTTACAGTTTAGGCCCATTACCTTTTTTTTTATAAACATTTTCATTTTTCTGATTTTAAAAAAAATATTTATGTTGGGCCTACCAAAAATAATTTCTACACACCCCATTTTTTACTTCCAACTCAGGACCAATATTTTTCATTTCAAAATATTTTCTTTATTTTTATTTATTTATTTTATTTATTTAATCAAAATATAAAAAATATATTTTCTTAAATAATTAGATTAAAAATATTTTAATTCAATCATTTTTTATTTCATTTTTACTTCATTTATTTTTTCCAAACAAATAAAATCTCAAGAATATTTTCTAATAATCAATTCCCCTTTTACAATTAAAAATTAATAGACTTCAGTTTTATTTTAATTAAACTTAGATTTTTTAGGTTTTGTTTAAAATAATTAGTTAAACTCCTCTTTTAATTAGAGCTAATTAATTTTCTTAGGTTAAGTAATCAAACCTTTTTCCATCAAAAATCACCAAGAAACAACTCCTTTTTCCTTTTCCTCTACTTCACATTTTTGTGTATTTTATTATTTCGCACTATCATTTATATACATGATCAGTAATAGATAATTGTGGTTTATTTCTTTCCTCCCCCCTTTCACAAATTTGCAACCCCGATTCCCAAAGCGTTATAATTGCGTAGGACATTTAAATTCCACAATTTATCGTTTTCCGTATTATTGTTAGTTTAATAGGATTGTATGGTAAGATTAAAATCAATCATAGCAAAAACATAATCCAAAACAAATAATTGAATCAAGCACACTTTCAACACATGCATCTTTAGGGTAAACCTCACTTGTTGCCTCAGATATAAACAGTCACGTCCCTCGAGCGTGGGATATTTTAGCAAAAACCCTCGATTAAAAGATCGAAGTCCCTCGATGACCCTTCGATGTTGCTTCGGTAAATGATCTTAGTCCCTTACGACAAATTGCTAGAGCATCCTAAAAGTTGCCTTCTATGATTGTACGATGACGCACGCCTGTCCCTCACATCCATTGATAGGGCTTCCTACTAACTAATGGTAGGATAGCACTACCTAAAGGAGAAGGAAAAGAACAACGACTTTTTGAGTAGGTAGATCACTCGTAATCGCTTGCTCATAAACTAAAACAATTTTCACACTTCACAACTATTTCCAAAACACTTTTCAAAATAAACATTTAGTATACATTCTCAACGATACGAGAATCATTACAAAATTGCTTTACATTGGCATTTTCAAAACATCTTTCAAAACACTCTCTTTTAACAAATATTTTCAAAACAAACATTTTATATACATTCTCAATGATACGAGAATCATTACAAAGTTGCCGCACTTAGGTGTTTTCAAAATATTTTTTAAACATACACAAACACAAAGCATTTTCAAAGTGAGCTAGCAATTAAAAGTCTGTAGATAACTACAGATGAAAAGGGTGCTAACACCTTCCCTTTTAATAACCTGCCTCCCGAACTCAAGAAAATTCTCAAAAGTTCTTTCCTGTTCTTTTCACCATTTCCTTTATTTGGATAAAATAAAAGTCGGTGGCGACTCTTGCTATCTACAATATTTGCGATAAAACAAAAATACCAAGTCAGTTCTCCCACCGTATTACACATGCCATTGGTGGAAACATGTATTTTGCTTCGTTTGTCGATGAGTTTAGTCAAAAGATGTGGATCCATGTGATCAAAATAAATGACAAAGTATTTGAAATTTTAAGAGATTCAAGATACCTGTCAAAAACCAAAGTGATAAGAAGATCAAAGTTCTACGAATAGATGGAGGTGGCGAATACACATCCAAGATGTTTGAAGATTTCTGTAAAGATTATAATATCGATTATGAGGTAATTATTTCTTATACGCCTCAATATAATGGAATTGCATAAAGAAGACACATAACCATAATGGATATGGCGAGATGCACGTTGAATCATAAGAATTTGTCAAAATCATTATGGAGAGAAGTTGTTTCTACTGCAGTTTATATTGTGAATAGGTGAAATACCAAGAAGTTGAAGAACAATGTTCTTGAAGAAGTATGGAGTGGAAAACGAACATCAGTGAGTCATCTGAAGGTGTTTGGCTCTATGTGTTACAAGCATGTTCTTGATGCAAGAAGAAGGAAACTTAATGACAAGAGTGAACCTATGATTCTAGTAGGATATCATAAGACTGGTTCATGTAGGTTATTCCATCCAGTTAATGAGAAGATTGGGTTGAGTCGAGATATTGTGATTGATGAGAATTTTGCCTGGGATTGGAATTCTATTGATGAAATTAACAAGTCATTGATGAGCTACGATTTCGACGAAGAAACTAATGAAGTTGAAGTCGAAGAAATTGCAAGTATTCTAGTTGAAGTCGAAGAAGTTGCTGACATTCCTGACACAATAAAAGTCGAAGAGGGTGTGGCTAGCACAAGCCAAAGACCTCAAAGAACTAGAGTTCATCCAACAAGACTTCAAGACTATGAACTTACTGGTGATGATGAAGTTATACCAGATGGAGAATTAGTTCATTTTGCTTTACTTGTAGGTGCTGAACAAATCAAATATAGTTAGGCTTTAAAGAATAAACAATGGAAGTCTTTTATGGTCAAAGAGTTACAGGCAATCGAAAGAAACAACACATGGGAGTTAGTCAAATTTCCAACACAGACAAAAGCTACCAAAGTAAAGTGGATGTTCAAGTGGAAACACAATGCTAATGGATCGATAGAAAGACATAAAATAAGATTAGTAGCTCGAGGATTTCTTCAAAGAGCAAGACTGGACTACTCTGGAGTATTTTCTCTAGTAGAAAGATTGGAGACTGTTTGACTAATGGTAGCATTGGCATGCAACCAAGGCTAGTCGACATTTTATTTAGATGTGATGTCAATATTTCTTAATGGTCCTTTAGACTAATAGCTCTATGTCACACAACATTATGGGTTTGTGATTTAGAAGGAAGCGAGTAAAGTATATAAGTTGCACAAAGCGCTCTATGGCCTCAAGCGGACACCTAGGGAATGGAACAAGAAGATTGACTCATACTTAGTCGGATTGGGATTTCTCAAAAATGAAATCTGAGTATAGTGTTTATGTTCAATTTGTAGCACAAAATATAAAAACCGTCTACTTATATGTCGATGACTTGCTAGTAAATGAAAATAGCTTGGAGAACTTGTCGAAGTTTAAAGAGCTGATGAAGGAGGAATTTGAAATTCCAGATCTGGGAAAATTGTCTTATTTCCTAGGCATGGACTTTCAAATTTTGAAGCAAGGTATGATGCTACATCAAAGGAAGCATGTCAAAGAGATACTCAAGAGAATTAAAATGGATGATTTGAATCCTGCATCGTCACCTACCGAACGAAATGTGAAGTTGGAGAAGCATGGAGAGGAAGACAAAGTCGATGTAACTTTGTTCAAATAAATTATGGGATCTCTGAGGTATGTGTGTAACAGTCGACATGATATAAGTTTCATAGTTGGATTAGTGAGCAGATACATGAGTGAGCCAAGGGTGTCACACATGAAGGCTACAAGAAGAATCTTGAGATATTGGAAGGGATCGATAAACTGTGGAATACTATTTCGACGAGACTCTGAAAGCAAAGAAGTTGTGATTAATTACTATTAAGATGATGATTGGTGTGGAGATAAGGAGGATCGAAGAACCACAACTGGATATTTCTTTCAAGTCTTTGGTGCCCAATATCATGGTGCTCGAAAAGCAACATGTGGTGGCATTATCATCGTGTGAAGCAGAATATATAGCAGAATCATATGTTGCATGTCAAGCAATTTGGATCAAATTTGTACTTGAAGAAATGGAGATTGAAGTGAAGAAACTTCTTGTGTTATAAATTGACAACAATTCAGCTATAAACCTGGCGGAGAATCCTGCTCTGCATGGAAGGAGCAGATATATCGAAGGTAGATTTCACTTCTTAAGGGAGAAGGTAAATCGAGGTGAACTTGAAGTTAGGCATTGCTCAAGTGAAGCACAGTTCGCCGACATCTTCACCAAAGGATTGGAGATCAACATATTCTTGAATTTAAGAAAGAAATTATGAATAGTTCAGATCGAATATGAGTAGTGTAAGTTCGACAACTTGAATTATAGGGGGTATGTTGAGATATTAGATATAATATCAAATATAATCCATGTTATATATGCTGAGATATTAGATATAATATCAAATATAATCCAAATTAAATATTTTGAGATATTAGATATAATATCAAATATAATCCAAGATAGAAAGACCAAGTCTAATTAGAGTTGTATATAAATAGTTATAATTTATATCATTATTTCTACAAAAACAATTCAAGTGAATAATATAATTCTTATTTTCTTATTATTATTTCTTTCTCTCCTTACTAAAAGTGTCTTACGCACTAACATCAACAAATATATGAGCTGCTAAGGTTGTTAACAAGAATTGAGTATATTATCAATAATGTGCGAATGCAATAATTTTTATTATATGATGAATTTGTATCAGTTAGAAAATATATTTCTATAACATAATTATATAATATTTTTAAAAAACAAGAAAATATATATTTTTTAAAATCTTGATAGTTTTAAAGGGACAAAACTTTAAAAGAAGTGTTCCAAAATTTTATATAGAAAAAATAAAGCAGGTAAATTATTGAGAACATTTCTGTTTATAAGTAATCTCCTTTTTCGGCGCGTTACGAACTTTTTTAATTGAAAACATTCTCCTTTTTTTTATTTATAAAGTTTTTTAAAATTCTCTCTTTTATGAAAGGTGTCGTTTCCTGTGAAAGATTTTAATAAACAATCTTTTTTTTTTTTTATATAACAACTGTACGGTTTTTTTGTTAATTTTAATGGGAATTATTTTGTGGGAGTCAAAAACACCCGCTATTTAAACTCTTTTTATGGTTCATTAATTTTTTTTTATTATTCATCACTATAATATTTTGTGGAGTCAAAAACCTCCACTGTTTCAAAGTTTTTTTTATTAATATTCATCAAATTTTTGTTTTTATAGTTCATCACTATTTGCAGGGTTATTATTATTGGGGTCAATAACCCAAGTAGTTGAAAATAAAAAACAGAGAAATTTTGGAGAATTTCTTAGAGCAATTTAGATAGGAAAAAAATTTATGAAAAATTAAAAATGTTTTTTAAAAAGTGTATTTCTGATACACACTTTTAAATTTCATAATATAAAAATTTATTAAAAATTTATTTTCGATTTTAATATAAGATGAATCTAAAAAACGAATAAATTATATATGTATAAGATACGCATTAAAAATACATTTTTAGTTTTTATACAAATAGCTAAGAAACATTTAAAATACATTAAAAAAATTTCAAAATTTGTTCTCGTAGATGAGGGACCTATTAACTTGAGTTAAATTGAGAACGTAAGTTTCAAAATGCTTTTAAAAAACACATTTAAAGGCCTTATCTAGCAGTTAGAAGTTAGAATCATGTAATGCATTTGAGCTTATACAAGACCAATTCTAGAGAATTTAACATGACGATCCTCATTTTAAACATGACATGCTCATGTTTGTTTATTTTTAAAATTTCTCTGTTACTATTTACTTCTAAAATTTATATATTTATCAAAATATTTTTATTATTAGTCAAAGGATGAAAACGAAATTTCTAATAAAATTGTGAAATTTCTAGTAACGATTTTTGTGTGCTAAACGGAAATATTTTGCATTTCCAAAATTTTCGAATGCAATTTATTAGAAATTTCGAAATTTTCAAGACGATTTTGCAAAAGGCATTATATAAATCAGAAATTGCAAAATTTTCAGTATACAACATAATATTGGAAATTTAAAATTTCCTAAATACACGAAATTTCACATACAACTGAAATTTTCGGTATGTCTACGGATGAAATTTTGCACTTGTGTGGTCCTGAGCCAAGAACTTCAGCTTCTTCTAGAGATTTATGTACAGATTTTACGCAGTTCTTTACCACATATGTCTATGTTTCCTATTGAATTTACACATTTTTATTTATTTTTCGAAATTAATGAAATTGATAAAGTTTATTAATTTTATATTGTAATTGTCAGATTTTTAAATCTTGATCTGATGTTTTAGAATGAGCACAATCTATTAGTAAAAAACATAGTATTGTTGTTGGTTTTGTCAACGATAATTATTTGATTCTGATAAAGTTGAAACTCGATTGCCCATTACCTCCCATCATTACTCGTTGGAGAAAAAATTATACTAATTATGCAAAAGCATGAGAATCAGCATATGCATATCGCTTTAGACATTGGAAGATTTGTGTAAAAAGTGATTGTAATTTTTTTATCCATATAAAAATGACAGTTATTTTATTTATATATTAAGCACTACGCCAAAAATAAGTTTTAACAACATATAAAAGAAACCGCTTTTGGAAAAAAGCACTGCTGTAGGTTTTAAAAAAAATTCGCTTAAAAAAGCGCTTTCAAAGGGTGCCTTAAGAAAGCGCTTTTCAAAAGCGCTTCTAAAGGTCACCCTTAGAAAGCGCTTTTTGGGAAGCGCTGCTAAAGCTGGCCTTTCAGAGGGTACCTTAAGAAAGCGCTTTTCAAAAGCGCTGCTAAAGGTCAGCCTTAGAAAGCACTTTTCCAAAGCGCTGCTAAAGCTGGCCTTTAGAAAGCGCTTTTAAAAGCGCTGCTATAGGATATGCTACGAAAGCGCTTTTTGATGTAAAAGCGCTGTTATAGATGACCTTTAGAAAGCGCTTTTAAAAGCGCTTTCGTAGGTAGTTTTATAATAAATATCAAAACACAATTCGTATCACTTTTCTATTCCCAGTCATATTTTCTTCACGAAAAAACCCTAAATCAGAGCTTCTACGGCGGTCAACGGCGCTCCACTTCTCCGGCCAACTGCAATTCGTATCAGGTTTCATTTTTTTCCTCATCTCGTATGTGTTTGTCTGGTTTTCGTGGGCTTTTTGTTTGGTTAACAATTTCATCTCATCCAATCCACACGTTAAGTATATACAACTTAATATAATTTGACTAAAGTGAACGTTTATCCAATCCTTCACCACAAAAAACGTCATCAGGAGACGTGGGACGCTTTTTATTATAATCAATTCAAAAAAGCAAGTGGCCATTTCTTCTAAGAAATGATGGTGAACGTGTTTGGCGAGACCATTAAATGACAATGTTAGCAGAGTCTCATTTTTTATCATTCTTTACATTTCAAGATAATCTATTTATTCATCCATCCAATTCCCGTCTCTATTCATATCAACCCTCAAAAAAATCGATCTATGATTACTTCTGAATCTTCGAATAACATGTAACTACAACTGTAAGGTACTTATTTTGGTTTACGCATTTACACAAACACGTTGTCATCAGTTTATATTTTGTTAATTTTTTTGATTTGATTCTCAGATGGTACTACTAGTAGTGTTAATGTGATGAGCAACCTCGCACATGTCATGGCAGCCTCCATCGTCGGATTAATCGATGATAATTCAGTGATGGTTGACCAACAGAAGATTGTTCCTTACTTACATCAAACGGAGTCAGGCCGTGTTGCCAAGCTTGAGATTTTCTCTCACTATGTTGGTAACTTCTTTACCACTTTACTTTTACTTCTCCAGTTTAGTTTGGGCGTGAATTTGATGATGAATTTGTGTTATTATCGAATTGATTATGGCTACTTGTACATTTGTCTATGCAGCTAGGCAAATGGGATTTGTAGATGTCGGCGAGGTTCCAGAGTTGTGCAGATTGGCACAGGACTACTTGAGAAACACAGAAGGGTGTAAAGAAAATATATATCAATATCTAGCCAATGGGGACAACGCTAATGCACTATATGCAAAATTGATTGAAGAATTTGAAAGATGCATCCTCAGTTATTTTGCTTTTCATTGGAACCGAGCTTCATTTATCATTACCCAGGTACATAATTCTTTAATAAAAAAAACCAATTACACATGTTTTCAGTCATATCTCACTATACTTTTGGTAAAAAAAAATTCACCTCACTATTATAACACTTTGTTATGACGATTTCTAAAATATCTCTACAGATATTTATGAGATGGTGATATTTAATTAGATGTAAGTGTAACTTCTTAATTAAGAAAGAATTTTATAGTTTGAGAAATATATTAACTATTAAGTTGATACATGCTTTTGTTTATTTGACATAGATAATTGTATGTTAATATATTGATGTTTTAATCGTCTTAATCATAGGTATTAAGTTCTCAGTCCCAACCCAAAATAAATCTCAAAAATATTCTTTTGGAAGCCACAAGGTAAATTTATATCTAATTTTGAGTTTAATTTTGGTGCAATGTTTTTTTTTAATAACAAACAGAGCCTAAGACCGAATTTTAATGTAATGTTAGTGTGTGAATATTTTTACACGGAAAATCAATTATAGTAAGCCATATCCGGGATTTTTTAAGTAATTATAATCCATGCCAAATAAAGTTTGATCTATTGATTATTAGACTAATAGTGTAAATTTCTGTTACACGTGCATACCAATTAATAATCCACTCACAATTTTGCTTTAAAATAACCTTTCAAAAATATGGACTAATTTAAATGTCTTATGCTATGTTTATAGGGAACATAGGTTTGAGAGAATAACAAAGAAACTAAAGGTGGCCAAAGTGTTCTCTACATTGGTTGAAGAGATTAAAGCAATAAAGGGCGACTCGCAAAGTTGTGATGACAAGGTCTCCATTGTCCAGAGTGAGAGGAGTCCAGTGTTGCTGCTTATGGGTGGAGGCATGGGATCTGGAAAAAGCATTGTTCTTAAAGACATTCTTAGAGAGTAAGTATCACCTTAACTCTACTTCTTCCATATATTAATTAGATCATTGTTCAGTTCCAATTGTTGCAAATGTTATGAACCATGTGTATCCAAAATAAGAAGAAAAAAAACGATCTTATGAGTTATGACATGTGTTAAATTTTGTCACCCTTCACCTTTTTTCCTTGTTTTACCCCTAATTAAATGGTTTTGGCAGATCATTTTGGTCAGAAGCTGCATCCAATGTTGTGGTTGTTTAAGCAGATGCTTTTAAGGAGAGTGGTGTCATTTATAGAGCTCTTAACTCTAAGGGCCACCATGATGAAATGCTTCAAAGTGCTGAACTGGTATGCTTCTATTGTCCGAAACTTTCATGTTACTATTTTCAGAGTATTTCCTAATTAGCTTGTCATCAAAATCTAAACAGGTGCATCAGACTTCGACTGATGCTGCATCATCTCTACTAGTAACAGCTTTAAATAAAGGGCGAGATGTGATCATGGATAGTACCTTAGCATGGGAACCTTTCCTAGAGCAAACTATTGCTATGGCAAGAAATGTTCACAAAAAACGTTGTCTAAGGTAAACATATGACAGCGCTTTTCCAGGCAAAAGCGCTGCTAAAAAACCACCTATGAAAGCGCTTTTCCAGAAAAAAGCGTTGCTAAAAGGCTACCTAATACAACGCTTTTCCAGAAAAAAACGCTGCTAAAAGAAAACTTATGAGAGCGTTTTTCCAGAAAAAAGCGCTGCCTTAGGTAGACCTATGAAAGCGCTGCCAAAAATCTACTTAAGAGAACGCCTTTTAAAAAAGTGTTGTATTAGGTAGACCTACGAAAGCGCTTTTCATTAAACAAAAAGCGCTGCTAAAACCTATAGCAGCGCCACCTACGAAAGCGCTTTTAAGCGCTTTTAAAGAAAAAAAAACGCTTTCGTAAGTCTTTTTCGACGTAGTGAAGTCGGTCAGCTATTTTACCATATAAATTATTCAACAAAAAATTTAAAAAATTTAAAAAAACAACATTTTGTATTACTGAAAATTTGAAAATTTTAATTTTTCACTTAAAAGAAATTTCAAATTTCCGATATTTTTAATTTACCGAAAATTTTAAACTTTAAATATTTATTTTGTTGACATAACTATCAAAAGCTTTAAATTTTCGATATCAAAAATCTAAAATTCTGATATATAACAAAAGTCACGGTAAATTTAATAAATTATCCGAAATTTCTAATATTTAACAAAGGCATTATAATAAAAATACCTAATATAAAAAGTGCTATATATAAGTGTTGGGTGTGATGTTAAATCCTCTCAATTCTATAATAAAAATGAAACTTGATATTTTTTACACTATAATTCCCATTAATGTATAAAATGTCGGAAACTTGATAAAATATAAATTGATATAATTAATTAAGTTTCGGTGAAAATGAAGTTGTTTTGAATAAGTTTTATTTATTTTATTATATAGGCAGTACAGTCCTATAATCTAGTTACATAGAGTAGATGATTTGGACACTTGTTTCAGTTAAAATATTAGAGTTTGTTTTCGGTGCAAAGAAGAAATAGACAAAAGAGAATAGGGTCCAAATTCTAAGCTTCACCGCCCAGCAAGATACGTAGACTGGATATTGTTCTCACATTATTTGCAAATGTTCTATGTTGCCAACCATTTTCATAAACAATGTCAGATAATGTCCCTAAAGAATATTACTGATATATAATCGATTGTTGTTAACTTTCATCAATCTATTTAACAAAATTAATTGGAAGCTATCAAAATTTGATACGTAGAAGGCTATCGAAGCTCCCATTGATTTCCTAGAAAAATTGTTTTTTTTTTAAAGTTATTATTAATAATATTTATTAATATTTATTTATATTTTCTTTTAAATTCTAATAATAATATTTATTTATATTTTCTTTTAAAAATATAAATAAATTATTATATTTATAAACAACTTTTAATTAGAAAAAAGTAACACAATCATGTTCATTGTCTGAATTTGCTTACATTCACGGGCTCTAAATCGCTCTCACTTTATTCTTGTCACGGGGTACAAAAGAAAATAGAGTTACTATCACACAATCGAAACGGAACTACTCTTTCTTTTTTTTCTTCTTAATCATGGGGAAATAGAACTAGACTTATGTGTGAGTGTGTAGCACACGTATTCAATTAGTTAATTGTCACTGTTTTATCCAAGTGAATTTTTCTTATCATCGAGTAGTGTGATGAAAACTATCTCTAAAAATTTAAAAATACTATTTAAAAATTTATTTTCGAACGCATTTGATGAATTAGAAAGATTGAATTATTTCGAATTTTTATATTTGAAAGAATTTTTATTTTTAATTTTTAGAGAGATTTCGAATATGCATATTCAAAATAATTTAATATCTCAAATTTTTTTAAATTTTATTTTGAGTTTTTAAAAAAATATTTATTTATAATAAATATAATAATTAAAATTTTAATTATAATGATGAAATGTAATTGTCTTTTAATTTTTTATTTAAAATTGTTCTGGACTGGGCCCGGCTGGCCCAATAGCAACGATAAAGGCCCAATCCAAACGGACTTGCTAGGGGTCACGCCGACCTAAGGACCATGGCTATGCCCGACACACGTCACTGGGCGACACCCCCGTCCTCGTACTGTCCAGCTCGACCTCAGCTCGAGCGCTCCTTCGCCAACAGACACGGTCCACTGCACTCTCAACGGGACTCCGAAAAGATCGCGTCCCTGTCCGCCCGCACTTCACGCAGAACATCCAGGAAGGAGACCATGTGCAGGTCCCCACTACGCACGTAGAACCTGGCAGTTCCTCCATTGGGCCAAACCTGCCCGGCCCAATGGAGGAACCTTGGCCCAGCGCTGGGGCTATAAATACCCTCTGTTCCCAGAGGGTCAAGTATTCATTCTATCACATATACTCACACTTTTGCCTGCTCGTACTCTTACTTACTTCAGCATCGGAGTGCCTTGCAGGTACCCCCTCCACCTCGTTCAAAACTTCAGCTCGGAGCCAGCCGTGGCGGTCCAAGTCTGATCAACTTAGATCAGTGGCGCCGTCTGTGGGAAACTAGCTTCCCCGTCTTGCAAACTCAAAGAACAAAGCTCAAATTCAATTACCTGTCATGGCTGATCAAGCTCGCGATGAGCAGAACGTCCGTGTCGTCGACACTAATAACGGCACCGCGGACAAAAACGGACACCTTGATAATGCCGGCAACCCCGGCCACAACACCATTCCTGCGACAATCGCCCCAGGAACTTCCTCCTACAGGGACGGAGCTACTGCATCATCCTCCTCGTTCCCTCCACCACTTGAAGACGACCCGGCGGCCCTCGCACACTACAGAGTTGCCCGGTTCCAGGAAGTCCCCGTCCCCGCCGGGGCAGATGCCACGACTCAAGCGCTGTTCGCAGCAATTAATCAAACGAACTATCTCATCTTCGCCCAAGGGGAGAGACTGAAGGCGCTTGAAGACGAGCGAAGACCCCCGAGGAGGCATCGGAGACCCCATACTCCCCCTCCTCGAGTAACTGAAGCTCGACATCCATCTCCCCCGCGGAGACATTACAGGGAGACCTCTCGAAGCCAATCTCCCCAGCCAAAACAGAAACGGCCTCATCTGGAGAGGCAGCCCATCGTTCAAGCCGGAGAACCTTCCCGTGACCCGGCGAGACAAGAAAGAAGACACCTCGGAGACGGACGTGTAAAATTAAACCACCGAGCATCCCGCTCGAGAGAGACACAGCACGACCTGGATCGTCGTGCTAGGCAGTATTACAGGTCCCCATCTTTATCTCTGGAGAGAAGCGACGAGGACGACCCCCGCGGTCCCCTGTCGCAGGCTATTATGGAAGCACCCATTCCCCCGGGCATGGAGAAGCCCCCTCACCTGAAGGAGTACGACGGAGTCGCGGACCCGGTCGACCACATAGACGGGTTCGAGGCTATGCTTCATTATCACAATGTTGGGGGTCCCATCAAGTGTCGTCTATTCCCCACGACTCTCAGGAAGGCGGCAATGGATTGGTACAAAGGACTCGCCCCGGGCTCAATCACCTCGTGGCGGAACCTGAAGAACCAGTTCATCAGTTCCTTCACAGCTTCTCGGCGGCATCCGAAGACTGAGGCGGCTCTCGAGGCCATCATCCAAAGACAGGATGAAACCTTGAGGGAATTCATCAACCGCTTCAACCGGGAAGCAATACAGGTCCCCTGTGCGGACCATATGAAAAGATATTTGCTGGAGAGAGGCCTCCTCCCCGGCACGAAATTCAGAAAGGCCGTGGGTATCGAGCCACCTCGGACATTCGAGGCCCTCCTCGAAAAGGCCCGAGCATACATAGACTACGAGGAGAGGGAAACGGCCAACAGAGCCCGAGATTCCAGGACTCGTGGTCCCAACAGCAGCTCGCGCCAAGAAGCTCCTCCTCGACGAACCGGGGAGAAAAGGAAGGAAGACAGACCCCGGGATGTCCGGGAACAAAGAGGACCTTCGGGGCGTTTCACCGAGTACACTCCGCTCACGGCTTCCCGCGAGCGCATTCTGGCGGAGTGTGCCAGCACTGATTTCAAGGACGGCAGTGTCAAACGTCCCCGACCTGCTCCCGCTAAGCCCGGAGCAGACAAAAACAAATATTGTCAGTACCATAGGAGCCATGGTCACCTGACTGAGGATTGCGTCCACCTCAAGGACGCCATTGAAACCCTCATCAAGGGAGGGAGGCTCGCGCAGTACCGGCGAAACGACTCTCCCCATCGTGACGCCCAAGAGACCAGAGAGCCAGAAGAAGACGCCCGACCATCTGACGAGTCGGTGCCCATCCAAACTGCCTTCTCCGTGACCAGGCCCGAGGACTTCGACTTCCCCGAGCACCTGCAGGAGCCGCTTACAACGCACAGTAGGTGGGAATACTTCCCCTCCGCCCTGGTCATCAACGGCGGCGGGTTCAACGACTTGACCATCAATTCAGCCAAGAGGAAGCTGGACGAGCTGGTCAACGCAGCTCCCCCGCAAACAGTGACGTTCGAAAGGGTGAAGGGCAGGTCAGAGCCCATCACCTTCTACCTAGAAGAGCTCCCCAGCGGAGCCCCGAACACGGTCATCCCCTTACTGATAAGGGAAAGAATGGCCAATTTTGATGTACATCGCATCCTGGTCGACGAAGGGAGTTCCGTCGATGTCATGTACAGCCAACTGTTCCGAACCCTTCAGCTGGACGAATCACATCTCTCGCCGTATGTAGGGTCGGACTTATAAGGTTTCAACGGCTCGACCTCCAAACCTTGAGGATATGTCGAGCTTCTGATTACGTTCGGTGAAGGGACGGCTACAAGACAAGTCAAAGTACGCTTCCTAGTCATCGACTGCCCGTCTCTATACAACTGCATCTTGGGGAGACCGACACTGGCAGAGCTGACGGCGGTACCCTCGACCATCCACCTGAAGATGAAGTTCTACACCAAGAGGGCACGAGTAGCTACTATCCAAGGAGACCTAGCCGCTTCCCGCAGGTGCTTCAACGCCGCTTCTAAGGGACGTGATACTGTCGACATAGTGACCAGACCTGCCAAAAGGACAAGACAGAAGCCCGACAAGAAAGCATCCCCCGAGGAAGAACTCCAGAAAGCTCCACCAAAGGTCGATTCTATAGCTCTGGACACTCGCTTCGACCAGGACGAGCCATCCAGTGGCGAGCAAATCCCACTCCGACCAATACCGGACGGGGATTTTGAACTCGTCCCCCTCGGCACAGATCCGACCAAGGGAGTGAAGATTGACAAAGACCTCCCCGACTTGGCCAGGAAGCAAATCAAGGCCTGCTTGCGCGAGAATGCTGATATGTTCGCCTGGAGCACCGCGGAGATACCCGGACTCGACCCTGAGGTCGCTTGTCACCACCTCGCCATTGATCCAACCGCTAGGGCCGTAGTACAACGTAGGCGTAGGCAGTCTCCAGAAAAAACGGAGGCTGCTGAGAAAGTTGTAAAAGACCTCCTAGAGGCAAATTTTATTTCTGAAGCCCGGTATTCCACCTGGCTGTCAAATGTTGTACTCGTTAAAAAGAATAATGGAAAATGGAGGATGTGCGTTGATTATACCGATCTCAACCGGGCTTGCCCGAAAGATGCTTTTCCTTTGCCTAACATAGACATGCTGGTCGACAACTCAGCCGGCTACAAAACGTTGTCGTTCATGGACGCCTACTCGGGCTATAACCAAATCCCGATGGCCCTGGGCGACAAACACTGCACGGCATTCATGACCAGCTCGAGCAACTATTACTACAACGTAATGCCTTTTGGATTGAAAAATGTCGGGGCAACTTACCAGCGCATGATGAACAGAGTTTTCAACAAACAGATAGGCGACATGCTCGAGGTGTATATGGACGACATGATCGTCAAGTCCCGAGCAGACACCGACCATGCAGCACACCTCAAGACGGTCTTTTCCCAAGAAAGACAATGTAAAATGAGGTTCAACCCCGAGAAATGTACGCTTGGGGTTAAGGCAGGAAAATTCCTCGGATTCTACCTAACGGAACAAGGAATTGAAGCCAACCCCGACAAATGTCGGGCGTTTTTCGACCTCCTGACACCAACGTCGAAGAAGTCGATACAAATCATGAACGGCATGCTCACGTCGCTATCCCGCTTCGTCGCGAAATCCGCTCAGCACGCCCTCCCCTTCTTCAAACTCCTTCGAAAGGAAGCAGCCTTCGAATGGAATGAGGAGTGCGAGCAGGCACTACGCCACCTAAAGCAAAGTCTATCTCAGCCGCCCGTGCTATCTCGACTAGACGACGGGGAGCCACTGTACTTGTACTTGGCCGTTTCGAACGAAGCCATCAGCGCGACCCTCGTTCGCGAGACCACCGACGGACAGAAGCCCGTCTACTTCACGAGCAAAGCCCTGCAAGGACCCGAAAGCAGATACCAACAGATAGAAAAGGTGGCCCTGGCCCTCGTCAACGCGGTGAGGAGGCTCAGACATTATTTTCTGGCCTACACGATCATCGTGCGAACCGACTAACCGGTGAGGCAACTCCTGGGTAGACCTGATATGGCGGGCAGAATGCTGAAATAGTCCTTGGAACTCTCCGAATTCGACATTCAGTACGAGAGTAGGAAAGCCTTGAAAGTGCAGGCCCTGGCCGACTTCGTCGCGGAAATGACCACTCATGACCTACCCCCAGAGAAGGAACACAAGTGGACCATCTTCGTCGACGGAGCATCCAGCTCGTCCGGAAGTGGCGCAGGAATCCTTTTGGAAAATGAAGAGGGTGTAGTGATCGAGCACTCCCTAGATCTTTCCTTCCCGACGTCAAACAACCAAGCAGAATATGAGGCCCTGATCGCAGGATTGAGATTAGCCGAGGACCGGGGAGCCCGCGAGGTATAGATCTACACCGACTCCCAACTCGTCGCCTCCCAAGTCCAGGGGAATTACCAAGCCAAAAACGACAACCTCATCGAGTACTTGAACTTGGTCAAAAAACACATGACAAAGTTCGTACGGGCGGAAATCTCACATGTTCCCCGCGAGCAAAACACGAGGGCAGACATATTGTCCAAACTCGCGAGCACGAGAAAGAAAGGCGGGAACAAATCCGTCATCCAAGAATCTCTGGCACGCCCGAGTATCGAAAGATCCCCGACACCGGTCGAGGTCCACGCCATTGGAGACGCCTCGTCCTGGATGACCCCGGTTTACAATTTCTTGACAAAGGGCGAACTTCCATCAAACCAATCCGAGGCGACTGTCACAAAATGGAGAGCATGCTCCTACGTGGTGCTCGAGCACAAACTGTACCGCAGGGGATTCTCCATCCCCCTCCTAAAATGCATAGACGAATCCACAGTCCCCGAGGTACTGCGGGAGATACACGAAGGGATCAATGCCCAGCACATGGGCGGTAAGTCCTTGGCGAGGAAAGCCCTTCGAGCAGGATATTACTGGCCGACAATGCAGCAGGATGCCAAGGAGCACGTTATGAAATGCGACAAGTGCCAGAAGCACGGCGACATGCACCTCGCCCCGCCTCACGAGCTGAGCATACTATCGTCCCCATGGCCGTTCGCTTGGTGGGGTATGGATATCCTCGGACCCTTCGTGCAAGGGACTTATCAAAATAAATTCCTAATCGTGGCCGTCGATTACTTCACGAAGTGGATCGAGGCCGAGGCCCTCGCGAAGATCACCTCGCACAATATCCTCCGCTTCTACAAAAGAAACATCCTCGCCAGATTTGGGATTCCGAATGCCGTAGTGACCGACAACGGCACCCAATTTACCGACCACAGGTTCCAAGACTTCGTCACCAAACTAGGGACAAAACAACACTTCACTTCGGTCGAGCACCCTCAAACCAACGGGCAGGCCGAGGCCGCGAACAGGGTCATCCTCCGGGGACTCAAACGCCGACTCGGCGAAGCGAAGAGGGGATGGGTCGAGGAGCTCCACAGCGTCTTGTGGGCTTACCGCACTACGCCCACTCAACAACGGGCGAGACCCCATTCCGACTAACATACGGGACTGAGGCCGTCATCCCGGTAGAAATCATGGAACCATCCAAACGGACAGAGAGCCCCCTCGACGAAGAAATGAACGACGAGGCGCTAAGGGACGAACTCGACTTGGTCGAGGAAATCCGATCTGGTGCAGCCCTGCGCGAGGCCACCCTGAAACAATGAGTGGCTCTGCGCCACAACGACAAGGTCATCAAGCGCGAGTTCGAAATCGGCAGCCTGGTATTACGAAGGAACCAGAAAGACTCCCGCGAAGGGAAGCTGGCCGCGAACTGGGAAGGACCTTATCGCGTCCACGGCACCACGGGTACCGGGGCGTATTACCTCGAGCAATTAGACGGAGAGCCGCTACCACGACCCTGGAACGTTGCCAAACTAAAGCAGTACTATAGTTGAAAACTACCAACACTGAGGACCCTCGACTGTCGGCTCCCGCGCCCAGTCAACGAGGAGAAACGTCCGACCCCGTAGAGAGGCCAAGGTACGGGCCCGACCTACGTCCAAATCACATAACATCGTTTGAATATGAACAAATGATAGCTCCCGACATGGACACCTCTACCGAGCTCCACCGTCGAAGTACCTGTAGGGCAGAACACCCAGCTCGCGATGGGCAGTTCACGCCACGGGCAAAGAGTCCCGACCGGATCGCGTACCCGACCAAGCGATCTCGCTCCGCCAGCCCGACGAATCTCCAAGAACGTCGGGCCATCTAAAAAGGGTCAAAAAGGAGTCTCTCCCCTCGAGTTCACCACTTGGGCGACTCAGGCCATCGAAAAGAGCCCGAGCGCACACACGAACAAAAGACTTGGCAAAGTTGCCAGCAAAGTCACAACCACTTACGGGCGCTCCTCGGGCCCATAACTTAGACCAATTTTTGCGTGAAAACATAAAACGCAAGCACGGGCAAACAATCAAAATTGAAACAAAGCATTCATTCAAAAATGCCCGTAGGCAACAAAGAAAATAAAATGTAAACCGACCAAAAAGGCCGGCAATATTCAGGAATACAAAGAACGGGCGCGCAGGCCCAAAAGAATATGAACGGGCACGTAGGCCCAAAACAAACATCAACGAGGCACGCAGGCCCCACCACTATCTCACACTTCGGCTTCCCCCGAGCTACCGTCACCAACAAAAGGAGAGTCGGGCGGAGGCACGACCTGACCGTCGATAATCTGCAACATATGGCTCACCCACTCAGTGTTTAGGCCGGGATTTAACAAGGAAAGTTGGCTAACCGCGGCTTCGAAACCGTCCTCCATAGCCCTGACACAGTCCCCCTCGAGAAGTTGAATACGATCGACCAGTTCCGATCGACTCCTCAGAAGGGTTGTGTCCTCCGATTCATCCTCGGCAGGAAGCATAGCAGCTTTTAGATCCTCGACCTCCCTGGCAAGGCGCCCGTTGTCGAGTTCCAGTCGTTCACGATCCGCACGAAGAAGGTCCCTCTCCTCGGCCAGTTTCCCCGAGCTCTCTCTCTCCAGAGTCAGCGCCTCCGTCTCCGCCATCAGCAGCTCAGCTTGCTCGCGGAACATCTCCTCGGAGCGCTCCAGGGCAGCTTTCAGCTTTCTCGAAGTCGAGGTGAGGACAACTTTCTCCTGCTCCAACTCCTTGACGCGGTCAGCATCCTCCCCCTCCTCGGCCAGCACAACGGCCATTTCGACCATCTTCACCAGCCCGACCATGTTGGCGGCCAGGTGTCTTCGTCGGCTTTCCTTGTTCATCCGGCGGATGGTTTCAGCTTCGTCGGGATTCACAGACAAAGGAAACTTCTCGAAGAAACCCTCTTCCTTAAAGCAAGGGGGCAACCCGAAAGACCTAACAGCACTGGAGTCCTCGCCGACTTCCGGCTGACTTTCCACCCGAGTCCTTTTTCTCTGTATCAGGTCGGTGTGTGGCTCGACTTCCTGAACAACCAGAGTCCCTGCTGAAGCAGTCCCCGAGCTAGGTGGCGAGTCCACCCTCGTAGCCTGAGAAATGCCCGGGCTATGTGGCGGGCCCATCCTCGTCGCCTGAGGAGGTTTCACCACCCTCTTATTCACCTTCCTATCGCATGACAGCTTCAAGAGCCTCTCCCTTCGTCCAACCATCGAACCTGCACGAAAAAACCCGGGTTAGTGCCGAGCAAATAAGCAAACAAATGACAAGAAATTCAAATAAACGACCTAGCAAACGCGCGGCCTGCCCAAAGGACTGACACTCCACGAGTGCCTTCGTGTCAATCGGTCGAGCCTCGAAGGTCGGATAACCTTCTTCGTCCAGAATATCCTCCCCTTCCCTCGTGGCCCATCTGGCGGGGTGGAAGCTATCAACATACCGACAAAGAGTGTCGTAAGCCTTCTCGTCCTCGGAGCTCATATCGCCCGCGGACGTATGGTAATACCAAGTACCATGCTCATAATGCCTCGAGATCCAATGCACGGGAAATTTGGCCGTGCGCCCTAACACCGGACGTCCTTCGCTGTCCAAAAGGGCCTCCCCGTCGTCGTCGGTTATGACCGCTTCCTCCTCGTACACGGACTCCAAACCTGCTGTGGTTACCGGCCTCACAACATACCATTTGTCTTTAAAACCCCGCACAGAGTCCGTGTACATCCTGAAAAGTCTCTTCGACTGTTTCAGGGAAACCTAGCTATGCTTTCCACCCCGAGATTGGCGTTGTAGGTGGAAGACTCTGAAGAAAAGGGGTATGGTCGTCCCGATCCTCAGAAAACGGCAAGTTAACTCAAACGCCCGGATAAACGCGAGCGAATTCGGATGAAGCTGCGACGGGGCCAGCCCCAGATGGCTAAAGACCCCGACCTGGAAATCATTGAAAGGAAGTTGTAACCCAAGGTCTTTAAAGGCAATCTCATACATAGGGAAACTGTACTCGGGGAACACCGAGCAAATCCGGGCAGTAAAAGATGGCCGAGTGACCACGAAATTCTTCTGGAAATCGGGCTGGTCGTGGCCCGCCTCGAGGATAGTGAACGCCCTCCGGCTACGTCGACTGTAGACCGAAGCTATCCCTCTAGGTTCGGCACCCACCCAGTCCAGCAAGGGGTCCTCTATGGTGTCGACCAAACTGACATTCTCGTCAGCACTTTGTCCTTCCACCTCGAGCCGTCCTGAAGAGCAAGGTTCGTCTGCCATGGTTACCTACAAAGCACGGGGAAACCAATCAATTGGGCGCGAAACCACACGCTCGCCATAACGGACGAGATGAAGGGCACGACAAACCACGTCGCTCCGCGCGCGACTGTATAGTTGGTGTTTTGGAACAAAAAACAGCAGCCATCTCCCCGACTCCCATACCTCGATAGGTCCCTCTATAAGTCGACCAAATGAACCGACAACTCGGTCACTCATGAACACGTCGACCCGGGATATGAACATGGCGAGCAAATCATAAAGCCTAGAGCTAGAACTATGCATTTACCGGGCACGAGCATGAATTAGGCGCCCTGAATCATGAAGACCCCGGGCAGCACTGCAGATTAAACCCTAAACTATGCATTTACCGGGCACGAGCATGCGCTTACCGGACATACGCGTGGGTTTGTCGAGCTAAACATGAATTTACCGGGCTAATCCTAGGCTTACGGTCTCTGAACATCTAAAAACGATGAAAAATCATGCATCACAACAGAAAAACAGAGGAGACAAGTCACTTACTTGGAATCAAGGAGTAAATTTGACGACGGAGGAAAGGAATCGGTGACGGAGATCGCGGCGGTGCTATGAGAATCTGGGAAGAACAACAGCAGCAGAAACAGAGCGAAGAGGAGAAGCGCGAAGAGTAGTAACACGTTCTGGGGCCCAAGGATCCTATTTATAGTGATGACGTGGAATACCAAACGTCACCTCGGGCAACCACGGATTCCCCTCCTCGACGCGCAGCTCCCCTAGGCAAAGATGACCCTATCCTCATAGGGTGGCGGCACAGTTCCCAAAAGAGACCTCGTGTGCTCGACAGACGCAGGCTGTTGAGGAATCCCCGAGCATTCCACGCGAGGGACCCGTCCCCGAGCACGATACGGGAAAACCCTCGAGTACCCCCACGAGGAGCTGCGTCTCTTGCCCGAGTATGGGGCCCAGAAACGGAAGCAATCTAAGATCAAGTCATGGCTCCTAACCCAAGGAACCACGACTTGGGGGCTCCTGTTCTGGACTGGGCCCGGCTGGCCCAATAGCAACGATAAAGGCCCAATCCAAACGGACTTGCTAGGGGTCACGCCGACCTAAGGACCATGGCTATGCCTGACACACGTCACTGGGCGACACCCCCGTCCTCGTACTGTCCAGCTCGACCTCAACTCGAGCGCTCCTTCGCCAGCAGACACGGTCCACTGCACTCTCAACGGGACTCCGAAAAGACTGCGTCCCTGTCCACCCGCACTTCACGCAGAACATCCAGGAAGGGGACCACGTGCAGGTCCCCATTACGCACGTAGAACCTGGCAGTTCCTCCATTGGGCCAAACCTGCCCGGCCCAATGGAGGAACCTTGGCCCAGCGCTGGGGGCTATAAATACACTCTGTTCCCAGAGGGTCAGATATTCATTCTATCACATATACTCACACTTTTGCCTGCTCGTACTCTTACTTACTTCAGCATCGGAGTGCCTTGCAGGTATCCCCCACCTCGTTCAAAACTTCAGCTCGGAGCCAGCCGTGGCGGTCCAAGTCTGATAAGCTTAGATTATGAATTATGAATAATTTTTTATTTAAAATTATGAATAATTTTTGATAAAAATATAACAAATATTTTTTAATTATAACTTTTTAAAAGTTAAATTTAATTTAGATGAATTGTTAAATTATTAATATAAAGTTAATGATTAATTATTATGTTTAATTTGAAATTTTATTATATTAAATAAATATTTTTATATAAATAAATAATATTTTTCTATTTCTAACATATTAAAAATATATTTAATTTATGTAAATGATTGATAAGATAATGTAATTAATATAATTGATACATTTTATTTTAATTATTTGAATTGATACACCTTAATTTTAATTGTCAAAATATTTCTTTTATATATATATATATATATATATATATATATATATATATATATATATATATATATATATATATATCTGAAAATTTTCAAAAACAAAATATCGAAGATGTACTTTCGAATTTTAAAAATATTTTCAAATTTTCGTCAAAAATTCTAAAAAATATATTAAATATACAAAGAAATTCTCTTTATTTTTAAAAATATTTTAGAGATTTCGTTAAAAATTTTAAGAAAAAAATATTAAATATATAAAGAAACTCTCTTTATTGAGTGGTCTGATATCAAAATCACTGTCTTGTCCTTTCTACGTGTTTTGAAATATATTATATCATTGAAAATATAGAACTTGCATACATAATTATGTTCTTCTTTTTTTCATCCTAAATGTTCTTAGAAGCTCCTCGACTTGTTAAAAATATTTCTATCGAGTTTGACTATACATGACACGATTTCATCAAATGTTCTAAAATAATCAAATTTGAACATATAACACGAAGAGATCTAACCAAAAATTTATCTAATTTAATAGATATCTTGGTATGATATCACTTAATGTGGTTAAATTATTTAGTTTGCCACGGTTTAACCGTGGCTAAATTATTATTATAATTTTTTACAAACTATCGCATATTTGTAACCTTGATCTATTCTTGCATATCTTAGGTGTTGTTTCAAATTTTGTTCATTCGGTTTCGTAGTAACTCTTTTATTTTAGAGAGAGGACTCCGATGAGGAGATATTAGAATAAGATTTAGTTCTGTAATATTATCTTTAATTTTGATGATAACAAATGAATATATTTGTATGGACAATTTTGATACTCTAATATTTATTATTTTTGAATATTTAACAAATATGTGTTGTTTCTGATGGATGTCGCGACCAAGATATTAGAAGAAAATTAGTTCCGCTTTTGCGCTACACAAGTTCTGATGAACATTAGCAAGACACTTCAAAAGACTCTAAAGTGTAGGTGATCAGTGTTTTTTCCACCTTTATTTACAATAAAATTTAGTTATAGTTTCCTTATTTTTTCAAGTGTTTTATTTTATTTTTCTTTATTTTATGCGTTAGTTGTGTATTTTATAGTTTTCAGGTTCAGAAGAATAAAACCAGGAAAATCAATGCGAAAAGAGCATATTCAGAGTGTCAGAGGAAGTCTCAGAAACCAAGCTACAAGGTACCTGACACAGCCACACGTGTCAGGAGAGGGTGTACAACTTTAGGAGAAGAGGCAGAGGCTGACACGGGTGCCGGTGTCAGAACGTTTAGGCCAGAGCGTGATTAGAAGTGAGAAACAGAGGCTGACACGGGTGCCCGTGTCGCATGACACGGCCCGTGTCGGCCAAGGCGCTAGGAATTTTGATTTTTGGAGTTTTAAGTGTCTTGGATCATTAAGTGTACTTTGGATATTTTGGCATTGATGAGGGATGACCTAATACTATTAAAACCTATTTGTGAGAAAGAGACAAGAACTTTTTGACGGAAGAAGATTAGGAATGATAAAGATTGAGGCTTCAAGAGATTTGGAGACAGAAATTCCTTCACGCGCGGAAGCAATTGAAGATCGAAGAATCCTCACCTTTTGTATTGTCTAATTTTATTATTGGTTTTCTTTTTAATACTATGAGAGGCTGAATCCCCCAATGCTAGGTGGTGTCCCTGATTTGTAAATGTATTGATTTTGAATTCTTGATTTTGATACAATAGTTACTTTTTAATTTAATTGTTCAATGTTCTTATGCGTTTCCTATCGTACAAATAGGGATTGATCCACGATTAACAATTAGGGCTGTACCGCCATTGTTAAGGTTTTTGAACAATTAGACTATAATAGATATCAACTAGAACTAGGGATACCCTATAGGTCACTGGTAAAATCTTGATAACATAACTGCTTGGTTTCATTATAATTCACTAAGGACTTAGGTATTAGGAGGAAGGACCAAAGGTTTTTCCACTAAGGACTTAGGGAAAACACACACTTACTCTAGCACGCTCCTCGGATCTGTTAAAAATCCAATTTATACAGGGTCAAATCAAGAATGAAGGTTAATACAGGGTCAAATCACACACTTACTCTAGCATGCTCCTCAGATCTGTTACAAAGCCAATTTATATTTCTTCTATTTGTTAAGTGATAATTAAAAAACCCAAACCCCAAGTTAAGTTTTTGTTTAATTGAACCACACATTAAACTCGGTAATTTTGTGCAGTCCTTGAGATCGATATTTTGGGATTTCCCATTATTATTATATTGACAAATTTGTACACTTGCTAATTTTGCCATCAAGTTTTTGGCGCTGTTGCCGGGGACTACCAAATTATAGAGTTTAATTGTAGTTTAATTAGAATTTTATTGCTCTGCAACTGAAATTTCTTTTCTGTAATTTTTATATTTATGTTATTACTAATTTTTCCTAACCTTTGCATGTGAGAAAAACCCTCAACTGAATTTTCTTTTGATATACAGACTCAGGTTCGGAATCATAACCCGAAACTATGGGTGAAAACCTACCTCCACCAGAAAGACTTCTTGGGGATCACAAAGGAGAAAATGCTTCAACAGGTCGGTTGACTATTGTGAATCAACCAATCAATGTTGTAAATTTTCAAATGCATCCTTCATCCATCCGCCAGTTCGAGAACAAATCTTTCACTGGAAAGATCAATGAAGATGCCAATAAGCATTTGCAGAGATTCCTCACCATGAATAATAATTTAAAGATTGAGGGGCACTCTGAAGAAGCAAAGAAATTAAGGATGTTCCCGTTCATAGTGTCTGAAAATGCTGAAGAGTGGTCTTACTCATTACCTGCTGGAAGTATCACCACTTGGGAATAGATGTAGACGACTTTTCTTGATGAGTACTTTCCTGCTTCTGTTTATATTCGCAAAAGATATGATATTGTTAATTTTAAGCAGAAGGAAGGAGAGTCAATAGGTGATGCCTATAAGAGGTTCAAGAGGTTACTAGTAGCTTGTCCCACGTATAACATGAGTCAAATTGAGCAAATGCAGATGTTTGTGAATGGCCTCTGAATAAAGACAAAGTAGCTTATTGATACAACTGCTGGTGGCTCATCCAACTTCACAACAACCACTGGTTTGAAGAAGATTATTGAATCCATGGATGCAAATGAGCATCTTGAGCTATATGAAAAAGTTTTAAGCAAACCAGGAGAAGTGATTGATTTGAAGCTGGAAGTGAATAAGCAACCTAAAAAATGAAGAGGCTATTGTTGCAGAAGTGGAGAAAAAGATGAAAGAAATGAACATGGGTACTCAATATGTAGCTCAAGTTCAATAGGTACAGAAAGTTGCTAAATTTGTAGTGGACCGCACCTTACTGTGCAATGTCTAGCAACTCCACAACAAATTCAGGGGATAAAATTCTTGAGGCAAAATAACCCTTATTCTAACACCTATAATCATGGGTGGAAGAATCATCATAACTTCTCCTGGAAAGATCAGCAGTAACAAACTCTTCAAAAGTCAGAGTGGGAGGTGGCTATTGAAAAGATGGTTGCCCACACCTCTCAATTTCAAGAAGAGACAATGAGTAATTACAGGAATACCACAACTGTAATAAAAAACTTAGAAATTCAAATGGGATAGATTGCACAACTGGTAGCGCTGCAAGCACATGAAAGTCAGAAGAGTCATGAGAATTTGAATGCTGTCAAAACAAGGGGTGAGAAAGTAGATAGATAAAAAGAAGATGAGATGAAGTTTGATGACAATATCATAGAAGTAGAGCTGGATGTGAGAAAGAACAAGAACAAATAGGAAAAAGTGGTATCATCTGTGAAGCCATTTAAAGATAAGACCAAACCAGTGATCAAGTTACCGTATCCATCTCAAATGGCAAAGAAGGACACAAAAGAAAAAGATTTTGAGAAATTTGTCCAAATTTTCAAAAAGCTAGAGATCCACATACCATTATTTGAAGCACTCGAGAAAATGCCATTGTACCAGAAATTCATGAAGGGGGTAATTTAAAAAAAAAATAACAACAAAAGATGGACATGTACCAGTTGATGATAAATTATGTACAATTGCGCTCGAGAGAAAAATACCTGTCAAGCAGAAGGATCTAGGGTCAGTTGCAATACCATGCACCATAAAAGACAGAGCTTTCAAGAGAGTTCTGGTTGATTATGGCTCTAGTGTGAGTTTAATGCCATTATCGATTTTCATGAAGCTCGATATTGAGAAGATAAGCGGGAGTGGGACAAAATTGAAATTTATTGATCACACCATCAATCAGTCATATGTGATAGCTGAAGATGTATTAATGGAAATTGACAATTTTGTTTTTCCAGTTGATTTTTAGATCATGGACATACCAGAAGGTGAAGAGACTCCTATCATTCTTGGTCGACCATTTATATTGACTAGTTGATGCAATTTTGATATCGAGACATGTAATCTGACACTGAAATCATTTGATGAGGAGATAACCTTGATGGTGTTGGAAATCAAGAAGCAAGGTGCAGGTGGAAAGAATAAATATTCAGTCAGAATGATCAAAGTAGAATGAGAAGGAAACAGTTCAAAATTACTTCCAAAAGAAGTCTCGAGAAATATCTCTCAAGTGGTATCAATAAAAATTCCTAAGCTCAATCAAGAAGGAAAGAAGAGAAAGAAGAAGGAACACCGAGCTGAGAAGATGGAAGTGGCTGGAAGCACAAATAGGTTGATACTTTTTATGATCGGTGGATCTGGAACTGACTGTTTAACGCTGGTTCGCGAAATGTCGCGAAAGCAAGAGTCGCCACCGTCTTTTATTTTCTCCAACATGGACAGGACAAAAGCACAGCAAAATTCCTTATGAGATAGTTTCTCGGTTCGGGAGGTAGATTTATAGAAAGGGAAGGTGTTAGCACCCTTTCTATCCATGGTTATCCATGGGCTCTTAGATACTTGCTCATTTGTGTTTTCAAAAGTGTTTGCTTTTCAAATTGTGAGTGGGTTTGAAAAAGTTTCGTTTAAAAAATTTCAGATCGACTCTTGTATCAGTCCTCAAGAGTGTTTGAAAAATTGTTTTGAAAGCTTTTTGAAAGTGTCGATCTGAAAAGAAGTTTTGATTTGTTTTTTTTCTGAAATAGAGCAAGTATCTACGAGTCATCTACCTACCCTAAGGAATTAGGCTGTGTAAATGTCCTTAAGGTAGTGCCATCCCACCATTGAGAGGTAGGTAGCACCACCGTTGGAGGTGTTCGGGTCAATTCGTTTTTAGGGACAGTGTGGTCACCAGAGCAACAGTAGGACACCTTAGAAGCTACCATTATGCCATTGATCCTTTTTAATTCGAGGCAACTTTTCCGAGGCAACTGGATCATGTCATGGACATAAGGACTTACTAAAACGTCCTATACTCGACGACCACGTTTCGAGGGCAAGGCAACAGTGAGGCGTACCCTAAGAGTGGTGTGTGAATCTGTGTGTTATTTCAGTTATGTTTTATCTTGTACATGTATCATGGTGATCTACGCTTGTTTTTAATTTAGGCCATACATTCTTTCATGCAATTATAATTTAAAAGTGTGGAAATTTAAATGCGGAAAGTAAAATCCTACGCTATTACAAGGCGCGGGTCTATACATCGCCAAAATACAAAGATCTGTTTTTTGATAAAGATGCGGAAAGTAAAGACGGAAAGATAAACCTAATTACTATTACATCTGAGAAACAGTTACATAATGATCGAAAGAAATAATGCGTGAAAAGAATTAAAATTAGGACGTCTGAGGGTTTTGACCCTTTGCATGAAATTAAATTAAATTAAAGTCCAATTAATTATTTAATTAAAGAAAAGAGAGTGTTTTAGTGTTTTTGTATTTATGAAATAAAGAAAAAGAATTAAAAGGAAACCCTAAATCTAGATTATTTTAATTATGAATGAAAATATTAAAGTTAACCTAATTTACTAGTTAATTAATTTATTTACATGTTTATTTACAAAATTAATGATAATTAATAATAATGATAAATAATGATGATTAATAATTTATTTAAGAAAAAGATGAAAATGTCAAAAAACCTAATTCTAGATACTTTTTACTTATTAAGAAAAAGATTAAAGTTTAAAAACCTAAATTAAACTAAGTTAATTGTTAGAGTTTATTTACAAAAAATAGGTTAGTGATGAAATTAATAATAATTAAAGATATTTGTATTTTTGATTTTTCTGTTTTTATTATAGAAAATTATTTTATGGTAAAAAAAACAATTAAAACAATTAAAAAAGAATTAGAAAAGAAAAGAAAATAAAATTAAAAAGGATGCAAACCAAGGGGGGTTTCAGGCCCAAGGGGAGGTTTTTTTGAACGGTCTGCATTCTTTGGCCATTGGATTGAGTTTCATGGCCATTTGTGTTCTGGCTGTTGGCCATTTGTGTTCTGGCCTCAATGTTCCTTAATCTTCTCAGGATGTCTGTCTCGCCATGTATTAGTGTCATGCATAAGTTGTTCTTTTGGCCATTTGGCTTTTGGCTTTTGGCTTTTGGCTTTTGACCATTTGGCTTTTGGCTTTTGGCCATTTGGCTTTTGGCCTCAATGTTCCTTAATGAACCTGCATGGGATCCTGTCTAAATCTGCAGTGTTGAATCTCATGAACACATTAAATAAAATCATAAAATGCAAATAAAGCCAATATATGAAGAAATTTAATGTTTAGGCACAATATGACATGTATGAATGATTATACCCTTTTGATCATGGAGATCAAATCAATCTTACCCTCACTGGAAAATTAGTGACATAAATGCTTTTATGCATTTTGGATCATGGAGACCAAGCCAGCCTTATCCTTACTGAAGAAGTAGTGAGATGTTGGTTTGTAACTGTGATGACTTGTTTGTAGTGAGAGAGGGATTTGTAATAAGGATTTCAAGGTTTTAGGGTTCTTGAAAGAATTTGATATTCTAACAGTGTTGTGGCAAAGTTTTTTCTCTCTTTTTTCTCCTCCCTGGTTTGTGTGAAAAGAAGGTGATTATATAATGGAAATTAGGATAAAGAAAATGGGCTTTGAATGCGCAATTGGGCCTCCAATGTTCACTTGAGTTCGTCACTTTCCAGGCTAAATCGCAGGGACTTAAGTGCAATTTTTGAAGTTGAAATGTGAAAAAAAAATGTAGCCGACATCGATAACTAACCCCTGTCCGAAAATCGGCTCAATCGGATAAACGGTGAATTAGTTATGAATTTTTGAAGTTTCAGCTCAGACAAACTTATTTTGGGCTCCAGTGTCGACTCTGACACGTTCTTCAATAAAAAACTGGTATTGATCGGAGCATAATCCGGTCTCGACTTTTGAGGCAAAGTTATAGATCTATGAGTCAGGGACCTTGTGTAAAAATATGAGCCCAATCCGATAAAAATTGACCGAGTTATGAATTTTCGAAGTTTCGGCCCAGATGAAATAATATTCAGCATTCAGGATTTTCAGCGTGTCACGCACTCTGAGCAAAAAACGAAGGTCTTTTGTATACCGTTTGAACTCAATATCTTCTGTGAAAATGTAGCCAACTCAATTTGTGAAATTTTGGCGCCAGAACCAGCTCGATACAATGAAAATCGGCCAAGTTATGATTTTCTGAACATGACGCAAATAAACTTCTGTCACAAATTTTCTGTATGAAAATACTTGATAAATCCACATTTTTGAAGACCTTCTGTTCGAAATTGGCTTCCAGCCGTGAGAGATGAAAATGTAGATAATGTCAAGACGGAATTTTGGCCACCGGAACGGGTTCAAAACGAGCCACGATCTTCAAGTTATGAATTTTTTAGCGCGTAAAAACTACACTTTCAGCACACTTTTTCACCATATTTCTTCAAGAAAACTTACACATTCAGATACCTTCTTTAAAGAATTATCTCTTGAGCCGAACCTGAATTTGAGAATACGTTATCAGAGATATCTTGGGGAAAGAACACCTGAATATGACGCGCCGGGTTGGACTTGTGAATTTTTCTTGAGATGTTTTGAGAAATATGGGAGGGCAAATTTGGGGTACAACAGTTGCCCCTGTTCAATCTTCTTAAACCTGAGGATATAGATTGGCTTTCGGGCCTTTCGTGATCCGAAGGTGAAAGATGATTGAACACTAGAGTGCCCATAAATTTGCACTCGCATAGTGGAGTATCAGCAATGTGATGTCGGGAATGGGCTTACAGATGTCATTTGGAAAGATGATGGATAGGAGGATGGGCTTATAGATGCCATCTGGAAGTGTGACAGAACCTTGTCGGGAATGGGCTTATAGAAGCCATTCGAAGGCTGTTGGTATGTGGATGGGCTTACAGATGCCATCTAGGTGTCGATCGCATAAGAGATTCCTTAGCAAGAACTTGCGTACCTGAGAAAAGAAAGATAATTACCTGGCCTGTTACAGGAGTTGATCTTCAATTTCTTTATGTAGATGTGCCCTGGCTGGTTACAGGAACCGAATCTTTAAACTCTTCAGACGTGCCCTGGCAAGATACAGGAATCGAGTCCGGAGAATATAGTCGTCAACAGATACACCCTGGCGAGATACAGGAATCGGATCTTCGAACTCTTCAGACGTGCCCTGGCAAGATACATGAATCGAGTCTGGTAATGTTAGTCGTCAATAGATACACCCAGGCAAGATACAGGAATCGGATCTTCGAACTCTTCAGACGTGCCCTGGCAAGATACAGGAATCGAGTCTGGTAATGTTAGGTTGGTGAGTTGTCTCTACTGACAGGTTATCCTCATGGACGAGTGGTCTTTAACGACTAGTGTCTATAACGACGAGTGTCTATAACGACGAGTGTCTATAACGACGAGTGTCTATAACGACGAGTGTCTATAACGACGAGTGTCTATAACGACGAGTGTCTATAACGACGAGTGTCTATAACGACGAGTGTCTATGACGACGAGTGTCTATGACGACGAGTGTCTATGACGACGAGTGTCTATAACGACGAGTGTCTATAACGACGAGTGTCTATGACGACGAGTGTCTATAACGACGAGTGTCTATAACGACGAGTGTCTATAACGACGGGTGTCTATAACGACGGGTGTCTATAACGACGGGTGTCTATAACGACGGGTGTCTATAACGACGAGTGTCTATAATGACGAGTGTCTATAACGACGAGTGTCTATAACGACGAGTGTCTATAACGACGAGTGTCTATAACGACGAGTGTCTATGACGACGAGTGTCTATGACGACGAGTGTCTATGAGACGAGTGTCTATAACGACGAGTGTCTATAACGACGAGTGTCTATAACGACGAGTGTATATAACGACGAGTGTCTATAGCGACGAGTGTCTATAGCGACGAGTGTCTATAACGACGAGTTGGATCAGAGAAATCTTTAGGCATTGATTTAACTGGATTTGTATTCTTTGACTGGGTTGGTCTCTTTTGACTGTATTCGTCTACATAGCTGATCTTTTAACTGTATCCTTCCTGAAAGGTAAAGGTCAGTCATATGCAATGCATGATATGGATCAAACAATAATATTTTTCAACACATGAGATTGTATGATATGATGCGTATATGCATGTATCATGATGTATAACAATGTGATGTTTATGAATGTATCTGCGTCTAGGAAAATAGATCCTTGACGGATGCCGGGAAGTCAAATCCTGGGCTGATGTTCAAGAGTGAGATTCTTCATTTCTGTTGGGGATGATGATTGCAAGAATACCGGTCGGAGAAGATAACTCCGTTGGGGAATAAACTTGGCGAAGAGATTACTCTGTGGGGAATTACTCTATGGGAAGAGATACTTCGCTGAGATTTGATGATAACTCCACTGGGGATTTCGTTGTTGTGCTCTGTTGGAAATGAAGGTATCTTGGTCGCATTCTTCAGCTGAACTTACCTTGGCACTTCGGTGGACAGGGCAACCAGATCATTTAGACAACTCATTATTGCCCCAGTTTCTGTTGGAGAAGAAGGTACCTGTGAAGGTGTTTGATGACTGCCAATTGACAAATCTTCTTCTGGTAGGCAAGTGACGAGATGACAGGACATAGTCGTACGCTTTGATCCCTAACTTTTGCCTGGACCGCCCTTTCGGGTTTTCAGTCCACCAGGATACCCATTTTTTCCCAAGCCGCCTTTTCAGGTTTTCGACTTGCCGGGTATACAGATTTTTTTCATTTCATCCCTCATTTTTGCCCGAACCCTTTTGGTTCGCCGGGAAGCCCTTATTTTTGCCTAGGTGTGTCAACCTAGCGGGTCTTTGATTACGCGTAGTATTTTTTCCGACTATGTCCATGCTCTCAGGATGTAGGGAGGTGCCCCTGTTATTGTGTTGCCACGCTACCAGAAGATGTTTGGTCATGCAAGATTTGTTGCTGGGAATTCATGTCCAATGCCCCAAGTGGCTCAGGCGGAGGTTTGCCCCTGGCTGTTTGGCATCTTGAGAGATTCCTTGAATCTTGACTGGACTGCCCCAGATGATGGACAATGATCAGGCCATGCCTCTTGATTGGAGGTGCTTTTGTTCATTAGGCATTCGTCGTGCGAATTTCTATGTTGTTCAAACAAAAAGTCATATGCAAACAAAGTTATGTTAAAAATGCAAAGCTTATGTCTGTCTTGAAGTTTTTGAAAAATGCATTTTTCAGTAAAACCAGCAAATTTTGTAAAATGTGATGTCAACTCAATATTTTATAGCAAGCCTTAAGGAGTCAGGATACCTTTGGTAACAGTATGCTTTCGAACCAACCCATGCTTCAGCTAGGACTTTTAAGGGTTGTAGCGTGGCCTGGTTCACGGTTTAAGAAACAAAGGATAAAGGCTCAAATTATTTGTACCCACCCGCTCTTCGTGATGTTCTTCAAACCTAAACTCAGCTGATCGTGCGTTAGACCTTGTTTGAGTCTTTGCTCTGAAATTCCAGTGATGGTTCGGATGTTGAACGTTTATTTGAATAGGCAGTCATTTTTGTTTGGTTTAGGGTTTGTAAGACCTCTTTCTTTTTCTTTCATTATCCCTGTTTTTTGCCTGAACTGTTTCTTTTTGGAATTACAGTCAGCGGGATGCCCCAGTTTTGTAAGTCTCCTTCATAGGTTTTGACTTAATGGGTTTTTATTTTGAGAAGTAATGACTGCCTGTCTGTATGATTGTTCGGAACCATCACTGTCTTTTATTTTGTAAGGACCTCTTTGGTGCCATTCGTTATGCACTTGGATCAACTGAGAGACTACCCTGCCCCAGGTTATGATTAAGGGTTTTAAATTTCGAAAAGAAAAACTCCTACTTCTTTGGCTCAGAGGGGTTGACGAGGGATTATCTTCCTTATAACTCCAGTGTTTAGGAATTGAAACAATGCTTGTACCTCATCAGCGGGGTCTGTTCAAAAGCATACTGTAAAGATCGTGGTATCGTTTTCGTCATCCTCCCTCAAGAGGCTTAGAATTTTCAATCAAGAGTTGATCATCACAAAAATATGAAAATAGTTTGCATATAGTGAATACGAAATAATTACTTCAAAACAGACATGTGTAATGCATTAATGAAATAACCAAGTTTGACATGAAATAAAATGTTTGAACAATCAAAGAAAATTACAATCTGAACATTCAAATGAACAAAAGTTTCCAATCCTAGCCATGTTTTGACAAGGGAGCAGTGGTCACATTCGGAGTCTCTGGAGAGTCGAACTGGACTTCCTTCGCGTCGATCAGATCCTGAACCTTGTTTCTCAAAGTCCAACAATCATCTGTAGCATGCCCCGGGCTGTCAGAATGATAAGCGCAGCGAACATTGGGGTTATACCTTGAAGGCGTCCTGTTGGGATTCTTTGGAGGGTCCATGAGAGTTACCAACTTGGTTTCCAGCAACTGTGGCAATATCTGTGACAAGGTCATGCCGAGGGGAGTGAATTGCCTTTTGGGTCTCTCTTCCCTTTGCTGATTGTGACGCTGAGGAGCGCCGATCGGTTTTGCAATAACCACCGCGTTGACATCTTGGCGGTGTTCGGACCTATTCTGCCCTTTTGAGCCATAGACAGCACTAGATTCTCTCTTGGATGGTTTCTTCTCAGTGTTCGAGGAGTCACCATTCTATATTTTCCCCGACTTGATGCCAGCTTCTATTCTTTCCCCGGTCAAGATCAGATCTGTAAACCCAGCAGCAGAATTCCCAATCAGGTGGTTGAAGAATGGACCAGACAGGGTCCCCAAGAACATGTCGACGAGCTCGCGGTCAGTCAGAGGTGGTTGTACCCTTCCAGCAAGGTCCCTCCATTTTTGAGCATATTCTTTGAAACCTTCACCTGCACCCATAGACATTCCCTGAAGCTGAGTGCGCGTGGGAGCAAGGTCGGCATTGTACTGGTACTGCTTGTAGAATGCAGTGGCCAAATCCTCCCAGCTGCGGATGTTAGCTCCATTCAGTTGATATAACCAGTCGAGTTGGGTTCCAGACAGACTATCCTGAAAGAAGTGAATCCATAAATTCTTGTCAGCCGTGTAGGGCTGGATCCTCCTTGTGTAAGACCTGAGATGCAACTTAGGACAGGATGCCCCGTCGTACTTTGCAAAGGCAGGTGCCTTGAATTTGTGCGGGATTACTACCCCAGAAGACAGACCTAGATCCTCGAAGTCCAGGCCGGGCACTTTTTGTATCTCCATGGCACTTAGCCGGTCTTCCAACTGTTTATACTTGTCCTCAGCTGGAGGGTACTGCTCATCATTGTAATCGGTCTCGTTGTCGGAGACCACTGGACTAGGAACCTCCCTTTCTTGGGGATTGTCTTACCCAACAGATGGCGTAGTCTGCTCAACTTCATTTCGTGATCCATTCCCAGATTTGCGTCTAGGGTTGAACAACACCGTCCTCTTCTTCTTCTTTTTCGAAAGCAGGGTCTTCAGATCTTGTTGCCCCTGGGCCAAACTCATGATCAACTCTTGGAACTGGGCGTTCTGAACCTGGAGAGCCTTGATGGATTGCTCAGTAGATGTTTCCGGATTCATGATGAGACTGCTGAAATAAACAGCAAAGAAGGTAAGCAACCTGTAGAAAAAAGGGTACCTGTTATGCAATGATGTGTATGTATGCATGCGATGTTTTCAAGGATCTCGCGGGGTAAACAAGAAAATTTGTTAAAATTAGAATCTGGTATCTTGATTGAAGTAACTTCGTGTTGTAGAGAGTCCTTCTTCAAGGGTCAAAGGCTCACCATATCCAGTGGGTCATAGCCCTTGACAACCTTGGCTAGAGGAAAATAAATCCCCTTTGCCCCTTGCCAGACATGTTGGTTCATCATGACCTGCATCACAAGCCCTTGAGATCCTTGAAATGGGTTAGTCCTTATGCGGAATGCATGCAATGGTATGATGTTATGCTATGCATGGGGTAATGTAGGTAAACCCTGTTATGAGTTCCAATTAAGGACTATAAACAAAACCTGCAAGAAACTCAAGTGTCAGATAACAAGCATGCAAGTAGTCAAGTATGAAAGCACACAAGTCACACCACATCCCTTAGAGTTTAGGCTAGCATGGGGTCTGGGTATTACCCTCTTGAAGTTGGTGGGCTCAAACCTGTCCTATCAAAGTAACCGGGTTCAAAGGGTCCCAATATCATTGGATTGCTTTCATTGTTCATCGTTTCGATTTAGCCACTGAACTGGCGACCGAAATATTCCAAGAAAACAACCCTCAATTGAGTGTAGTATCGAGTATCAACCAACCTCGGACTGCACCAAAGTCAGTTATCTCACTACCCTAAAGAGGCCAAGATGGTTCAATTAAGGTTCCTAAGGTCAGTTGATGCTTCACGACACCACGCGGCGGCCCCGTACTCTCCTTGACTGAACTCAAGGGTTACCGGTACACACCAAAGTGGCACATCAACGTAGCAGACTGCTTCAACCATGTCGGTATACCCCGCACAGTTCCCTCACAGTCTTGTTGCTACTTTCTAAGAAGGTATCCCTCAGATCCAGGTTAGGATCTATAGAACTCCCAAGACAGTACCCACAATAATAAAGCAAACAATTCAGACAATTAAAAATACAAATGATCTTAGTCCTAAGGTACACCTCACTTTAAGTATCCCCAGCAGAGTCGCCAGTTCTGTGATTGGTGGATCTGGAACTGACTGTTTAACGCTGGTTCGCGAAATGTCGCGGAAGCAAGAGTCGTCACCGTCTTTTATTTTCTCCAACATGGACAGGACAAAAGCACATCAAAATTCCTTATGAGATAGTTTCTCGGTTCGGGAGGTAGATTTATAGAAAGGGAAGGTGTTAGCACCCTTTCTATCCATGGTTATCCATGGGCTCTTAGATACTTGCTCATTTGTGTTTTCAAAAGTGTTTGCTTTTCAAATTGTGAGTGGGTTTGAAAAAGTTTTGTTTAAAAAATTTCAGATCGACTCTTGTATCAGTCCTCAAGAGTGTTTGAAAAATTGTTTTGAAAGCTTTTTGAAAGTGTCGGTGTGAAAAGAAGTTTTGATTTGTTTTTTTCTGAAATAGAGCAAGTATCTACGAGTCATCTACCTATCCTAAGGAATTAGGCTGTGTAAATGTCCTTAAGGTAGTGCCATCCCACCATTGAGAGGTAGGTAGCACCACCGTTGGAGGTGTTCGGGTCAATTCGTTTTTAGGGACAGTGTGGTCACCAGAGCAACAGTAGGACACCTTAGAAGCTACCCTTATGCCATTGATCCTTTTTAATTCGAGGCAACTTTTCCGAGGAAACTGGATCATGTCATGGACATAAGGACTTACTAAAACGTCCTATACTCGACGACCACATTTCGAGGGCAAGGCAACAGTGAGGCGTACCCTAAGAGTGGTGTGTGAATCTGTGTGTTATTTTAGTTATGTTTTATCTTGTACATGTATCATGGTGATCTACGCTTGTTTTTAATTTAGGCTATACATTCTTTCATGCAATTATAATTTAAAAGTGCAGAAATTTAAATGCGGAAAGTAAAATCCTACGCTATTACAAGGCGCGGGTCTATACATCGCCAAAATACAAAGACCCGTTTTTTGATAAAGATGCGGAAAGTAAAGACGGAAAGATAAACCTAATTACTATTACATCTGAGAAACAGTTACATAATGATCGAAAGAAATAATGCGTGAAAAGAATTAAAATTAGGACGTCCGAGGGTTTTGACCCTTTGCATGAAATTAAATTAAATTAAAGTCCAATTAATTATTTAATTAAAGAAAAGAAAGTGTTTTAGTGTTTTTTGTATTTATGAAAAATAAAGAAAAAGAATTAAAAGGAAACCCTAAATCTAGATTATTTTAATTATGAATGAAAATATTAAAGTTAACCTAATTTACTAGTTAATTAATTTATTTACATGTTTATTTACAAAATTAATGATAATTAATAATAATGGTAAATAATGATGATTAATAATTTATTTAAGAAAAAGATGAAAATGTCAAAAAACCTAATTCTAGATACTTTTTACTTATTAAGAAAAAGATTAAAGTTTAAAAACCTAAATTAAACTAAGTTAATTGTTAGAGTTTATTTACAAAAAATAGGTTAGTGATGAAATTAATAATAATTAAAGATATTTGTATTTTTGATTTTTCTGTTTTTATTATAGAAAATTATTTTATGGTAAAAAAAACAATTAAAACAATTAAAAAATAATTAGAAAAGAAAAGAAAATAAAATTAAAAAGGATGCAAACCAAGGGGGGTTTCAGGCCCAAGGGGAGGTTTTTTTGAACGGTCTGCATTCTTTGGCCATTGGATTGAGTTTCATGGCCATTTGTGTTCTGGCTGTTGGCCATTTGTGTTCTGGCCTCAACGTTCCTTAATCTTCTCAGGATGTCTGTCTCGCCATGTATTGGTGTCATGCATAAGTTGTTCTTTTGGCCATTTGGCTTTTGGCTTTTGGCTTTTGGCTTTTGACCATTTGGCTTTTGGCCATTTGTGTTCTGGCTGTTGGCCATTTGTGTTCTGGCCTCAATGTTCCTTAATCTTCTCAGGATGTCTGTCTCGCCATGTATTGGTGTCATGCATAAGTTGTTCTTTTGGCCATTTGGCTTTTGGCTTTTGGCTTTTGGCTTTTGGCTTTTGGCCATTTGGCTTTTGGTTTTGAGCCATTTGGCTTTTGGCCTCAACGTTCCTTAATGAACCTGCATGAGATCCTGTCTAAATCTGCAGTGTTGAATCTCATGAACACATTAAATAAAATCATAAAATGCAAATAAAGCCAATATATGAAGAAATTTAATGTTTAGGCACAATATGGCATGTATGAATGATTATACCCTTTTGATCATGGAGATCAAATCAATCTTACCCTCACTGGAAAATTAGTGACATGAATGCTTTTATGCCTTTTGGATCATGGAGACCAAGCCAACCTTATCCTTACTGAAGAAGTAGTGAGGTGTTGGTTTGTAACTGTGATGACTTGTTTGTAGTGAGAGAGGGATTTGTAATAAGGATTTCAAGGTTTTAGGGTTCTTGAAAGAATTTGATATTCTAACAGTGTTGTGGTAAGGTTTTTTCTCTCTTTTTTCTCCTCCCTGGTTTGTGTGAAAAGAAGGTGATTATATAATGGAAATTAGGGTAAAGAAAATGGGCTTTGAATGCGCAATTGGGCCTCCAATGTTCACTTGAGTTCGTCACTTTCCAGGCTAAATCGCAGGGATTTAAGTGCAATTTTTGAAGTTGAAATGTGGAAACAAAATGTAGCCTACATCGATAACTAACTCCTGTCCGAAAATCGGCTCAATCGGATAAACGGTGAATTAATTATGAATTTTTGAAGTTTCAGCTCAGACAAACTTATTTTGGGCTCCGGTGTCGACTCTGACACGTTCTTCAATAAAAAACTGGTATTGATCGGAGCATAATCCGGTCTCGACTTTTGAAGCAAAGTTGTAGATCTATGAGTCAGGGACCTTGTGTAAAAATATGAGCCCAATCCGATAAAAATTGACCGAGTTATGAATTTTCGAAGTTTCGGCCCAGATGAAATAATATTCAGCATTCAGGATTTTCAGCGTGTCACGCACTCTGAGCAAAAAACGAAGGCCTTTTGAATACCGTTTGAACTCAATACCTTCTGTGAAAATGTAGCCAACTCAATTTGTGAAATTTAGGCGCCAAAACTAGCTCGATACGATGAAAATCGGCCAAGTTATGATTTTCTGAACATGACGCAAATAAACTTCTGTCACAAATTTTCTGTATGAAAATACTTGATAAATCCACATTTTTGAAGACCTTCTGATCGAAATTGGCTTCCAACCGTGAGAGATGAAAACGTAGATAATGTCAAGACGAAATTTTGGCCACCGGAACGGGTTCAAAACGAGCCACGATCTTCAAGTTATGAATTTTTTAGCGCGTAAAAACTGCACTTTCAGCACACTTTTTCACCATATTTCTTCAAGAAAGCTTACACATTCGGATACCTTCTTTAAAGAATTATCTCTTGAGCCGAACCTGAATTTGAGAATACGTTATCAGAGATATCTTGGGGAAAGAACACCTGAATATGACGCGCCTGGTTGGACTTGTGAATTTTTCTTGAGATGTTTTGAGAAATATGGGAGGGCAAATTTGGGGTACAACACTTTTGATCTAAATGAGTTCTAGATTGCAGAAGAGACAAGCAACAAGGTGTGGAATAGGAAGTGCCCCCCATAAGGGGATGAACCGTCGAGCCATGTGACGTTAAACGAAGCGCTTCGTGGGAGACAACCCACGCTTCTAATAAGTTAGTTTTTCTTTTTGTTTTGTTTGCAGGTAATAAAAGGGAATCTTACTGGTGAAAGCTAGGAGGCAGAACCAGGTGTTGGATTTCCCTTTGCGAGTCACCTTCCTCGCGCTTGTTCTGAAACATTGGGGGTCAATGTTTAGTTCAAGTTTGGGGGGATTTTATTCCTTTTCTTCTTTTTGAATTATTTGTTAGTTCTATGCGAACTGTTGTGTAAATACACGAGTTGGAGTCCTCCAAATTTGCCCAAATTTTTTTGTTTTGATCAAGAACTTGGTTCTCATAGAGTTCATGAATAGTATATAGAGACAAAGGGATGGTTGTTCAAGGGTAGGAAGTTCAGAATAATGTGACCGGGATACGAGTCTAACGTGTAGATTTGTACCATAGTACTTGAATCCTGAGAAGTATTCGTTAAGTAGTTTATCTTGACAATTTGGCATAATATAGATTCACATGCATGTATGACTGGTTGAGAAATAAACAAAGCTGGCACCAAATGATGAAAAGGCGGTAAAAGGCAACTGGCTCGCTAAGTTGGGTAGTCCTCACCAGGTTATTCAGCCCAAAGGGGGGTTGATCCCCAAACGTCGTCCATTAAGGACAATATATAAACTGAAAAGTTTTGAAAGTTTCATCTGAAATTATAAAGGAGAAAAAACTCTTATTTGGTGCATGAGAAAAAAAATTCTTGATCACACTTGTGCGTGTCATAATCATCAATAAACATCATTGCCGTAATTTGACTATCCGAATAAAAAAGGAGGAAAATAAAAAAAGACTTAATTACAAAGTATAGTTAGAGAGGTATCTGAAGAGGAAGCTCGAGATTAAAAGGGTCGTACACAAACTCTCCGCGTCATGTGAACATCAGATGAACTACCTTTTGATCAATTTGAATGAATGTTCCACGTATGAGTACCAGACGGCTGTGATTTTCATGAGTTTTTGTAATGGTCTCTTAAGGTCAAGCAACGATTTAAGTTTGGGGGAGTTTGATCAGTGTTTTTCAACTTTTATTTATAGTTAAATTTAGTTATAGTTTCTTTATTTTGTCAAATTTTTTATTTCATTTTTCTTTGTTTTATGCGTTGGTTGTGTATTTTGTTATTTTCAGGTTCAGAGGAATAAAACCAGTAAAATCAGTGTGAAAAGTGAATATTCGGAGTGTCAGAGGAAGTCTCAGAAACCAAGCTACAGGGTGCCTGACACAGCCACCTGTGTCACCTGACACGGACCGTGTCAGGAGAGAATGTGCAGATTTAAGAGAGGAGGCAGAGGCTGACATGGGTGCTCTTGTCAGCTGACATGGCCCGTGACAAAAAGTCTGGGCGAGAGAATGATTAGAAGTGAGAAACATAGGATGACATGAGTGCTCGTGTCGCATAACACAACCCGTGTCGGCCAAGACGCTAGGAATTCTGATTTTGGAGTTTTGAGTGTCTTCGATCATTAAGGATACTTTGGACATTTTGGCATTGATGAGGGATGACCTAATACTATTAAAACCTGTTTGTGAGAAGGAGAAAGGAAATGTTTTACGAAATAAGATTATGATTGATAAAGATTGGTGCTTTCAAGAGATTTGGAGACGAAAATTCCTTCACGCACGAAAGCAATTGAAGATCAAAGAATCCTCACCTTTTGTAATGTCTAATTTTATTATTTCTTTTCTTTTTAATACTATGAGAGGCTAAACCGCCCAATGCTAGGAGGGTGTCCTTGATTTGCAAATGTATTGATTTAAAATTCTTGGTTTTGATACAATAGTTACTTTTCAATTTAATTGTTCAATGTTCTTATACCTTTCCTATCAGAAAAATATGGATTGATCCACGACTAACAATTAGGGCTGGACCGCCATTGTTAAGGTTTTTGTATAATTATACTATAGTATATATCATCTAGGACTAGGTATACCCTATAGGTCACCGTTAAAATCTTGATAACATAACTGCTTGGTTTCATCATAACTCACTAAGGACTTATGTATTAGGATGAAGGACCAAAGGTTTTCCCACTAAGGACTTAGGGGAAAATACACTAAATATTTTATAGTTGAAAGTAATGAACTTGTTGAAGAGATTAAGAATAAAGCCACACATTAAACTCATTAATTATGTGCAGTCCTTGAGATCGATACTTTGGGATTTCTCATTATTACTATATTGGAAAATTAGTACACTAGATAATTTTCCCATCAGTAGACCTTGATGTTTGTCTAAAGACACAAGTCAGAAGATCTGAAGACATAAGTTCTACTTAAGTCCAGATGTTGAAGACTCATGCTTCTAAACACAACGTATTCTAACGAGTTAAGTCAGAAGATCTGAAGATAGAAGTTCTACCGAAGTCCAGATGCTAAAGACTCATGTTTATGAAGACAACATGTTCTAAAAACACCAGTCAGAAGATCTGAAGACCAAAGCTCTACTTAAGTCTATATGCTAAAGACTCAAGTTTCTGAAGACCCGTGATTCTAAGAAAATGGTTCTAAAGAACAAGTTCTGAAGACTCTAAAGACAGAAGTTATAAAGCTCTGAAGACCCAAGGTTATAAGAAAAAATTGTTAAAACCAAGTGTAAAGACTCTGAAGACGAAGTTCTGAAGACTCTGAAGACTTGGAGTTCTAAAGACCCAAGGTTCTAGAAAAGGTTCTCAAGACCAAGTGCTAAAGACTCTGAAGAAGAAGCTCTTAAGATTCTGAATACTTGAAGTTATAAAGACCCAAGATTCTAGTAAAGGCTCTCAAGACTAAGTGCTTAAGTTTCAAAGACAAGAATCTGAGTGAACAAGTTCTGACGACTAAAGACTTGATTATCTGGATATTCAAATATCACGTTTCTACTCATACTTCAACCATCTACTATAAGAAGCCTCTGAAGTTCAGAAGACAAATGTTACCATTTGCAACAACAAGTACACAAGTTGAAAAAGCCTTATCCCACTATCTCTCCACTAGCTTGAATTATGGAAAAGAAAAAGAAGTGGCAGTACTTTTTTCATCATTGTGTAACGACTATTTTTCAATAGCCAACAAATCTATTTTGCTTGGCTATATAAGAAAAAGGATTATATGCTTAAAAGGTTGTTGGTGTTCAAATGTTCAAATTGAAGTTGTCATTGTTGGAATACAACCAAAAATTATCAACCAGTATAACAACAAAAAGTAAAACAAGTAGTTCTTGAATCATATTATTTATAATTACAAGATAACAATGAAGTCATTGATTCATAATGTGCTTAATTTCATATACTGCAAGAAGCTTGGTAAGCTGCATAAGATAATGAAGATGATTACATAAGCTCCAATTACAAATCCACAAAATGAATGTTGTGCCTTAAAGTGATCATTGAATTAAATAGAACAGGGGTTGTTGTCCAAAATGTTCTAAGTTGAATCAAGATGAAGAAGTTCTTCTCTTTACTACGTCAAGATCAACAAATCTTTCAACAACTTTTGAAGAAGAAGACTTCAGCAATTCAAGTACTTTTAGGTTGTTGTTCATGAAGGAGTTACTTGAAGAAAAGAAGACCACACATTTGAGAAAAAAACACTATGTAATATTATTAGTGTGTATTAGGATCTTCTGATGTACTTAATTGAGTTTACACTTTCTTGTGTAGAAGCATTCTCTTGTAAACAAACCTTGTTAAAAACAAACATTTGTTTGTTCCTTCTAAAGGACCGGTTAGATCAGAAGCTTTAGAAGGTTTTGTGTTTCTTCTAAAGGACCAGTTAGTTCAAAAGCTTTAGAAGGTAAAATGTTCCTCAAAGGATCAGTTAGGTCAGAAGCTTTGAGAAGACTAAGATGGCAGTCTTAGTGGTAGTTAGTTATATCAGTTGGGTTTGCAGGATGTAATCAATTTAGTTATAGTGGATTAAGTCCTTGAGTTCAAGGAGAAATCACCTTGGTAGGGTGGACTGGACTAGCTTAAGGGTTTCTTAAGTGAACCACGATATATCATGTGTTCTTTACTCTTGCTTATGCTTTACTGTTTATGCTTCCACAACATATTCGAAAGCACCACTTAACGCAACATTGTTAAGAGATGGAAGTTTGCTATGAATGGAAAACCCAATTCAAACACCCCCTTTTTTATTTTCTTCACTACTTCAATTGGTAAAAGAGCCTAGTTCTGTTATTGATGGATATCAAACACATAACAATGTCAGATAAAGATCCAAATGCTCTGTGAAGAAATACTTTGGGTGATAGTTACTCCACCTTCAATTATATTATCATATTAGAAGATGATAATTGGGTATTGAATTGTAACCAAAAAGATTACCTTGAGCAAGAATCTGATTCTTCAAAAATGGAAGATGTCAACAACAAAATCTTCTCCCTTGGAGATAACCTATTTAGAACCCAAGAAAAAGATACCATAAGTCGTAGCATCAGAAGCTCCCAATTCAGATGCAAGTATTGCTCCTTCTGATATGTCAAGACGAAAAGCAGAATCTCAATCTATCTTTCTGAAGAACTGATTCTGGGAGATAAAGAAGCTCTTATCAAAACCAAATGAGATTTCAAACCTCCTTGTGATACGGTGGGAGAACTGACTTGGGTGTTTTGCATTTTATCGCAAATGTTGCGGTTAGCAAGAGTTGCCACCGACTTTTCTTTTATCCAAAAGGAAAGCCTGAGAAGAACAGGAAAAACCTTTGAGATTATTTCTGAGTTCGGGGGGTAGATTATGAAAAGGGAAGGTATTAACACCCTTTCCATCCGTAGTTATCTACGGGATCTTAGTTGCTTGCTAGATCACTTACTTTTGTTTCAAAATGTGCTTTGTATGGTTTTTGAAAGTATTTTGAAAAGGCGCCATCGTTTAGGAAAACTTTGTAATAGTTCTCGTTCGTAAGAACGTATACAAAGTGTTGAGATTTTGAAAATATTTCATGTTTGGAAAATGTTTTGAAAGTGTTTTTGAAAGTGTTGGTGTTTAAAATTGTTTTTGTTGTGAGTAAGCGAGAAACTAGGAGCAATCTACCTACTCAAAAGGTCTTAGGTGTTCTTTTCCTCCTCCTTTAGATGTTGCTATTTTACCATTATTTTGATAAGTAGCCCCATAGTTGGATATGAAGGGACGGGCGTTGGACGTTTGTATAATCATAGAAGGCAACCTATGAGACGTTTTAGCAATGTCGTTTAGGGACTAGATCGTTTACCGAAGGCAACATCGAGGGTCATCGAGGGACTACGATCTTTTATCGAGGGACATGACTATTTTCCGAGGCAACAAGTGATATTACCCTAAGGTGCATGTGTGAATAGTGTGTTTGATTGCATACATTTGTCTTTGATTTTAGGGTGTCTACTTGTTGGTTTTATCTTGCCATACATCCTATTTACTAGCATTTGTATAAAGCAATAAAAATGCAGAAAAGAAAAATCCTACACTATTACAACCATATTGAAGTGCATAAAAATATAAAGGCAAAAATAAAATAAAAAGAAGAAAAATGAGCTCTTTCGATTGGGGGAGGAGTGCCCTTCGAATCTGCTTCTTTTGGCCTCCTTCGATTGGGGCTAGCATCAGCAAGGTCATGGCCTTCGATTGAGAGTTGGCACCAGTCAAGTCATGGCCTTCGATTGGGGTTGGAAGTCAGCAGGGTGCGCCTTCTGGTTCTGCCTTTCTACCTTGTTGCCTTCTTCGATTGGGCTGGCATCAGCAAGTCATGGCCTTCGATTCTGCCTTCTCTGCCTTGTTGCCTTCTTCGATTGGGGCTGGCATCAGCATGAACATGCATTCTGGCTGGGCCTGAAAGTTAGCATGGAAGCCCAAGGCTTCGTTTTATACTTCATCCCCCCTGTTTCTTTCGTTTGAGATATTAAATGGCAACATGGCCTAAGGCCATGCTAGTATTTGTCTTGAAAACAGTTTAATACTTAAAGCATGTTTAGGTAAACAAGAAGCAAAGGAAAGGGTTAGTTCTGAAAATATATTAAGAGGGTGGAAACAAAAAGAAAAAGTATTACGTACATGTTTCAAACGAAAGGCAAAGTTACTCACATGCTATGCCATGGAACGAAACAAGTCAAAATAAAGGAAAATTATAAACAAGTATTTTTAAATGATTAGAAACAAGTCAAAATAAAGGAAAAATTATAAAAAAATCAAATCTGAAAATAAAATCATGAAAAAATAAAAATTAGAAAGAGAATATTTAAAAATATTTTTGTGAATTTTTCATAATTTTTGAATCATAAATGAATTTTCTATGATTTTTTTAAGTTTGGTGTAAAAAACATTAAATAAAATAAAGTTTATAAAAATATGGACCATTGAATGAGACTCAAAATGCGCTAGTCATCAGATCAAAAGGATCAGGCACGCTGTGCATATCATGGCCAACTTTGGAAATTGCACAAGATCACCTTTTAATAATTAAAAACAACTAAAATTCTGACGCATTGGATGGAGTCTGACTAATGGAAGTAATCAGATCCAAGGGCTCTCAAAACGCGTTCATGATAAAGCAAACACACTGATTGAATTCAAAAAAATTACATGTCACGCCTTCATTGGTTGAAGCACGACACTAGGTCGTCTTCAACCTCCGAACGCCCCAGATTGGAGTTCCTCAAACTGTAAAATTAGAGGACATGACCGATACCATTAGATTCGTCTCTTCAAGACGATTCTAATGGTACCATCGTGCCAAATTTATATAAACTTAGCAAGGCTTGAATTGAGAAAAAGCATAAATAATAGCAAGCACGAAATTCTGGAATATCTCACTCAAATCTCAATGAAATCACAAATTGTAAAAAGCATGAGAATCAGAAGGATGAAGAGAGTAGATTAGTCTTTTATTTGGATTGATTTGACTAAGAAATCTACCTGAATGAAGTAGCGAAAAATGGCTCTGAAAATGGACTTCTGTAGATCAATATAGGTCACAATTCTTGAAGGTAAGAGTATGGTTAGCTTCAGAGAAGTTCAATGGAGCTAACTGAATGGAGCTTTTGGTGTTTTGGAGTGAGAGTGAAAGAAATGAGAAATTCAAATTCAGGGTTCATGTGGGATCTGAACAGGGGTCAATTGGCTATCAAAATCTTGTGAAAATAGGTTGAATATGCATCTTATTTATAGGAGAGGATGAGGCAATGCTTAAGCGTGCGAATGAGAGAGTAATTGAGTGAATTCATGTGAATCTGAAGCATGAATAATGTGTGCCTTGATTAGCATGAAAACTCATCCAAATCCTGAGTTTTATGATGCTAAATACTTTTGGAAAGTTTCTAAACTAGATTAGATGTAAAAACACGTGAAAACTTTGTGTTTAGAGGACACAATATAAATTTAAAATTCTGACTTTGGAGAAAACTTTAGTTTCAAGGTACCAACTTTGAATCCACGGTGCTCATAGCTCAAGGGGTCTTAGGGCATAATTCTTGAAGAATTTGAAAGACAAGGTCACCATCTTTGAAATGTTCTAAAAATGAGACCAAATGGATGCTTGAGCTAAGAGTTATGATTAGTCAAATTTGAGAAAAAGATGCTGACTTTTTATACGTAGAAAAATTCTAAGTTTTTCTTCAAAAGTTACCTATAGTGTTTTGATTCCAAACAAGGCCTTCCTCCAAAATCTTGCTTTGAGCAATGATTCTAGCTTGAAGTATACTTCCTAAAGAGAATTTTGAAACTTGAATCACTAAAAAATACCTAATATTGAAAAGGCCTTGTGAAACTAGTAAAAATCCATGAGGTGACTTATAATCTTTTGAGTTCTTAGGGCATCTTCCGCCCATTTTCAAGTATTGCACATAAAAGAAGAGTTGAAGTTCTCATCCTTAATATCATTATGGAAAAACAATGGGCTCAAGGAGATAAATATTTACCAATATATAATCTTTTGAAGTCACATAAAGGGAATTTGATAGCCTCTCTAGAGGACTTGTAATCTTTCTCCATCATTAGGAATCTTCCACATAAAATTTGTTTGAAACTTTTGAAGTGATTAGTTAATGACCCTTTAAAGAGAAGCATGTCTTTGTAATAAATCAAAAATATCAAAAGATGAGCAAGATATAGCCCTTAGAAGCTCAAAACCCTAGTTCATAAAGCACCAAAATGACTTGGAAACCCCTTTCAATTTTGACAATCTTTCTTGCACAATAACTTTTTCCATGTGAATAGAAGTTGTTGTGGGTGATAATAAGAACCCATAGCAACAATAAAAACTTCCAAACATTAAGCATTGAGAGAGTTATGCACTTGTGTTCAAGGAATCAAGGTCTTGTCCAATTTGGTCAAAATTCTTCAATCAATTCTTGCATTTTTTTACTTATTTTGACAAATTGAGGTATGATGAATTATAGTAGACCTTGTAATGATATTACTTTAAAGCATCCTCAATGATGAAGATTGAATCTCAATGAAGCTTTGCTAAAGAAGGCATGGGAATAAACTCATGAACCTATGAATCCCCTGATGAAATGTATTATTCCCTCGCCTATAGGATCATCATTTAGAGCAAACATTCATTGCATTTGTTATTTAAAATTTAATTAACACAATACATATATGATCACAATATACAAATCAAGGTGGTTGATGATCCCCCATGAGCAAACCTAAAGATAGGGAGAAGAACCAACACCCTGGTGTGATCTTGATATGATTGAGTTGATATGTGATGACAGAGGAATCTTAGGGAAAAATTGGTGTACAAAACTGTATGTTAGTGAGTTTTCAGTGAACTACACAAGGTTGAATATTAACGAAAACAACGATATCAATTATAAACTTCCAGTGTTTGATGGCAAAAACTAGAATTGTTGGAATATCTAGATGTGTGTGTTGTTCAGTTCTCAAGATGTGTTAGATCTTGTCACTGATGGCTATGCTTCATTAGCAGCAGACGCGATAGAGGCACATAAGACAACACAAAAGGAGATAAGAAAGAAATATCAGAAATCATTGTTCTACATCTAACAGTGTATGGATGTGAATGTGTTTGAGAAGATTGCTGACTCTGAAATAGAAAAAGGTGCGTGGGACACACTGGTCAGATGTTACGGTGGTGACGCATCAGTGAAGAAGGTGGAGCTTCAGTCCCTAAGAAAGCAATATGAGAATCTCAATATGGAGGACAAAGAGAAGGTTTCTGAGTACATCTCTAGGGTGATTCTAATCAATAATGAGATGAAAGCTTGTGGACAAACCCTTTCTGAACAAGTAATCATAGAGAATGTATTGAGATCTTTAACTTCTCAGTTTGATTACATTATGGTAGAAATTGAACATTCCAAAGATCTGAGCACCATGAGAGTTAAATAGCTGAAAGTAGTCTAGAGGCGCATCAGTTGCATATGAATGAGAGAACTTCGGAGAGGGAAGTAGAGTAGCACTCTCTTAAAGAAACTTTTGGTAAGAAGTGTAAGAAGATGACTTGGTCAGAATTCAGAAAGAAAACTAATGGTGGTCAGACGTCAGAAGCTTCAACCTCTAATAGGCAGAAGAATGTCCATAAGGGAAAGGAGAAGTCTGACAAGAAGAATATTCAGTGTTACTGTTGCAAGAACTTTGATCACTATGCCAAAGATTGCTGATCAAAAAAAGAAAGGAAGTCAGAAAAAGCAAATATAGCCAGAGGGGAGTCTGACGATGAACCTGTGCTATTGTTGGTTTATGATATGATGATATGAATTCATCATAATGGTGGTATATAGACACAGGGTGTTTAAACCATCTTATTGGAAACAAGAAATGGTTGGTTAATTTTGACTTTGGGAAGAGTACAAAGATCAGATGTGTTGATGATAAATACCTCAATGCATAAGGTATGGGAAATTTCAGAGTCATCCTAAACAATGGGAAAGCAACAATGATCCAGAATGTGTAGTATGTACCTGGCATGAAAAGAAATATGATGAGTGTGTGACAACTAATTGAGAATGGTTTTTCAGTTACCATGAAGGATAATCTTCTGAAGCTGTATGGCAGTAATCAAAAGCTGATTATGGAGTTAGAACAGGGAAGGAACAAAACATTTAAGGTGAATGTTACAACTGCAGACTCTGAATGTCTTACTGCAACAAGTGTTGTCAAGATGAGTGAGTTGTGGCACATAAGATTTGGTCATCTGAATTTCAGAAGCTTAGGGCATCTGAAATCGAAGAAGATGATACATGGAATTCCTTCAATCAAGAAGCCTGAGAAGTCATGCTAGGTGTGCATGGAAGGGAAGCAACCAAGATTTCCATTTGTATCAGAAGTAGCTCCAAGAGCAAAGTATTCCTTAAGAGTAGTGCATTCTGATGTGTGTGGTCCATTTCCAGTAGCATCGATTGGAGGGAATAAATACTTTGTGCCATTCGTTGATGAGTTCACCAGAATTACATGGGTATCTCTCAAAAAGTTCAAACACGAGGTGTTTGCTGAATTCAAGAAGTTCAGACTGAAGGTTGAGAATTACAGTGGCCAGACTCTAAAGATTCTTATAACTAATGGTGGTGGTGAGTATAACTCCAAAGAGTTCAGAAGGTTCTGTGAGGAGAATGGAATTGAGCATTATGTTACTTCTCCCTATACTCCTCAACACAATGGTCTTATTGAAAGAAGAAACCGTACTTTGCCTGATATGGTGAGAAGCATGCTGAAAGAGAAGAAGCTTCCTTATACGTTGTGGGGAGAAGCTATTGCCACTGTATGTTATATGCTCAACAAATATCCAACGAAGAAGCTGAAGGAAATAGTTCTTATTTAGAAGTGGACTGGAGAAAAGAAAAGTGTTAGTCATCTGAAGGTGTTTGGTTCTATATGTTACAAACACGTCTCAGAAGCCAGAAGATAGAAGCTGGATGATAGAAGTAAATTAACGTTACTGGTGGGATACTGTAATACGGTGGGAGAACTAACTTGGTTTGTTTTACATTTTATCATAATTATTACGGATAACAAGAGTCTCCACTGACTTTTCTTTTATCCAATAAGGAAAGGGTGAAAAGAACACGAAATATATTTGAGATATTTTCTTGAGTTTGGGGAGTAGATTATGAAAAGGGAATGTGTTAGCACCCTTTTCATCCATAGTTATATATGGGCTTTTAGTTTCTTTCTAGATCACTTCTTAAAATTGCTTTGTTTGAAATGTGTTTGTGGTGGGTTTTGAAACTATTTTTGAAAAGCGCCTCCGTTTAGGCAAACTTTGTAATGATTCTCGTTTCTATAAGAATGCATACAAAGTGTTGGACTTTTTTGAAAATATTTCATGTTTTGAAAGTGTTTAGTATGTTTTTAAAGATATTTGTTTTTGAAGATGAATTGTAAGCAAGAAACTAAGAACATTCTACCTACTCAAAAAGTCTTTTGTTCATTTCTTCCTTCCTTTGATATTGCTATGTTATCATTGATTGGTAAGAAGCTCTATCTTTGGATGTGAAGGGACGAGCGTGGGTCATTGTATAGTCATAAGATGCAATGTTGTGAGATACCTTAGCATATTTCTTAAGGGTCTAAGATCATTTGTAAGGAAACATTCATAGCGTCATCGAGGGACTATGATCTTGTATTTTTTATTGTTCTTTGCTAAAGCGTCTCACATGCATAACATGACCATTTTTAAGGCAACAAAGTGGAGTTAACCCTAGAGGTGAAAAGTGTGCAAGTGTTTGTATTTCATGCTTGGTTTATCTTGGATTAAGGTTTTCTAAGCATTGATTTTATCTTTCCATATAAACCCTAAATTGTTAGAACATAGTTTGATTCTACAACCCTCAATTAGAGTTTTGATGATAACAAAATACGAGAATAAATAAATTGTAAGATTTATATATAAGACATATATGCTACTTAAAATTATGTTTTGTGTTTACAGAAACTCTGATGGAATTAACATCAGAAGATAAGTATCAACATCAGCATCAGAAGATCAAACATGTGCTACACGCTGAAGTTACCAGATCACACGCTGAAGCCTGATGAACATAATCTGCGCATAAAATACTCTGACTCTGATCAAGATCCTTACCAAGTCATCAGCACTCAGAAGCGTCAGCATAAAGGAAAGAACACTCTGATTATCACTAGCAGAACACTCTGAAGCGTTACTATGCATTCAAGACAGATTAATTACCAACGGATTTATTCAAAGACAAGATCTTCTCAAAAAGGAAAGAACGTTATTAGCATTGAAATGGCTTTATGAACAACAACGTATCTCTTCCTAGGCTATATAAACAAGTCAGTGTGAGAAAATAAAAGGCTAATACTCTACACGCATATACACGCCTAAGCTAATAATCTACGCGCACACACTCATACAAATTGCTAAGCTTTCCAACCACGCTTACTCTATAGCTCTAGCAATCCAGTTTTTATTCCAAGCTCAATATTTTGTATTATCACAGTTGTGATATATAGTTTTATTAGAAAACATCAAACACACTTTTGTTCAATTATCTGTAAGAGAATTTCCTTGAGATAAACCGGTCTGTGGTTAGACTCAAGAAGGCTTTAACAGTTGTTAAAGTAGTTGTTGTATTCAGTTGAATATAGTGGATTAAGACCTCGTTGGAGAGAGGCGAAATCACCTTGACGGGTGGACTGGAGTAGTTTGAGATCAAACGAACCAGGATAAAAATACCGTGTGGTCTAAGCTTTTGATTTTAAGATTTACAATTCAATCCCCCTTCTTGTGTTTTTCACATCTTCATAAATTACTAACATTTATATGAAAGCGGTAAATTGCGGAAAGTAAATATCCTACGCTATTACATCATTTAGGGATGGGGTGTATAAATTTACAAATGAGGATTGTAAGGAATTAAACCTAATTATCTATTACAACCATATTGAACTTGAATAATGTACAATAATTGAAATGTATACAATGTACAAGGCATGAATGAAAAGAAAATGAATTTGTTTTGATTTTGTTGAAGAAAAAGGGTTTTTGACCTAATTAACTAAAAGAAAATAATCAACTAAAATAAGAAAAATTAAGATTAAGTTAAAGAAAAGAAATTAAATAGGAAAATATTTTTGGTCTTTTATTGTAAGAAGTTAAATAAAAATAAACTAAATAATTTAAATATTCAATATAATATATTTTTGATATTTCTGATTAATAAAAATAATAATAATGATACTAAAAATAAAAAAAACAAATAAAATAAAATATAAAATATAAAATTAAAGTCAGAGGAGTGTTACTAGAAGAAAAATAAGAAAGCCCAGAAATTCTGGCCTAGGCGCGTTGCTAACAAATATATGGGGGGTGATGCTGGAAGCAAGAATGAGAAGGTCTAAAAGTTCTGGCCCAGGCATGCTGTTAACAGGTAAGTGGGGGAGGTGAGGCTAGAAACAAAAATGAGACAGCCTAGAAGTTCTGGCTCAAGCGTACTGTTAACAGGTACATGGGGTAAAAATGTTAAGAAATAAAAACAAACAAAAGGTGCTCCTGGGGCTAGAACCCAGGACCCTTAACACTAATGCCTTATGCGCGCGCTCTCTACCACTGGGGTGGATATACATTCGGTATTATAAATAAAACTATAAATATTTATTACAAAATCAGTTCTGATGATGAACTTTATCTTCTTCCTCGCGCCAGCCAGAGCATCCTCAACTTATTCATTTCTCAACCAAAATGGAAAATGTAAACATGAAAATTATGGAAAATTTCATCATAGTTCCATAACTATAAAGCATTAGAACTATAAATCATAAACAAACATGAATTTTGCTAGCCCTAATCTGAACCCTAATTTTTTTAAAGAAGTTCTGATCCTAAATTCTCTCTACTTAGGCCATATAAATAAAATCTATGGATATGTACAGTTTTATAGCAATGATATCTACATTTTATCTTTGAAAATGCAAGCCTAACAATGCCTAAAAAATGAGATGAAAATCAGAAGAACTTACCTTTTCAGCTGGAGATCGTGTTTTGAATTAGAGCTTGGTTCAAGTAGCTGTGATGATCTGGTTAGCTTCCTCAAGTTCCCAAGAAGCTAATGCAATGGTTTGCTTGAGCTATGGGTGGCTGGAATGTTCTGGAGAAGTCAAGATGTAATAATCTGTTTTTGAAAATGGAGGTTGGTGAAGATGATGTTACAGTTAGAAAACAGAGGTTGGGATTGTTAGAACATAGCTTGATTCTACAACCCTTGTAAGAGTTTTGATGATAAAAAACACAAAGAACAATTATGAACTCTAAAATTATATTCTGTTTTGTAGAGAAGTTATGATGAAAGAAGATTATAAGATAAGATACAAGGCTGTTTCTGCTGTGATTGTAGATAACTCTCAAAAAGATCTGATGAAAGGAGATCAGAATTTGCGCTAAAAAAAGTTTCAGCTCTGATTATAAAACTCTGGGAAAGAAAGTCTAACGCTGCAAACAGGATTTTAGGGTTCTGATCTTCAAAAGTTCTGAAGCAAGAAACAACGGATACTTCAATGTTCTAAATAGTTACAAATCAAATATTTCCATTTCAAGAGTAACGACTAGAAGGGAACAAGGATCATTTTTTTTGGAAAGCACCTTAACTGTCATTAATCAAGTTTCCAAATGATCATCAATGCTGTGCCTATTTAAACAAGCCTTGAGGATAAATCGTTTACGATTTACACATTGACTCAACAATGCTAAAATTTTCTCTAATCCTCATACATTCAATATTTTCAACTGTGTAAAACATCACTATCTTGTGATACTGTTTTGAAAAAAACAATACTGTACATTTTCTATTCCTATATTGTTTAGTGCATTTCCTTGAGAAAAACCGGGTTGTGGTTATACTCAAGAAGACTTTGGAAGTTGCCAAAATAGACTTGTAATCAAGATTGATTAGTGGATTAAGACCTCTTTGGAGAGAGGCGAAATCACATTGACAGGTGGACTAGATTAGTTTGAGTTTAAATGAACCAAGATAAAAATCAATGTGTTCTTTTCATTAAATTTTAAGATTCCAATTCAACCCTCCTTCTTGTCTTTTTCCATTCTTCAATTGGCATCACAACGTCTGGTTCTGAGTTCAAGCACTTAATTGTGTCAGTAAAAGATCCAAGCTAAGAAAAACACTATGGTGGAACCAAGTCAGAACATCAGAAATGACTACCATGATGGGAAAGACAGAATAAACGACAAACCTCCAATCTTTGATGGAGTGAACTTTGATTACTGGAAAGACAAAATTGAAAGCTTCTTTCTAGCTCATAATGCTGATCTTTGGGATATGGTGATTGATAGGTACATACATCCGGTTGATGAAAGTGGGAAAAGATTGACAGAAAAAGAATGTCAGATAATCAAAAGCGAGACTTCATAAATTATCACAAGGCCAAAACTATTCTCTTGAGTTCTATCTCATATTCAGAGTATGAGAAGATCACAAACAGAGAGATAGCAAAGCACGCGTTTGTTCTCTGAGAATGACGCATGAAGGTAACACGCAAGTAAAAGAAACCAAATCCCTTGTGCTCATTAAGAAGTATGAAGCCTTCAAAATGGAAGAAGATGAAACCATTAAAGCAATGTTCTCAAGATTTCAAATTCTGGTTGCTGGGCTGAAAGATCTGGACAAAGGATACTCAACTGTTGATCATGTAAAGAAGATCATTATAAGTCTACCAAAGAAATGGAGACACATTGTCAATGCTCTCAAACTAGCAAAAGACCTTAACAAAATATCTTTAGTAGAACTTGTCAGCTCTCTCAGAAGTCATGAGATAGAGTTAGAAGATGATGAGCCCCGGAAGCAAGGAAAGCCTCTAGCCCTTAAATCTAACAAAAAATATGATTCTAAAGTTTTGAAGGCAATAGAAGAAAACTTCAGTGGTTCCTCATCAGAAGAAGACGAATTATCTCTTCTCTCCAGAAGAGTAAATCAGTTGTGGAAGCACATGCAAAGGAAATTCAAAAATTCCAAAAGAACAGGGAATCAGTCTGAATTATCGTCTGGATACAGAAAATCTGAACCATCTTTTGAATACAGAAAGTCAAGAAACAGAGACATTGTCTGCTACGAGTGCAATGAATAAGGGCACTACAAAAGCGACTATCTAAGGCTCCAGAATGAGAAACCTAAAAAGAAGTTCGTTAAGGAGAAGAAGAAAAGCCTCATGGAAATGTAGATGACTCAGACTCTTCAGAAGCAGACACTGAATCAGAATATGAAAGAGCCAACATTACCTTGATAGCCAACATATCAGAAGATACTGGATCATCTGGATCAGAATCAGACTCAGAGGCAGAAGATGTATTTTCTAACTTTTCTAGATCTCAATTAGAGGAGAGTCTGTCAGAAATTCTAGAAAGGTATCAGAAGCTTCGAGTCATAAACAAGAACCTGAAAAAGGATCTAGTTTCTGACTCTGAAGAAACTAAGAATTTGAGACTAGAAAACTATAAGTTGAAAGAAAAAATTTTAAAACTTTAAAATGATTTACAAAATACTCAGAAGGAAACTGTCTCAGAAGTTCCTAGTAACCCAGATAAAATCATAAAGGAATATGATCACAGCTTTCAGAAGTTCCTCGCTAAAAACATAGATAGAAGCAAGATGGCTTAAATGATCTATGGAGTTAGCAGAAATGGCAGAAAAGGGATAGGATACAAAGGTAAAGTATCCCAACCTAAGAAAGTCAAGGATTTGGTTATTAAACACACTCCTATGAAATCTCACTTTACCTATGGGCACACACATGACTTAAAATATACCAGCAATGATTTCTCTGCTAAACCAAAATTCAAACAAAATTTTGGTAACTCTAACAAACAAGGACCCAAAAAGATATGGGTACCTAAGGATAAAATTGTATATGCAGCAGATACCTTTGACAGCAAGACTGAAACACCAATCCTGGTACCCGGACTCTGGATGCTCTCGACATATGACGGGAAGAAAGCATATGTTCCAAAGCATGGAGCTTAAATCTAGAGGCTATGTAGGTTTTGGAGGCAATCAGAAAGGGAAGATCATTGGCTCTGGAACTGTCAGTAACGGTAATCTTCCTTCTATTACTAATGTTCTGTTAGTAGATGGATTAATGCATAACTTGTTATCCATAAGTCAATTAAGTGATAACGGTTATGATATAATCTTTAATCAAAAATCCTGTAAAGCAGTTAGTCAGAAAGATGGATCTATCCTCTTTAATGGAAAGAGAAAGAACAACATTTACAAAATAAAACTTTCTGAACTAAAAAGTCAGAATGTAAAATGCTTATTGTCTATTAACGATGAGCAATGGGTCTGGCACAGAAGATTGGGGCATGTTAGTATGAGAAGAATATCTCAGATTAACAAACTCAATCTGGTCAGAGGACTTCCTAACCTGAAGCTCAGCTCAGATGCTCTGTGTGAAGCATGTCAAAAAGGTAAATTTGCAAAATCCACTTTTAAAGCAAAAAATGTTGTTTCTACCTCTAGACCATTAGAACTTCTGCACATAGATCTATTTGGACCAGTGAAAACTGCATCCATTAGTGGAAAGAAGTATGGATTAGTGATTGTAGATGACTATAGCAGATGGACATGAGTAAAGTTCTTAAGACACAAGGACGAGTCATACTCTGTGTTCTTTGCTTTCTGTAACCAAGTCCAAAATGAAAAAGATCTTAGAATTGTTAAAATCAGAAGTGATCATGGTTGAGAATTTGAAAACAAAAAATTTGAATTATGTTTTAATGAGAATGGCATCTCTCAAGATTCCTCTTGTCCTAGAACTCCCCAACAAAATGGAGTTTTAGAACAAAAGAACAGAACTTTACAAGAAATGGCCAGAACCATGATCAACGGGACTAACATTGCTAAGAACTTCTGGGAAGAAGAAATTAACACAACATGTTACATTCAGAATAGAATCTCTATAAGACCTATTCTGGATAAGACTCCATATGAAATGTGGAAGAAAAGAAAGCCCAACATCTCGCATTTCCATCCATTTGGATGTATTTGTTTTATTCTTAACACCAAAAAAATCTGAACAAGTTTGACTCTAAAGCACATAAGTGTATTATGTTAGAATACTTTGAACGCTCAAGAGGATACAAAGTATACAACAATAAAAAAACACATATTGTAGAAGAATCAATCAGTGTTAGATTTGATGACAAGCTTGGCTCTCAAAAGTCAAAGCAAAATGAATCTCTCTTGCAGATATAGAATTCTAATTTACAGGTACAGAAGACACTGCATCAGAAGTTCCCAACAAAGAATCACAAACAACATCAGAAGGAGATGTCACAAACATTACAGTAACATCTGAAGAACCTTTCTAGAATTTACCTATGGGCATACACATGACTTAAAATATACCAGTAATGATTTCTCTGCTAAACCAAAATTCAAACAAAATTTTGGTAACTCTAACAAACAACGACCCAAAAAGATATGGGTACCTAAGGATAAAATTGTATATGTAAGTGGGTAAAAGATTGACAGAAAAAGAATGTCAGATAATCAAAAGCGAGACTTCAGAAATCATCACAAGGTCAGAACTATTCTCTTGAGTTCCATCTCATATTCATAGTATGAGAAGATCACAAATAGAGAGATAGCAAAGCACATGTTTGAATCTATGAGAATGACGCATGAAGGCAACATGCAAGTAAAAGAAACCAAAGCCCTTGTGCTCATTCATAAGTATGAAGCCTTCAAAATGGACGAAGATGAAACCATTAAAGCAATGTTCTCAAGATTTAAAATTCTGGTTGCTGGGCTGAAAGTTCTAGACAAACGATACTCAACTGCTGATCATGTAAAGAAGATCATCAAAAGTCTACCAAAGAAATGGAGACCCGTGGTCACTGCTCTCAAACTGGTAAAAGATCTGAACAAAATATCTTTAGAAGAACTTGTCATCTCTCTCAGAAGCCATGAGATAGAGTTAGAAGATGATGATCCCTAGAAGAAAGATAAGCTTATAGCCCTCAAATCTAACAATTAATATGATTCTAAAGTTTTGCAGGCAATAGAAGAAAACTCCGGTGGTTCCTCATCAGAAGAAGACAAATAATCTCTTCTCTCCAGAAGAGTAAATCATCTTGGAAGCACAAGCAAAGGAAATTTAAAAATTCCAGAAGAATAGGGAATCAGTCTGAATTATCGTCTGGATACAGAAAATCTAAACCATCTTCTGAATATAGAAAGTCAAGAAACAGAGACATTGTCTCCTACGAGTGCAATGAACAAGGGCACTACAAAAGCGACTGTCCATGGCTCCAGAAGGAGAAACATAAAACTAAGTTTGTTAAGGAGAAGAAGAAAAGCCTCATGGAAACATGGATGACTCAGACTCTTCAGAAGCAGACACTGAATCAGAAGATGAAAGAGCCAGCATTGCCCTGATGGCCAACATATCCGAAGATATTGGATCATTTGGATCAAAATCAGACTCAAAGGAAGAAGAGGTATTTTCTAAAATTTCTAGATCTCAATTAGAGGAAAGTCTTTCATAAATTCTAGAAAGGTATCAGAAGCTTTGAGTCATAAACAAGAACATGAAAAAGGATCTAGTTTCTAACTATGAAGAAACTAAGAATTTGAGACTAGAAAACTCTGAGCTGAAAGAAATTTTTTTAAAACATTAAAATGATTTACAAAATACTCAGAAGGAAACTGTCTCATAAGTTCCTAGTAACCGTGATAAAATCATAAAGGAATATGATCACAGCTTTCAGAAGTTCCTCGCTAAAAACATAGATAGAAGCAAGATGGCTTCAATGATTTATGGAGTTAGCAGAAATGGAAGAAAAGGGATATGATACATAGGTAAAGTATCCCAACCTAAGAAAGTCAAGGATTTGGTTATTAAATGCACTCCTCTGAAATCTCACTTTACCTATGGGCATACACATGACTTAAAATATACCAGTAATGATTTCTCTGCTAAACCAAAATTCAAACAAAATTTTGGTAACTCTAACAAACAACGACCCAAAAAGATATGGGTACCTAAGGATAAAATTGTATATGTAGCAGATATCTTTGACATCAAGACTGGAACACCAATCCTGGTACCTGGACTATGGATGCTCTCGACATATGACGGGAAGAAAGCATATGTTCCAAATCCTGGAGCTTAAATCTAGAGACTACGTAGGTTTTGAAGGCAATCAGAAAGGGAAGATCATTGGCTCTGGAATAGTCAGTAACGGTAATCTTCCTTCTATTACTAATGTTCTGTTAGTAGATGAATTAATGCATAACTTGTTATCCATAAGTCAATTAAGTGATAACGGTTATGATATAATCTTTAATCAAAAATCCTGTAAAGCAGTTAGTCAGAAAGATGGATCTATCCTCTTTAATAGAAAGAGAAAGAACAACATTTACAAAATAAAACTTTATGAACTAAAAAGTCAGAATGTTTAATACCAGTTGTCTGTTAACGATGAGCAATGGGTCTGGTACAGAATATTGGGGCATGTTAGTATGAGAAGAATATCTCAGATTAACAAACTTAATTTGGTAAGAGGACTTCCTAACCTGAAGTTAATCTCAGATGCTCTGTGTGAAGCATGTTAAAAAGGTAAATTTGCAAAACTACCTTTTAAAGCAAAAAATGTTGTTTCTACCTCTAGACCATTAAAACTTTTGCACATAGATCTATTTGGACCAGTGAAAACTGCATTCATTAGTGGCAAGAAGTATGGATTAGTGATCATAGATGACTATAGCAGATGGACATGGGTAAAGTTCTTAAGACACAAGGGAGAGTAATACTCTGTGTTCTTTTCTTTCTGTAACTAAGTCCAAAATGAAAAAAGATCTTAGAATTGTTAAAGTCAGAAGTGATCATGGTGGAGAATTTGAAAACAAAAAATTGAAATATTTTTTAATGATAATGGCATCTCTCATGATTTCTCTTGTCCTAGAACTCCCCAACAAAATGGAGTTGTAGAACGAAAGAACATAACTTTACAAGAAATGGCCAGAACCATGATCAACGAGATTAACATTGCTAAGAACTTCTGGGCAGAAGCAATTAACACAACGTGTTAAATTAAAAATAAAATCTCCATAAGACCTATTCCGAATAAGACTCCATAGGAACCATGGAAGAACAGAAAGACCAACATCTCATATTTCCATCCATTTGGATGTATTTGTTTTATTCTTAACACCAAAGAACATCTGAACAAGTTTGACTCTAAAGCACATAAGTGTATTATGTTAGGATACTCTGAACGGCCAAGAGGCTACAGAGTATACAACATAAAAACACATATTATAGAAGAATAAATCAGTGTTAGATTTGATGACAAGATTGACTCTCAAAAGTCAAATCAAAATGAATCTCTTACAGATATAGAAGTCCAATTTACAGGTATAGAAGACACTGCATCAGAAGTTCCCAACAAAGAATCACAAACAACATCAAAAGGAGATGTCACAAACATTACAACAACATCTGAAGAACCTCTCTAGAAAAGACTATCAAGAAGAAGCCTAGCTCATCTTGAAGACAAAATTCTGGGAAAGAAGGAAGATCCAATCAGAACAAGATCCACATTTTGAAACTCCAAAGAATCTCTCATGGGATTAGTATCTCTGATTGAGTCAACTTCCATTGATGAAGCTCTTCTGGACAATGATTGGATACTGGCTATGCAAGATGAATTAAACCAATTCACCAGAATGATATGTGGGATCTGGTTTCCAAACCAAAAGGGTTCCACATATTTGGAACAAAATGGGTATTCAGAAACAAGCTGAATGAACAAGGAAAATTCATCAGAAACAAAGCACGACTGGTTGCACAAGGTTATAGTCAGCAAGAGAGGATAGACTATACATAAACTTTTGCTCCATTCACCAGGTTAGAATCTATCATACTTTTAATTTCCTTCGTTGTGAATAATGGCATGACTCTCTATCAAATAGATGTCAAAAGTTCATTCTTAAGAGGATACATTGATGAAGAAGTTTATGTTCACCAACCCCCTGGTTTTGAAAATTCTAAACATCCATAATATGTTTTCAAACTAAAGAAATCACTATATGGTCTGAAACAAGCTCCCAGAGCTTGGTATGAAAGACTAACTAGCTTTTTGTTAGAAAATGATGTCACCAAAGTGAAAGTGGACACAACCTTATTCTGTAAGCCATTTAAGAATGACATTCTAGTTTGCCAAATTTATGTAGATGATATCATTTTTGGATCTACTAAAGCCTCTATGGGAAGATAATTTGCTAAGTCTATGCAGGCAGAGTTTAAAATGAGCTTGATGGAAGAACTCAAATTCTTTCTGGGCATTTAGATCAATCAAACTCCAGAAGGAACCTACATACACTAGAGCAAATACGTCAAATAACTTCTGAAGAAATTCAACTTATCAAAATGTAAGCCAACCAAGAATCCAATGCATCCTACATACATTCTGGAAAAGGAAGAGGTAAGTAAAAAGGTAGAACAGAAGATCTACAGAGGTATGATTGGTTCTCTCTTATATCTTACAGCTTCAAGACCTGATATTCTATATAATGTATGTTTATGTGCCAAATTCCAATCAGATCCTAGAGATCTCACTTAACACCTATTAAGTGAATTTTCAAGTATCTGAAAGGTACTACTAACCTTGGTCAGTTTTATAGAAAAACTAGTGAATACAAATTAGTAGGGTACTGTGATGCTGACTTCACTGGAGATAGAGTAGAAAGAAAAAGCACTTCTGGAAGCTGCCAGTTTTTGGGAGAAAATCTGATCTCATGGAGAAGCAAGAGGTAACCTACAATTGCTATATTAACCGCTGAAGCGGAATACATAGCAGCTGCTGGATGCACCACACAAATGCTCTGGATGAAGAATCAGCTTGAAGACTTCACTATATTTGAGAGTAACATTCCTATATTCTGTGATAACACTTATGCAATTTGTTTATCTAGAAATCCTATTTTACATTCTAGGGCTAAGCATATAGAAATAAAACATCACTTTATTAGAGACTATATTCAGAAAGGAATTCTTTCCTTAAAATTTATTGACACAGACCATCAATGGACTGATGTCTTCACTAAACCACTTTCCGAAGATAGGTTTAATTTCATTATGAAACATCTCAGCATGAAATTTTGTCCAGAATAAGAGTTTTATTTATATATTCTTTATCCCTCAGAATTTTATGCTTTTTTGTGAACATCTGATCAATAATCCTTCTGAAGTTAGAAGAACAGTTGCATCAGGATCTATCTAAGAAGATCTGAACAGTCTCCAAATGGTTCATTTCAAATATAGAAGCATGCAATTCACATTATCAACATCTGTCATCCTCCCACAAGCGTTTTTCTAAGGCTGAACACGCGTTCAAATTCTGAAGGGATTAAAGCTTTGATTGGATGCATTGAGACTCGTGTTATATTGGTAACTATTCTATATCTCCATGCCATCTCCCTATTTTCAGGAATCATTAATGCTACGAAATCATTAATTTTTTCTTTTTCTTGCTAATTAAGTTTTCAATTTTCTTATAAATACACCATTCACTTTGATTCTCACTTCTTATCGCTACTATTTTCTCTCTAGTTTTCGTTTGCAAAACTTTCTTTAAAAAAAACCCTAAATAGTTTGTGTGAACAATGGCTTCATCTTCAAGCGCTCATAACCCTCAATGTGCTCCTGGTTCATCTTCGTCAACTGCAAAAAGATATGAAGAACCATCAAGAACTTTACTGACTCCCATTGTTTTATTAGAGGTTCTCTACGAACTCATCATTGATTTTGAAAGCATGAAGGAAAATGACTATGATCTTACACCAGATGTGGAATTTCAAGGACGGACCATATATTTTGATTGTCTTCTGTGTCTAATTTTCCCAAAATTGGTCAAGGAATTTTGGATTCACGCCTATACATCAAACCATCAAGTAACTTCATATGTTATGGGGAAGAAGATTAATATTTCTAAAGATTTTATTGCAAGGTTGATTGGTCATAACAGTGGAGGAATCCGTTGCAGCGATATGGCTAAAAAAATGTTCTGACCTAAAAACAATCTCAAGAGAAATTTTTACCGCTGGGCAGCCATCTAACAAAATTAAAGATCTGAAGGACTACTTCAGAATTTGGGCAAAAATTATTTTGGTTTGTATCAACCACAGGAAGCCCACAAGCTCTCCTGATCACATCAACATTGACCAATAATTTATGTTGTACTTCATTACAACAAAGGCAAAAATAAATCTTCCTCATCTTCTATTCAACCATCTGAAGACAAGTGTGAAGGAAACCAGAGAAGATGAAAGAACTAAGAGGGATTGGATACCTCTGGGTAGGATGATATCAAACATTCTGACTGAAAACAAATTAGTAGAATATCTGACCGAAGCTCAACAGATCAGTACTCTAGAGGCATGTGTTGGAAAACCTCTCAATGCTAAGAATCTGAAGAAGATAAAGATCATTGACAGTATTAAGAAGGATCCAACTATTGTAACCAAAGAAGTCATCACATCAAGAAGATTCCATCTGAAAGATTTCTCTATGTTCTCTCAAATAAATGCTTCACCAGAAATCATTGTCAGATATCTGGAAGCATGCAAGATGGATGGGACTAATCCAGAGTTAAACATTCGTGATCTGCGTCAACAGGATCCAGAAGTTGTCCTCAAGAAATCCAGAAAATGAAAGTTGCAGGAGAAGGATCTTCTCAGAAGACACCAAAAGCTTCTAAGAAGAAAGGTCATTCTTATTTTATTTCTGTTTTAGAATCAGTGATTTTTTCAACATCTGAAACACCCTCCTATCCAAAACCAATAGAGGACCCCTCACCACAAAACTTTGATGATTTTGATATAGAATTTGACCCTTCAGTCACACTAGAAAACATTCTGAACGAACCGCACTATCCTAATGCACATCTTAAACAAAATCAGCCAGAACTTTCTCAAGTTCTTTCTGATATTGATCAATTTGATCCAGAATTTTAAGCTCCCCATATATAAAATCCAAACGCTCACGCTTCCCAACCATAAAATCCAAATATTGACTCTGATACGACCATACTAATTCATAGAATAACAGAACCTCTCATGGTTCGACAACCTCTCTCAATCCACAACATTCCAGAAATCCCATCTCCTTACCATTCCACTCCACCAAACACACCTCCATCGCCCATTATCATTTCTGATTCTCCTTCTCCCTCTCCTATTAATCCTCCAGAAGATCACCTTAGAACTGTAATAGACTTAGAAGCGCTGGATCATCTTGCCTCTAACTCTCACAAAATTGCTATCCCAAAACCAAAACCAACTATCGCCAAGGCAGATGTTGGTAAAAATTTACTGATTTTTGAAGCAATTAGGTCAAACTTCTTCAATCAAATCTTGAATCCTTTGACTTTCTTTGACAAATTTAGGCATGTAGAAACATGGTAGATCTTGTCATGATATCACTTCAAAGCACCTTCAATGATGAATCTTGAATCTCAATGAAGCTTTGCTGAAAAAGGCATGGAAATAGACTCATGAAGCTATAGATCCACTTGAGGGAATGTGTTGTGCTTTCACCTATAACATCATAAATTAGAGCAAACATTCATTGTATTTATTAGTTAAAAGTTAATTAGTACAAAAAATAGATGATCATAATATACAAGTCAAGGTGCTTCGTTATCCCCCATGAGCAAACCCAAAGGTAAGCAGAAGAAATAAACCCTAGCATGATCTTGTTGTGATTGAGTTAACATGAGATGATATAGGGATCTTAGGGGAAAAATCGAGGTACCACATCTGCCCTTATTTAAGTGTCTTCTATCTGGAGATACAAAGTTTAAAATTTTTGTGTCGACGCGATTGAAGATACTTAAATATAAAATAAACCCTATTTTTGGCCCTAAGACGCCATGCAACGTTTATGATTATGCATGCAAACAAATAGATCTAAAGGTTAAACAAGACACCACTGGGGAAACAGAAAATAAAATATCAAAAGAAAACTATACTAGGAAAATAAATCACTAGTGAATAGAAGACTCAACTCTACTGGGGTAAAGCCCAAGGAGGAGACAAAGTAACATCGACTCAAACATTAAGGAGAGAAAAGTGATGAATAACAATGGTCGATAGATAACTATGAACTATCTACTCTCAGAGAAGATAGAAAAAAAGATAATGTCGACTCACAAGGGAAAGAAAGAGGTGGTAGGATAATACCAGCAAACATCAATATTAGGGTGGTAACAATTAATTGGCATTAGTACTTATGACATGAAACAAACAAGCTTCTTCCGAGAAAAGTGAATCCCAACGACGAACTATCTCCCATAATAAAGAGACTACCATCCATCGGAAGAAGATCTCAATAATGAACTATCTCCTATAATTACAAGACTACCATTCATTGGAGTAAAACCTCAACAATGAACTATCTCCAACAATGACGAGACTACCATCCATTGGAGTAACAAATCTGAACAATGAACTATCTCCAATAATGACGAGACTACCACTCATTGGAGTAACAAATATCAACAACGAACCATCTCCCACAATGATGAGACTACGATTCATTGGAGTAACAAATCTCAACAGCGAACTATCTCCCATAATGACGGGACTACCATTCATTTGAGTAACAAATCTCAACAGCGAACTATCTCCCATAATGACGGGACTACCATTCATTTGAGTAACAAATCTCAACAACGAACTATCTCCCATAATGACGAGACTACCATTCATTGGAGTAACAAATCTCAACAACGAACTATCTCCCATAATGACGAGACTACCATTCATTGGAGTAAAAATCTCAACAACGAAGTACCTCCCACAATGACGAGACTACCATTCATTGGAGTACAAAACGAATCTTCTCAGGGAACTAACAGACTTACTGGGGAAGTGCAAGTTTCTCAAATAAATAGACCTGCCATTTGCTGTTATGAGAAAGAACTATAATAAAGACTTCTTGGGGAAGGAAATAGGGCTTCTTGGGGGGAATGCCAATATATTCATGCTGAGGGACTAAAGTCTTCTCATGCCAAAATAAATGCACATTCTCAATCCAAGGCTCAAAGCCTGCAGAAAACATAATAATAATGTTGTCGGGGACCACGAATCTAAACCAGAAATAAAACAGAGTGAAATAGTCAACCAAGATAGTACCTGATGAAAAATAAACTCAAAAGGGGATCACATTCCGTCCGGATAAATAATTGAATAGGAAGGCTAAAACAAAAATCTTCCACGAGTGATAACTCAATGGGGAAATTGAAAGAATATACACTTTCTGCTTAAGGTTGATAATCTATTGGAGAGAAAGTAACATAACTCTTCAAGTAGGGTAATATGCCAACAAAATATAATGAATGCAAATGAGCAATGAATTTTAAGTTCATCTATGCATAATGTATGTGTGAATGTATGAATGTTGTCATGTATATGCCAACAAAACAGACTTACAGTACTGGGGATGACCAGACATGACCAGCTTGGGTGAAGTGAACACTCAGCTAAATCACATCTAGGATGAAAATTTCATAAGAAAGTAAGCACCAACTGATGAAACAAATTCTCATTTCACGGCTTAACTTCACTGGGAAGGAACATAATCCGAAAATAATCAAATCATAACAATAAATCAGTACGGATACATGGATATAACATCCTCCTCCCGGCTTCACCGGGGAATATCACATAGACTTCAATGGGGAGAACAAAGTTTCAACGTTTAGACTTCTATTGAGGATTACAATACTGATTTCAATAGGGTAGATGAAAACCACTTTATGCAGACACCCACTGGGGATCTTGAGCTGACTTTATTAGGGAGGGAAACACCACATCATCGAGGGAAACCCAAAATACATTCTTCAATACTAAGAATGATGATTACGTAAACTTCTCCGGGGAGAAATTATGAAACCTCTTGGGGATAGCAATTTTCAGGGAGCTGTGTTATCTCAGCTTTACTTGGGGATTTAAGAAGTCAAACAATACAATAAGAAATCAAAATTTTAGGGATTTTAAATCAGACCTAGCACTTGGCGGGAGAAAACCCAAAAAGTTGACAACTATTTCAACACTTCTTAGAAAAGATGTTGCCCTTGTTTGGTTGCACGGGAAACAATCAACAACAATAATGCTAGTACTGCAAAGGGCGGTGCTTTGAAAATGATTCCTATCTCAGCCTGCAAAGGGAGAAGGACCTTTCATCGAATGAGTAAAGGCATCACTGGAGAATCTGGGGTAGAGACTTCAGGCCATGCAAACTCAAAATCAAAACGAACCAAGACTTGCCTGGGGGAAAATGGGATCACAAACCCAACCATCGCACCATGCATCAATTGGTATCAATTCCAACTATCTGAGAAACACAAGAAGATCATACGTTTACCATCAAAAGAAATAACTTGAAAGAACCTTACTGGGGAAAACAAACTTCTAAAATTTTAGACTTCATCCATTCTTGGGGTCACCACTTTTATTTTTCTTGAGTCACAAAATCTAAACAAAAAGTAACTTGTAAAATCTTTTAAAAAAAAATTGTTATTTAATATTTTTGTTTTGAAAATTACTATAAATAATAACTGGAGTCTTTGTAAGCAGAATAAAATAAGAATTGCAAATAATTGGATAAAAGCTCAAACTTTATTAATAGAATGGTAGTCTATGAATGGTGAGACTCCATAGATGATTACAAAGTTTGGGAAATGGTAATACATTGGAAAAGATACACTGAAATACAATGACCACTATTCTCCCTGACAACTTTGAATTCCTGAGCAGTGACTTCTGTTGAAGTATGGTGAGAGTCCAAAAAGATTGTTGCTTCAATGATCAAGTCTTGTATGACGCAGTTACTTGCCAAGAAATCCCTAACTTTTGCCTAAGTTACCCTTGCGGGTTTTCAACCTAGCGGTAATGTTTATTCTGTTTATATCTCTAATTTTTTCCTAGACCGCCCTTTCAGGTTTTTAGCCTACCATGACGCTCTTTTTTGCCTAAGTCTCCCTTTCAATTTTTCGACTTAGTGAGCTGTTCTTTTATTTCTTTAGGCGAAGTATTTCTTGACTGCATCAGCATTCATAAGACATGGGAACTCCTCGCCATCCATAGTTTCAAGAATCAATGCACCTCCAGAGAAGGCTTTATTGACAACATATGGGCCTTCAAAATTGGGAGTCCACTTGCCCCTAGAATCAGCATTAAAAGACATGATCTTCATGAGCACAAGGTAACCTTCTCTGAATTCACGAGGCTTGACCTTCTAATCAAAAACTTTCTTCATTCTCTTTTGGTATAACTGGCCATGGCACAAGGCTGTCATTCTCTTCTCTTCAATCAGATTCAATTGGTAAAACTTGTTATGGACCCATTCATCCTCTGACAATTGGGTTTCCATGATTACACGTAAAGAGGGAATCTCAACCTCAATGGGGAGCACTGCTTCCATACCATACACAAGAGAGAATAGGGTTTCCCTGTTGAAGTGTAGACAGATGTACGATACCCGTGCAAAGCAAAAGGGAGAATTTCATGCCAATATTTATAAGTAACAATCATTTTCTGGATGATCTTCTTGATATTTTTATTGGAAGCTTCAACAGCCCCATTCATCTTTGTCCTGTAAGGAGATGAATTGTGATGGATAATCTTGAATTCTTCACATAGTCCTGTCATCATCTTGTTATTTAGATTCAAGTCGTTGTCGATGATAATCCTATTGGGCATACTGTACCGACGTATAAGATTGTTCTTGATGAAACTCACTACCACTTGCTTGATAACATTAGCATATGAAGCTGCTTCCACCTATTTGGTGAAGTAATCAATTGCTACCAAAATGAAACGATGTCCATTCGATGCCTTAGGTTCAATCATTCCAATCATGTCAATACCCCACATAAAGAAAGGCCATGGGGAAGAAATAACATTGAGAAGCGTTGGAGGCACATGAATTTTGTCAGCATGAATCTGACAATTATGGCCCTTCTTTGCAAATTTATAACAGCCAGATTCCATCGTCAGCCAATAGTAACCAGCCCTAAGTATATTCTTTGCCATCGAATGTCCATTGGCATGGGTACCAAAGGAACCTTCATGGATCTCATGCATCAACATGTCTTCTTCGTGTCTATCCTCGCATCTGAGCAAGACCATGTCATAATTTCTTCTGTATAACACATATTCATTGAGGAAAAAGCTTCCTTCCAACCTTCTCAATGTCTTTATATCTTTATTTGATGCACCAACTGGGTATTCCTGAGTCTGGAGAAAATGCTTGGTATCATAATACCAAGGTTTCAGATCTGACATTTCCTCTGTTGCAAACACATTAACCGGTCTATCCAAACGTCGCACTGTGATACGAGGAACATCATTCCAAGTATTCACTTGATACATAGAAGCCAGAGTTGCCAAAGCATCCACCATCTGATTTTCATCTATGGAAATATGATGAAATTAAACTTTATTAAAGAAGGGTAATAATCTTCTAGCATAATCTTTGTAAGGGATCAAGCCAGGGTGACGAGTATCCCATTCTCCTTTAATCTGATTTACTACCAAAGTTGAATCGCCATACACATATAAAACTGTGATTTTGAGATCAATAGCCTCCTCGAGACCCATGATACAAGCTTCATACTCTGCCATATTATTAGTACAATCAAATTCCAGCCTTACAGTAAAAGGAATATGTGATCTATGAAGAGTGATAATCACAACACCAATTCCTTTCTTATAAGCATTCACAACTCCATCAAAACCATGCCCCACCAGGATTCAGGATCAGGACCTTCCTCAGGCAACGGTTCATCATAATCTTTCACTTTCAGAAATATAACATCCTCATCAGGGAAATCATATTTAACATACTGATAATCATCAACTGGTTGGTGAGCAAGATAATCCGCCAACACACTTCTTTTTATAGCCTTCTAGGCATGATATTCAATATGATATTCAGACAACAACATCTGCCAACGGGAAATTCTCCCAGTAAGAGTAGGCTTTTAAAAAATATATTTAATTAGATCCATTTTGGAAATCAACTAAGTAGTATGATTCAACATATATCACCACAATCACTTTTCCGCCCAGGCCAGAGCACAACGTGTCTTTTCCAACATAGAATACCGTGACTCGCAGTCAGTAAACTTCTTACTAAGATAATAAATGGCATATTCTTTCTTCCCTTTTTCATCTTGTTGTCCAAAAATATAGCCCATAGAATTATCTAACATTGTTAGAAACATAATCAATGGAATTCCTTCAACGGGAGGGAGTAAGATAGAAGGTTCAAGAAAATAATCTTTAATACTTTAAAATGACCTTTGGAAATCATCTATCCATACACAACCTTGATCTTTCTTTACCAACTTAAAGATTGGTTCACATGTTGCATTCATATGGGAAATAAATCTGGAAATGTAATTCAAACGCCCAAGGAAGCCTCTAACTTGATTTTTAGTTCTTGGCGCTGGAATTTCTTGAATTGCTTTGACTTTATCAGGATCAACTTCAATTCCTTTTTGGATGACAATGAAACTTAACAATTTCCCTAATCGGACACCAAAGGTAAATTTTTTTGGATTCAAGCGGAGACGATACTTCCTTAAACCCTGAAACAATTTCAATAAATCTTCTACATGCCCTTCTTTAGTCTGGGATTTAGAAATAATATCATCAACATATACCTTAATTTCCTTGTGCATCAAATCATGGAATAGGGTTTTCATAGTCCTCTTGTACATTTCACCAGCGTTCTTCAACACGAAGGGCATCACTCTGTAACAGAATGTTCCCTAGGGTGTGATAAACGTTGGTTTTTCCATGTCCTCAGGAGCCATTCTAATTGGATTATATCCAGAAAATCCGTCCATGAACAAGAATATTTTGAAATGTTATTGTACTATCAACCAACATATCAATATATGCAATGAAAGTCATCTTTTGGACTAGCTTTATTTAAATCTCTATAATCCACGCACATGCAAACTTTTCTGTATTTCTTTGGTATTGGGAAAATATTGGCAATCCATTGAGGGTACACCGATGTCACAAGAAAACCAACATTAATCTGCTTTAAAACTTATTCTTTAATTTTCAATACCATATCAGGGTGAGTTCTTCACAATTTCTGCTTGATTGGAGGACACTCTGGCTTTAGCGGCAAATGATGTTCCATAATATCAGTATCCAAACCCGGCATGTCTTGGTAAGACCAAGAAAATATATCTACATACTCTTTTAACAATTTAATCAACCTGCTCTTCACATCGGGATGCAACAATGCTCCAATCTTGACTTCCTTCGGATCTTCCTCTGAACCCAAGTTGATTGTCTCCAACGACTCTTTATACGGCTGAATGGAACTTTCCTCGTGCTAGAGACCGTGATACCTCTTCTAGAATTTCATCATATTCTTCTACTTCGGCCCCATACACAGGATATTCAATGTTGGGAGAGGGTGCAGGGTCATTGTATTCAACGGGTTTTTTAATTAATCTGCACAAGTGATTATGTAGATTCAATTTAAGTTATTATTTATTTTGAAAGATTTTTTTATTACCGTTTTCCAAGAAAAATAGAAAATAAAGAGACAAATTGGGGATCAAAGATAACTTTTATTATTGATTTTAAATATCAAAGCAAACAGACAAGCCCATACAATATCAACTTTCACCTTGGGCAGAGTCAAAGATTTTCTGAAAAGATTAACAAAAAACAAAATACTTTGAGATATGAATGCATGAGGGAACATCAACGGTGATCCAATTTTGGACTCTAACTCCATGCGTCACATAGTTCAGCATATCTTGCTCCTCTTCATCCTCCATAATAACATTGATCCTAGGAACAATTGGATGAAGATAACCCTCTCTATGAAAGATATTATGATATTTTCCCAAAGCAGACTTTGGCTTCATGTTCTTACCTTTATCATTCTTCACAGAGAATCCCAAACTAGTTCTATTCTTGTTTACAGGTGGATCAACAATCTTCCCACATACTTTGCTAGAGCCATTACGCACAACCTGTTGAGCATCTTTAAGTGAAGCTATAGAATTCTCATTTCCCCTTATATTATCAATGGATAAAGCTTGGAACTGAGTTCCAACAGCAACTTCATCCGCTTTCACAACACTGAAAGATGATAAATGAGATATTAACAATGCATGTTCTCCATTTAGGATGACCACCTTTCCTTCACGCACAAACTTCAACTTCTAGTGCAAAGTCGAAGTGACAACCCCTGCCTCATGGATCCACAGTCGTCCTAATAAACAACTGTAAGCGGGCATAATATCCGTAACCTGGAAAGTAATCTGAAAAAGGTGTGGGCATATATGAATAGGCAAATCTACTTACCTAATAATAGACTTTCTTGATCCATCAAAAGCTTTCATAATTATGCCACTCTGGCGCATGAGAGTTCCTTGATACTTCAGCTTCATAAGCGTTCTCCTTCGTATGACATTTAGAGCGGACTCATTATCAATCAGCACATTGGACAATGAATCATTCTTACAGTTCATGGATATATGGAGAGTCAGATTATGGTTCCTTCCTTCGTCAGGCAATTCGTCATCACATAAACTTAGGTTATTACAGGATAAAATATTCCCTACCACACTAATGAATTGGTTCAACGGCATATCATTTTCAATGAAAGCTTGATCCAACACTCTCATCAAAGATTCCTTATGGGAAGAAGAGTTCATCAGCAAGGCTAGAATAGATATCTTTGAAGGTGTATGCAACAACTGATCTATGATCTTGTAGTCACTCATCTTGATAATTTTTAATATATCTTCCACGTCCTTTTCCAGAGTAGTACCATTAGATTCCACCATTGTTTTCTTATGTTTAACACTTTCAACAATCTTCTTATCAACATTAATATTCCCTCGAATGACAGGTGCAAAAACACGACCACTACGGGTCACTCGGAAGGCCTCATCAATATTCTTGACATCAGAAAATGGTTGGATGGGAACTTCCACACCATCCTCTAGAATTATAGCATTGTATTTGTAGGGCACAACTTTGTCTGATTTGTAAGGAACAGGACCCGCAAGAAAATTATCACTGGAAAAACAACTGGCTTGCTACAGTACTCAATATCAATTGGGGCGGGAACACTGAAACAAGGCACAATAACATTCACCCCTTCTTCAGAATATTTGGTCATCACAAAATCATTGTTGGAGAACATATCTTTATCTGAGGAAAAAAATTTATTTGTTGAAGCATACTCATCATCTGACATAGTCTCATCCAAGCAATCTTTAATCATATTAATCTCATTGTAATCATCTCTATTGCTTGAAATTTTGATAGTACCATTGTCCAACAATAATTGAATACACTTTCTCACAATGGAACAACCACACGAATCTCTGCAGCAGATAATGCAAGACCAATAATGGTGTTCTACTTGACCATCCATGTGACAGAAAGTAGCGTGCAACTGCACCAAATCATCATTCATATGATTCACATCAAAGATCCATAATTCTTCGGGACATCCCAAAACCATATTCACATCCTCTTCGTACTCTTCCATAGGCCTGATTATATGAAAGAGGCCTTTGTCCATCATTTCCTGAAGATAAACTTTTATCTTATTGCAACCCCATATCTCTATACTGCAAATACCACAACTTGCATGGTCATGCGTATAGTAACTAAAATTGCAGAGGTCAGCATGCATTTTTACCGAATCTCCTCTAACCTGGTTGATATCAAAAATATGAAAGTCCCCTGAACAACCAACAACCATGTTCATAGTATTGGCTGCTCCATGCTTTGGCAAAGGATTATCTTTTACGTTAGGGCCAACATCTTCAAAGGATAAAATGCCAGATCTCACCATCTTTTGTACTTTGGATTTCAAAGGATAACAATTCTCAACATTCTCCCCTGGTACTCCCTGATGAAAAGCACACATTTGGTATGCCTTATAATACCAAGGCAAATGCGATGGTATAATAAGGGGGTGGTATGGTCTGAACCAACTTCTTCTGAATTAATGCTGGGAGTAACTTCTCATAGCTAATGGGAATAGAGTCAAAAGCCTCTCTCTTATGATTCTTCCCCTGATTTCCCTGAGGAGATGGTCTTTGATAAGCAACTATGGCCGGAGCCACATTGACAATTGGTGTTACTAAAGTTACCTATTGGTGGCGCTGATGATTTCTTCTAGGAGGATTAACCCTTCTCTCTTGAATTACAACACTTGTATCTCCTTCTTTCTTCTTAGCAACCCCATATGAATGCTTCTTGGTACTACCGAAATTTTCGCCTCTTGTCAAATGGCCCTCTCTTATAGCTTCTTCCAAACAAACGCCCATACTCACCATTTTGGTAAAATCACTCGGTGTACTCGCCACCATTATTTCATAGTAGAAGGAACCTAAAGTATTCAGGAAAATATTTGTCATCTCTTTCTCTTCCATTGGAGGGATCACTTGGGAGGCTACTTCATGCAATCTTTGTGCATATTCTTTAAACAATTCTTGATATTTCTAGACCATTACCCTGAGTTGATCACAGTCAGGTTCCATGTCTATATTATACTTATACTGTCTAATAAATTCTTCACCCAAGTCGTTGAAAGTATGAATGTTGACACTGTCCAAACTCATGTACCACTTAAATGCAACACCAATCAAACTGTCTTGAAAACGTAAATTAACAGGCATTGATCATCGGTGTGATTAGACATCCTTCTCACATACATCACAAGGTGAGCACAGGGGGCAGGTATTGCCCTTGTATTTCTCGAATTCCGATACTTTGAACTTTGCAGGTATTTTCACATTTGGAACCAAACACAGATCATTCACATTCTGCCCAAATAGTTCTTTTCCTCTGAGGGCCTTCATATCTTTCTGCATCTTATCAAACTGATCCTAAAAATCATCCATTCGATCATTGAATCCTAATATTTCACTCGATGGAGGAATATGACAATACATCATTAACAAACGACACAACATTCACCGAAGGAGGTGAAGCATAGTGAGTCTCATTTCTAGCAGCAGGAGTAATATGCACCACAAGAGGTGCAGGAGTAGAAATAGCTTGGACAACTAGAGCAGCTTGAGTGTCAAGATTAAAACCTTCTGGAATGAAGTTCTCTAGCATTCCCCATGGACAACCCTGAGGCATACGATTCTGAGCAACAATAACTAGGGCAACAGAAAAGGGAACTGATGGACCTTCATAAGCAAATGTTATTTGTTAAGGCTAAGCAAGTGGTGGCTGATTTTGAGCAGCCACCAATGATTCCATCAAAGCAGTCAAGTTACCAATACCATCCTTCAGAGCAGTAACCTCATCGCGCAACTTGCAATTCTCCTGTTCAAGATTCTCCATTTCTTCTTGGAATTAACTCGAGTAGTATACCGGTGAGACATCTTGCTGAAAGAAGTAGAGAAATTCAGTAAGACACCTGGGTATGAACAAAAATGCAAGAAATATGTGAAGTATGATCCATGATATGTATGCACATGATATATTTTATTATTATTAATTCAAGGAACTCAAATATTTTATAGATAATTTGAAAATATTAAAGTACTAACGTATTATAATAATATTCAAAATGGATTACATCTTTTTAGTAAAAGTTTCAACAACCCCAAGTACTTAAAGAAGATAGAGTCTAAAAAGCCTAAGAAAGCAAAGCTGATGAAGATCACTCCATACACTGATGCTTTCCTGTGAGTCTTATGATCTGAGCCTTTAATTGCTTGTTTTCTTCTACATACCTGTTAGAAACCACTTTCCAATAATTATAGCCGGGAAGTGAATGACTAAGTCCTGACTAAGCGCTAGAGGAAAATAAACCCTCTTTCTTCTCCATTATCTCTACAGCACGACTCAAGAATCTCAATCAAGTCATCTTTCTCCTTCAATTCTGCTCGGTAGGATGTCTCTAAAGTCTGACACTTATTCTTCCAAGCTTCTTTCTCCTGCTGCGTCCCGACTAGGGCCAAATGAAGCTCTTCCACATCATCCAAAAGGGGAGGAGTGGTCTTCATAAACATATCAAGCATAGGTGTTTCACGAGAATATGGCATCTTCAATTGAATTGCTCTTGCTTATATCCACTAAAGATAAGGCTCCAAAGAAACAACACCTCTAGGTCCCAAGTCCTTTCTACTCTTCATGTGAATATGATGCCAAGCCTTTGCAATCTGTTCCTTAGCTTCCTTATGATTCTCTCCCTCCTTAAGAAAGAAACCACTCATATGAATACTATTTGGCTTATCCCTCATCGGATATCCAAGTTGTCATCATGCAAGAACAAGATTATAGTTAATTCCTCCCTTTGCACCAAGAAGAGCTACATTGGGAAAACTACCACAACTATTGACAATGTTTACATCATGGTAAACCTGATGATACCAAACAATATCTGAATGATTGAGGGCCATAATCTTCGGAGCCCAACGAGGTTCCTTCCTGACATCTCAGAAAGCATCATACCGATGCAAGTGAGAAATTAACCATTGATACAACAAAGACGTGCAACATATGATCATCCGTCCATGATAAGAATCCCGAAGATGAATAGAGTAATAAGCATCACCTAATAATGTAGGAACTAGATTCCCTATCAAAAATATCCCGATGGCATTGACGTCCACAAAGTTGTCGACGTTCGGAAATAAGAACAACCCATGGGCGAGTTAAGAAAAGATGGCCTCAAAAGCAACTGTACTCTTCATCCTAGCAAAGTAACGAGATTTCTCCAATAAGAACTAAGCGGGTAATCCTCTAATCCCTCCTTTGGTAGTCACGTGGGCTTCAACCTAAGACTTCCCCAAATGAATCAAAGCAGCAATCTAATGAGATTTTGGCCCCCCCTTCAAACCGGTGCAAGGAACACAATAAGTAACGGGTAAACCCAACAAATAAGAATACTCCTCTAATGTAGGCATCAACTGATAATCAGGGAAAGTAAAGCACCGATACATCAGATCATAGAATTGGACCAAAGTCGAGAGAATACCCTCCTCCATCCTAAGCTTCATGAGAGACACAATGGATCCATACTTCTTCCGAAAATCTGTAGAACTCTTAATCTCGGGAATTAGACTCAGCAAATCATCTATCTTGGGATTCTTGAAACTGTACTTCTGAGTCTTTCTTTTTCCAGAATCCATTGTCAAAAAATACCTGAGATATTCACAAAGAGTCAACTTTAAGTCCCTTGAACCAAAATGTCTTAAAAGATGCTCATGGATGCATGAATGCATGATTCAACAATCACACACGATCACAAATATGGGGGGGGGGTCATAAGTTTAACGTCACGAGCATGGAGTCAAAGGTACTACCCACAAGGTATGGTCTAATAGTTTATCACTTTCTGAACAAGGTTCTAAGAGGTTCCCAGAGTGTACACCCTTCCTTCGGATATTACCAATATCCCGATTAACTTGGTAATTAGTAATATTCTCAAGAAAAACTCGTATGAGCATAGGATCACGTGACAACCATTTCTGGATTACTCCGTCATAGCTTCTGCACTACACCTAAAAGGCCAAGATGGGTTAAAGGTTCTACGGTCCTCAGTTTAAGCAGGCTCCTAGGTCAAAAGTAGCATGTCTTACCGATTACTCGGTAAACGACACTACCGTCAAATGGGCCTCCACTGAGTGGGAGATCTCATGCCTCCTTTTTGGAATTACTCCCTCAAAGTTAACATGACTATACCACCCATCCTATCTTAAGTTTTCCCAAGTCCGGGTAGAACACTTACAAGAAATCACCAAGCACCCTGAAAACCAGAAAAATCCAGACAAACATATATACAACAAATAATATACAAACAAATAAAAACACATACAAAAATAGAAACAAAGATAGGATCAACCCACTTAGGAATGGACCAGCAATAAGTCAATATTTCCCTAGCAGAGTCGCCATTTTTTCTGTAGCGGTAGAACTGTTGAGACTAAGCCATTGGATTGACTTGACTCACACAGATAAAAATAAAAATTGCCATTGTACTTTGTTGTTTCCAGAGGAATGGGAAAAGAATGGATAACCCAAAAAAGAGGGGGAGAGAATATAGGTAAGGAAGTTAGTTATACAAAGGGAAGGTATTGACACCCTAAACATCTATGGTATTCCGCAAGAACCTCTTTGTAACTTTGTGTATTTTGGCTATAAATGTTGTATATAAAAATAGATGGCGGAGATGAGAAAAGAAATATTTTTTACAATTTTTGCACCTGCCGCGGTTGCAAACCTTTAGTTCCTACGTCCCACCTTCTGTGCAATAGGGGATCAGGGTACTCGTAGTTCACCTTTAAATTTTTTTAAAACATAAGTGTGTTGGTTAATTTTAAGAGACGAGACATCATCGTCTTATCAGAGTGGAAAACAAACTTACTATCCACAATTATGAGAAAGGAGAATTTGGTTCATCTAAAAGCTGAGGATATGGCATGGATTTTAAAATCAACAAAGCCTTACTCAACACCCAAGTGGAAAATATCTCACTTCACTATATATCGTAGAAGTATAGTGGCTCGCATCACTACAAGGATTGACAAGAGTCTAAATCTTTTGAGAAATTTTTAAAGCAAGAATCCAAAGTGTCCAAATAGCTTGAATGAGATTGATTGACTTTTAGTCTTCTCACAAAAAAAGTCAAGGTATTATTAAGTTGATTAAAATTTAACTAAGAAAAGATTTTTGAAAAATGCATGGACCTAAGTCCAAGTTTATTGTGAAAATTGTTCAAGTTTAGAAAACATGAATAGTTTTTTAAAAGGAGGGAGAAGATTTTGAAATTAAAGAATATGGGAGGAGATGGAGGGACTATCCTAAAGCATAAGGTAAAAGCTAGGGAAAAGAACAATCTAACCAACAAGAAGCCAACATTTGACATAATGAGTTAATGTAGAATTCTGATTCTTTGGATTGAAACCAAACAAACAAGGACAATATAACCTCTTGAGAATTAAACTTCAAATGCATTAAGTCTTCACAAAAATTGGGCAGAGTAACGGCTGTATATAGATAAATTCCCCATCAAAGCATATAATTAGAATAACCTGCACACAAAGAAAACAAACAACCCAATGTCTTGGGATAATCCCCAAGAACTCCAGACAAAATAACAATAGAAGTCACCAATTCTCAAGGTAGGTCAAGGTCTCTAATCCTAAGTCCAAGAAGTCGACAACTCCAAAATTCCAAGGATAGTAACTAAATAGTCCAAGAAACTTTAAAGTTTTTTTGGTTCAAGTTGATTATTAAGTATCTTCAAAAAGAAATGAGAGGCTCAAGTGAGCAAAATAAAAATGGCATAAAAGTAAATGCTCAAGTGAGCAAAGATGAAAATAGCATGAAATGTAAATGCTAAAATAAAATGATGCATAAAGTAAAGGCATAAAATAAAAGCATAAAATAAGAGGGCACAAAATAAAAGTCAAATGTTAATGAATTAGTAGTTAGTTGAATGACCATCTTGAAACTTACATTTAAAACTCATTAGAGGATTGATAAAATCAAAGCCTCTCAACAACAATTTTCATTTGCTTTTTGTCAAGTATATCATTCATTTTCAAAATCTCAAGGCAACAATAAATGATCAATGATGTTTAAGAGATTCACTTTGACCAAATCTTATAAAGATTCATTAGAGGATTGATAAGACCAAAGCCTCCTAACAATGAATATTAAGATTATTGGATCAAAAGTTTCAAGTTAACATACTTGGGCTTGCAAACATAGGTTTGGGCCACGAATGGTCATTTCTAGAAGTGGGACAAAATTTAGCGTTGTGTTAAGCAATCGTAAATGGACTTATATAGAAGTCACACCTATTTTGAGGCTGGTCAATAGAAATCTATGTACCATATGTTTAGAGAAATGATATGTAAGTCATTCTCTCATAACATTTAGTAAAAGTAAGAAGTGGATAAGATGAAGAAGGAAGGGATAAGAATTAAACCACATTTGAACCAAAAAATTTAATCAAGCTATCTTTAAAATCAATCATCCATTTTGGAGGATTTAAACTCAACGCCCAAGATCCAACAATGTTAATCAAGCTCGTGATCAAAGTCTCATAATTCAAGATCAACCAGAATATATACAAAAAATAAAATTATATTAAAAAGTAAAGAAAAAAGATTTGTAAAATGGTTTTAAATGAAAACAAAAGGGGAAAATAGAAACTATATTCAAAACATCCAAGAAAAATTCAATGAAACCATAGAAAAATTAGAAATGAGCTCAAATATTTTTATAAAATTTTTGGTAATTTTTTAAAGTCAGAAACTATTTTTAAAATTAAAAGAAATAGGCAAAATAAACCAAAAATTGTAAAAAATAGTAAAATCAGAAATAAAACTAAAATGAGGTCACCAATATTTGTCAAGAGGTCATTGGATATTTCCTTAAAAATCAAAAAATAAAATAAAAACCAATAAGATGTAGACCATTGGATGAAAGTCAAAACGCATTAGTAAGCTAATCCACTGGATCAGATGCGTTGTGCTTATCATGGTCCTTAGTGAATAAAGCACTGAATCAATTATTAAAATCATAATTAAAAAAAAACAAATGCCACAATATCATTGGTTGGGAGGTGACACATTGCTCATCTTCAACCTCCAACTACGCGAATTGCAGGTCTTTGAAATGGGAAAATTAGAGCTCGAGACCGGTACCATTCGCTTCGTCTCTTCAAGACGATTCCAATGGTACCTCGTGATAAATTTATGTAAGGTGTAGCTCAGTCATTTTGGAAGGAAATATTTGAGAGGGGATTTAAAAATTCATGGCCAAAACTCACTTCGAGTTGAAAACAAATGTTGCGACTAGGATCAGAATGCTGAGAGCTTCAATACAATACCAAAGTTTTAGAGAATTGATGAAGGAATCTACCTATTGAAGTTCAAATTCAGAGCTCTGAAACTTGACTTGGCTAGCATGATTTAGGAAGTCTTAGAGCTTGGTTCTTCTTCTGTTAGCTTCAGTGAAGTTCAAGGATGAAGAATTGACAAAGAAAATGGATTGAGCAAAGCTGTAAAACCAAATTCAAAGTTTAAGAAAAGTGGATTCAAGAGAGAGTTTGGCAGGGTGATTCTGGCTATCTAAGCTTGCAAAAATGAGTGGGATAGAACCTCTATTTATAGGAGAAGTGAATGGAATCAAGAGGCGGGGTGAATGATGCAATTTGGAGGGAAATCGTGCACACCTGTTTTCATGAAATAAGTGTGATCACATGTGCATCAAAACTCATCCAAATGATGCGTTTTGACACTCTAAATCATCCACATGTTTATGCTAGTGATGTTTAAGTAGAAAACACGCACAGATTTGGTGATTAGAAGTCAAATTATGAAAATTGCATCCTGACTGTTTGAGAAACTTTAGTTCTAAGGTACCAACTTTGAAATCATGGTGTGCATAATTCCAGAAGCTTTATGACTTGATTCTTGATGTGTTGGAAATATGAGATCACAAATTTCATAATGTGAAAATAATGGAATCAAATGGATGCTTTAGCTGAAAGTTGTGATGAGTCAAAGTTAAGAAAAAGATGTTGACTTTTATACTTAGAAAAAATTCAAGTTTTTTCTTCAAAAAATGACCTATAATGTTTTGATTCCAAACAAGGCCATCCTCCAAAATATTGCTTTGATCAATGATGCTAGCTTGAAATAGACTTCCTCTTAAGGGACTGCTGTCTCATCGCGGAAATGTACCTCTTTGTTATTGTCTTGGCTTGGGTGATGGTGATCGGTCGCGGTCAAGTCGGTAGTCTCTCTTTGTCTTCTTGGAATATGGAGAGCCTTGATCCCTTCGGGGAGGTGTGCGATCATGTTTCTTAAGGAAAAAAACATCTTTCTACTCCCTTCTTGTTGGACGACCACACCTGGGTGGATAAAGGATTTGAGAGTTGCATCTTTGGTGTCTCCGAGGAGGAGAATTATATCATTTTGTCTCTCAAGACTCAATCCTCTTGCTCTGTTGTAGTATTAGGGTGTTGGTTTGGTTGAGGGCATCGAGCAGTATTTCCATGGAAGAATTGGCATTCTGAGGAATAGGAACTAGTTGCAGGATCTATGGAAACTTCTTTGATGGGTTCTTGGGCCTCTAATCATCCAAGAACTAGAGATTTTCGCACTGGGCGTCAACTAAATTTGGGGATGCAGTCTATCCATCTCTGACGTTGGTGTCATCCTTGAGGTGAGGATGCTCCTGACTTTTGTCAGTTTTATAGACGGGAGATAGTATAGTCTTTTCAGAGAGGTGATGATCGTCATGGTAGGCCATGAATGAAGTAGTGAAGGTATCTATGGTCTTTGGTTTTGAGGTGAAAAGGAAGACGAGAAAGATAGATTCCCACAGACGACACCACTGATCCTACTCGTGATCAAAACTTGAAAATGGGCTGAAAGATGACATTTGGCTTGCTGAAAAGTTAAGGAGAAATGGGGGTTGTACCTGCATGGCACTCCAATGATCAAGTAAGAATGGGCGCAAAGTGATACAAGCAAGATATTAGGGTTTAAGGTTTGAATATTGGATATCTGGCCCTCACAAGTGTGAGGGTTTATATAGTGCCCCCGACACGTAGCTGTTATACCCCAATTTCCCCCCCTAAGATTCCTCTATCATATCATATCAACTCAGTCATATAATGATTACACTTAGGTTTGGTTTTTCTCCCTATCTCTAGGTTTTCTCATGAGGGATCACCAAACACTTTGATTTGTATATTGTGATCATATATGTCTTGTATTGATTAAATTTTAACTAACAAATACAATAAATGTTTTCTCTAAACGATGATACCATAGACGAGGGCACAACACATCTTATCAAGTTGATTCATAGGTTCATGAATTTATTTCCATGCCTTCTTTTACAAAGATTCATTGAGATTCAAGCTTTATCATTGAGAGTGCTTTAAAGTAATATCATGACAAGGTCTACTATGATTTATCATACCTCAATTTTCTAAAGGAATTCAAAAGATGCATGAATTGATTGAAGAAGTTTGACCTAATTGAACAAGTTCTTGTTCCAGGATCACAAGTGCATAACTATCTCAATCATTAATATTTGGAAGTTATTATTGTTACTATAGGTTCTCATTATCATCCACAACAACATCGCTTAATATAGAAAAAGTATTTGTACAAGAAAGATTGTCAAAATTGAAAGGGGTTCCCAAGCCATTTTGATGCTCTAAGAGTTAGGGTTTTAGACTTCTAAGGGATATATCTTGTCCATCTTTTGATATTTTTGAGTGATTCCAAAGACATGCTTCTCCTTAAAGGGTTATCAACAAGTCACTTCAAAAGTTTCAAGCAAATTTTGTGTGAAAGATCAGTAATGATTGAGAAAGATTCCAAGTCCTCTAGATATGCCATCAAATTCCCTTATGTGACTTTAAAAAGTCATAACTTGATAAATTCTTATCTCCTTGAGCCTATTCTTTTTCCACAATGACCTTAAGAGTGTGAACTTCAACTCTTCGTTTATGTGCAAAACTTGAAAATGGTGGGAAGATGCCTTAAGAGCTCAAAAGATTATAGGTTACTTTATGGATTTTCATCAAATTAAAAGGATCATAACTTGTCCAATATTTTAGAATATTTGAGTGATACAAGTTTCACAATACTCCTTAAAGAGTCTACTTCAAACAAAATTTTGGAAGAAGGCCTTGTTTGGAGTCAAAACATTATAGGTCATTTTTGAAGGAAAAACTTAAAAAATTTACTAAGTATAAAAGTCATCACATTTTTCCTGATTTTGACCAAGCACAACTTCTAGTCAAGCATCCAAATGATCTCTTTCTTGGCACATTATGAAGAATGTTACCTCATATTTCCAATGCATCAAGAATCAAGTCCTAAGGTTCCCTAAATCGTGCACACCATGAGTTTAAAGTCAGCTTCTTGAAGTTGAGTTTTCCTTCCAAGTCAGAATTTGAAGTCCATATTTTGCCCTATAAACACAAAGTTTTCACGCGTTTTTGCTTCTAATCATGTTTAGGAACTTTCCAAAATCATTTAGCATCATGAAACACAGGTTTTGGCTAAGTTTTGATGCTAAGCAAGTCACACATTGCTCGTGTTTCAGATTCACACGAATTCACTCAATTACTCTCTCATTCACACGCTTAAGCATTGCCTCATTCTTTCCTATAAATAAGATGCACATTCCACCTATTTCCACAAGCTTTTGATAGCCAATTGACCCCTGTTCAGATCCCACATGAACTATGAATTTGAATTTTTGATTTCTTTCATTCTCACCTCAAAACACTAAAAACTCCATTTAATTACATCCATTGAACTTATTTGAAGCTAACCATACTCTTACCTTCAAGAATTGTAACCTATTTTGAGCTACAGAAGTCCAGTTTCAGAGCAACTTTCTGCTACTCCGTTCATGTAGATTTCTTATTGAAATCAATCCAAATAAAAGACTAATTTACTCTCCTCATCCTTTTGATTCTCGTGCTTCTTACAATTTTGGATTTCATTGAGATTTTAGTGAGATATTCTAGAATTTCATGCTCTTTATTATTTCTTCTTTTCTAAAATAAAGCCTTGCTCAGTTTATTTAAATTTGGCGCGAAGTACCATTAGAATCATCTTGAAGAGACAAATCTAATGGTACCGGTTTGGTTGGCTAATTTTACAGTTTGAAGAACTCTAATTTAGGGCGTCCGGAGGTTGAAGACGACCTACGTGTCATGCTTCAACCAATGATGGCATGACATGTAATTTTTTTGAATTAAATCCAGTGTGTTTGCTTTATAATACGCGCGTAGGTGGATCTGATTACTTCCATTAGTCAAACTCCATTCAACGCGCTAGACTTTTAGTTGCTTTTAATTATTAAAAGTTGATCCATTGCAATTCTCAAAGCTGACCATGATATACACAGTGTGCCTGATCCTTTGGAACTGATTACTAGCGCTCCTTTACTCTCATTGAATTGTCCACATTTTTTAAAAAACTTTATTTTCTTTTCTATTTTTATATCAAACTTTAAAAAATCATAGAAAATTCATTTTGGACTAAAAAATTATGAAAAAATTCACAATTTTTTTTTAAATATTATCTCTTTGATTTTTATTTTTTCATGATTTTATTTGCAGATTTCATATTTTTTATAATTTTTTTTTTGTTTTGACCTTTTTAATAGTTTAAAAATACTTCTTGGTATTTTTAACTTCTAAAAAAATTCACCAAGATCATCTTCTTTATTTCTGACTTTCTGAAATTTTTTCTAGAATTTTATTTTGACTTTTACTATTTTTGATATTTTTTCACTTATTTGAGTGTTTTTTATTAGTTTAAAAATACTTTTCTGTTTTAAAAAATTATCAAAAAAATTATAAAAATATTGAGATCACTTCTGACTTTTCTCCAGTCTCTTTTAATTTTTCTTTGATACTTTGATTATAGTTTGCTATTTTGCCTCTTATTTTTATTTAAAAAAACAATTTAAAAATCATTTTCTTTTTTATTTTTTTTATTAAATACAATTTATTTTTTAATATATTCTGGCTATGTGATTTTTTGATCATGAACTTCATTAACTTATTGGATCTTGGGTGTTAAGTTTAACTCCACCAAAATGGATGAATGATTTTAATGATAGTTTGATTAAAATCTTTGATTCAAATATTTTCCCTCCCTCTTCATCATATCCCTTTCTCATTTATGCTACATGTTGTTAGAGGATGATCTACATATCATTTATCCAAACATATGGTACATAGATTGCTATTGACCGACCTCAAAATAGGTACGATTTATATATAAGTCCACTTACGATTGCTTAACATAGCACTAAATTTTGTCCCAATTTGAGAAATGATCATTTGTAGCCCAAACCTATGTTTGCAAGTCCAAGTGTGTTTAATTTGAAACCTTTCATCCAATAACCTTGAGGTTCATTGTTAAGAAGTTTTAGTCTTATCAATCCTCTAATGAATCTTCATAAAATTTGGACTAAGTGAATCACTTAAACACCATTGATTATTTGTTGTTGCCTCAAGATTTTAAAATAAATGATATACTTGACAAAAAGTAAATGAAACTTGTTGTTGAGAGGCTTTGATTTTATCAATCTTCTAATAGTTTTCAAATTCAAGTTTCAGGATGGTCATTCAACAAACCTCTAATTTCTAACTCATTAACAATTGACTTTTATTTTATACTTTTACTTTTACGCCTTTACTTTTATGCACCATCTATCTTAGCATTTTCATTTCACGCTACTTTCATCTTTGCTCACTTGAGCATTTACCTTTGTGTCATTTTATTTTGCTCACTTGAGCTTTTCATTTTCTTTTTGAAAATACTTAATAACCAACTTGAATAATAAAATACTTTAAGGTTACTTGGACTATTTGGTTACTATCCTTGGCATTATGGAGTTGCGGATTTCTTGGATTTAGGATTAGAAGCCTTGACTACCCTTAAGACCTAGTGACTTTTATTGTTATTTTGTCTGGATTTCTTGGGGTTTACCCCAAGAAATTCGGTTGATTTTATTTGTGTTCAGGTTATTCTGATTATATGTTTTATCTGTGATTGGGAATTCATTTGTATACATTCGTTACTCTGCCCAATATTTGTGAAGAATTAATGCATTTGAAGTTTGGTATTCTTAAGAGATTTATTATATTTACTTATTTTGTTGCAATCCAAAGGATGGAAATTCTACATTGACTCATTGTGTCAAGTGTTGGCTTCTTGTTGGTTAGATGGTTCTTTTCCCTAGCTTTTACCTTATGCTTTAGGATAGTCCCTTCATCTACTCCCGTCTTCTTTAATTTTAAAAATCATATCCCTCCTTTTTAAAAATCTTCTTGTTTTCTAACTTAAACCGCTTTCAAAATAAACTTGGACTTAGGTCCATGCATTGTTAAAAATATTTTCTTAATCAAAGTTTAACCAACTTAATCATATTTTGACAATTTTTGTGAGAAGACTAAAAGTCAATTAATCTCATTCAAAACATTTTTGTCACTCTAGCTTTTTAATTTAAACTTTTCTCAAAATATTAGACTCTTGTCAATCCTTGTAGTGATACGAGCTACTATACTTCTATGATATGTATTGAATTGAGATACTTTTCACTTGGATGTTGAGCGAGGCTTTGTTGATATTAAAATCCAAGCTATATCCTCCACCTTAAGATGATGAAAATTCTCCTTTCTCATAATTGTGGGTAGTAAGTATGTTCTTTCATTCAGATATGACGATGATGTGTCATCTCTTAAAATTAACCAACACACTTGTGTTTTCAAATTTTTAAAGGTGAACTACGAGTAGCCTGATCCCCTATTGCACGAAAGGTGGTACGTAAGAACTAAAGGTTCGTAATCGCAGAGGGTGAAAAAATTGTAAAAAATACTTCTATTTTTGTATACAACACTTATAGCCAAAATACACGAATTATCAAAGAGGTTCTCGTGGAGTTCCATAGATGTTTAGGATGCTAATACCTTCCCTTTTCATAACCAACCCCCATACCTAGATTCTCTCCCCCTCTTTTTTGGCTTATTCACTCTTTTCCCATTCCTTTGGAAACAATAAAGCGCGATTGCGATTTTTATTTGATATGTGTGAGTCAAGTCAATCCAATGGCTTAGTCTCAACATTTCTACCGGTACAGAAAAATGGTGACTTCACTGGGGAAAGATTGACTAAATGTTGGTCCATCTCTAAGTGGGTTGAGAATTTTTTTGTGTATGTACTATTATTTGTTGTATATTATGTGTTGTATATATGTTTGTCTGGATTTTCCTGGTTTTCAGGGTGCTTGGTGATTTCTCATAAGTCCTTTAACCGGACTTGGGAAAACTTAATATAGGACAGGTGGTATAGTCATGTTAACTTTGAGGGAGTAATCCCAAAAAAGGAGACATGAAATCCCTCACTCACTGGAGGCCCATTTGACTGTAGTATAATTTATCGAGTAATTGGGAAGACGTGTTGATTTCAATCTGGGAGCTTGCTGAAGTTGAGAACCGTAGAATCATTAAACCATCTTGGACTTTTAGGTGTAGTGCGGAAGCTATGACGGAGAAATCCGGAAGTGGTTGTCACGTGATACTACACTCAGACGAGTTTTTCCTGAGAATATTACTAATTACCAAGTTAATCAGGACGTTTATAATATCTGAAGGAAGGATCTAGACTTTGGGAACCTTTTTAGAAGCTTGTTCGGCAGGTGATAAAGTATTAGTAAATACCTTATGGGTAATACCTTTGACCTTATTCTTGTGACGTAGAACCTATGAACCCCCATGTTTGTGATCTTGTGTGTGATTGTTGCATCATGCATTCATGCACCCATGAGCACCCTTTAAAACATTTGTTTCAAGGGACTTAAAGTTGACTTTTTACGAATATCTCAGGTACTGTTTGACCATGGAGTCTAGAAAAAGAAAGACTCAGAAGTACAATTTCAAGGATCCTAAGATAGATGAATTGGTGAGTCTGATTATCGAAATCGAGAGTTCTACAAATTTTCGAAAGAAATATGTATCCATCGTGTCTCTTGTGAAGCTCAGGATGAAGGAGGGTATTCTTTCTACTTTGGTCCAGTTCTATGATCCGTTGTATCGATGTTTTACTTTCCCTGATTATCAGATGATGCCTACATTGGAGGAGTATTCTTACCTACTGGGTTTACCTATTACTGGTCATGTTCCTTTCACCGGTTTAAAAGGAGAGCCCAAGTCTCGTGAGATTGCTGCCATGGTTCATTTTTGAAAATCTGATATTAAGGCCAACATGACTACTGTTGTACCCCCAAAATTTTCCCTCTCATTTCTCAAGTAATCTCTCACAAGACCTCCTTTGGTTCAAGACTGCACAAGGTTTGATCAACTCAAGACACCTCCTCAAGCACTAATGACTGAAAATTAGGGTTTGAGATTGCACAAGGATAAATGGACTTTTAATGCCTCATATGACTTTCATGGATCATTTTGGGCTCTCAAGATTTCTCATGTCAAGTTTCAAGTCTTGGATCACATTTTTGCTCAGTCAATTGATCAGTTGACCTAAAAATCAGCTGTATTCGTGAAAAGTCAACTATGGTCAATTTACAGCCAAACTTCATAATTTTTGATCCATATCAACTTTATGAACTCATATATGTCATTTTATCAAGTTTGGACCATAATTCCTCAAGAAATTTGATCAGATCATCAAAAGGGCAAAATTGTCAAAATTATGGTTTTGACTGAGAAGGGACAATTTCTGATTTTTGACCTAGAAATTAATTGATTGTTTTGAAACATGATCTCAAGGATTCAATTGCTTAATTTTGACCTAATGGCATGGCTCAAAACATCTCTCAAGATCAATTGGTTGATAGATTAATTTCAGTCAACAGATGAAAAGTCAACTGTACACTGAAAAGTCAAACTTTGACTTTTTGGTCAAAATCAAGTGTCAAAGATCACAATTCATCAAAACATGTCAAAATATGAAACTTGTTCATCAAGAAATCAAAAAGTCAAGATTTCATTTTGAAAAGTCAAAATTTCTAAACCTAGAAATTTTTCTAAGTGTTGAAAATTTCATATTTTTTCATAACTTTGAGCCAAACTTCCAACATGAAAGTTGTAGATCTCAATGAGATATAAAACAATGTAGAACAAAACTTCTCCTAGAAATGCATGGATTTCAAGTTATGATTTTGTGAATACATGTTCATGAAACTTGGAAACTTAGTGAAATTTTGCCCTAGTTTAGGTAGGATTTTGACCTAACTTCACATAGTTCCAAGATGAATTTTCAAAAATGTCTAACATAGAGGTTGTATAGGATGTTACAAGCTTTTCAAAATGTCAAAGAACTCATTAAGAACATAATTGAGCAAGGAGAATCGAAGGCAAGAAGTTAGGGTTTCTGTGATACGGTGGGAGAGAACTGACTGTTTTTGGAATGCTGGTTCGCGTTTGTTTTCCCAAAATGTCGCGGTAAGCAAGAGTCGCCACCGACTTTTATTTTATCCAACAAGGAAATGAAAAAAGCACAGAAAAATTCCTTTTTCGAGATGTTTCTCGGGTCCGGGGGGTAGATTATAGAAAGGGAAGGTGTTAGCACCCTTCCTATCCGTGGTTATCCACGGGCCCTTAGGTACTTGCTCAAAGTGTTTTCAAAATTTGCTTTTCTTTGTGTTTGTGGGTTTGAAAGAAGTTTTTCTTTGAAAGGTGTAAGTGCGAAAAGTTTTTGTTTTGTTTTGAAAGAGCAAGTACTTAAGAACCATCTACCTACTCGAAAAAGGAATCAATCTGTACTAATGTCCTTTAGACAATGCTATCCCACTATTGATGAGTAGGTAGCATCGTCGTTGGAGTTTTAAGGGTCAATTCGATTAAGGGGCGTGCGGTCACTAAAGCAATGTTAGGACGCCTTAGCGGTAACCCTAATGTCTTAGATCATTTTTCCGAGGCAACCGTTTCGAGGAAACTATGATCTTTGGACAACAAGACGACCTCTAAAAATTCCTATACTTAATGACCGCGTTATAAAGGCAACCAAGCGAGGTGTACCCTAAGAGTGTGCGTGTGCGAGTGTGTTAATTAATTTGTCTTTGTACATGTCATGGGTGATCTATGTTGATTTTAGGTTTTAAACGATTAATCTTGTCATGCATTCCCTATTACCAAACATCTAACAGTTTATAAGTTGCGGAAATTAAATTGCGGAAATTAAAACTAACTATTACAAGGCGTCGGGTATTTACATCGCCAAAAGCAACCCTTGAAATTAAACTGCGGAAAATAAATAAAGCGGTAAAAATAGTAAAGGTCCTATTAAACTATTACATTCCGGGAAATAGATACAATATTGAAATAAATATGGATCGCGTGCGGGAAATTAAATTGGGCGAGTTCTAGGGTTTTGACCCTTTAATTATTAAAGAAAAGATTTTTTTGTTATTTTTGAATTAAAAGGAAATTAAACTAAGTTAATTATAGAATTAATGAATAAATTAATTAATAAAAATATTTTTGGGTTTTTAAGTATTTAAAGAAATAAAAGTAAATTAATCAAAGTTAATAAAAACCTAATTGTCTAAGTTAATTTTAATTATTGCAAAAGAAATTAAAGTTATTTTCTAATTAAACTAAATTAATTAAATTAATATTTATTAACAAAAATAAATTACTAAAAATTAATTTAATAAATAAAATATATTTTTTTGGTTTTTAATTTTATTAAGAAAAAAGTTTAATTGGTTAATTAATATAAAAATAATAACAATAATTAATTAAAAAATAAAAATAAAAATAGAGAGAGTTTATGGTTTGGGCCTGATTAGAGGGTTTATTCAGCAATTTCCAAGGCCCATTTGTGCAAGCCTGTGTTGACCTTCTTGATTCTCTATGCGTTGTTGACTAGATCCCACCATAGGCCTTCATTCTGGATCACCAGATTTGGCCTGGGGCCATCTGGCAAGTAGTTGAGTGAGGGAGCATGATGTACCACGCAATTGGATCACCACTGAATAACCTGTTGAAAAATAATAATATGCATTTGGGGGACTTGGGATTCGAACCCAGGTCCTGTTAATCATTGGACAACGCTTCCACCACTCAACAAACGCGTTTTTATTGTTAGTGTATTAGGAATAAAATATAATATGGGAAAAATCAATAATATGCCAGAAATAAAAAAAAGCGCGAATCATTTGAATTGGCCAACCAGGGGGAGACACGTCTTCGTCTTCTTCGTTCAACCCTGGATATTTACCTGCAGATTTATATCCGCAGCTAAATTCGCATGTGCGTCCTAAAATCGATTCTAGGCCATGAAAACCAACCCCAAGACCATGGTTGTGCTCGTCTGCCTCCCCTAGTCACGTTTATGTCCATCAATGGCACCAATTTTGCATGTAAAAGAAATACCCAAAAAGCAATCTACAAAACCCTAGGTTCGGTTACAGGGCTATGGTTCATATAAACGCAATCAAACAATGCCAAAAGTTCAGAAATTGAATAAGCATCATGAAAATACCAAAGATTTGTCAAAAAAATGCAAGAACGTGGAGTTATGATTTTGAACACAGGCCGGTATTTTGAGATACTTACAGCACGATTGAGAGGGTGTGGGAGCTTGCTTTTGATTGCAGGAGGTTCAGTGGATACCCAACAATGGATTGGTGTTGAGATTTGCCCTTGAAAACGCCTCTAAGAAGGATTTCAGTTTCACACTTTCTGGCAATTTTTTCAAGTTTTGCTTTTGGTGTTCTTGCAGTCTCTAGCCCTTGAATTCGTGTGCTTTAGATTGTATATGTATGCTGCAATGTATTAGGTTAACTTTTGGGTCTTGAATCTTAGCACATTGATGTCTTGAGATTTGATTTGATTCACCATTGATAACTTTTCAATTTTGCCAAAAATCCAATCTTTTTGCACATGGAATGTATGATACGAATTTGATTCACTTGATGATGATGATTAGGTCCTGAAAATAGAAAAAGATCTCACGTAATCAGGTTTTGTGATTTTATTTGATTTAAATTGATTTAAAATGGAATAATTCAATAAAAAATCCAATAAAATAGAAAATATGATAAATGGACACAAGGATGAAGCTAGGACACTTGTGGAGTGTGACAAGATCAGATCAAGTGGAAAAGAGTGGGCCCATTTGACAAAATTTGAAGTTTTGGGGATAGTTGACTTTTAGCAATTTTGCAAAAATGCCCAACTTCAACACTGCATAACTTCTTCAATTTTGAACTTTTGGAAGTGTTATTGGACTTTTTAGAAAGCTTGAGATGTCTTATAACCAACCCTTTTAGTCTCATCTAATTTTTATATTCCATGATCAAGTTATAAGCTTTGGAAAAAAGGTGTTTTTGTTGACTTTCAAAAATGACCTATAATGTCCAAATTTATAACTTCTTGTGAGTGCATTTTCTGATCTTAGGGTATGAAGATTGATTGTAGGAAATTGCATCCTCTTCAAAATGATCTTTGTATGTGTCATTTCTAATAAATTATGAGAAAGTTATGCTTGGTCAAAGTTGAGTTGACTTTTCCTACAAAACCCTAATTTAGCAACTTTTGAGTCTTGATGAATTTTGAGCAATCCTTGATGAATCATGATCAACCCTTGATCAAATTATGAAATATCCTTCAAAATGAGAATGTTGATAAAAAATCTTGAAGTTTGACTGTATTTGGGTCACAGTTGACTTTTGCCCTAACACAGTCGATTTTTGGACCCTTTGAGCAATTGACTGAGTAAACTTCCTCTGCAAGGCTTGAAACTTTGCATGGATGATCTTGAGAATATATTAGGACATTGGGGAGAACTTGAGGTCATTGGGACTCAAGGATATTGAGGCACACAAAACCCTAATTTGGGATTGACTGCCTTAGGAGATGACTTGATTGTCCAACTCTTGAGCAATCTTGATCAACTTGGAGATTTTTCTTGCAATGTATTGGGAAATATGAGAGGGAAAATTTTGGGTTACAACAGTTGCCCCTGTTCATTTTTCTTAAACCTGAGGATGTATATTGGCTTTCGGGCCTTTCGTGATCCGAAGGTGGAAGATGATTGAACACTAGAGTGCCCAGAAATTTGCACTCGCATGAAGTGGTATCAGCGTTGTGATGTTGGGAATGGGTTTACAGATTCCATTTGGAGACTGTTGATAGGTGGTCCGGACTTTGGCTGGATTATGAATCAGGGAGATCTTATCGTCGATCTGACTGAACCAAGGAAGGTCTTGGATTAACTTTGACTGGATAAGAATCAGCAAAATCTTCGAATCGATTTGACTGAACCAGACGAAAGTCTTGGAATAACTTCAACTGGAATACGAATCACGAAGATATTCGCGTCGATCTGACTGAACCAGAGGAGGTCTTGGATTAACTTTGACTGGATCGGCATCAAAAAAAAATCTTTGAATCGATTTAACTGGACCAGACAAAAAGTCTTGGAATAACTTCAACTGGAATACGAATCAGGGAGTTCTTATCGGCGATCTAACTGAACCAGAGGAGGTCTTGGATTAACTTTGGCTGGATCTACATCAGAAAAATCTTCGAATCGATTTAACTGGACCAGACGAAAGTCTTGGAATAACTTCAACTGGAATACGAATCAGGGAGATCTTATCGGCGATCTAACTGAACCAGAGGAGGTCTTGGATTAACTTTGACTGGATCAGCATCATAAAAATCTTCGAATCAATTTAACTGGACCAGAATAAAGTCTTGGAATAACTTCAACTGGAATACGAATCAGGGAGATCTTCGCGTCGATCTGACTGAACCGGAGGAGGTCTTGGATTAACTTTGACTGGATCGGCATCAGAAAAATCTTCGAATCGATTTAACTAGACCAGACGAAAGTCTTGGAATAACTTCAACTGGAAAACGAATTAGGGAGATCTTCGCGTCGTTCTGACTGAACCAGAGGAGGCCTTGGATTAACTTTGACTAGATCGGCATCAGAAAAATCTTCGAATTGATTTAACTAGACCAGACGAAAGTCTTGGAATATCTTCAACTGGAATACGAATCAGGGAGATCTTATCGGCAATCTAACTGAACCAGAGAAGGTCTTGGATTAACTTTGGCTGGATCGACATCAGAAAAATCTTCGAACCGATTTAACTGGACCAGACGAAAGTCTTGGAATATCTTCAACTGGAATACGAATCAGGGAGATCTTATCGGCGATCTAACTGAACCAGAGAAGGTCTTGGATTAACTTTGGCTGGATCGACATCAGAAAAATCTTCGAATCGATTTACTTGGACCAGACAAAAGTCTTCGAATAACTTCAACTGGAATACGAACCAGGGAGATCTTCGCGTCGATCTGACTGAACCAGAGGAGGTCTTTGACATAGCTGAGAACTTAACTGGATCTTTCCTGAAAGGTAAAGGCCAGTCATATGCAATGCATGATATGGATCAAGCAATGATGTTCTCAACATAAATGAGATTGTATGGTATGATGCGTATATGCATGTATCATGATGTATGGAAATGTAATGATTTAGCTGGGGAAAATAAATCCCGGATAGCTGTTGGAGACAAGAGTTGAATTTTTCGCTTCCGCTGGGGATGGTGAACGAAGGTGATTGCGAGAATAAACCTGCAGGAGAAGAGAACTCCGTTGGGGGATAAACTGATGAGGAGATTACTCTGGGGTAGAGATGCTCTGCTGAGGACTCCACTGATAAATTCTGTCGGTAGGAACTATTGTTGCTAGTGATACTGAATCCATTGAGGACTGAATTCTTGTTTTTGAAAGGAAAGAACTTCGCTGGGGATGATCTTTTTGTTGCGACTTGCTGGGGATAACCCTGTTAGACTGTTGTGGGGATAATCCTCTGAATTCTGCTGGGAACGATCCTTGGAACTCGGTTGGGGAGATTTATTTTGTACTCCGCTGGGGATAAACTTCCAGAGTCTACTGAGGATGATGCTTCAACTCCGTTGGGGAAGCTTTTTCAGACTGCGCTGGGAAAATTTTAACTCCATTGGGGGTATCTGTATGCTGCCAGGGGACATTTTTATACTTTTCCAGGGAATATTAAGACTGCTGGGGATATCAAGCCTTTTTAGTGCTGATGGTAGATCAACTTTGCTTGGGGAGAGTACTGCTGATTCACTCATAGTTGCAAGTATCAGCTGGGGGAGAGTTACCATTACTGCCTTACTCTGCGGGGAGTGAAGGTATTTTAGCCATATTCTTCAGCTGAATCTACCTTTGTACCTGGTGGACAAAGAAACTATACAGTTCGGAGAATTCTTATTGCCCATGTTTCTGATATTACCAGTAATCATCTTTGTTTCGCGTGTAAATATTTATGAGCAGCAATTAATGTCAAATGCATATATCAAAAATGAACCTTGCGTTCTTTGCAAATCAAAACAGATAAAGGAAAAACAGTTTAAAATTTCTTTGAAAATGAATTGTATTGATTTTGAAGTTTGGCCTGTAAATAGGCATTTTTGTACAAGAGGCTGACGTTCTAGTAAGAGAACGCCGCCGAACAAATAGAATTTATATAATTTGTGAAAAGAAAACAACTATGTGAACAATCCCACTGGGTTCCAACTCTGCTATTGCCTTTATGTCTTCGAGCATCTCATCACTTTGCTACTTGGTTGAAGGTAGATCAGATTGATTAGTGTCGTCCGAGCTTGATAGTCGATACCGAAGTCTGGATGCAAGGTGATCCAATGATACATAGTGTTACGCTTTGATCCCAAATTTTTGCCTGGACCGCCCTTTCGGGTTTTCAGTCCACCGGGATACCCTTTTTTTGCCCAAGCCGCCTTTTCAGGTTTTCGACTTGCCGGGTGTACAGATTTTTCATTTTCATCCCTTATTTTTGCCCGAACCCTTTTGGTTCGCCGGGAAGCCCTTATTTTTGCCTAGGCCAGTCAACCTAGCGGGTCTTTGATTATGCGTAGCATCTTTTCACTATGTCTGCATTGACGGGGTGAGGAAGGTCGTCACCATCCATGGTGGTTAGAATCATAGCTCCTCCTGAGAAAATGTTCTTAACCACAAATGGCCCTTCGTAAGTAGGGGTCCATTTGCCCCTAGGATCACCTTGAGGTAGTATAATGCGCTTGATTACCAGGTCCCCAGCTTGATACTCTCGTCGTCTAACTTTCTTGTTAAATGCCTTGATCATTCGATTTTGGTACGTCTGACCATGACAAATAGCAGTAAGTCTCTTTTCGTCGATTAAGTTCAGCTGATCAAGCCGGGTCTGAATCCAGTCGTCTTCGCTCAAACCTGTATCCTTCATGATCCGAAGAGAGGGTATCTGAACTTCAATAGGCAAGACTGCCTCCATGCCATATACCAAGGAGTAGGGTGTTGCCCCTGTTGACATCCGAGCTGAGGTACGGTACCCATGGAGAGCAAATGGTAACATCTCGTGCCAGTCTTTGTATGTCACTGTCATCTTCTGCACAATCTTCTTAATGTTCTTATTAGCCGCATCTATAGCCCCATTCATCTTCGACTGGTAGGGAGAAGAGTTGTGATGCTGTATCTTGAATTGCTCGCAGAGCTCGGTGATCATCTTGTTGTTGAGATTGGTACCATTTTCTGTAATTATCCTCTCTGGTACACCATATCGATAGATCAGATTGTGCCGAATGAACCGTGCCACGACCTTCTTGGTTACGGTAGCAAAGGAAGCTGCTTCAACCCAATTTGTAAAATAAATAATAGCTACCAGGATGAAACGATGTCCGTTGGATACTGTAGGTCTGATCTCGCTGATCATATCAATGCCCCACATTGAAAAAGGCCAAGGTGCCGTCAAGACGTTCAGAGGAACTGGAGGTATGTGCACCTTATCAGCATAAACTTGGCACTTGTGACATGTCCGAGAATGCTGATAATAGTCGGCTTCCATTGTGGACCAATAATAACCTGCCCGTAGGATCTTCTTTGCCATGGTATGTCCACTGGAATGAGTCCCGAAAGTACCTTCATGTAACTCCACCATGATCCTTTTTGCTTCATTCTTATCCACACAACGCAGTAAGGTCGAATCATGGTTACGCTTGTAAAGAATGCCATTGCTGATGAAGAACTTCGCCGCGAACCTCCTCAGAAACTTCTTGTCATTAACAGATGCACCCTCGGGGTACTCCTAAGCTTCAAGATACCTTTTCACCTCATGAAACCGGGGTTTATCCGCTACCTCTCCAGTCTCAATATCACATCAATGTGCAGGTTCGTCCAATCTTTCAATGATAATCCGGGGAGCTTCGTTGTCCTAATTGACTTTGAACATAGAAGACATCGTAGCCAGCGCGTCCACCAACTGATTCTCCTCTCTAGGGAAGTGTTCAAAGGTTATCTCCTTAAAATGTGGAAGCAATGTCAATACATACTCCTTGTAAGGAATAAGATTTGGGTGTTTCGTATCCCACTCGCCTTTGATCTGACTGATCACGAGAGCGGAATCTCCGAAGACACTTAGAAACTTAATCCTTAGGTCAATTGCTGCTCGAAGACCCATGATGCACGCTTCATACTCCGCCATATTGTTGGTGCAGTTAAAACATAGTCGGGCGGTAAACGGAGTATGAGAGCCTTTACGAGATATGATCACGGCGCCGATGCCATTGCCCAAAGCGTTTGAAGCTCCATCAAAGTACATAGACCATCGGGATCCTTCCTCAGGTCCTTCATCCGGTCCAGGTGTCTCACAATCAATTACCAACATGATATTCTCGTCCGGGAATTCAAAGTTCATAGACTGGTAATCATCCACTGCCTGATGTGCTAAATGGTCTGCCAATACACTTCCCTTGATTGCCTTTTGGGTCGTGTACTGGATGTCATACTTAGTCAAGATCATCTTCCATCTTGCTATTCTTCCGGACAAAGCAGGCTTTTCGAAGATATACTTGATTGGATCCATCTTTGATATCAACAGAGTAGTGTGAGTCAACATATATTGTCTCAGCCGGCGAGCAGCCCATGCCAAAGCGCAGCAAGTTTTCTCGAGCAACGAGTATCGGGTCTTGCAGTCGGTAAACTTTTTGCTAAGGTAATAAATAGCATGCTCTTTTCGGCCAGACTCGTCATGCTGACCCATCACACACCCCATTGAGTTGTCGAGTACTGTCAAGTATAAGATCATAGGTCTCCCTTCAACTGGAGGCATCAGAATAGGTGGCTCTTGGAGATACTCTTTGATCCTTTCGAAAGCGGCATGACATTCATCGTTCCAACGTACCACTTGATCTTTCTTCAGCAGCTTGAAGATTGGCTCACAAGTAGCAGCCAGGTGCGAGATGAATCAGGCAATGTAATTCAGTCATCCCAGGAAGCCTCTGACTTCTTTCTCTGTTTTGGGAGCTGGCATTTCCTGTATAGCTTTCACCTTTGCAGGATCCACTTGAATACCTTTGTCGCTTACGACGAAACTCAGCAGCTTACCAAACCTCACCCTGAAGGTGCACTTGTTCGGGTTTAACCTCAGCTTGTACAACTTCAACCTGTCAAACAGCTTCTGAAGGTGGTCCAGATGTTCTTCCTCAGTTTGGGACCTTGCAATCATGTCGTCAACGTATACCTCAATCTCATGATGGATCATGTCATGAAACAAAGCAACCATGGCACACTGATACGTTCCCCCATCATTCTTCAATCCAAAAGGCATGACCTTGTAGCAAAAGGTACCCCATTGAGTAACAAAGGTTGTCTTCTCCATGTCTTCGGGAGCCATTTTAATCTGATTATAATCGGAGAAACCATCCATGAAGGAGAATACCTTATGCTGAGTGGTGTTGTCAACCAGAACGTCGATATGAGGTAGAGGGAAGTCATCCTTGGGGCTTGCCCTGTTAAGATCCCTATAATCAACACACATTCGAACCTTACCATCCTTCTTCGGTACAGGAACCACGCTGGCCACCCATTGTGGGAAAGAAGTAACTGCTAGAAAACTGGTGTCAAACTGTTTCATAACTTCAGCCTTGATCTTCTCAGACATCTCTGGCGCATTCGACAGACCTTCTGTTTTATTGGAGGACAGTCTTCCTTGGTAGGCAGGCGATGAACCACGATATCAGTATCCAACCCAGGCATATCTTCGTAATACCAGGCAAAGATCTCAACATAGTCACGCAGCATTTGAATCAACCGTTGCTTCACACTAAGCTCCAGATTTGCACCGATCTTAAATTCCTTCTTGTATGTCTCAGTACCCAGATTCCATGATTCCACCGGCTCTTCATGTGGTTGTATAGCCCTCTCCTCCTGGAGTAACAGTCTTGCAAGTTCACCAGGAACTTCACAATCATCTCCACCTTCGTCTTCGGCTAAGTTGATCGGATTTTCGAAGTTATAACTGGAAGTAGCAGAGTCGTTACCAGTGAGATCCAGAGTGGATGTAGACCTGTATATGTGAGTGTGTGTAAAATAGTTGTTTTGCAATATATAATAAAAGAAAAAAAGGAGCGCAAAATTTGAAATGTAAGAAATGTCCAATGCTTTTATTAATGATATATGAAAATGACACACATAAAGCCCTCACAAATGAAACCACAGTGCCCCGGGTAAGACACCGGGCCATAAAGTTTTAAAACATTGTCTGTTACATATTCAAAACAAAAAGTTTCATTACTGGGTAACAAAAGAAATAGGGATGAAGTCCTTTGCTGTCCAGTTGCTTGGTCCACCGTCGGTCGTAGGATAGATCCAGCTGTCGTACTCAGACTCTTCCACATTGTCTTCAATGGCATTCACTCCCAAGTTGCTGATGAACACGGGAGGTCTTCCGATCCGTGCATTCTGAACAGCCTTTTGAGCTTCTGCAGTGAAACCCAAACCAAACTTGTTAGTCTTCTGTGTAAAATCAGGGAGTCGGCCCCAATTTGCACACCCACCTTTCTCGACAACAACCCGGGCATCCTTAAAGGAAGCCATCTTCATAGGAGAATCTTCAACAACAGCCTCAGCTGACACCAATGTCTGGGGAACCTCTTCAAAATGTTGAAATGGGGTCTCAATGAACTCCCCATCCATTTCTACATATCAGAAAGAGTTGAGGTGGCTCACCATGTACTCTTCATCTCCTTGTACTGTCACAATCTTCCCTTTGACCGGGTACTTCAGCTTCTGGTGGAGCGTTGAGGTTACGGCCCCAGCTTTGTGGATCCATGGGTGACCCAGTAAACAAGAATAAGATGGCCAAATGTCCATCACATAGAATGTAGAGTTGAAAACTTGAGACCCAACCTTAATCGGGATATCAACTTCCCCATGCACCATCCTCTTAGACCCGTCAAAGGCCCTGACGATAATGTTGCTTGGTTTCAACTCCAACCCTTCACAGTCTAACCGGTCTAGAGCTCTCTTAGGAAAGACGTTCAACGAGGAACCAATATTCACTAATACATGAGCAAGAGTAGTGCCCCTGCATTCAATGGAGACATGCAGGGCATCGTTGTGATTCTTCCCCTTAGCAGTCAAGTCGGCGTCAGAGAAACCCAACCCATTATCAGCAGTCAGATTGGCCATGCAATCTTTAAACTGATCAGCTAATGTCTCTTGTGGTACGTGTGCAATCTTCAGAAATGTAATCAGAGCCTTGGCATGGGCCTCCGAGCATAACAACAGTGACAACATATAAATCTTGGACGGGGTTTACCCCAACTGTTCAACTACATTGTAGTCACTCTTTTTGATGATTTTCAGAATCTCTTCCATCTCTTGTTTAGAAGCTTCAACAGTAATCGTCTTTGGTTCCTCCGGCTGGGCAGGCTCACTGGTGGTCCCTTTGCCCCGAGTATTGGATGACTCGGCGACAGGGGTAAGAATAGGAATTTGAACAGGAATGGTAGTAGGTACACTTGCAGGTGTAATAACAATAGGTTTTCGGGAAGTTGGTGGAGAGATATCAGGTGAGAAAAGTCTTCCGCTGCGGGTAACTTTAGCAGGTCCAACAATATTGCTGACGTCAGTATCAACATCCAACTCTTGTTTAACTCCATGAAAATAAACATCAGCCCCGTAATGCCAAGGGACAGCTTTATCAGTGGTGTAGGGGATAGGCCCAGGAACAGTGATGATCAATGGTGCGATTCTCGGAACAGATGTAACTCTAACAGGCTTCCTCGAGGGAGCCTTGGAAGAATTGTCGAAAATGGTGATGATGGCAACTTCTTCAGTATGAACTAAGAGAACAACAATCTTCTCAAACAAAATCTCTTTACTATCCATCAGGCGTTGGACACCTGATTTCAAAAGATGGCAACCGGTAGGTAGAACAGAACACATACGGCAACCTTCGTCACAACCCGGAAATAAACCGGCTAGAAAAAGGTTCTTCTTCACAGTCATCAAAGGGGTAACAATGTCGTTCACAGAAACCACAAACGAGTCTTCATCTATAGCATTTACTCCATGCTTAGGCATAGGAGCAGTCACAACATTAGGTCTTTCGGGAGCCTCGAACTCAATCTCCTTAGCATCAATTAAGTCCTATATCTTATTCTTCAAAGACCAACAATCATCTGTATTATGCCCCAGGCTGTCAGAGTGAAAAGCACAGCGGGCATTAGGGTTATATTTTGGTGACGTAGTGTTGGGATTCTTTGGGGCCTCCCTTGGAATCACTAGATTGGTCTTTAATAATTGCGGCAGAATCTGAGACAAAGTCATGATGAGACAGGTGAATTGCCTTTGAGGTCTCTCGTCCTTTTGTTGATTGTTGTGCTGAGGAGCAACAACATGTCTTGAAATAACAACCACATTAACAGCTTGGCGGCGTTCAGGTCTATTCTAGCTTTTCGAACTGTAGACAACACTGGACTCTTTCTTAAAAGGCTTCTTCTTGGTGCTTGATGAGGCACCCTTCTGTATCTTACCAGCCTTAATACCAGCCTCAATCCTCTCACCGGTCATAATTAGCTCTGTAAACCCAGACGAAGAGCTTCCAATCAGGTGGTTGAAAAATGGACCAGACAAGGTCCCCAGAAACATATCCACAAGCTCCCGATCAGTCAAGGGTGGTTGCATTCTTCCGGCGAGGTCTCTCCACTTCTGAGCATAATCTTTGAATCCTTCACCCGTTCCTATTGACATACCCTGGAGTTGGGTATGCGTGAGAGTGAGGTCGGAGTTGTATTGGTACTGCCTGTAGAAATCAGTAGCCAAATCTTCCCAACTACGGATACTGGCTCCGTACAACTGGTAAAACCATTCAAGCCGAGTCCCTGAGAGACTGTCTTGAAAGAAATGGATCCATAGGTTCTTATCAGCGGTGTACGGCTGAATCTTCCTTACATATGACCGGAGGTGCAGCTTCGGACAAGAAACTTCGTCATACTTAGCAAAGGCTGGTGCCTTGAACTTGTGGGGAATTACCACCCCAGATGATAGACCCAGATCACCAAAGTCTAGACCAGGCACTTTCTGAACCTCCATCCAACTCAACTGGTCTTCCAGTTGTTTGTATCTATCCTCAGCAGGAGGATACTGGTCTTCATTGAAGTCCGTCTCGTTGTCTGAGACCACAAGGCTATGAGCCTTCCTTTCTTCCTGACCATCTTTCTCTCCAGATGAGGTGGTCAAATCAACTTCATCCCATAGCCTATTTCTAAACCTGTGACCTGTATTAAATAGGTCTGTCCTCTTCTTCTTCTTCTTCTTCTCTTTCGGAATCAGGGTCTTCAGATGTTGCTGTCCCTTAGCTAGATTCATGAACAACTCTTGGAATTGGGCATTTTGAGCCTGTAGGGCTTTGATTGCTTGCTCAGTTGATGCTTCAGCAGACATGATGAGTGCTGAAATAAACAGCGAAGAAAATAAGAGACTTGTAATGGGTACCTGTTATGAAGTGCATGGGATGAAATGCGTATGATATGATTTCAAAGACATCGAGAGATTCAAATTTGTAAACAAGAAATGAAACACACTTTTATTAGATAAACTTTGGAATTCAAATTGTTCGACAAATTGCCCTTAAGGCGTTACAAGAAAGGAAATACTGAAAAGTAAATAGAATTGGAAAGGAAATAAACAAAGGACAATCAGTGCTCCCATGGTCTCTTCTTGTCGGGGCGGACATAGTCATTTAGAATCCGCTCGTTCTCCAGCTGCCTAGTCAACTTTTGGATCTTCTGCTCTTGCTCGTTAAACTTTTCTCGATAAGCATCCCGTTCTTCTCTCAGCTGCATCCAAGACTTTTTCAGTGCCCCAATGTTAGTGGGCATGTAAGGATGGAGGATGGTAAGAAGAACCCCCTCTTCATTAGCAACTTCAACAATGATAGGTAGGAAGGCTTCATACGGCATACCCAACTTTTGGGCATGGATACGAACCCATCTGAGATATGGCTCCATCGAAAGTGAAGTCTTTGGGCCCAGCTCATGTGGATCAGATATGTGAACTCTATCCCAAGCCCTTATGAATCTGCGGCGTTGCTCGTCGCTATCCCCTTGAAAATCAAAGATGATACTAGGCATTAGCAATTCATGAGGTCCTTCTCTTCTGGCTCTCCCAAACTGACGTAAGGCCAAGCATGAGTTGTAAGAAATTCCTCCATGGGTTCCTATCAATAGAACACTGGGGTACTCCCCACAACGATCAATAATAGCCACCTCGTCCATACCCTTGATAGTCCAGATAATGTCATTATGAGAGAGAGACATAACCCTATAAGCCCAGCCCATGCCTTCTTTGTTCTTCAGCACTGATTTGGGGAGGTGCGAAATAAACCACCTCGCCAATAATGGAGCACAACACATCAAGGTTCCTCGCTTTCAGGCAGTACGAGCATAAAGCTGATGAAGAATGTCACCCAAGAGAGTGGGTACAGGATTACGAGAGATGAAGATTTTCACTGCATTCACATCAACAAAGGAGTCAGGATTCGGAAACAATACCAAGCCGTATATCAGAAGAGCCAGAATATCTTCGAATGCCTTGAAGTCTAAACTATCCCAGAAATAATTAGCCTTACCAACTAAAAACTTAGTCAGAAATCCCTTTGCTCCACTTCTAGTCTCCCAATTAGCCATTACCTCATCTTTGGTCATATGAAGGGCTAAAGCAATCTCTTCTGGCCTAAGGATCTTCTCCCAACCAGTAAACGGGGTCTGCTCTAGAATAGAGATACTGAGCAGATCAGAGAACTCTTCTAAGGTGGGAACCAACTGGTAGTCCTGGAAAGTAAAGCAATGGTACAACGGATCATAGAATTGGACTAGGACACTCATGATCTGCTCGTCCAATTTGGAGGTGACCAAACTGAGAAGATACCCATGTCTTCTGATGAAGGAGGTAGTATCAGGCATCTTTGCAATCAATTCTTTAAGCATGGTGGGAACCTAAAAAAGTTGATCCAGATGGTATTCTTAGGCATGGGCATCATGACCTACAAAACAGAACAAAGATGAATCCCTCCTGTCTTTGAAATAGGTTAGTCCAATGCAAGATGTATGCAATGTTATGATGTCATGATGTCATGATAGAAAGCACACCACAAGTATCCATAAACAGCAAACATGGTAAAGGCACACAAGTCACACAGAGAGCCCTTAAATTTCAGGCTGGCAAGGAGCTTAGATACTACCCTCTTTCAGTTCAGTTGGTTCAAACTTGTCCTAAAAATAGTAACCGGGTTCTAGAGGATCTCAATATCACTGACTACCCTCGACCGGTCATAATTCCAGTTTAGCAACCTTTTCTTGCAGCTGAAATCATCGCGAGAGTTTAGTCTCAATGAGTGTAGCATACTGCTACTGTTCTATGACCAAGTTGGTCAATTTAAAGGTTCTAAGGTCAGTTGGTGCTTAATGACCCCTTAGAAGACCCATATTATCCTCGTTCCAACACAAGGGATATCGGTACAGACTAAAGTGCCACACCAACGTAGCTACTGCTTCAACCGTATCGGTCTACACTGTACAGTTCCCTCACAGTTTATTGCTACTTTCCTAAAGGGTATCCCCAGATCCGGGTTAGGATCTATAGTAACTCCGATACAAGCCCACAAATATAAAGCATACAAAGCAAGCAATTGAAAACACAATGATCTAATCCTAAGGTACACCCCACTTATAAGAATGGAATATCCCCAGCAGAGTCGCTAGTTCTGTGATACGGTGGGAGAGAACTGACTGTTTTTGGAATGCTGGTTCGCGTTTTGTGTTTGTTTTTGCAAAATGTCGCGGTGAGCAAGAGTCGCCACCGACTTTTATTTTATCCAACAAGGAAAGGAAAAAAGCACAGAAAAATTCCTTTTTCGAGATGTTTCTCGGGTCCGGGGGGTAAGATTATAGAAAGGGAAGGTGTTAGCACCCTTCCTATCCGTGGTTATCCACGGGCTCTTAGGTACTTGCTCAAAGTGTTTTCAAAATTTGCTTTTCTTTGTGTTTGTGGGTTTGAAAGAAGTTTTTGTTTGAAAGGTGTAAGTGCAAAAAGTTTTTGTTTTGTTTTGAAAGAGCAAGTACTTAAGAACCATCTACCTACTCGAAAAAGGAATCAATCTGTACTAATGTCCTTTAGACAATGCTATCCCACTATTGATGAGTAGGTAGCATCGTCGTTGGAGTTTTAAGGGTCAATTCGATTAAGGGACGTGCGGTCACTAAAGCAATGTTGGGACGCCTTAGCGATAACCCTAATGTCTTGGATCATTTTTCTAAGGCAACCGTTTCGAGGCAACTATGATCTTTGGACAAGAGGACGACCTCTAAAACTTCCTATACTTAATGACCGCGTTACGAAGGTAACCAAGCGAGGTGTACCCTAAGAGTGCGCGTGTGCGAGTGTGTTAATTAATTTATCTTTGTACATGTCATGGGTGATCTATGTTGATTTTAGGTTTTAAACGATTAATCTTGTCATGCATTCCCTATTACCAAACATCTAACAGTTTATAAGTTGCAGAAATTAAATTGCGGAAAAATAAAACTAACTATTACAAGGCGTCGGGTATTTACATCGCCAAAAGCAACCCTTGAAATTAAAATGCGGAAAATAAATAAAGCGGTAAAAATAGTAAAGGTCCTATTAAACTATTACATTCCGGGAAACAAATACAATATTGAAATAAATATGGATCGTGTGCGGGAAATTAAATCGGGCGAGTTCTAGGGTTTTGACCCTTTAATTATTAAAGAAAATATTTTTTTGTTATTTTTGAATTAAAAGGAAATTAAACTAAGTTAATTATTGAATTAATGAATAAATTAATTAATAAAAATATTTTTGGGTTTTTAAGTATTTAAAGAAATAAAAGTAAATTAATCAAAGTTAATAAAAACCTAATTATCTAAGTTAATTTTAATTATTGCAAAAGATATTAAAGTTATTTCCTAATTAAACTAAATTAATTAAATTAATTTTTATTAACAAAAATAAATTACTGAAAATTAATTTAATAAATAAAATATATTTTTTTGGTTTTCAATTTTATTAAGAAAAAAGTTTAATTGGTTAATTAATATAAAAAGTATAACAATAATTAATTAAATAGAAATAATAAAAATAGAGAGAGTTTAGGGTTTGGGCCTGATTAGGGGGTTTATTCAGCAATTTCCAAGGCCCATTTGTGCAAGCCTGTGTTGACCTTCTTGATTCTCTATGCGTTGGTTGACTAGATCCCACCATAGGCCTTCATTCTGGATCACCAGATCTGGCCTGGGGCCATCTGGCAAGTAGTTGAGTGAGGGAGCATGATGTACCACGCAATTGGATCACCACTGAATAACCTGTTGAAAAATAATAATATGCATTTGGGGGACCTGGGATTCGAACCCAGGTCATGTTAATCATTGGACAATGCTTCCACCACTCAACCAACGCGTTTTTATTGTTAGTGTATTAGGAATAAAATATAATATGGGAAAAATCAATAATATGCCAGAAATAAAAAAAAAGCGCGAATCGTTTGAATTGGCCAACCAGGGGGAGACATGTCTTCATCTTCCTCGTTCAACCCTGGATATTTACCTGTGGATTTATGTCCGCAGATAAATTCGCATGTGCGTCCTAAAATCGATTATAGGCCATGAAAACCAACCCCAAGACCATGGTTGTGCTCGTCTTCCTCCCCTGGTCACGTTTATGTCCATCAATGGCACCAATTTTGCCTGTAAAAGAAATACCCAAAAATCAATCTACAAACCCCTAGGTTCGGTTACAGGGCTATGGTTCATATAAACGCAATCAAACAATGCCAAAAGTTCAGAAATTGAATAAGCATCATGAAAATACCAAAGATTTGTAAAAAAAATGCAAGAACGTGGAGTTACGATTTTGAACACAGGGAGGTATTTTGAGATACTTACAACGCGATTGAGAGGGTGTGGGATCTTGCTTTTGATTGCAGGAGGTTCAGTGGATACCCAATAATGGATTGGTGTTGAGATTTGCCCTTGAAAATGCCTCTAAGAAGGATTTCAGTTTCACACTTTTTGGCAATTTTTTCAAGTTTTGCTTTTGGTGTTCTTGCAGTCTCTAGCCCTTGAATTCGTGTGCTTTAGCTTGTATATGTATGCTGCAATGTATTAGGTCAACTTTTGGGTCTTGAATCTTTGCACATTGATGTCTTGAGATTTGATTTGATTCACCATTGATAACTTTCCAATTTTGCCAAAAATTCAATCTTTTTGCACATGGAATGTATGATACGAATTTGATTCACTTGATGATGATGATTAGGTCCAAAAAATAGAAAAAGATCTCATGTAATCAAGTTTTGTGATTTTATTTGATTTAAATTGATTTAAAATGGAATAATTCAATAAAAAATTCAATAAAATAGAAAAACTGATAAATGGACACAAGGCTGAAGCTAGGACACGTGTGGAGTGTGACAAGATCAGATTAAGTGGAAAAGAGTGGGCCCATTTGACAAAATTTGAAGTTTTGTGGATAGTTGACTTTTGGAAATTTTGCAAAAATGCCCAACTTCAACAATGCATAACTTCTTTAATTTTGAACTTTTAGAAGTGTTCTTAGACTTTTTAGAAATCTCGAGATGTCCTCCAACTAACCCTTTTTGTCTCATCGAATTTTGATATTCCATGCTCAAGTTATAAGCTTTGGAAAAAAGGTGTTTTTGTTGACTTTCAAAAATGACCTATAATATCCAAATTTATAACTTCTTGTGAGTGCATTTTATGATCTTGGGGTATGAAGATGGATTGTAGGAAATTGCATACTCTTCAAAATGAGATTTTGATGGGTCATTTATCATAAAGTATGACAAAGTTATGCTTGGTCAAAGTTAAGTTGATTTTTCCTATAAAACCCTAATTTAGCAACTTTTGAGTCTTGATGAATTTTGAGCAATCCTTGATGAATCATGATCAACCATTGATAAAATGATGAAATATCCTTCAAAATGAGAATGTTGACAAAAAATATTGAAGTTTGACTGTATTTGGGTCACAGTTGACTTTTGCCCTAGCACAGTCGATTTTTGGACCCTTTGAGCAATTGACTGAGCAAACTTCCTCTGCAAGGCTTGAAACTTGGCATGGATGATCTTGAGAACATATTAGGACATTGGGTAGCACTTGAGGTCATTGGGACTCAAGGATCTTGATGCACACAAAACCCTAATTTGGGATTGACTGCCTTAGGAGATGACTTGACTGTCCAACTCTTGAGCAATCTTGATCAACTTGGAGATTTTTCTTGCAATGTCTTGGGAAATATGAGAGGGAAAATTTTAGGGTACAACAGTTTCATTCTTGAATTACAAGTCATTTCTTGATGTACACACAATTGAATTTCAATGTTAGGCTACATATTCTTGCTTTGTAGGCCTTCTAACTTGTCTATATATCCATAATTAATGGATTACACAAAAGTTTGAGCTATAATCCAAATTATTTAAGCTTTATCCAATTCACATTGCCATTTTGGGAAGAAAGTGAAGAATGCCATTCTTGAAAAGAAAGATTTATGCACAAAGTCAACTATTGAGCCTCTAACTTGTTCCCTCTGATCACGCTCCATCTACAAAGACAGAAGCAAGTGTGATTAAAGCATAACCACCCTATCTTAGCAAGTGCACAAGACTTTGAAACTTGGATTTCTCAAAAATCACATGTTGAGCTTGAACCTTTGTTTTTGAATTCTAATCAACAACAAGTCTCCAAACTTTTTGCTTATAAATAGAGTCACTATTTGTGAGCTAAGACATGAGCTTGAACACCCTAAAACACTCCTAAACTCCCTCAAATTATAAATTTCCCAAAAACTCCATTGTTGCATAGTTTCTGAACTTGAACTCCAAACTCATATTACTCTCGTGCGTTCTTTGGCCTTTTAGTTCCTTAAGCTTCCTTACATCAAATACAAACCATCCCTCACCCTGTTACACGACTGTAACATCATTTTCATCAACTTCCATAGCCAAAAATAGAGCATTGCATATTGACTTCTCTAAGCCATTCCAGCCATCCATTGCTCAAGCTAACCATTGCATTAGCTTCTTAGAGACTCGAGGAAGCTAACCTGATCATTGCAGCACCTTAAATCAAGATCAAACTCATTTCACGATTTCTAGTTTTGAGGTATTTTTCTTGAACTTCTATCTTCTCATTTTGGCATTGTTAGGTTTGCATTTGTGAAGATAAAATGTAGACATCATTGCCCTGAAGCTGTACATATCCATAGATTTCATTTATTTTGATTGAGGTAGGAGAATTTTGAGTTTGAACTTGCTGAAATATTTAGGTCTGAATTTGGTACTTTTAGAAATTCATGCTCATCTTTGAGAATTAGCTTAAGTTATTTATATATTCAAAATCGTGAGGAAATTTCTAACAAGTTTGATGTTGGAAGTTTTGTGAATGAATGAGAAATGAGTGAGTTACAAGATCCATGGCTAGAGGTTGAAGATGAAGTTCATTCAGGACTTGATTTATGTTACATATTTATTGTTTTGTCAATATTAACGGATGTATAGCCACCCCAGTGGTAAAGCGCGCGCCTGTTAACCTTTGGGACCTGGGTTCGAGCCCTAGTGGTACCCTTTTGTTTTTTTTTCCCACATTTTTCCATTTTTTGTTTGAAACAGGCTCCTGGGCTTCTCCATTGGCTTTATTGTTTTTTTTGCTTCTCCTAACCTCCTGACTACTCTTGCACCCCTGACCCAACTTTTATTTATTTCATTTATTTATTTTCTGATTTTATTTTATTTGCATTTCATTTTTTTCTTCATTTATTATTATTATTATTATTATTATTATTATTATTATTATTATTATTATTATTATTATTATTATTATTATTATTATTATTATTATTTATTAATAAAAAAATATTTTTATTTATTATTTAAACTCATTTTCTCCATAAAACAAAAAGACAAAAAAATATTTTTCTTAATAATTTAAATTTTTTTTTGCTTAAATAATAAATTTTTAGACTTAGGTTTAATTATCATATTATTTTATTTTCTTAATTAAAATTAACTTAGAATTTAGGTTTCTCTTAATTAATTAATTTTCTCATTTTATTTTTATTTAATTTAAAACCTTTTTCACAAAAAACCCTAAAAACATTTCTAACTTAATTTCTTTCTTTAATTAGTTTAAGTTTAATTTTATTTATTTTTAATTAATCATTTTCTTTAATTAAATTAAACACTTAACAAAAACCAAGCAACAATAATTTCTTTATCCATTTATATTCTTGCATTTTTATTTTCAATTCTTGTACATTTATTCAATATGGTCGTAATAAATAATTAGGTTTAATTTTCTTGTAAAATCTCCATTTGTAAATTTGTACACCCCCTCCCCTCATGATGTAATAGCTTAGTAATTTTACTTTCCATAATTTATCGCTTTATATAAATGCTAGTAATTAGGGTTTGTATGGAAAGACTAAAATCAACAAGTTAGCAAACCCTAATTCAAGACAAAACAATGCATGTAAATCAACACACTTGCACACTTGTACCCTTAGGGTAATTCCACTTTGTTGCCTTATAAAAATGGCCATGTTATGCATGTGGGATATCTTAGCAAAAAGACATAAAAATACAAGATCATAGTCCCTCGATGATGCTATCAATGTTGCCTTTCAAAATGATCTTAGTCCCTCAAAGAGAATTGCTAAGATATTTCACAATATTGCTATCATGGCTATACGATGACCCACGCCCGTCCCTATACATCCAAAGATAAGGCTTCTTACCAAATCAATGGTAAGATAGCAATATCAAAGGAAAGGAGGAAACAAACTAAGACTTTTGAGTAGGTAGATTGTTCCTAGTTGCTTGCTCAATTTCAAATCAAATACTCTTGCTTACTTTCAAAACAAACACCAACACTTTCAAAAACACTTTCAAAACATTTTCCAAACATGAAATATTTTCAAAAGCTCAACACTTTGTATACGTTCTTACAAACGAGAACTATTACCAAGTTTGCCTAAACAATGGTTCCTTTTCAAAATACTTTAAAAACCCATATAAAGCACATTTTCAAACAAAAGCAAGTGATCTAGCAAGAAACTAAGATCCCATAGATAACTATGGATGAAAATGGTGCTAACACCTTCCCTTTTCATAATCTACCCCCGAACTCAAGAAGTCATCTCAGAGGTCTTTCCTGTTCTTTTCAGCCTTTCCTTTTGAATAAAAGAAAAGTCGGTGGTGACTCTTGCTAACCGTAACATTTGCGATAAAATGCAAAACACCCAAGTCAGTTCTCCCACCGTATCACAAAACTGGCGAGTCTGTTGGGGAAAATCTTAAAATTGTGGTTACCTTAGGGCTAGATCACCTTTACTTGCTTTCATTGTTTGAATTGATTGCTTTACATTTTGGTTCCTTGTTTGGGCTTGTACTAATCCTCTACCCGAATTTGGGATACCTTATAGGTAAGTAGCAATACATTGTGGAAACTGTGCAGGGTATACCGAAACGGTCTAAGCAATAGCTACGTTAGTGTGACATATTTATGGGTACCGGTAGCCCTTGAGTAGTCAAGGAGAATACGAGGCCGCTGAGTGAGGTCATGAAGCACTAACTGACTTTAGAATCTTTACTTGACCAACTTGGCCATTAGGACGTAGTGAGATGACCGACTTTGGTGCAGTCTGAAGTTGGTAGATACTCGATACTACACTCATTGAGATTTGATTTTCGATATATTTCGGTCACCGTGAAAGAGGCTTACGCTGAAATAATGCCCAAGAAGACAGATCAGTGATATTGAGATCCCTTAGAACTCGGTTACTATTTATTGGACATGTTTGAGCCAACTAAAATTCTAGAGGGTACTTACCTATGAGACTCCATGAAAGCCTAAACCTAAGGACTAATTTTCCTTGTTTGTATATATTTACTTATACATGACATCATAAACATCATAACATCATACTCATACTCACTAACCATTTCAAGGATTATTGGGATTTATCTTTATTCTGTTTTGTAGGAAATGGCTTCTATCCGCAAGAATACTATCCAAGTCAATCTCGTAAGATTTCCTCCTCAACTCAAAGAGTTAGAATTAAGGGTTCCTGAGAATTCTCCATTCACTGAAAGACATGGTTGCCTCCTAAGCTTAGTTTCCTCCAACAGTGATGAAGATATGATGAAGGTGCTTTTCCAATTCTTTGATCCTCTACACTATTGCTTCACTTTTTCCGATTATCAACTTGTGCCAACTCTAGAAGAATTCTCTCAACTCTCGAGGATTTCTATTATCAATCAACTACCCTTCAACGGTACGGAAAGAGGTCCAAAACCTGAAGAGATTTCCCAAGCATTACACTTCCAACAATATGATATCCCAACTAATTGGGAAACAAGGAGTAATGCCAAAGGTTTCGTAGCCAAGTTCTTGTTCGAGAAAGCTCAAGATTGTTGGAACTCTTTAGACTTACAAGCTTTTTAAGAAATATTGGCCCTTCTCATCTATGGGATGGTTTTGTTTCCAAATCCTGACCAACTCATAGATGTAAATGCTGTTAAAATCTTCATGTCTCGCAATCTAGTGCCTACTTTGTTGGGAGAAATCCTACATTATTTTCACTCTCGTTCTATGAGGAAGAGAGGGATCCTCATGTGTTGCAATATCATCTTGGAAAGATGGTTTATTTTGAATCTTCCCCGGTCTGTGATGAAAAATGAGAAAGGTTCAAGATGGTCCCATAGGTTGATGACACTCATACATTCAGATGTTCATTGGTGTTCCCTATCCTAGGAGAATGTTACTATCATCGACCATTGTGGTGAATTCCCTAATGTACCTTTACTTGGCATTAGGGGAGGTATCACTTACAACCCCTGCTTAGCTTTATGGCAGTTTGGTTATGCCCAAAGTGATGGTCCGCATGATATGCTCATTCAAGGAGTGATATTCGACTACGAGAGCGACGATCAAAGCTACCGTCAAAAGTTTATACGAGATTGGAGGATGGTGAGCAAAGTGGATAGAAAGACGCTGGGACACAAGAATTCCATTCCCCTTGAGCCTTACTGTTGTACCCCAAAATTTACCCTCTCATTTTACTCAATACATGCCCATTGAGATCCTCAACTTGCTCAAGGATGCCCAAGAGTTGACCAGACAAACTCTCTCCTAAGGCAGTGTGTCTCAAATTAGGGTTTCCATTTTCATCAAGATAGGTGAACTCCAAAGACCTCATATGCTCTCCATAGTCTTAATACCCTCTCAAGACCCTCCATGTCAAATTTCAAGCACTGCACAAGAAGTTTGCTCAGTCAATTGCTCAGATGCTTGAGAATCGACTGTATTTGGTCAAAAGTCAGTTGTGGCCCACATACAGTCAAACTTCAATATTTTTGGTCAAAATCAAAATTTTGAAGTGATATCCATCATTTTATCAAGGGTTGATCATGATTCCTCAAGGAATGCCCCAAATTCATCAAAACCCAAAAGTTGCTAAATTAGGGTTTCTCAGGAAAAAGTAAACCAAACTTTGACCAAGCATAACTTCTTCATACTTTATCATAAATTTTCCATCCAAGGCTCATTTTGAAGAGGATGCAGTTCCCTATAATTCATCTTTAGCTCACAAGTTCAAAATATGCACTCATCAAAATATATGAATTTCTACATTATAGGTTCTTTTGAAAAGTCAACAAAAACACCTTTTGGGTCCAAGCTTCTTACATGAACATGGAAGACCCAATTGAAATGATAACAAAATTTTTGTTTAGTAGACATATTAAGCTTTTTAAAAAGTCCAAGAACACCTCTCTAGGGTTAAAACTGGAAGAGATATGCCTTGCCAAAGTTGACCTTTTTTGCAAAATTGCCAAAAGTCAAATATGCTAAAAAGTGCATTTTTTACCAAATGGGCCTAGCATTTCATGATTTCACATCACTTATAACATGGTCCACGACCCAATTACTTATCCACATGTTATTTGCTTCATTTTCCAATTTATTTTGATTTTTTATTAATTAAAAATTGAATTAAATCAAATAATTGGTAAATAATATCAAAGATATGTTTTGATATGATTTTTGAATAGGATCTCAATCAAATTATGCTGAGATATCAAGACCAAAATGAACCAGGGAGGATTGGTACAAGAAAGGGATAATTTGGCTCAATATAGAAAGTTTGCATATGGCATCGAAATCAAATCAAATCTTCCATAATTGCAAAGATACATATGGTTTTTAGAACCCTAATTCGTCCTAGCATATATAATGAACAAGTACAAGGCAAAAGACAGAGGTTGGCAGTCGTGAAGAGGCCAGAACAAACTTCAAAATTTCAAAGAAAAGTGGTGGGTCGATTTCCATTCTAGAGGCCAATTAAAGCCATTATAACATTACCAATAGATTGCTGGACATCTCAGGAACATATCCCAATCAATTGCAAGCCGCCCCAAGTCCAAAATCACCACGCAACAGTCACACGGTTTGCTTGTTTTTTTTCAAAATCGATTACAGCCATTCTTGCATCATTAGCATAATTTAATGACATATTTGTGATCATTGATATATTTCTAACATGTATGGATCGTTTAATTGAATTTCTGAGGCTTATATAGGTGTTTACCATTGTTAGGGTTTGCTCTGGTGTTTTAGGGTTTTTCTATACAGGTGAAATTGGCCCAAGAAAATAATACCATGATGCTCGTGAGACCGATACGAGTTGATTGGCATAGCCACAATTAATTTATCGTGCCTGTGCTGGATTTTTGACATTTGCAGTGTTATGGCCATGGAAGTTTGTCCGTGGGTATAGGGTGCACGCCTAATACAACGGAGGATGAAGAAGGTGATGAGGTGTTCAACAACCATTGGACCATTCAAACTTCGCGCACTTTTGATTCAGTTTACCTTGTTTTCATATATTATATTATGGTTTTATTATGTTAACAAATAACAACAATACCGCGGCTGGAAAGGGAGTGTATTGGTAAGCGAGAGGACCTGGGTTCGATCCCAGGTCCCAGCAAAACTTTATTTTCCTATTTTCCTTTACATATCACGTACATCACCTGCCCTAGCGTCCACCATATGTCATCATCCTCCATCCAATGGATGCACATCTGTCCAGATCCAATGCTTACCAGTGAAGGACCATGGTGCACGTCCAAGTCAACATCGCACAGAATCCAGCGCTGACTGGGCTTCAGCACTAATGGGCCTAGAGAATTTCAACATCACACCCACTCATGCAGCATGACACATGCCCAATTCTTTCCTTTTTCTATTTTTTTTAACTTTTTAAATTATTCTCTTGATTATTTTCTTTTTTTCACAATATAACACAAAAATCATTTTTTATTTAATCAAAAATCATGAAAACATCAAAAATCTTTTTCAAAAAAATATATTTTGTTTATTTAATTAATTAATTTAGTTTAATTAATTTAGAGCAATTTAATTCTTTTTTATTATAAGTTAAAAACAATTAGAAATTAGGGTTAATTTTGTACATAACCTAATTAAATCTTTTCCCAAAAATAACCTAAATATTTTCATCAATTAGATTTTTAGGGTTTTTAACCATTCTCGCATTTAATTCGCCGCACACATTTTAATTATTTTTATTATAATTGTAACTGCTCAGAGTTTGTAATAGTAATTAGGGTTTTAAATTCCGCATTTTTTATTTTCAGTCCAGATGATTATGTAACTGCCAAAGCCCTGTAATAGCTAGAACCTTTAAACTTTCCGCACTTTAAATTCCCGCAATCTTTAACTGTTAGATGCATGGCTAATAGGATTGTATGGAAAGATGCTTGAAAATTTAAATGGTAGATCACCTAATGTGCAAAGACTAAATAACTGAAAAATAACACATGCACATATTTCACTCCTAGGGTTTGTCTCACTTCGGTTGCCTTTGGTCAACAGTCCTTAAGCATAGGAGATTTTAGTGATTGCCCTCTAGTCTAAAAGATCAAATGTCCCATTCGAATGTTTCCTCGGAAATGTTGCCTCAGAAAGATCTTAAGACTCTAGGGTTACTACTAAGGTTTCCTACCCATTGCTCTGACGACTGTACTTGTCCCTTTCGAATGTCCCTTACAAACTCAAACGACGGGGCTACCTACTCCTTAATAGTAGGATATCGCTGTCTAAAGGAAACGAGAATGAACAATCCTTTTTTCGAGTAGGTAGAAATCTTAAGTACTTGCTCAAATAAAACTTTTCCCACAAACACCTTTCAAAACAATTTTCAAAACAAACTTCATCACACTCTTGAGGACTGATACAAGGGTTATCACGAAGTAAAACTTTTTCAAAACAAGCACACACACAAGCAATTTAAAAAGATGAGCAAGTACCTAAGAGCCCGTAGAAAACTACAGATAGAAAGGGTGCTAACTCCTTCCCTTTCTATAATCTACCCCTCGTACTCAGAAATCGCGAAAAAAGGTTTTTTCTGCTCTTTTTCCTTTTCCATGATTAGATGAAATAAAAGTCGATGGCAACTCTTGCTTACCGTGACATTTGCGAATACAAAATGCAAACCAGTATTAACAGTCGGTTCTACCACCGTATCACACTTACCTTAAATGGGTACGAGCTCGTGCTCATAAACTTGTGATTCCTTATCCCTCTATCTTACCAGTTATTATGGAGCCTGTGGTTGAAGGAGGTGTTCCCTACACTGTCCTCCATCCCGACATGCCTACTTATTTCAAAGACTTGCAAAAAGGTTGGATTCAGCTAAAGGAAGAATGAGATACTTTCGAAGCTCAATTCTACGCTAGCAAGAAGAGGGTCTTGGAACTTACAAAGTAGCTACAAGAAGAGCAAAGTGTGAACGCCTACCTTGCGCCAAAAAGGATGCGTTCAGTCTTTTTATATTAGAAAGTTATTTTTTAAGCCCAAGAGGCATGTTGTGATCTTTTGAACCAATTAATGAAAATTGAAGTTTGTTCATTCCTTTGTCTATGCAAATATAAATTCCATAAATCTTTGAAATCATTTTCATATACATCTTCCATGCATCATAACATGATAGGTTTTCGCATAACAGGTTTCCTTATCTTTCTGCTGTTTATTTCAGCAAGATGGATCTAGAGAAAACTGTGAAGGATCTCCAGGCACAAAAATCTCAATTCCAAGAGACTCTACTGGCCCTAGCCAAGGGGCAGCAAGTTATGATGGCATTGTTGGCAGTTAAGAAGAAGCCCAAGAAGAAAGCTCTACTCAACATAGGCAGAAGGTTCAAAGAGTCGGTTCATCAGATCCCAATAGTGGAAGATTCATATGAAGAAGACGAGAATAAGATTGGTGAGGTTAAGAGTACACAGGCGGTTTGTGTTAATGATCAAGCGTCTGATGATGATTATTTCGACGAGCAGTATCCACCCACTGATGTCAAGTACAAGCAGTTAGAAGACAAATTGAAAGCTGTTGAAATCCAAGCCGTCCCCGGTTTAGATTTTGATTATTTAGGTTTGATCTCTGGGGTTGTTATCCCCCACAAATTCAAAATACCAGTCTTTGAAAAGAACGATGGAGTTTCTTGTCCAAAACTTCATCTGAAATCTTATGTGCGTAAGATACAGCCGCACACTGCTGATAAGAAACTAAGGGTTCACTTTTTCCAAGAGAGCTTGACCTGAACGCAACTAGAATGGTTTTACAAGTTAGATGGCTCCCGTATCAATACTTGGGAGGACTTAGATACCGCCTTCTATCATCAGTACCAGTATAACTCCGACTTGGTGCTAACAAGGGTTCAATTGCAAGATATGACCATGGGGAAGAATGAAGGATTCAAGGAATATGCACAAAAGTGGAGAGACCTCGCCAGTAGGGGAAACAACCTTTTAATGATAGAGAGAACATCTACATGTTTATGGGAACTTTATCCGGTCCATTCTTTAACTTGTTGGTAGGCTATTCCTCTTCCAGATTCACCGAGTTAATCTTAACTGGTGAAAGAGTTGAAAGCGGAATCAAAAGTGGGAAGATCTCTGTGGCATCTGCCTCCACTTCCAATCCTGTCAAGAAACCTTTTGCTTCAAAGAAGGAAATCAATGTTGTGTACGAGGCAAGGGCCCGTACCAAGAAGAATGATCATTCGTCTGTTAATGCTATCTGAATCTCAAACCCAACTCCTACTCAAAGACAATCTGCTAATCATCAATGTTTTGAAACTCCAAGAAGACAATTTACGAGGTTAGGCATGTCACTGTCTCAAGCCTTATAAAACTTACTCAAGGCTAATTTGGTGACATTACACGATCCTCGTTCCAACCCAGATACCTCTTCACCAAAGTACAACCCGAATGCCAAATGTGCTTACCACTCAAGCATCCCCGAGCACGAGATTGGCCAATGCTGGGCCTTGAAGAATAAAATCCAGGATTTGATTGATAACAAGACTATTGAGTTCGATCCTCCTCCAACTCCTAATGTAATCATTGCTCCTATGCCAAATCATGGCAAGGGTGTTAATGCTGTTGAAGATACAATTTTTGTTGCCTCTGTTGAAGACTTGACTACTCCGCTGAATATCATCAAAAAGAACCTGTTGAAAGCTGGGATTTTGCCTAGCTATGTAAAAGACTGTGTTTACTGTACCCAATAACTCAATGGATGCGAAGGGCTGAAGGAAGGCATTCAACGCCTGATGGATAGCCACGAGATTCTATTTGAAAAGACTCGGCTTGCCAAAAGTTTGACTAACAAATGTGAAGATCTCTCCATTATCACTATCTCAAACAAGCCTCTTAGGATCTCCTCCAAAGGTCCTATTAGGATCTCAAATGAACCCACTGTTTCTCCCTTAATAATTACCAATCCCAGACCAATTCCCTACTCTTCAATCAAGGCAGTACCATGGAACTATGGTGCTGAGGTGTTTTATCATGGGATAAAACAAGACGTTTAGATCAAAGAAGACAAAGCTGATGATATTGGTAACATAATTGGCTCAAGTAAGGTAACTCGAACTGGGAGAAAATTTTCACCAAATATTTCACCACCAGTTGTTGCAAAGATACCTGTCCGCATCTCCGCCGCTAATCCAAGTACCGATAAAAGAGGGAAGGAGAAGGTTGTTAAGCCGATTGTGACAGAAATACCTGCAAAGGACGTTGTTGATGGAGAACCTTCCGCTCGTGAAATGGACCAGATCCTAAAGATTATAAAAAGTAGCGACTTCAAGATTGTGGAACAGTTGAGGCAAACCCCTTCTAACATTTCTATGTTGTCTTTGCCACTATGTTCAGATGCCCATGCTCGGACATTAATCAAATTCTTGAAAAAGGCTCATGTCCCCTATGAGACCATAACCTACCAATTTGAGAATTGCGTGGCGAGCTTGACGGCTGATAACAGCTTGGGATTTTCAGATGCTGACCTAACACCGCTTGGAAAGAACCATAATAAAGCTCTACATGTTTCTGTTGAGTGCAAAGGGACTACCTTAGCACATGTTCTAGTCGAAACTGGTTCTTCTCTAAACGTACTACCCAAGGGAGTGTTAGACCGTCTAGACTGCGAGGGTTTGGTCTTGAAACCCAGTGATATCATCGTGAGGGCCTTCGATGGATCAAAAAGGACAGTTCATGGGGAGGTAGATCTTCCAATCAAGGTGGGCTCCCAAATTTTCAACTCCACCTTCTACATCATGGATATATTTCCTTCCTATTCTTGTTTGTTGGGTCACCCTTGGATCCATAAAGCTGGGGCAGTAACGTCCACTCTTCATCAGAAACTAAAATATTCGGTCAAGGGAAGAATTGTCACCGTCTGTGGAGAGGAAGAGTTTATGGTAAGCCACCTTAACTCTTTCAAGTACGTGGAGATGGATCGAGAATTCATAGAGACCTCGTGTCAAGCCTTTGAAGTTGTACCACCGATGTTTTCTGCTACCAAATGTTCCTCTGATGTATCTAAAGGTGTTAAAGTTGTATCGAAGATGGTTTCAGTCAAATATGCTTGTGCTACAATTGAAGAAGGAAGCTGTGATACTTGGGGGAAACTCCTCGATATCATATTCAAAGTGAACAAGTTTTGTTTGGGCTTCACCGTCAAAGCTCATAAGGAGGTGAGGCGAGCTCGTGCAGGAAAGCCACCTCTCCGCATTGGAAGCCATGAGGTTAACGTTGTGGGTGATTCAGATGAAGAAGCTGCATTTGAAGATTGGGTGTATCCCACTACAATGAAGTTGAAGAATTGGCATGCCAAGGAATTTGTGCCCATCTCCTTTATTGAGGATTAACTTACTTGTTATTGCTTTTCTTTCAATTCAAGAACATTTGTCTGTAATTTTTAACAATGACTTTTAAGCCATGTACCTGTCCCGGGGCACTATGGTCCATTTGTCAAGGGTTTTATTTATATTCATCTAATCATATGATCATTCAATACAAATCATTGGACTCTTTTGCATTCAAATCTTTATGCTCATTGTCTTTCTTTTCTTCAAATACATTTTACAAAATAGCCATGTATCTTACAGGCACAAACACACACACTCTTGCAGGTCCTCATCCACTCCGGATCTTATTACCAATGACTCTATTATTGCCGATTATGACTTCAAATATCCAACCAACCAAGCTGAATACGAAGGTGAGGAAGATTGTGAAATACCGAGAGAACTAGCCAGACTTCTATTACAAGAGGAAAAAGTTATTCAGCCGCATGAAGAGTCAGTTGAAGTCATCAATCTGGGTACTGAGACAGACAAGAAGGAAGTCAAGATTGGTGTACTAACTTAGAATACATTGTTAAGAGTAGGTTGGTTCAGATGTTGCATGATTATGTGGAAGTATTTGCTTGGTCTTATGAAGATATGCCAGGTTTGGATACCGACATCATAGTTCATCGTCTGCCGACAAAAGAAGACTGTCCTCCTGTCAAATAAAAGGTTCGTCGCATGAGGCCTAATAAGTATGAAAAGATCAAAGCAAAAGTGATGAAACAGTTTGATGCAGGGTTTCTAGCTGTGACATCCTATCCACAATGGGTTACAAATGTCGTGCCAGTGCCAAAGAAAGACGAAAAAGTTCGTATGTGCATAGACTATAGGGATATAAATTGGGCAAGCCCTAAGGATGACTTCCCTCTACCACACTGTTGTACCCCAAAATTTTCCCTCCCATATTCTTCAAAGTTTTGACAAGCATCATCTCAATTTGCTCAAGTCTACTCAAAGGCTACACAGTCAAACCACCCTCCTAAGCCAGTCAAATTAGGGTTTTGGTTCTTGCAAGGAAGTTGAGGTTTTCAAGGGCTCAATCAAGTCACATATGCCTATACACATTGTCAAGCATCTACATGCCAAGTTTCAAGGCTCACAAGGTCAAGTTACACAATCAAAAACCCTAATTGCTTCACAATCAACTGTAGGGGTAAAATGGTCATTTGGCAGTCAAAAGTCAAAATTTTTGGTCAACATCTTATTTTGAAGCCACAATCATCATTTGATCAAGTCTTGATCATGATTCTACAAGAATGGCTCAAAAATCATCAAGATGCAAAAGTTTCCATTTTTGGACAATTGAAAAGTCAACTGTAACTTGACCAAAGCATAACTTTTTCATGGTTCATCAGAAAAATCCCATCCAATGCTCATTTTGAAGGGGAGGACATTTCCTACAACTCATATTCACATTCCAAGTCCAAGAAATGCTCTCACAAAAAGTTACCAATTTCAACATTATAGGTCATTTTCAAAAGTCAACAAAAAGGCATTTTAAGTCAAAGACCATAACTTGAGATTGGTAAATTCAAATGACATGGGACCAAAGGCATTGGTTATAGGACTTCAAGACCTTTCCAAAATGTCCCAGAACATGTTCATATGATCAACATTGAGCAAGATATGCATTGGAGAAGTTGGGAAATTTTTGTGAAATCGCAAAAGTCAACTATCCTTGAAACTTCAATTTTTGACAAAAGGGCCCACTTTTTTCCACTTGATTCAGCCTTGTCATGCCACCCACGTGTCCCATGATCAATTTCAAGATTAAACATTAATTTTTCTATTTTTATTTAATTTTATTTGATTTAATTCATTTTAAATCCATAAAATTCAAATAAAATCAAAAAAATTAATTAAATAATATCTTTTGATTTGAATGACTTTTATGTGTCATGAACAACCTACCAATTTCGTGCTAGGGCCATTTTATGCATAAAAATTCAAAATTTGAACAAACTTGGAATGTTTCTTTAATGGTGGTTATGAAGAATCCAAAAACTTAATTGCAAGGGATCATTAGCTCATAATGTGACCTATTCTCATTCATTACTATATATGCAAGTATAAAAAAGCCTCATTCACAACCTAGAGTATGCAGAAACGGCCAGAGCAAAATCCAAAAAGTGTCAAAAAAAAGTGTGAGATCAAAAGGAGTGTTGCAAGCATTTTCAAGCCAAAAGGAGAACGTGACTCTCTTCTTTGCCATACTATGAAGCTAAAGCAACCCTTGCCACGTCCTAAGGTCCATCATACCACGTTGTAAGTTTTCCCAGGTCCCCCAAACGCTTGTTTCATTTTTTCTCTAACATATTCCCATGCAGCATTCCAGCGAAAGTCCACCATATGTCTCAAGCAATCAGTGTGCCATGTGTCCAGTCCTACAGATCTGATGGCCAAAGAATGCAGACCATGGTGCTCATGAGTCAACACAGGCGTAGGCAATCAGGAAAGTCAAAAGGGGCTTGAAGGTTCATGGGCCTCACAATTCCATTAACACCTCCAATCTGCCCCCCCCCCCTTTGGTTTTGTTGTTTCTTTTTATCTTTTTATTTTTTCTTTTCTTTTATAACTCCTTTTTTTTTATTAATTATTAGTATTATTAACATAATTAATATTTTCTTAAAAAATCCAAAAAAAGAACTAATATTATTATTATTATTATTAATTTCATGTTATTTTTGTAAATAAATACTAATAACTTGAATTAGTTTTAATTAGGCAACTTTAACCTTTTTTCTTAATAACTAAAATAAATTTAGAATTAGATTTTTATTAACTTTTAATTTTAATTCCTTTTATTTTATTTCATTAAAAACATAAAAAATACAAAAACATTTTTCTTTTAATAAATTAAATAATTAGTTTTAATTCCATTTCATTAAAAAAAGACAAAATTCAATTTCTTTCTCAAAAGGGTCAAAACCCTTAGGACGTTCCCGATTAAATTTTTATTCGCGCGCATTTATTTTATTTTGATTATTTATGTAACTGTCTCCAGATATGTAATAGTTAATTAGAAATTTTACCGCTTTATTTAATTTCTCGCACTTATTTACCAAAACGGGTCTTTGTTTTTTGGCGATGTATAGACCCGCGCCTTGTAATAGCTAGATTTACATTTTCGCAATTTACTTTCCGCACTCCTAAGTGTTAAAAAATGCATGAAAGAATGTATGTAAATAAAACCAATCCGGAGCTCACAAATAACATGCAAAGACAAATTAACTGAAAAACAGCACACAAGCACATGTCACTTCTAGGGTACGCCTCACTGGTTGCCTCGAACGTGGTCATCAAGTATAAGGTGTCTTAGAGGTCGCCCTTCTGTCCAAAAGATCCAGTTGCCTCAAAACGGTTGCCTCGGATAAAAGGATCTAGGACATTAGGGTTACTTCTAAGGCATCCTACCATTGCTTTGGTGACCACACATGTCCCTTAATCGAATTGATCCGAATAACTCCAACGATGGTGCTACCTACCTCTCAATGGTGGGATAACAGTATCTAAAGGACTCTTACACAGCTTAATTCCTTAGAGTAGGTAGATTCTCTTAAGTACTTGCTCCTTTCAAACAAACAAAAACAACTTTTCGCACCCGCACTTTCTAAAAGTTTTCAAACAAATTTTTCACACACTCTTGAGGACAGATACAAGAGTTACTTAGAAATTTTTCAAACGAAACTTTTTTCAAAACCCACACACACTTGAAAAGCAAACAAATTTTGAAAACATAAGAGCAAGTACCTAAGAGCCCATGGATAACCATGGATAGAAAGGGTGCTAACACCTTCCCTTTCTATAAATCTACCTCCCGAACCGAGAGACATCTCGAATAAGGAATTTTGCTGTGCTTTTGTCCTTTCCATGTTGGAGAACATAAAAGACGGTGGCGACTCTTGCTTACCGCGACATTTCGCGATACCAGCTAAAAAACAGTCAGTTCTATTTCCACCGATCACAGAACTAACGACTCTGCTGGGGATACTTTAATAAGTGAGGTGTACCTTAGAATTAGACCACTCTTATGTTTTCAATTGTATGTCTTGATTGCTTTTATATTTGGGGGCTTGCATCAGAGTTTCATAGATCCTAACCCGGATCTGGGGAATACCCTTTAGGTAGCATAAGCTGTGAGGGACCTGTCCGGCGTAGACCGACACGGGTGAAGCAGTGGCTACGTTGGTGTGGCACCTTGGTATGTACCGATATCCCTTGTGTTGCAACGAGGAGAATATGGGTCTTCCGAGGAGTCATTAAGCACCAACCAACCTTAGAACCCTAAATTGACCCAACTTGGCCATAGAACAGTAGCAGTATGCTACACCCATTGAGGCTAAACTCTCGCGATGGTTCTGGCCGCAAGAAAAGATTGCGACGCTGGAGTTATGACCGATTGAGGGTAGTCAGTGATATTGGGATCCTCTAGAACCCGATTACTTTTGATAGGACAGGTCTTAACCAACGAAACTGAAAGAGGGTAGTACCTGAATTTCATGCTGGCCTAAATTCTAAGGGTTATCTTGTGTGACTTGTGTGCCTTCAAACTTGAACTACTTGCATGCTTGTTATCTAACACATGAGTTTCTTGCAGGTTTTGTTTACAGTCCTTAATCTGGACTCATAACGGGGTTTACCTACATTACTCCATGCATAGCATAACATCATACCATTGCATACATCCTACATAAGGACTAATCCATTTCAAGGATCTCAAGGGTTTGTGATGCAGGTCATGATGAATCAAATGTATAGCAAGGGGCAAAGGGGATTTATTTTCCTCTAGCCAAGGTTGATAACTTGAGTCAGGGGCTATGACCCACTCGATATGGTGAGCCTTGACTCTTGAAGAAGGACTCTCAACAACACGAAGTTCCTTCAATCAAGCCACGAAATTCAAATTCTAACAAGTTTCTCTGTTTACCCCGCGAGATCCTTGAAAACATTGCATGCATATCATACATATCATTGCATTACAGGTACACTTTTACAGGTCACTTACCTTCTTCGCTGTTTATTTCAACAGTCATCATGAATCCTGAATCATCCAATGAACAAGCTATCAAGGCCCACCAGGCCCAGAACGCCCAGTTCCAGGAGCTGGTCATGAGCTTAGCCCAAGGACAACAGGAATTGAAGACTCTGCTTTTGAAAAAAAAGAAGAAGAGGACTGTTTTGTTCAACCCTAGACGCAGATATGGGAATACACTGCAGAATGAAGCTGAGCGGACTACTCCATCTATTGGGGAAGGCAGTCACCAAGAGGGAAGGGTTCCTAATCCCGTAGTCTCCGACACTGAGACAGATTTCAATGATGAACAGTACCCTCCTGCTGAGGATAGGTACAAGCAACTAGAGGACCGACTGAATGCTATGGAGATTCAACGTGTACCTGGGTTGGATTTTGGAGATCTAGGTTTATCTTCTGGGGTGGTGATCCCTCACAAGTTCAAGGAACCTGCATTTGCAAAGTACGACGGGACTTCCTGTCCTAAGTTGCACCTCCGTTCATACGCAAGGAAGATCCATCCCTACACGGCAGAGAAGAATCTATGGATCCATTTCTTCCAGGAAAGTATTTCAGGGACTCAGCTCGAATGGTTCTATCAGCTGGATGGAACCAGTATTCGTAACTGGGAGGACTTGGCAACTGCTTTTTATAAGCAGTATCAATATAATGCCGACCTCGCTCCTACACGTACCCAACTCCAGGGTATGTCATTGGGGACGGGTGAAGGTTTTAAGGAGTACGCGCAAAAGTGGAGAGACTTGGCTGGCAGGGTGCAGCCACCGTTGACTGACCGTGAGCTCGTTGACATGTTCTTAGGGACCCTGTCTGGTCCGTTCTTCAACCATCTGATTGGGAATTCTTCTGCTGGGTTCACAGATATGATCTTAACTGGTGAGAGGATAGAAGCTGGTATCAAGTCTGGGAAGATACAAAGGGGTGACTCCTCGAACGCTGAGAAGAAACCATTCAAGAAAGAGTCCAATGATGCGTACAGTCAGAAGGATCGTCGTGACCAACACGTAGGGGCAGTCATGATCTCGGGTTCTGCGTCACGCCGACAACCGCCAAAGGGAAATCAGCGAAGGCCAGACGAGCCTAAAAGACAATTCACCAACATCAACATGCCATTGTCACAAGCATTGCAGCACATGTTGAAAATGAATCTGATTGCGGTGATCAACCCTCCTGCAAATCCTAAGACTTCTTCTCCAAGCTACAACCCGGATGCGAGGTGTGATTATCATTCCGGTAGCCCGGGGCACGATAATAAGGATTGTTGGGCGCTGAAATACAAGCTCCAGAATATGATTGACGCCAAAGAGATCGAATTCGAGCCTGCCGAGACTCCCAACGTGATCGCTGCTCCCTTGCCAAAACATGGCTAGGATTGAGAGACTTTTGTTTCATTTAAATTCTGATATTGTATTTTTTATGCTTATTCAAACAATTATCATGTCAAACTCTATTATTTCATTAATGCATTACACGTGTCTGTTTTGAAGTAATTATATTCACTATATTCAAAATTGTTGTTATTTTTTCTTGATGTTCAAACGCTCGATTAATAATTCTAAGCCTCTTGAGGGAGGATGACGAAAACGATACCACGATTTTTACAGTATGCTTTTGAACAGACCCCGCTGATGAGGTACATGCATTGTTTCAATTCCTAAACACCGGAGTTATAAGGAAGATAATCCCTCATCAACCCCTTTGAGCCAAAGAAGTAGGAGTTTTTCTTTTTGAAAATTAAAACCCTTAATCATAACCTGGGGCAGGGTGGTTCTCTCAGTTGATCCAAGTGCACAACGAATGGCACCAAAGGAGTCCTGTCAAAATTAAAGACAGTGATGGTTCCGAATAATCATAAAGACAGGCAGTCATTATCTCCCAAAAATAAAAGCCCAACAAGTCAAAACCTATGAAGGAGACTTACAAAACTGGGGCATCCCGCTGACTGTAAATCACAAAAGAAACAGTTCAGGCAAAAAATAGGGATAACAAAATCAAAAAGGAAAGAGGTCCTACAAACCCTCAACAAAAAAAAAGACCGCCTATTCAAAATAAATTGTCAACATTCGAACCATCACCGGAACGTCATAGCAAATACTCAAACAAGGTCTGACGCACGATCAACTGAGTTTAGGTTTGAAGAACATCACGAAGAGCGGGTGGGTACAGATAAATTTGAGCCTTTATCCTTTGTTTTTTAAACCATGAACCAGGCCACGTTATAACCCTCAAAAGTCCTAGCTGAAGCATGGGTTAATTCGAAAGCATACTGTTACAAAGGTATCCTGACTCCTTAAGGCTCGCTGTAAAATCTTGAGTTGACATCACATGCTACATAATTTGCTTGTTTTACTGAAAAAAATGCATTTTCAAAAAACTTCAAGACAGACATAAGCTTTGCATTTTTAATATAACATTGCTTGCATATGACTATTTGTTTGAACAACATAGAAGTTCGCACGACGAATGTCTAATGAACAAAAGCACCTCCAATCAAGGGGCATGGCATGATCATTGTCCATCATCTGGGGCAGTTAGGTCAAGATTCAGAGAATCTCTCAAACGGCCAACCAGCTTGGGGCAAATCTCCATCTGGATCACTTGGGGCATTGGACGATCAAACGAAGATCTTCTGGTGGCATGGTAACACTGCACTACTGACAGTGACAACTCCCTGCATCCTGAGAGCACGGACATAGTCGAGAAAAAATACTACGCGTAATCAAAGACCCGCTAGGTTGACACACCTAGGCAAAAATAAGGGCTTCCCGGCGAACCAAAAGGGTTCAGACAAAAATAAGGGATGAAATGAAAAAATCTGTACACCCGGCAAGTCGAAAACTTGAAAAGGCGGCTTGGGCAAAAATGGGTATCCCGATGGACTGAAAACCCGAAAGGGCGGTCCAGGCAAAAGTTAGGGATCAAAAGCGTATGACTATGTCCCGTCATCTCGTCACTTGCCTACCAGAAGAAGATTTGTCAATCGGCAGTTATCAAGCACCTCCACAAGGTATCTTCTTCCCCCACATCAGAAACAGGGGCAATAATGAGTTGCCTAAGCGATCTAGTTGCTCTGCCCACCAAGGTACTAAGGTAGGTTCAGCTGAAGAACGTGACCAAGATACCTTCACTCCCCGCGGAGTAAGATAAGATTCAGCAATACTCTCCCCGAGCAGAGTTGGTCTCCCATCAGCCCTGAAAAGGCACAGTATCTCCAGCAAGTCAGCGACACTCCCCCCAAGCAGAGTTAGGTTACTGTCAGCCTTAAGGAAGTTGGGTATCCCCAGAAAATCTCAATATTCCCCAGCGGAGTATACAGATGTTCCTAAGCAAGCATCCCCGACAGTCTTAATATAAGATTATTCCCCGGCGGAACACCAGACATCCCAGTGGAGCCACTTCCCCGGTACAGTCCAAAGGTTTCCCAGGAGAGTTGAATCATCCTCCCCGGTAGATTCTGGAAGCTTATCCCTAGTAGATTCTGGAAGCTTATCCCCAATAAGTCCTGGAAGCTTATCCCCTGCAGAGTACGAATGCGTCTCCCCGGCTTTATTCAAAGTTATTCCCCACCAGAGCTTATAACTGGGTTATCCTCAGCTAATTACCACGGAAAGATCGTCCTCGGCGAAGTTCTTCCTACCCCCGGTGGAGTTCATCAAAGTTCTCCAACATAACACATCAACGGTATCCCCAGCGGAGTTATCATCAAATTCTCAACGAAGTATCTCTTCCCACAGAGTCATTCCCCGCAGAGTAATCTCCTCAACAAGTTTATTCCCCAACGGAGTAATCTTCTCCTACCGGTTTATTCTTACCATCATCATCCCCAGCAGAAACGAAGAACTCTACTCTTCAACATCAGCCCAGGATTCAACAAAATCCCGACATTCGTCAAGGATTTATTTTCCCCGACGAGAATACATTCATAAACATCACATCTTCATACATTATAGCATGCATACGCATCATACAACACAAATCTCATTTATTTTTGAGAACATCTTAAAATCATGCATTTCATGCATCATGACATTGCATACGACTAATACTTTGCCTTTTCAGAAAAAAAAAGTCAATCAAAAGATGATTACCATCTACCTTTACAGTTCCAGATCAACACCGGTAACAAGCCAGGAAAATTCTGTGGACGACTGATCGTGGGTTAATATCCGAAACCAAACAGGACAATTATCTACTTGATCATCCTCAGGCAACCCTACACCGGTTCCTTTTCCTTCAAAAGAAGTCTTACACGGGCTCATCAACAGACAACCCTACACCGGTTCCTTCTCAACCTCAGATGTAGTTTTACACGAACTCATCATCAGGCAACCCTACACCAGTTCCTTCTCAATTTTCAGACGAAGTCTTACACGGACTTATCATCAAAGTAACCCTACACCGGTTCCTTTTCTTTCAGAAGAAGTCTTACACGGACTTATCTCAAGATGACCTTACCACGGTTCATCAAGAAGTTTTACACGAACTTATCCTGCAGTAACCTTACCCCGGTTCCTCCAGAAGTCTTACACGGACTTATCTCAAGATGACCTTACCCCGGTTCCTCCATAAGTCTTACACGGACTTATCCCGAAGTAACCTTACCCCGGTTCCTCCAGAAATTTTACACGAACTTATCCCGAAGAAACCCTACACAGGTTCTCTCTCTCCAGACGTAGTTTTACACGGGCTCGTCGTCAAAGAAACCCTACACAGGTTCTCTCTTCCCAAAGATGCAGTTTTACACGGACTCGTCATCAGAAACCCTACCCAGGTTTTACTTCTTCCAGGATGCAGTTTCACACGGGCTCATCATCAAAGTAACCCCACACAGGTTCCCTTCTCAAACTCCAGACGTAGTTTTACACGGACTCGTCATCAGTAAACCCTACACAGGTTTCCTTCTCAGCTCTAGATGCGGTTTTACACGGACTCGTCATCAAAGTAACCCTACACAAGTTCCTTCTCCATTTCAGATGCAGTCTTATACGGACTCATTATCAGTAAACCCTACACAGGTTTCCTTCCTCCAAAGATGCAGTTTTACACGGACTCGTCATCAGTAAACCCTACACATGTTTCCTTCCTCCAAAGATGCAGTTTTACACGAGCTCATCATCAGGCAACCCTACACAGGTTCCCTCTTTCAACTTACAAAAATTACAATTCAACAAGACCACCTCCAGATGGCATCTATAAGCCCATCCACCTACCAACAGTCTCCAAATGGCATCTATAAGCCCATTCCCGACAAGGTTCTGTCACATCTCCAGATGGCATCTATAAGCCCATCCTTCTATCCACATCTCCAAATGGCATCTATAAGCCCATTCCCGCCATCACACTGCTGATATTCCACTATGTGAGTGCAAATTTCTAGATACTCTAGTGTTCAATCATCTTCCACCTTCGGATCACGAAAGGCACGCAAGCCAATCTACATCCTCAGGTCTAAGAAGATTTAACAGGGGCAACTGTTGTACCCCAAAATTTTCCCTCCCATATTCTTCAAAGTTTTGACAAGCATCATCTCAATTTGCTCAAGTCTACTCAAAGGCTACACAGTCAAACCACCCTCCTAAGCCAGTCAAATTAGGGTTTTGGTTCTTGCAAGGAAGTTGAGGTTTTCAAGGGCTCAATCAAGTCACATATGCCTATACACATTGTCAAGCATCTACATGCCAAGTTTCAAGGCTCACAAGGTCAAGTTGCACAGTCAAAAACCCTAATTGCTTCACAATCAACTATAGGGGTAAAATGGTCATTTGGCAGTCAAAAGTCAAAATTTTTGGTCAACATCTTATTTTGAAGCCACAATAATCATTTGATCAAGTCTTGATCATGATTCTACAAGAATGGCTCAAAAATCATCAAGATGCAAAAGTTTCCATTTTTGGACAGCTGAAAAGTCAACTGTAACTTGACCAAAGAATAACTTTTTCATGGTTCATCAGAAAAATCCCATCCAATGCTCATTTTGAAGTGGAGGACATTTACTACAACTCATCTTCACATTCCAAGTCCAAGAAATGCTCTCACAAAAAGTTACCAATTTCAACATTATAGGTCATTTTCAAAAGTCAACAAAAAGGCATTTTAAGTCAAAGACCATAACTTGAGATTGGTAAATTCAAATGACATGGGACCAAAGGTATTGGTTAGAGGACTTCAATACCTTTCCAAAATGTCCAAGAACATGTTCATATGATCAAAATTGAGCAAGATATGCATTGGAGAAGTTGGGAAATATTTGTGAAATGGCAAAAGTCAACTATCCTTGAAACTTCAATTTTTGACAAAAGCGCACATTTTTTTTCACATGATTCAGCCTTGTCATGCCACCCACGTGTCCCATGATCAATTTCAAGATTAAACATTAATTTTTCTATTTTTATTTAATTTTATTTGATTTAATTCATTTTAAATCCATAAAATTCAAATAAAATCAAAAAAATTAATTAAATAACATCTTTTGATTTGAATGACTTTTATGTGTCATGAACAACCAACCAATCCCGTGCTAGGGCCATTTTATGCATAAAAAATCAAAATTTGAACAAACTTGGAATGTTTCTTTAATGGTGGTTATGAAGAATCCAAAAACTTAATTGCAAGGGATCATTAGCTCATAATGTGACCTATTCTCATTCATTACTATATATGCAAGTGTAACAAAGCCTCATTCACAACCTAGAGTGTGCACAAACGGCTAGAGCAAAATCCAAAAAGTGTCAAAAAAAGTGTGAGATCAAAAGGAGTGTTGCAAGCATTTTCAGGCCAAAAGGAGAACGTGACTCTCTTCTTTGCCATACTCTGAAGCTAAAGCAACCCTTGCCACGTCCTAAGGTCCATCGTACCGCATTGTAAGTTTTCCCAGGTCCCCCAAACGCTTGTTTCATTTTTTCTCTAACATATTCCCATGCAGCATTCCAGCGAAAGTCCACCATATGTCTCAAGCAATCAGCGTGCCATGTGTCCAGTCCTACAGATCTGATGGCCAAAGAATGCAGACCATGGTGCTCATGAGTCAACACAGGCGTAGGCAATCAGGAAAGTCAAAAGGGTCTTGAAGGTTCATGGGCCTCACAATTCCATTAACACCTCCAATCTGCCCCCCCCCCCCCCCCCCCCCCCCCCCCCCCCCCCTTTGGTTTTGTTGTTTCTTTTTATCTTTTTATTTTTTATTTTCTTTTATAACTCCTTTTTTTTTATTAATTATTAGTATTATTAACATAATTAATATTTTCTTAAAAAATCCAAAAAAAGAACTAATATTATTATTATTATTAATTTCATGTTATTTTTGTAAATAAATACTAATAACTTGAATTAGTTTTAATTAGGCAACTTTAACCTTTTTTCTTAATAACTAAAATAAATTTAGAATTAGATTTTTATTAACTTTTAATTTTAATTCCTTTTATTTTATTTCATTAAAAACATAAAAAATATAAAAAACATTTTTCTTTTAATAAATTAAATAATTAGTTTTAATTCCATTTCATTAAAAAAAGACAAAATTCAATTTCTTTCTCAAAAGGGTCAAAACCCTTAGGACGTTCCCGATTAAATTTTTATTCGCGCGCATTTATTTTATTTTGATTATTTATGTAACTGTCTCCAGATATGTAATAGTTAATTAGGAATTTTACCGCTTTATTTAATTTCTCGCTCTTATTTACCAAAACGGGTCTTTGTTTTTTGGCGATGTATAGACCCGCGCCTTGTAATAGCTAGATTTACATTTCCGCAATTTACTTTCCGCACTCCTAAGTGTTAAAAAATGCATGAAAGAATGTATGTAAATAAAACCAATCCGTAGCTCACAAATAACATGCAAAGACAAATTAACTGAAAAACAGCACACAAGCACATGTCACTTCTAGGGTACGTCTCACTGGTTGCCTCGAACGTGGTCATCAAGTATAGGGTGTCTTAGAGGTCGCCCTTCTGTCCAAAAGATCCAGTTGCCTCAAAACGGTTGCCTCAGATAAAAGGATCTAGGACATTAGGGTTACTTCTAAGGCATCCTACCATTGTTTTGGTGACCACACATGTCCCTTAATCGAATTGATCCGAATAACTCCAACGATGGTGCTACCTACCTCTCAATGGTGGGATAACACTATCTAAAGGACTCTTACACAACTTAATTCCTTAGAGTAGGTAGATTCTCTTAAGTACTTGCTCCTTTCAAACAAACAAAAACAACTTTTCGCACCCGCACTTTCTAAAAGTTTTCAAACAAATTTTTCACACACTCTTGAGGACAGATACAAGAGTTACTTAGAAATTTTTCAAACGAAACTTTTTTCAAAACCCACACACACTTGAAAAGCAAACAAATTTTGAAAACATAAGAGCAAGTACCTAAGAGCCCATGGATAACCATGGATAGAAAGGGTGCTAACACCTTCCCTTTCTATAAATCTACCTCCCGAACCGAGAGACATCTCGAATAAGGAATTTTGCTGTGCTTTTGTCCTTTCCATGTTGGAGAACATAAAAGACGGTGGCGACTCTTGCTTACCGCGACATTTCGCGATACCAGCTAAAAAACAGTCAGTTCTATTTCCACCGATCACAGAACTAGCGACTCTGCTGGGGATACTTTAATAAGTGAGGTGTACCTTAGGATTAGACCACTCTTATGTTTTCAATTGTATGTCTTGATTGCTTTTATATTTGGGGGCTTGCATCAGAGTTCCATAGATCCTAACCCGGATCTTGGGAATACCCTTTAGGTAGCATAAGCTGTGAGGGACCTGTCCGGCGTAGACCGACACGGGTGAAGCAGTGGCTACGTTGGTGTGGCACCTTGGTCTGTACCGATATCCCTTGTGTTGCAACGAGGAGAATATGGGTCTTCCGAGGAGTCATTAAGCACCAACCGACCTTAGAACCCTAAATTGACCCAACTTGGCCATAGAACAGTAGCAGTATGCTACACCCATTGAGGCTAAACTCTCGCGATGGTTCTGGCCGCAAGAAAAGATTGCGACGCTGGAGTTATGACCGATTGAGGGTAGTCAGTGATATTGGGATCCTCTAGAACCCGATTACTTTTGATAGGACAGGTCTTAACCAACGAAACTGAAAGAGGGTAGTACCTGAATTTCATGCTGGCCTAAATTCTAAGGGTTATCTTGTGTGACTTGTGTGCCTTCAAACTTGAACTACTTGCATGCTTGTTATCTAACACATGAGTTTCTTGCAGGTTTTGTTTACAGTCCTTAATCTGGACTCATAACGGGGTTTACCTACATTACTCCATGCATAGCATAACATCATACCATTGCATACATCCTACATAAGGACTAATCCATTTCAAGGATCTCAAGGGTTTGTGATGCAGGTCATGATGAATCAAATGTATAGCAAGGGGCAAAGGGGATTTATTTTCCTCTAGCCAAGGTTGATAACTTGAGTCAGGGGCTATGACCCACTCGATATGGTGAGCCTTGACTCTTGAAGAAGGACTCTCAACAACACGAAGTTCCTTCAATCAAGCCACGAAATTCAAATTCTAACAAGTTTCTCTGTTTACCCCGCGAGATCCTTGAAAACATTGCATGCATATCATACATATCATTGCATTACAGGTACACTTTTACAGGTCACTTACCTTCTTCGCTGTTTATTTCAACAGTCATCATGAATCCTGAATCATCCAATGAACAAGCTATCAAGGCCCACCAGGCCCAGAACGCCCAGTTCCAGGAGCTGGTCATGAGCTTAGCCCAAGGACAACAGGAATTGAAGACTCTGCTTTTGAAAAAAAAGAAGAAGAGGACTGTTTTGTTCAACCCTAGACGCAGATATGGGAATACACTGCAGAATGAAGCTGAGCGGACTACTCCATCTGTTGGGGAAGGCAGTCACCAAGAGGGAAGGGTTCCTAATCCCGTAGTCTCCGACACTGAGACAGATTTCAATGATGAACAGTACCCTCCTGCTAAGGATAGGTACAAGCAACTAGAGGACCGACTGAATGCTATGGAGATTCAACGTGTACCTGGGTTGGATTTTGGAGATCTAGGTTTATCTTCTGGGGTGGTGATCCCTCACAAGTTTAAGGAACCTGCCTTTGCAAAGTACGACGGGACTTCCTGTCCTAAGTTGCACCTCTGTTCATACGTAAGGAAGATCCATCCCTACACGGCAGACAAGAATCTATGGATCCATTTCTTCCAGGAAAGTCTTTCAGGGACTCAGCTCGAATGGTTCTATCAGCTGGATGGAACCAGTATTCGTAACTGGGAGGACTTGGCAACTGCTTTTTATAAGCAGTATCAATATAATGCCGACCTCGCTCCTACACGTACCCAACTCCAGGGTATGTCATTGGGGACGGGTGAAGGTTTTAAGGAGTACGCGCAAAAGTGGAGAGACTTGGCTGGCAGGGTGCAGCCACCGTTGACTGACCGTGAGCTCGTTGACATGTTCTTAGGGACCCTGTCTGGTCCGTTCTTCAACCATCTGATTGGGAATTCTTCTGCTGGGTTCACAGATCTGATCTTAACTGGTGAGAGGATAGAAGCTGGTATCAAGTCTGGGAAGATACAAAGGGGTGACTCCTCGAACGCTGAGAAGAAACCATTCAAGAAAGAGTCCAATGATGCGTACAGTCAGAAGGATCGTCGTGACCAACACGTAGGGGCAGTCATGATCTCGGGTTCTGCGTCACGCCGACAACCGCCAAAGGGAAATCAGCGAAGGCCAGACGAGCCTAAAAGACAATTCACCAACATCAACATGCCATTGTCACAAGCATTGCAGCACATGTTGAAAATGAATCTGATTGCGGTGATCAACCCTCCTGCAAATCCTAAGACTTCTTCTCCAAGCTACAACCCGGATGCGAGGTGTGATTATCATTCCGGTAGCCCGGGGCACGATAATAAGGATTGTTGGGCGCTGAAATACAAGCTCCAGAATATGATTGACGCCAAAGAGATCGAATTCGAGCCTGTCGAGACTCCCAACGTGATCGCTGCTCCCTTGCCAAAACATGGCTAGGATTGAGAGACTTTTGTTTCATTTAAATTCTGATATTGTATTTTTTATGCTTATTCAAACAATTATCATGTCAAACTCTATTATTTCATTAATGCATTACACGTGTCTGTTTTGAAGTAATTATATTCACTATATTCAAAATTGCTGTTATTTTTTCTTAATGTTCAAACGCTCGATTAATAATTCTAAGCCTCTTGAGGGAGGATGACGAAAACGATACCACGATTTTTACAGTATGCTTTTGAACAGACCCCGCTGATGAGGTACATGCATTGTTTCAATTCCTAAACACCGGAGTTATAAGGAAGATAATCCCTCATCAACCCCTTTGAGCCAAAGAAGTAGGAGTTTTTCTTTTTGAAAATTAAAACCCTTAATCATAACCTGGGGCAGGGTGGTTCTCTCAGTTGATCCAAGTGCACAACGAATGGCACCAAAGGAGTCCTGTCAAAATCAAAGACAGTGATGGTTCCGAATAATCATAAAGACAGGCAGTCATTATCTCCCAAAAATAAAAGCCCAACAAGTCAAAACCTATGAAGGAGACTTACAAAACTGGGGCATCCCGCTGACTGTAAATCACAAAAGAAACAGTTCAGGCAAAAAATAGGGATAACAAAATCAAAAAGGAAAGAGGTCCTACAAACCCTCAACAAAAAAAAAAGACCGCCTATTCAAAATAAATTGTCAACATTCGAACCATCACCGGAACGTCATAGCAAATACTCAAACAAGGTCTGACGCACGATCAACTGAGTTTAGGTTTGAAGAACATCACGAAGAGCGGGTGGGTACAGATAAATTTGAGCCTTTATCCTTTGTTTTTTAAACCATGAACCAGGCCACGTTATAACCCTCAAAAGTCCTAGCTGAAGCATGGGTTAATTCAAAAGCATACTGTTACAAAGGTATCCTGACTCCTTAAGGCTCGCTGTAAAATCTTGAGTTGACATCACATGTTACATAATTTGCTTGTTTTACTGAAAAAAATGCATTTTCAAAAAACTTCAAGACAGACATAAGCTTTGCATTTTTAATATAACATTGCTTGCATATGACTATTTGTTTGAACAACATAGAAGTTCGCACGACGAATGTCTAATGAACAAAAGCACCTCCAATCAAGGGGCATGGCATGATAATTGTCCATCATCTGGGGCAGTTAGGTCAAGATTCGGAGAATCTCTCAAAAGGCCAACCAGCTTGGGGAAAATCTCCATCTGGATCACTTGGGGCATTGGACGATCAAACGAAGATCTTCTGGTGGCATGGTAACACTGCACTACTGACAGTGACAACTCCCTGCATCCTGAGAGCACAGACATAGTCGAGAAAAAATACTACGCGTAATCAAAGACCCGCTAGGTTGACACACCTAGGCAAAAATAAGGGCTTCCCGGCGAACCAAAAGGGTTCGGACAAAAATAAGGGATGAAATGAAAAAATCTGTACACCCGGCAAGTCGAAAACCTGAAAAGGCGGCTTGGGCAAAAATGGGTATCCCGATGGACTGAAAACCCGAAAGGGCGGTCCAGGCAAAAGTTAGGGATCAAAAGCGTATGACTATGTCCCGTCATCTCGTCACTTGCCTACCAGAAGAAGATTTGTCAATCGGCAGTTATCAAGCACCTCCACAAGGTATCTTCTTCCCCCACATCAGAAACAGGGGCAATAATGAGTTGTCTAAGCGATCTAGTTGCTCTGCCCACCAAGGTACTAAGGTAGGTTCAGCTGAAGAACGTGACCAAGATACCTTCACTCCCCGCGGAGTAAGATAAGATTCAGCAATACTCTCCCCGAGCAGAGTTGGTCTCCCATCAGCCCTGAAAAGGCACAGTATCTCCAGCAAGTCAGCGACACTCCCCCCAAGCAGAGTTAGGTTACTGTCAGCCTTAAGGAAGTTGGGTATCCCCAGAAAATCTCAATATTCCCCAGCGGAGTATACAGATGTTCCTAAGCAAGCATCCCCGACAGTCTTAATATAAGATTATTCCCCGGCGGAACACCAGACATCCCAGTGGAGCCACTTCCCCGGTACAGTCCAAAGGTTTCCCAGGAGAGTTGAATCATCCTCCCCGGTAGATTCTGGAAGCTTATCCCTAGTAGATTCTGGAATCTTATCCCCAATAAGTCCTAGAAGCTTATCCCCTGCAGAGTACGAATGCGTCTCCCCGGCTTTATTCAAAGTTATTCCCCACCAGAGCTTATAACTGGGTTATCCTCAGCTAATTACCACGGAAAGATCGTCCTCGGCGAAGTTCTTCCTACCCCCGGTGGAGTTCATCAAAGTTCTCCAACATAACACATCAACGGTATCCCCAGCAGAGTTATCATCAAATTCTCAACGAAGTATCTCTTCCCACAGAGTCATTCCCCGCAGAGTAATCTCCTCAACAAGTTTATTCCCCAACGGAGTAATCTTCTCCTACCGGTTTATTCTTACCATCATCATCCCCAGCGGAAACGAAGAACTCTACTCTTCAACATCAACCCAGGATTCAACAAAATCCCGACATTCGTCAAGGATTTATTTTCCCCGACGAGAATACATTCATAAACATCACATCTTCATACATTATAGCATGCATACGCATCATACAACACAAATCTCATTTATTTTTGAGAACATCTTAAAATCATGCATTTCATGCATCATGACCTTGCATACGACTAATACTTTTCCTTTTCAGAAAAAAAAGTCAATCAAAAGATGATTACCATCTACCTTTACAGTTCCAGATCAACACCGGTAACAAGCCAGGAAAATTCTGTGGACGACTGATCGTGGGTTAATATCCGAAACCAAACAGGACAATTATCTACTTGATCATCCTCAGGCAACCCTACACCGGTTCCTTTTCCTTCAAAATAAGTCTTACACGGGCTCATCAACTGACAACCCTACACCGGTTCCTTCTCAACCTCAGATGTAGTTTTACACGAACTCATCATCAGGCAACCCTACACCAGTTCCTTCTCAATTTTCAGACGAAGTCTTACACGGACTTATCATCAAAGTAACCCTACACCGGTTCCTTTTCTTTCAGAAGAAGTCTTACACGGACTTATCTCAAGATGACCTTACCACGTTTCATCAAGAAGTTTTACACGAACTTATCCTGCAGTAACCTTACCCCGGTTCCTCCAGAAGTCTTACACGGACTTATCTCAAGATGACCTTACCCCGGTTCCTCCATAAGTCTTACACGGACTTATCCCGAAGTAACCTTACCCCGGTTCCTCCAGAAGTTTTACACGAACTTATCCCGAAGAAACCCTACACAGGTTCTCTCTCTCCAGACGTAGTTTTACACGGGCTCGTCGTCAAAGAAACCCTACACAGGTTCTCTCTTCCCAAAGATGCAGTTTTACACGGACTCGTCATCAGAAACCCTACCCAGGTTTTACTTCTTCCAGGATGCAGTTTTACACGGGCTCATCATCAAAGTAACCCCACACAGGTTCCCTTCTCAAACTCCAGACGTAGTTTTACACGGACTCGTCATCAGTAAACCCTACACAGGTTTCCTTCTCAGCTCTAGATGCGGTTTTACACGGACTCATCATCAAAGTAACCCTACACAGGTTCCTTCTCCATTTCAGATGCAGTCTTATACGGACTCATTATCAGTAAACCCTACACAGGTTTCCTTCCTCCAAAGATGCAGTTTTACACGGACTCGTCATCAGTAAACCCTACACATGTTTCCTTCCTCCAAAGATGCAGTTTTACACGAGCTCATCATCAGGCAACCCTACACAGGTTCCCTCTTTCAACTTACAAAAATTACAATTCAACAAGACCACCTCCAGATGGCATCTATAAGCCCATCCACCTACCAACAGTCTCCAAATGGCATCTATAAGCCCATTCCCGACAAGGTTCTGTCACATCTCCAGATGGCATCTATAAGCCCATCCTTCTATCCACATCTCCAAATGGCATCTATAAGCCCATTCCCGCCATCACACTGCTGATATTCCACTATGTGAGTGCAAATTTCTAGATACTCTAGTGTTCAATCATCTTCCACCTTCGGATCACGAAAGGCACGCAAGCCAATCTACATCCTCAGGTCTAAGAAGATTTAACAGGGGCAACTGTTGTACCCCAAAATTTTCCCTCCCATATTCTTCAAAGTTTTGACAACCATCATCTCAATTTGCTCAAGTCTACTCAAAGGCTACACAGTCAAACCACCCTCCTAAGCCAGTCAAATTAGGGTTTTGGTTCTTGCAAGGAAGTTGAGGTTTTCAAGGGCTCAATCAAGTCACATATGCCTATACACATTGTCAAGCATCTACATGCCAAGTTTCAAGGCTCACAAGGTCAAGTTGCACAGTCAAAAACCCTAATTGCTTCACAATCAACTATAGGGGTAAAATGGTCATTTGGCAGTCAAAAGTCAAAATTTTTGGTCAACATCTTATTTTGAAGCCACAATAATCATTTGATCAAGTCTTGATCATGATTCTACAAGAATGGCTCAAAAATCATCAAGATGCAAAAGTTTCCATTTTTGGACAGCTGAAAAGTCAACTGTAACTTGACCAAAGAATAACTTTTTCATGGTTCATCAGAAAAATCCCATCCAATGCTCATTTTGAAGTGGAGGACATTTACTACAACTCATCTTCACATTCCAAGTCCAAGAAATGCTCTCACAAAAAGTTACCAATTTCAACATTATAGGTCATTTTCAAAAGTCAACAAAAAGGCATTTTAAGTCAAAGACCATAACTTGAGATTGGTAAATTCAAATGACATGGGACCAAAGGCATTGGTTAGAGGACTTCAATACCTTTCCAAAATGTCCAAGAACATGTTCATATGATCAAAATTGAGCAAGATATGCATTGGAGAAGTTGGGAAATATTTGTGAAATGGCAAAAGTCAACTATCCTTGAAACTTCAATTTTTGACAAAAGCGCACATTTTTTTCCACATGATTCAGCCTTGTCATGCCACCCACGTGTCCCATGATCAATTTCAAGATTAAACATTAATTTTTCTATTTTTATTTAATTTTATTTGATTTAATTCATTTTAAATCCATAAAATTCAAATAAAATCAAAAAAATTAATTAAATAACATCTTTTGATTTGAATGACTTTTATGTGTCATGAACAACCAACCAATTTCGTGCTAGGGCCATTTTATGCATAAAAAATCAAAATTTGAACAAACTTGGAATGTTTCTTTAATGGTGGTTATGAAGAATCCAAAAACTTAATTGCAAGGGATCATTAGCTCATAATGTGACCTATTCTCATTCATTACTATATATGCAAGTGTAACAAAGCCTCATTCACAACCTAGAGTGTGCACAAACGGCTAGAGCAAAATCCAAAAAGTGTCAAAAAAAGTGTGAGATCAAAAGGAGTGTTGCAAGCATTTTCAGGCCAAAAGGAGAACGTGACTCTCTTCTTTGCCATACTCTGAAGCTAAAGCAACCCTTGCCACGTCCTAAGGTCCATCGTACCGCATTGTAAGTTTTCCCAGGTCCCCCAAACGCTTGTTTCATTTTTTCTCTAACATATTCCCATGCAGCATTCCAGCGAAAGTCCACCATATGTCTCAAGCAATCAGCGTGCCATGTGTCCAGTCCTACAGATCTGATGGCCAAAGAATGCAGACCATGGTGCTCATGAGTCAACACAGGCGTAGGCAATCAGGAAAGTCAAAAGGGGCTTGAAGGTTCATGGGCCTCACAATTCCATTAACACCTCCAATCTGGCCCAACCCCCATTGGTTTTGTTGTTTCTTTTTATCTTTTTATTTTTTATTTTATTTTATAACTCCTTTTTTTTATTAATTATTAGTATTATTAACATAATTAATATTTTCATAAAAAATCCAAAAAAGAACTAATATTATTATTATTATTAATTTCATGTTATTTTTGTAAATAAATACTAATAAGTTGAATTAGTTTTAATTAGGCAACTTTAACTTTTTTTCTTAATAACTAAAATAAATTTAGAATTAGATTTTTATTAACTTTTAATTTTAATTCCTTTTATTTTATTTCATTAAAAACATAAAAAATACAAAAACATTTTTCTTTTAATAAATTAAATAATTAGTTTTAATTCCATTTCATTAAAAAAAGACAAAATTCAATTTCTTTCTCAAAAGGGTCAAAACCCTTAGGACGTTCCCGATTAAATTTTTATTCGAGCGCATTTATTTTATTTTGATTATTTATGTAACTGTCTCCAGATATGTAATAGTTAATTAGGAATTTTACCGCTTTATTTAATTTCTCGCACTTATTTACCAAAACGGGTCTTTGTTTTTTGGCGATGTATAGACCCGCGCCTTGTAATAGCTAGATTTACATTTCCGCAATTTACTTTCTGCACTCCTAACTGTTAAAAAATGCATGAAAGAATGTATGTAAATAAAACCAATCCGTAGCTCACAAATAACATGCAAAGACAAATTAACTGAAAAACAGCACACAAGCACATGTCACTTCTAGGGTACGCCTCACTGGTTGCCTCGAACGTGGTCATCATGTATAGGGTGTCTTAGAGGTCGCCCTTCTGTCCAAAAGATCTAGTTGCCTCGAAACGGTTGCCTCAGATAAAAGGATCTAGGACATTAGGGTTACTTCTAAGGCATCCTACCATTGCTTTGGTGACCACACATGTCCCTTAATCGAATTGACCCGAATAACTCCAACGATGGTGCTACCTACCTCTCAATGGTGGGATAGCACTATCTAAAGGACTCTTACACAGCTTAATTCCTTAGAGTAGGTAGATTCTCTTAAGTACTTGCTCTTTTCAAACAAACAAAAACAACTTTTCGCACCCGCACTTTCTAAAAGTTTTCAAACAAATTTTTCACACACTCTTGAGGACAGATACAAGAGTTACTTAGAAATTTTTCAAACGAAACTTTTTCCAAACCCACACACACTTGAAAAGCAAACAAATTTTGAAAACATAAGAGCAAGTACCTAAGAGCCCATGGATAACCATGGATAGAAAGGGTGCTAACACCTTCCCTTTCTATAAATCTACCTCCCGAACCGAAAGACATCTCGAATAAGGAATTTTGATGTGCTTTTGTCCTTTCCATGTTGGAGAACATAAAAGACGGTGACGACTCTTGCTTACCGCGACATTTCGTGATACCAGCTAAAAAACAGTCAGTTCTATTTCCACCGATCACACACACATTAACGTCTTAGTTGATAATACTACTCAAAATAAAGTCTTCTCTTTCATGGATGGCTTCTCCGTCTATAATCAGATAAGGATGGCTCCCGAAGACATGGATAAGACTACTTTCGTCATACAATGGGGCACCTTCTGTTACAAGGTTATACCGTTCAGATTGAAGAATGCAGGGGCAACATATCAAAGGGCTATGGTAGTTTTATTTCATGATATGATACATCATGAAATAGAGGTATATGTGGATGATATGATTTCCAGATCACAAAATGAAGAGGAACATCTCGATCACATGTACAAGCTATTCGAAAGGTTAAAAAAGTAAAAGTTGAGGTTAAACCCTAACAAGTGCACATTTGGAGTACGATCTGGAAAGCTTCTAGGTTTTGTTGTCAGTAATAAAGGCATTGAAGTTGATCCTGCCAAGGTGAAATCCATCCAAGAAATGCTACTCCCTCACTTTGAAAAGGAAGTTAGAGGATTCTTGGGTCGTCTCAATTACATCGCCCGCTTTATATCTCACTTGACTGCTACTTGTGAGCCAATCTTCAAACTATTGAAGAAAGATCAGGAAGTCAGATGGAATGATGAATGCCAAACTGCCTTCGGCAAAATCAAAGAATATCTGTAAGAACCTCTTATTCTCATGCCTATAGTTAAAGGAAGACCCTTGATCTTTGCTTTGGCATGGGCTGCTCGCCGGCTAAGACAGTATATGTTGACTCATACCACTCGGTTGATTTCTAAGATGGACCCAATCAAGTACATCTTCGAGAAACCTGCTCTATCCGGACAAATAGCAAGATGGAAAATGATCTTGATTGAGTACGACATTCAATACACTACACAAAAGGCCATCAAAGGAAGCGTACTAGCAGATCATTTGGCCCATCAAGCTGTTGATGATTATCAATCTATGAACTTTGACTTCCCGGATGAGAACATCATGCTGGTGACTGACTGTGCGAAACCTGGACCGTATGACGGACCTGAACAAGGATCCCAATGGACTATGGTCTTTGAGGGGGCTTCCAACGCCTTGGGTAACAGAATTGGTGTTGTGATCATATCTCCTGAAGTTTGCCACACTCCATTCACTTCCAGACTATGCTTCGATTGCACGAACAATATGGCTGAGTACAAAGCATGCATTTTGGGTATAAAAGTAGCCATTGACTTGAGGTTTAAGTATTTGAATATGTTTAGGGATTCCGCTCTAGTGATAAGCCAAGTAAAAGGAGATTGGGATGCTAAGCACCCTAATCTTATCCCTTACAAGGAACTTGTGAAATCCCAGATTCCCTATTTCGAAGAGATCACTTTTGAGCACTTCCCTAGGGAAAAAAATCAGCTAGCTGACGCCTTGGCAACCATGTTTTCAATGTTCAAGGTCATATGGGATAACGAAGCCCCTATGATTACAATAGAAAGATTTGACGAACCTGCACATTGCTGTGAGCTTGACACTGATATAGGAAAGCCATGATACCATGAGGTGAGGAGATACATTGAAGCACAAGAGTATCTTGAAGGAGCATCCATCAATGACAGAAAGTTCTTATGAATATTTTCAGCCAAATTCTTCCTAAGCAACTACATATTGTACAAGCGCAACCATGATTCTACTCTACTCCAATGTGTGGACAAGAAGGAGGCAGAATAAATTATGGAAGACATGCACGATGGTCTCTTTGGTACTTATTCAAGCAGACATATAATGGCCAAGAAGATCTTGAGAGCTGGCTACTATTGGTCAACGATGGAGACTGATTGCCATCAATATTCAAGAACATGTCACAAATGCCAAATCTATGCTGACAAGATCCATGTACCTCCTATCCCTCTGAATGTCATGACCACTCTGTGGCCATTTGCAATGTGGGGCATTGACATGATTGGAGATATCAAGCCCACCGCTTCCAATGGACACCGCTTCATTCTTGTTGCTATCGACTATTTTACCAAATGGGTTGAAGCCGCCTCTTTTTCCTCATTCACAAAGAACAAGGTAGCCATATTCATCAAACACAACCTCATATGCCGTTATGGTATCCCCGAAAGGATCACCACCGATAATGGGACTAACCTCAACAATGCTATGATTACCGAGCTTTGCACTCAGTTCAAGATCAAGCATCACAATTCTTCTCCATATAGACCTAAAATGAATGGCGCAGTCGAAGCGGCCAACAAAAACATTAAGAATATTATGCAGAAGATGGTAGTGACCTAAAAGGATTGGCATGAGATGTTACCATTTGCACTACATGGATACCGTACTTCAGCTAGAACATCAACTGGGATAACTCCCTTTTCTTTAGTCTATGGCATGGAAGTTGTTTTTCCAGTGGAAGTTCATATTTCCTCACTAAGGATTATGAATGAGATAGGCCTAGGCGAAGACGAGTGGATTCAGACAAGATTGGATCAGCTGAACTTGATCGATGAAAAACGACTGGCTGTTGTTTTTCATGGTCAGACGTACTAAATGCGTGTGATCAAGGATTTCAACAAAAAGATTAAGCCTCAAGTATATCAAGCTGGTGACTTGGTGATAAAGCGTATCATTTTTCCACAAGGAGACCCCAGAGGCAAATGGACTCCCATCTATGAAGGGTCATTTGTTGTCAAGAGAGTGTTCTCTGGTGGTGCCATGATGCTGACTACCATGGATGGTGAATACTTCCCACATCCTATAAACGCAGACATAGTTAAAAAATACTACGCATAAGAGACCCGCTAGGTTGACACACCTATGCAAAATAAGGGCATCCCAGCAAACCAAAACGTTTGGGCAAAAATTAGGGATATATGCAAAAGATTTGTACACTCGGCAAGTTGAAAACCCGAAAGGGCGACTTGGGCAAAAATGGGTATCCTGGTGGGCTGAAAACCGAAAGGGCGGTCCAGGAAAAAGTTAAGGATTGAAAGCGTATGACTATGTCCCGTGGAATCACCACAGTCAACTTCATTATCAAGGTCTGAGTTCAAACGCTCCAAGATCAATCAAATCAACTTCTATCAACGACAAGGGGCATTCGAAGACATTGGGGCAATAGTATAGTTGGAATGAAATGAGATCATTTCACATGGCTATTTGTTTTGTTTTCAATATTTGTTTTCCTTTCGATGATTTTCTCTTACTAGGATCTCCGTCTCTTTGTACAAAAACGCCTATTCATGGGCAAAATATCAATACAAATATACTTCGAAGTGCAAACTTTCTATTTTTTTAATGCAAACTTGTCCAATGACTAAAATTGAACGAACATATGAATAATTAAAACCATTTGGCACACGTGTCCTGCTAAGCAGCAATAATCATCTTTTTAATGTATATGGAATATCCCCACAGAGTTATTTCATTAGCATTATCCCCACAAGGACGACTACAATAAACCAATCCTCAACAAAGTTACCCACAAAGTCTCTTTGCATAAATTAATCTCCAACCAGAGTCTCAATCTCTTGGTAGCTCTCTCCCCAACTAAGTTGATCCTACAAGAAAAAGCCTGGTGGATCTCTTTCTCAAAGAACTCACCTCGTCAGTAGTTCATCAAATATTCATCAACATGGTTTATTTCCCCAACAGGGTTTATTTCCCCAACAAATAACGAGTATCATAACTCCACAGTCGAGTTCAATTTCCCCCAGCATAGCCTATCTTCCCCAGCCGAGTCTGTTATCCCCAACTGAGTCCTTATCCCCAGCTGAGATATCCTCCCCAAGCTGAGTATATCTCCCCAAGCTGAATCTGTCTTCCCCGACTGAGTCCACACTCTCCAGCTTAAGTTTTCCTTTCATACTATTATATATCATAGGGCCACAACCCCTAATCCCCAGTAAAGTCGTCAAAAAAACCTTTAATATCTCCAAAAGATACTATGAAACCTGGACCCAACCAGATAATAGCTTAACTCTTCAAAGATATAGAAGAACCTGGACTCAACCAGACTAAGGTTTAACTTCTTTTCCCCAGTAGATTTTTCCTCTACCCAACAAGTTATTGTGAAGCATGGATCCGACCAGATAATAATTCCCCTCAGATTTTTTTTGTGAAACCTGGAATCCTACCAGAGAACAACTAAATCCCCAAGCAGTTTATTATGAAGCCTGAACCCGACCATATAACAATTAACCTCATCCACCTCAGAAATCTACAAAGCCTGGATCTGACCAAATATCAGTTTTCAAGCAAGTTATTATAAAGCATGGAGCCTGACCAGATAATAGTATAACTTTTCAAAAACTATGAATCCTGGACCCGACCAGATAGTAGTTACCACTTCAAGTTACAATGATGCCTGGACCCGGCCAGATATTCAGTTCAACTTCGTCTATTATACCAAGTTACTGCAAATCCTGAAATCCGACCAGATAACAGTTAACTTCCTTATCCACTAGCAAGTTGTTGTGAAGCTTGGATGCGACCAGATAACAACTCAGTTTCAAGAAATCTTATGCGAAGCCTGGAACCGACCAGATAACAGTTAATTTTTTCCTTCCCCAGTAAGTTACCGCGAAGCCTGGAACCCGACCAAATAGCAGTTGACTTCCTCATCCTCAACAAATTGTGAAGCCTGGATCCAACCAGATAACAGCTGACATTCAATAGATATTCCCTAGCGGAAGCATCCTTTCAACAAAGTTTAGAGATATGTATACTCTTCTTCCCCAACAGCAATCCGAGATTCAACTTCCCAGGAATTCCTCAGCAGCATTCAGGGATTTATTTTCCCGGACAAACATATATCATAGCATAAATATACAAAATGCATTTAGCATGATCTTATTCATCTTGTGAACATCATGCATATGTCTGCATTTTACTAACCCTTTTTCAACAGGTAAAACATTGAGTTTTAGTATAAATCGATCAAATATTTATGCTGATACTTACTCCAATATTTACCATCATTCCTCCAAATGGCATCTATAAGCCCATTCCCAATCCATCTTCGAGTGCAAATTTCTGGGCACTCTAGTGTTCAATCATCTTCCACCTTTAAGTCACGAATGGAGGATCCGCTAATCTAAAATCTTCAGGTTTAAGAAGATTGAACAAGGGAAGCTATTGTACCCCAAAATTTTCCCTCTCATTTCTCAATTAATATCTCACAAGATCAACTTTGGTTCAAGACTACACAAGGTTTGATCAGTTCAAGACACCTCCTCAAGCATTGATGACAGAAAATTAGGGTTTGAGATTGCACAAGGATAAATGGAATTTTAATGCCTCATATGACTTTCATGGATCATTTTGGAATCTCAAGATTGCTCATGTCAAGTTTCAAGTCTTGGATCACATTTTTGCTCAGTCAATTGATCAGGTGACCTAAAAATCAGTTGTATTGGGGAAAAAGTTAACTATGGTCAATTTACAGTCAAACTTCATAAATTTTTATCCATATCAACTTTATGAACTCATATATGTGATTTGATCAAGTTTGGACCATAATTCCTCAAGAAATTTGATCAGACCATCAAAAGGGCAAAATGGTCAAAATTAGGGTTTTGACTAAGAAGGGGCAATTTCTGATTTTTGAACTAGCAAATGATTAATTGGTTTCAGACATGATCTCACGGATTCAATTTCTTTATTTTGACTTAATGGCATGGCTCAAAACATATCTCAAGATCAATTGGTTGATAGATGAATTTCAATCAACAGATGAAAAGTCAACTGTACACCGAAAAGTCAAACTTTGACTTTTTAGTCAAAATCAAGTGTCAAAGATCACAATTCATCAAAACATGTCAAAATATGAAACTTGTTCATCAAGAAATCAAAAAGTCAAGATTTCATTTTGAAAAGTCAAAATTTCTAAACACAAATTTTTCTAAGTGTTGAAAATTTCATATTTTTCATAACTTTAAACCAAAATTTCCACCATGATGAAAGATGATTCAAAGGAAACTTACAACATGAAATTTGTATATCTCAATGAGATCTAAAACATTGTAGAACACAACTTCTCCTAGAAATGCATGTATTTGAAGTTATGATTTTGTGAATACATGTTCATGAAACTTGGAAACAGTGAAATTTTGCCCTAGTTTAGGCAGGATTTTGACCTAACTTCATGGTAATTTTTCACATAGTTCCAAGATGAATTTTAAAAAATGTTCAACATATAGGTTGTAGAGGATGTTACAAGCTTTCCAAATTTTCTAATAACTCATTGAGATCATACTTGAGCAAGGAGAATCGAAGGCAATAAGTTAGGTTTAATTCTCTAATTACAATTCATTTCTTGATGAACACACAATTGAATTTCAATGTTAGGCTGCATAATATTGCTTTGAAGGCCTTCTAACTTGTGTATCTATCCATCATTAATGGATTACACAAACTTTTGAGCTATAATCCAAGTGATTTAAGCTTTATCCAATTCACATTGCCATTTTGGGAAGAAAGTGAAGAATGCCATTCTTCAAAAGCAAGCTTTATGCACAAAGTCAATTCTTGAGCATCTACCTTGTTCCCTCTGATAAAACTCCATCTACAAAGTCAGAAGCAAGTGTGTTTAAAGCATAACCACTATATCTTAGCAAGTACACAAGACTTTCAAACTTGGATTTCTCAAAAATCACATGTTGAGCTTAAACCTTTATTTTTGAATTCTGATCAACAACAAGTCTCCAAACTTTTTGCTTATAAATAGAGTCACTATTTGTGAGCTAAGACAGGAGATTGAACACCCTGAAACATTCCCAAACTCCCTCAAATCATAAATTGCCCAAAAACTCCATTGTTACACAGTTTCTGACCTTGAACTCCAAATTCATATTTCCCTCGTGCGTTCTTTGGCCTTCTAGTTCCTAAAGCTTCCTTACATCAAATACAAACCACACCACACCCTATTACACGACTGTAACATCATCTTCATCAACTTCCATAACAAAAAATAGAGCATGGCACATTGACTTATCCAAGCCATTCCAGCCATCCATTACTCTAGCTAACCATTGCATTAGCTTCCTAGAGACTCAAGGAAGCTAACCTGATCATTGCAGCACCTTGAATAAAGCTCAAACTCATTTCAAAATTTCCAGTTTTGAGGTATTTTTCTTGAACTTCTATCTTCTCATTTATGCATTGTTAGGTTTGCATTTGTAAAGATAAAATGTAGACATCATTGTCCTGAAGCTGTACATGTCCATAGATTTCATTTATTTTGATTGAGCTAGGAGAGTTTTGAGTTTGAACTTGCTGAAATATTAAGGTCAGAATTTGGTAATTTTAGAAATTCATGCTCATCTTTGAGAATTAGGTTAAGTTATTTACATATTCAGAATCGTGAGGAAATTTATAACAAGTTTGATGTTGGAAGTTTTGTGAATGGATGAAAAATGAATGAGTTACAGGATCCATGGCTGGATGTTGAAGATAAAGTTCATTCAAGACTTGATTTATGTTACATATTTATTGTTTTGTCAATATTAACGGATGTATAGCCACCCCAGTGGTAAAGCGCGCGCTTGTTAACCTTTGGGACCTGGGTTCGAGCCCCAGTGGTACCCTTTTGCTTTTTTCCACATTTTTTCCATTTTTTGTTTCAAAACAGGCGCCCGAACCTCTTCATTAGGCTTTATTGTTTTTTGCTTCTCCTAACCTCCTGACTACTCTTGCACCCCTGGCCCAACTTTTATTTATTTCATTTATTTATTTTCTTATTTTATTTTATTTTCATTTCATTTTTTTTCTTCATTATTTTTATTATTTTTTTTTTATTAATAAAAAAATATTTTTATTTATTATTTAAACTCATTTTCTCCATAAAACAAAAAGACAAAAAAATAATTTTCTTAATAATTAATTTCTTTTTTTTCTTAAATAATATATATTTAGACTTAGGTTTAATTATCATATTATTTTATTCTCTTAATTAAAATTAACTTAGAATTTAGGTTTCTCTTAATTAATTAATTTTTGTCATTTTATTTTTATTTTATTTAAAACCTTTTTCACAAAAAACCCTAAAAACATTTTTAACTTAATTTATTTCTTTAATTAGTTTAAGTTTAATTTTATTTATTTTTAATTAATCATTTTCTTTAATTAAATTAAACCCTTAACAAAAACCAAGCAAAAATCATTTCTTTATCCATTTATATTCTTGCATTTTTATTTTCAATTCTTGTACATTTATTTTCAATTCTTGTACATTGCATTTTTATTTTTATTAGGTTTAATTTTCTTGCAAAATCCCCATTTGTAAATTTGTACATCCCCTCCCCTCATGATGTAATAGCTTAGTAATTTTACTTTCCGCAATTTATCGCTTTATATAAATACTAGTAATTAGGGTTTGTATGAAAAGACTAAAATCAACAAGTTAGCAAACCCTAATTCAAGACAAAACAATGCATGTAAATCAACACACTTGCATCCTTATGGTAATTCCACTTTGTTGCCTTATAAAAATGGCCATGTTATGCATGTGGGATATATTAGCAAAAAGGAATAAAAAATACAAGATCATAGTCCCTCGATGACGCTATCAATGTTGCCTTTCAAAATGATCTTAGTCCCTCAAAGAGAATTGCTAAGATATTTCACAGCATTGCTATCATGGCTATACGATGACCCACGCTCGTCCCTGTACATCCAAAATAAGGCTTCTTACCAAATCAATGGTAAGATAGCAATATCAAAGGAAAGGAAGAAATGAACTAAGACTTTTGAGTAGGTAGACTGTTCCTAGTTGCTTGCTCAATTTCAAATCAAACACTCTTGCTTATTTTCAAAACACACACCAACACTTTCAAAAACACTTTCAAAACATTTTCCAAACATGAAATATTTTCAAAAACTCAACACTTTGTATATGTTCTTACGAACGAGAACTATTACAAAGTTTGCCTAAACGATGGCGCCTTTTCAAAATACTTTCAAAAACCACAGAAAACACATTTTCAAACAAAAACAATTGATCTAGCAAGCAACTAAGAGCCCATAGATGACTATGGATGAAAAGGGTGCTAACACCTTCCCTTTTCCGAATCTACCCCCGAACTCAAGAAATAATCTCAAAGGTCTTTCCTGTTCTTTTCAGCCTTTCCTTTTGAATAAAAGAAAAGCCGGTGGCGACTCTTGCTAACCACAACATTTGCGATAAAATGCAAAACACCCAAGTCAGTTCTCCCACCGTATCACAACTACCAAAGGAGAAATCATAGGATTATCCACTCAGTTTTTATTAGAGAAAGCTTGCTACTTTGCTAGGATGAAGAGTACAATTGCGTTTGAAGCTATCTTTGCTCTACTTGCATATGGGTTATTCTTATTTCCTAACGTCGACAAATTTGTGGATGTCAACGCCATTAGTATCTTTTTGATTGGGAATTCAGTTCCTACGTTATTAGGAGATGCTTATTATTCCATTCATCTTCAGGATTTTTATCATGGAGGGATGATCATTTGTTGCACGCCTTTGTTATATCAGTGGTTTATTTTCCACTTTCCTCAATCTGATGCTTTCTGGGATATTAGGAAGGAACCTCGTTGGGCTCCGAAGATTATGGCTCTCACTCCTTCCGACGTTGTTTTGTATCATCAGGCTTATTATAATGTGAAGATTATCGATAGTTATGGTAGTTTCCCCAATGTACCTCTTCTTGGTACTAATGGAGGAATCAACTACAATCCTTTTCTTGCATGTCGTCAACTCGAATACCCGATGAGAGACAAGCCAAAAAATATTCATCTGAGTGATTTCTTTCTCAAAGAAGGAGAGGATCATAAGGAAGCTAAGGAAGAAATTGCAAAGGCTTGGCGCCATATTCACAGAAAGAATAGAAAAGACATGGGACCAAGAAGAGTTGTTTCTTTGGAGCCTCATCTCCGGTGGGTACAAGAAACGGAAATTCAGTTGAAGATGCCATATTCCCTTGAAGAACCTATACCTGATATGTTTGTGAAGACCACTCCTCCACTTTTAGACGATGTGGAAGAACTTCATCTTACCTTAGTTAGGGTGCAGCAGGAGAAGGAAGCATGGAAGAATAAGTGTCAGACTTTAGAGATTACCTACCAAGAAAACTTGAAAGAAAATGATGACTTGATCAAAATTCTTGAGAGTCGTGTTGTGGAAGTGGTGGAGAAGCAAGAGGATTTATTTTTCCTCTAGAGCTCAGTAAGGACTTAGTTGCTCACTTCCTAACCCTGGTGATTGGAAAGAGGTCTCCTACAGGTATGCAGAAGAGAATGAGCAGTTGAAGGCTCAAATTTCAAGACTCACGGGAAAGCGTCAGTGTGTGGATAGATCTTCATCAACTTTGCCTCCTTAGGATTTTAGATTTTATCTTCTTATGTACGTAGGATTGTTGAAACTTGTACTAAAAGTTGTAATCCATTCTGAGGTTATTATGATGAAATTTTCAGTATTTCAAAATGTGTTAGTACTTTAATATTTTCAAATCGTCTACAATTATTTGAGTCCCTTGAAATATTGATAAAGATAAATAAATCATGTGCATTGCATATCATTCATCATCTTTTACATATTTCTTGCATTTCTGTTCATACCTATGTGTCTTACTAAGTTTCTCTACTTTGTTCAGAAGTAAGGTGTCTCACTGGTATAATACTCGGGCTAATTCTAGGAAGAAAATGGAGAATCTTGAACAAGAAAATCGCGAGCTGCACGAAGAGGTTTTTGCTTTGAAGGCCAGTATGGCTAATCTGAGTGCTTTGATGGAATATTTGGTGGCTGCTCAGAATAAGCCACCACTCGTTCCCCCGTCTGCTCAGCCATAACAAAAACGGTTGCTTTCGAAGTTTCGTCAATTCCCGTTTCTGCTACTCCAGTTATTACTGCTCAAAACCGTATGCCCTAGGGTTACCCGTGGGGAATCCCTGAAAATTTCATATCGGAAGGTTACAATCTTGATGCTCAAATTGCTCCAGTTGCTCAAGTTATTTCTACTCCTACACCTCCTTTGGTGCATGCTACTCCTGTGGCTAGAAATGAGATCCATTATACTGCACCTCCTACAGTGAATGTTATGTCATTTTCAAATGATGAAGTTTATTGTCTCATTCTTCCACCAAGTGAAAGTGTAGGTTTCTATGATTGATTGGATGACTTTGAAGACCAATTCAATGAGATGCAGAAGGAAATGAAGGCTCTTTGAAGAAAATAATTATTCGGACAGAATGTCAGTGAACTCTGCTTAGTTCATAATGTAAAGGTTCCAACGAAGTTTAAAGTGCCGAAATTTGAGAGGTACAAGGGCAACTCTTGTCCTCGTGACCACCTGGTGATGTGCATCAAAAAAATGTCCACCCATACTGATGATCAGCGTTTGCTTATTCATTTATTCTAGGATAGTTTAACCGGTGGCTCTTTGAAGTGGTATATGAGTTTGGAAAGTAACAATATCCGTACCTTCAATGATCTAGGTGGAGCCTTAATTAAGAAATATAAATACAATATGTTCATGGCGCCTGACCATGACCAATTGAGGGCGATGTCTCATAGAGACAAGGAATCATTCAAAGAATATATGCAGCGTTGGCGCGAGATAGCTGCCCAGGTGGTACCACCTATGGGAGAACAAGAAATGACCAAGGTCTTCCTGAGAACCCTTGGACCATTTTATTATGAAAAGATGGTCGCCAATGCGCCGAGTGATTTCACTAAGATGGTAAGCATGGGTGTTCGTCTAGAAGAAGTTGTCAGGGAAGGAAGCTTAATGAAAGACGAAGGGACAAAGAAGTCATCATACGGGTTTTCTCGAAAGAAAGAAAGTGAAATGAATGTTGTCATTGGGAAAAGAAAGACCAGACCACCTAGAAGACATCAACGGTACCAACAACAGGTTACTTTTGTAACTCCAGTTGTCAATGTAGCTCCAACTACTATTGCCTATCAAAGACCACCTCCTTACGGAAATCAAGGGCAAAGTCAGAAGATAGAAGATCTTGACTCTATTCCAATGAGCTATACATAGGTATTTCCGGCTTTGATTCAGAAGAAGTTGGTCCAGACCAGGCCTTCCCCTGCTATACCTCCACCTTTATCCTAGTATTATAAGGCAGATCAGACCTGTGCTTTCCATCAAGGAGCACCAGGGCACAACATCGAAAACTGTTACCCCTTGAAATCTGAAGTACAAAAGATGGTGAGATCTGGCCTCCTATCCTTAAATATGTTGGCCCTAACGTGAAATACAATCCTTTTCTTAAACATGAAGGTGAAAATTCTATGAATATGGTTGCTGGTTTTCCCGGGGACTTCCGAATTTTTGGTATCAACCTAGTTAGAGGGGATCTGGTAAAGATGCATACTGGTCTCTACGAATTCAGCTACTATATGCATAACCATGCTAGTTTTAGTATTTACAGTACAAATATCCAGGAATGTAATAAAATAAAAGTTTATCTTAAAGAAATGATGGACGAAGGTCACATTCATATAATCAGGCCAAGGGTTGAGTACGAAGAAGATGTGAATATGGTCTATGGATGTACCGGGGAATTCCAGATTTTTTATGTGAATTATATGAATGATGATTCGGTGCAACTGCACGTTACATTCTGTCATATGGATGGCCAAGAAGAACACCATTATGGGTCCTCCCATATTTGCTGCAAGGATTCTCGTGGTTGCTCAATCATGAGAAGGGGTGTTCAATTGTTACTAGATAATTGTACTATCATGGTCTTAAGCAAAAGAGATGATTATGATGGGGTTAATGTTATTAAAGATTGCTCGGTTGAGACCATGTCAGATGATGAATATGTTTCTGCAGATGAATTCTTTTTTGTTGATGAAGATATGACCTCCAACAATGATTCTGTGATGTCTAAGTATTCTTAAGAAGGGGTGAATGTTATTGTGTCATGTTTTGGTGTTCCCTCCCCTATAGAGATTGAGTACCATATCAAGCCAGCTGTTTCGCTAATGGTTATTTTCTTGCCTGGTCCTGTCCTCTATAAATCAGACAAAGTTGTGCCATATAAATACAATGCGACTATCCTGGAAGACGGTGTGGAAATTACTATCCAACCTTTGTTTGATGTTAATAATATTGCTGAAGCTAGCTGAGTGACCCGCAATGGTCGGGTTTTCGCCCCTGTCATCCGAGGGAATGTTAATTATGATAAAAGTGTTGCTGAAAGTACTGAACCTAAGAAGGTGGTGGGAGAATCTAGTGGAACTGCTTTGGAAAAGGATGTGGACGACTTTTTGAAGATTATCAAGATGAGTGACTACAAGATTGTAGATCAATTATTGCAAACTCCATCTAAGATATCTATTCAGCCTTACTAATGAACTCTTCTGCCCATAGGGAATCTTTGATAAGAGTATTGGATCTAGCTTTTGTAGAAAGTGATATGTCTCTGGACCAATTCAACAATGTTGTAGGGAATATTACATCTTGTAATAACCCGAGTTTCTGTGATGGCGAATTTACTGATGAAGGAAGGAACCATAACCTGGCTCTCCATATCTCCATGAACTGTAAGAGTGACTCGTTGTCCAATGTGTTGATTGACAATGGGTCTTCTTTGAATGTCATACCAAGGAGTAAAATCATGAAGCTAAAGTATCGGGGAACTCCCATACGCCTGAGTGGCATCATTGTAAAAGCTTTTGATGGTTCGAGGAAGCTTGTCATCAGAGAAGTGGATTTGCCTATTCACATAGGTCCTCACTTATTTCAGATTACTTTCCAGGTTATGGATATTGTTCCCGCCTACAGCTATTTATTAGGACAACCATGGATCCACGAAGCAGGAGCTGTTACTTCAACTTTTCACCAAAAGCTGAAATTCGTTCGTGAAGGAAAGGTGGTCATCATGAATGGAGAGCAGGCTTTGTTAATATCTCATTTGTCATCTTTTAGTGTTATGGAAGCTGATGAAGCTGTTGTTGGAACTCAGTTCCAAGCTTTATCCGTTGATAATGTAAGGAAAAATGAGAATTATATAGCCTCATCTAAGGATGCTCAACAGGTAGTGCATAATGGCCCTAGGAAGGTGTGGGGGCAAATTGTTGATCCACCTGTGAATAAGAATAGAGCTGGTTTGGGTTTCTCTGTGAAGAATAATAAAGGTGAAATCGTGAAGCCGAAGTCTGCTTTAGGAAAATACCAAGACATCTTTCACAATGGAGGTTATCTTCATCCAACTATTCCTAAGATTAGCGCTATTCTGGAAGGTGAATCAGAGCAAGAGATGCCGAACTATGTGACGCATGGAGTCATAGTCCAAAATTGGATCACTATTGATGTTACTTCTTGCATTCATATTTCCAAGTAATTTGTTTTTGTTAATCTTTTCAAAAATCTTTAACTCTGCTAAAGGTGAAAGTATTGATATTGTACGGGCATATTTGTTGTTTTGGTCTTTAAAATCATTAATAAAAGTTGTTTTTGATTCCCAAATTGTGTCTTTATTCTATGCCTTTTATTGGAAAATGGTAATTAGAAATATCCTTTCAAAATAAATAATAATTGTAAATAAGTATGCATAATCACTTACTATATGTGTTAGTTTCTAAAAGCAATCATAAATCATATGTGCAGATTAATTAAAAAACTCGTTGAGTACAATGATCCCGCACCCTCTCCCAACTTTTAATATCCTACTTGCATGGACGAAGAAGAAGAATATAATAAAATCCCAGAAGAGGTTTCACGGTTTCTTGAGCGCAAGGAAAGTACCATTCAGTCGTATAAAGAGCAGTTGGAGACGATCAATTTGGGTTTAGAGGAAGATCTAAAAGAAGTCAAGATCGAAGCATTGCTTCATCCTGATGTGAAGAGCAGGTTGATTGAATTGTTGAAAGATTATGTGGATATATTTGCTTGGTCTTATCAATATATGTCGGGGTTGGATACTGATACTATGGAACATCATTTGCCGCTAAATCCAGAATTCCCACCAATCAAAAAGAAGTTACGAAGAGCTCACCCTGATATGGCATTGAAAATTAGAGCAGATTAATGCTAGTTTTCTTGTGACATCGTGTACCCTCAGTGGATCTCCAATATTGTCCCAGTGTTGTACCCCAATTTTTCCCCCTAAGATTCCCCTATTATATCACATCAACTCGATCATAACAAGATCACATTAGGGTTGGTTCTTCCTCTTTTTCTATCTCCTATCTTTAAGTATGCTCTTGAAGAATCTTAAAGCACCTTAGTTGTGTATTTTGTATATTTGTTGTTGACTAACTTCTAATCAAAATACAAAAAATATTTGTCTTTATATATTTGTGTTTTGTAGGTACCGAGTCAAAGTATCTGACAAATAAGGTTTTCCGGCATTATTTCCCTAAAATCTCTATTTGTAAAGAAAAATAATTTAAATTTTTTCATTTTTTTCACTGTACAATCCATTGCTCTTAGAGTGCAATCGATTGCACAAAGTGCATTTTATGCAATATTTGAAAAAAATTGGCAATTTCAAGCTTGTAATTTTTTTGGCTCCAATTTATCTTCATTTTTGAAAGATATATCATTAATTCAAATTTTGGCTCCAATTTTTCATTTTTTGAAAGATATATCATTAATTCAAATTTGGGCTCCAAATTTTCATTTCTTTGAAAGATATATCATTAATTCAAATTTTGACTCCAAGAATTAATTACCAAGCCTAATTTCATATCCCAAACCAAACTCCAAACCACCACTAATCCCAAGCCTAAACTCTATAAATAGAGCCCTCATTTCATTTAAATCTCAAGCTTTTGATAGCCAAACTCATTTTGCTAAGAAATCTCTCAATTCTCTCCACCTACCAAATTCACTCAAAGCTCCATTTTCAAAAAAAGTTAGTAAGCTTTGCCTTGAAGCTTACTAATCTTTAAGCTAAACCTTCATCCAAACTCTTTTCTTTATCAATTCTCTACATCCAAACTTAGGAAATTATTTCTTGGGGCTGAATTGAAGCAAATTCTTGAAGTTGTTTTGATAATTCTCTAGATCTACCTTTGGTAAGTTGGATTATTCATCTTTCACAATGTGATCTCTTGGTAATATTTGGGTTTGATTCATTGAGCATTGTTTTGTGATTCCATTGGTGCTATTTTCTAATAATTTGATGGAATTTCCGTGCTCAATTGAATCCATGATCATAAGGTGTTTGATGAAAATTTTGAACAAGAATTTGGCCTTTTGAAATGTTGATTTATTGTTTTGCACAGGGTGCAATCGATTGCTGCCAGAGTGCAATCGATTTTCATAGAACGAATTCACTTTTTTTTTGAAAAAAAGAATTGATGCAATCGATTGCTTCCAGAGTGAAATCGATTGTAACAGTGATAAAATGCTTTTTCTGCCTTGTTTTCGGGCTGTTTTAATCCATCTATCTTTTTCTACTCACTCCTTTTGATTGTTCATTTTGATTGCAATTTTAAATGTGCAATTTCCCTTTAAATTCAATGGACTTTGGGTGTAGATGAAGTTGGATAAATGTTCATTAATTCAAATCTACCAAAGAGTGAATTATTTAATTCATTTTCGGTGCTTTGGATTAATGATATGTTTAGTACTTTAATCCATTGAGATGAGTGATTGAATTTAAAGATGAAAGAAATTTGAGGTAGTAATCCTAATTAGATTATCATTCCCCTCCCTCGTCATCTTATCCATTTATTTTTTTTATTTGTGCTACATGTTATGGGATGGTCATCTTTATATCATTTATCCAAACATGAAGTACATAGATTGCTATTGACCGACCTCAAAATAGGTGTGAGTTCTACATAAGTCCACTTACGATTGCTTAACATAGTGCTAAATTTTGTCCCAATTTGAGAAAATGATCATTCGTGGCCCAAACCTATGTTTCCAAGCCCAAGTATGTTAATTTGAACCCTTTGATCCAATAACCTTGAGATTCATTGTTAGGAGGCTTTAGATCTACTAATCCTCCAATAGATCTTCATCAATTTTGGTCAACGCGGATCACTTAAACATCATTGATCATTAAATGTTGCCTTGAGGATTCTTAAATGGATGATATACTTGACAAAAGCCAAATGCAACATGTTGTTGAGAGGCTTTGGTTCTACCAATCCTCTAATGCGTTCCAAATGCAAGTTTCAAGATGGTCATCCAACTAACCATTAACTTCTAAAAATTGACTTTATCTTATGCTTTTATTTTATTCTCTTTACTTTATGCACCTTTATTTTTGCATTTACATTTCATGCTATTTTCATCTTTGATCACTTGAGTATTTACTTTTATGCCATTTTTATTTTGCTCACTTGAGCTTTTCTTTTCCTTTTGAAGATACTTAATAACCAACACGAACCATAAAAAAACATTAATGATACTTGGACTATTTGTTTACTATCCTTGGCATTACGGAGTATTGAACTTCTTGGACTTAAGATTAGAAACCTTGACCTATGTTGGAGACCTCATGACCTTAATTAATATTTTGTCTGGAGCTCTTGAGGTTTACCTCAAGACATTGGGTTGTTTGTTTGTTTTGTGTGCAGGTTATTTTGATTACATACTTTGTTTATAATCTGGAATTCATTTGAATACAATCGTTACTATGTCCAATTTTTGTGAAGACTTAATACACTTGAATTTTGGTTCTCTCAAGAGGTCTAGTATATTTTCTTGCTTGGTTTCAATCCAAATAATGCGAATTCTATCTTGACTCATAATGTCAAGTGTTGGCTTCTTGTTGGTTAGATGGTTATTCTCCCTAGCTTTTACCTTATGCTTTAGGATAGTCCCTTCTTCTCCTCTCATCTTCTTTAATTTCAAAAATCTTCTCCCTCCTTTTGAAAACTCTTATTGTTTCTAAACTTGAACCACTTTCATAATAAACTTGGACTTAGGTCCATGCATTTTAAGAACATTTTCATAAACAAAATTTAAACAACTTAACCATACCTTGACATTTTTTGTGAGAAGACTAAAAGTCAATCAATCTCATTCAAACCATTTTTCCACTTTGGCTTTTACTTTAAAAATTTTCTCAAAATATTATACTCTTGTCAATCCTTGTAGTGATGAAAACAACTATACTTCTACAATATGTAGTTAAAAGAGATGTTTTCCACTTGGGTGTTGAGTGAGGCATTGTTGATATTAAAATCCAAGCCATATTCTCCACTTTGAGATGACACAAATTCTCCTTTCTCATAATTGTGGGTAGTAAGTATGTTTTCCACACGGACAATGCCGATTGTGATCGGTGGATCTGGAACTGACTGTTTAACGCTGGTTCGCGAAATATCGCGGAAGCAAGAGTCGCCACCGTCTTTTATTTTCTCCAAATGGAAAGGACAAAAGCACAGAAAAATTCCTTATAGAGATTGCTCTCGGTTCGGGAGGTAGGTTATAGAAAGGGAAGGTGTTAGCACCCTTTCTATCCATGGTTATCCATGGGCTCTTAGATACTTGCTCATTGTGTTTTCAAAAATGTTTGCTTGCTTTTCAATTGTGGGTTTTAAAAAGTTTCTTTGAAAAAAATTCAGTTCGACTCGTACGTCAGAGTGTTTGAAAAATTTGCTTTGAAAGCTTTTGAAAAGTGTTGGTGTGAAAAGATTTCAGTTTGTTTTGAAGAGAGCAAGTATCCATGAGTCGTCTACCTACCCTAAGGAATTCGTCTGTGTAGATGTCCTTTAAAGTAGTGCCATCCCACCATTGAGAGGTAGGTAGCACCACCGTTGGAGGTGTTCGGGTCAATTCGAGTTTGTAGGGACATGGTGATCACCAGAGCAATGGGAAGATACCTTAGAAGCTACCCTCATGCCAGGTTCCCGGATCATGAGGACTTACTAAGACATCCTCTACTCGACGATCACCTTTCGAGGCAAGGCAACAGTGAGGCGTACCCTAGGGGTGGTGTGTGCGATTCGTGTGTCGTTTTCATTGATATTTGTCTTGTCATGTTAAAGTGATCTACGCTTGATTTTATTATGTCCATTCATTCTTGCATGCTTATTTAACAATTAATATTTGCAGGAAAAAGTAAATCTAAGGCTATTACAAATGGCGCGGGTCCACATCGCCAAAATTAAACCGGACCCGATTTGACAGAAAGTAAATAAAGCGAGTAAAGAATTTAAAAAGTGCGAGAAGTTTAAGTTACAACGCTTTGGGAGAGATACATAATCATTTAAGCGATATAAAATAAATGTGCGAAATTAAACAATTAAAAATATGGGCGTTGGACCCTTTTTGCAAAATTAAATTAATACGGAATTAAAATTAAAGTTAAAAAGAAAATGTTTTTGGTATTTTTAGGTTTTTTAAGATTTAAAAGAAAAAGGAATTAATTGAAATTAACTAACCCTAATTCTAATGGTTTTTAAGTTTGTTATGAAAATATTAAAATATAACCTAAATTAAACCTAAGTTTTTTATGTACAATTAATTAAAAAAAATAAATAAATAATATTATTAGAAAGAAAAAAAAGAAAACAAAAAGGAATAAAAGGTTATTAAACCTAATTCTATTTTTTTTAGATATTTTATGAAAAGAATTAATATTGCAAAAACCCTAATTTATACTAAGTTTATTTACATACATTTGTTTACAAGAAAATAATTAAAATAAATAAATATTATATTCTTCTCTTTTTTCTGATTTTTTGTGTATTTTATAATTTGTAAAATGTAGTTAATTAAATTAAAACAATTGAATAAAATAAAATAACAATTAACAATAAAATAAAAAACAAGTAAAAAAAAAGAAAGAAATTGCAAACCAGGGGGGGTTCAGGCCCTAATTGTGAGGTGTGATCCAAGAAGCTTTGGCCCATTAAGCATGGCTTTTGTTGACTTTGCATGACACGTATACCCACGCTGACTCGTCCTCATGGTGTCCATCAATCCTCAGCCCTTGATCTGATCTCCAGAGGCACGTGTATGTTGGATCCTGGAAGGCGTACGGTGGGCTTGAACATGGCTACTGCATGTGAACGTCATGGGAAAAATATTATTGAGAATAACACAGACCTGGGGTTCGAACCCAGGTCTTGGATGTTGAAGCATTAAGCGTTTGCCAGCTGAGCCGATGAACCAATTTGTCAATTAAATAAAACACAAACATTATAGCGTAAAACAAAAACCAATGCATATTTCCGCGCGAATTTTCAAATTCACCAATCCGCTTGTGCCACGAGATCATCGTCCTCCCTGTTCCTGAAACATCAAACACATGGGCCACGGTTTTTTTAGCGTCGTTTTAGATGGCTTATGGGAAAATAGCGAATAGGTTCTGAGCACTCATAAATGGAGCGCGATGGTCCTATCTCCTTCGTCCAGATGAGCTGGTTTGAATGGTCATGGTTTCGTGGGCTAATTTTTCCTTATTGCAAAAGCCCTAAATTCCAGTCCTGCAAAACCCTAGAAATCAACTATGGTGAAATCACATACGATGCATAATAATTCAATCAAATACAATGGTTAGCTTTAGAACTTCACAAGGAACGTAAATCAAGCATTAAAAGTGATAATGGATGCATGAATCGTTGTGTACGACTATGAGTTTTTCTTGATACAGTTGGCCCTCGTTTTACCAATTCTTTGCGTTATAATGGATGATCTGGATTGGAATCGTTTCCTTGAAGCTTCAGGAAGCCAATGGGATGAAAATCTTGGCTTGAAACCACCTCTAACAACGTTTTCAGATTTGAGTTTTATGGCAATTTTTTTCAAGTTTGCACATGTATTTCTTGCGCAGCTTTCAGTGTTTTTGCATTAGGGTTCTCTTTGTGCTTATGTAATGAGGCTATTAGGTTAAGAAAATTGATAAAAATCCCTTGTAATCTTTGATTGAAGATTTGATTTGCTTAAGGATCTTTTTGAATCTTTTTCACATGTTCTTGTATCAATTTACATCCAATCACCCCAAATCTTTCCTAATTTGCCTTTACACGAAATATTGACCTTAAAACATGTATAAAAAGATTTGTTAAGGCAAGTTTGATATTTTTCATGTATTTAAATAATTTAAACGAATTAATATAAATAATAATTCAAATAAACAAATAAAAAATGAGAAAATACTTCCCTTTGGGCCAAGTGGTCGTGCATATGCTTAGAATGATGAATCATGGAAGAAAAATGGGCCCATTAGCATTTTTAGGTCATTTGAAGTAATGTTGACTTTTCAAAATATCCAAATATTTCCCAACTTCCACAAGGCATAACTTGCTCAATTTTTAATCTTTTCTCATGTTCTTGGACATTTTGGAAAGGTCTTTGAGTCCTATAACCAATGCCTTTGGTCCCATGTCATTTTGATTTACCAATCTCAAGTTATGGTCTTTGACTTAAAGTCCCTTTTTGTTGACTTTTGAAAATGACCTATAATGTTGAAATTGATAACTTTTTGTGAGAGCATTTCTTGGACTTGAAGTATGAAGATGAGTTGTAGGAAACGTCTTTCTCTTCAAAATGAGCTTTGGATGGAATTTTTCTGATAATCCATGTGAAAGTTATGCCCTGGTCAATTTCAGTTGACTTTTTCAGCTGTCCAAATATAGTAACTTTTGCATCTTTGATGATTTCTGAGCCAAATTTTGAGAATCATGATCAAGCATTGATCAAATGATGTTTGTGGCTTCAAAATGATATGTTGACCAAAAATTTGAACTTTTGACTGTCAAATGACCATTTTGCCCCTACAGTTGACTGTAGTGCAATTTAGGGTTTTGACTGTCAATTTTGAGCTGAATGCCTTGAAACTTGATATGAGGATGCTTGACCATATTTGTAAGCATGTGAGACTTGATTGGATCCTTGAAAACTTCCTTTTCTTGATCAGAAAACAAACCCTAGTTTTGACTGTATAGAGGACCTTTGCACTGTGCAACCCTTGGGGAATTTTGTGACTTGGCTTGGCAATTTCTTGGAGAATATGGGAGGGCAAATTTTGGGGTACAACAGTTTCCCCTGTTCAATCTTCTTAGACCTGAGGATGCAGATTGGCTGACGTGCCTTTCGTAATCCGAGGGTAAAAGATGATTGAACACTAAAGTGCCCAGAAATTTGCGCTCACATAGTAGCAGTGCGATAATGGAATGGGCTTATAGATGCCATTTAGAGATTGATCGCGTAAGAGATTCCTTAGCGAGAACTTGCGTACCTGCAAAAGAACAAATGAGTACCTGACACGTTGCAGGAGCTGGTTTTCAGATGCTTGGTATAGATGTGTCCTGACTGGTTACAGGAGCTGAGTCTGGAGCTTCAAACGGCGATGAATGAACCAGGGATGGTTACTGTCTTAGCATGAATGGTAAAAGAACCTTGGGCGACTTTAACTTCAACAACGCTCGTTGAGAAAAATCTTGGGTGACTTTAACTTCAACAACGCTCGTTGAGAAAAATCTTGGGTGACTTTAACTTCAACAACGCTCGTTGAGAAAAATCTTGGGCGTCTTCTACTGGGATAAGAATCAGGGAGATCTTAGGGTCGATCTTACTGAACCAGAGGAGGTTTTTTTTGATAAGGATGTGATGAAGGAATCTGAGACGATTGCTACTCCAAATCTATGATGAAGGAATCTGGGACGATTACTACCTCAACAGAATGATGAAGGAATCTGGGACGATTACTACCTCAGCAGGATGATGAAGGAATCTGGGACGATTACTACCTCAGCAGGATGATGAAGGAATCTGGGACGATTACTACCTCAGCAGGATGATGAAGGAATCTGGGACGATTACTACCTCAGCAGGATGATGAAGGAATCTGGGACGATTACTACCTCAGCAGGATGATGAAGGAATCTGGGACGATTACTACCTCAGCAGGGTGATGAAGGAATCTGGGACGATTACTACCTCAGCAGAATGATGAAGGAATCTGGGACGATTACTACCTCAGCAGAATGATGAAGGAATCTGGGACGATTACTACCTCAGCAGGGTGATGAAGGAATCTGGGACGATTACTACCTCAGCAGGATGATGAAGGAATCTGGGACGATTACTACCTCAGCAGAATGATGAAGGAATCTGGGACGATTACTACCTCAGCAGGATGATGAAGGAATCTGGGACGATTACTACCTCAACGGGTAAAGACTTTTATCTGTTGATCGTTCTTACCTGAAAAAGTAACGAATTAGTTGTATGCAATGTCATAATGCATGAATTGCCTGATTTTAAGATGTTCTCAAAATAAATGAGATTGGGGTGATATGATGCGTCTTATGCATGCTATAATGATGTATGTGACGTTTTATGAATGTGTTTTTTGTCTAGGAAAGTAAATCCTTGACGGGTGCCGGGAAGTCGTATCCTGGGCTGATGTTGAAGAATAGATTTTGCTTCCGCTGGGGATGATAACTGCAAGAATACCGGTAGGAGAAGATGACTCCGTTGCGGAATAAAACTTGGCAAATGGAAGATTCTGCGGAGGGAAAAGATACTCTAGCGACCATGCTGGGAAGCAACACCCTGTGGGGAGAGAGATGCTTTGCTGAATGTTGATAGTAACTTGCTGAGGATAGGGAGACTTTGTTGACGACGCTCTTTCCGTGGCTTTTGGCTGAGGATAACCCAGTTATATCCTGGTAAGGAAATAACTCTTTAAATCAAGCCGGGTGACGTGTTCGTGCTCTGCGAGGGATAAGCTTCCATAATCTACTGGGTATAAGCTTACTGCTTGGGGGAGATGAATTCCGACTTTCCTGGGGAACTGGATTGGACTCTCCTGGGGGGTTTTGATATGCTGGGGAAGTGATTCCTTTGAATGTTATGCCGCCGGGGAACAACCTTTAGACCAAGACTGCCGGGAATGCTTGTTAAGAATGCATATGCTACTGGGGAATGTTGAGATCTGCTGGAGGATACTCAACTTCCTTAAGGTTTGATAGTAGCTTGGCTTGGAGAAGAGTGTACTGACTGCTGACTTACTCTCTGGGGGATTGAGGTGCTGGTTATGTTCTTCAGCTTAACCTGTTTTGATACCTTGGCGGACAGAGCCATTAGATTGTTTGGACGACTCATTGCTGCCCCTGTTTCTGAGGTGGGATAGGGAGACCGGTGAGGCGTTGATAGTTGTTGATAGACAAACCTCCTTCTGGTAGGCAAGTGGCAAGATGACAGGACATAGTCGTACGCTTTAATCCCTAACTTTTGCCTGGACCGCCCTTTTGGGTTTTCAGTCCACCGGGATACCCATTTTTGCCCAAGCCGCCTTTTCAGGTTTTCGACTTGCCGGGTGTACAGATTTTTTCATTTTCATCCCTTATTTTTTCTCGAACCCTTTTGGTTCGCCGGGAAGCCCTTATTTTTGCCTAGGTGTGTCAGCCTAGCGGGTCTTTGATTATGCGCAGTATTTTTTCGACTATGTCCGCACTTTCAGAATGTAGGGAATTGCCCCTGTTAGAAGTGTTTTGTCATGCCACCAGAAGATTCTTGATCAGGCCAGATTCGTTGTTGAAACGCCCCAAGTGACTCAGGCGGAGATTTGCCCCAGGCTATTTGGCCTTTGAGAGATTCTCCGAACCTTGGCTTAATTGCCCCAGATAATGGACCATGGTCATGTCTGCCCCTTGATTGGAGGTACTTCTGTTCATTAAGCATTCGTCGTGTGAACTTCTATGCTGTTCAAACAAAAAGTCATATGCAAACAAAGTTATGTTAAAAATGCAACGCCTATGTCTGTCTTGAAGATTTTGAAAACGCATTCTTTTTCATAAAACAAGTGAATGTTTGTAAAACGTGATGTCAACTCTGTATTTTACCGTAGGCCTTAAGGAGTCAGGATACCTTCGTAACAATATGCTTTCGAACTAACCCATGCTTCAGCTAGGACTTTTGAGGGTTATAACGTGGCCTGGTTCACGGTTTAAGAAACAAAGGATAAAGGCTCAAATTATTTGTACCCACCCCCTCTTCGTGATGTTCTCCAAACCTAAACTCAGTTGATCATACGTTAGACCTTGCTTGAATCTTTGCTCTGATTTTCCAATGATGGTTCAGATATTGATGATTTGTTTTGAACAAGCAGTCATTTTTTGCTTTGGTTGAGGGTTTATAAGACCTCTTTCTTGTCTGATTTTTTTTTGTTATCCCTTTCTTTTTTGCCTGAACTGTTTCCTTTTTTGGAATTACAGTCAGCGGGATGCCCCAGTTTCGTAAGTCTTCTTCATAGGTATTTTGACTTATTGGGCTTCTTTCTCTTTTTTTTTGAGAGATATAATGACTGCCTATCCTTGTGATTGTTCGGAACCATCACTGTCTTTTGTTTATTCAAGGACCTCTTTGGTGCCATTCGTTATGCACTTGGATCAACTGAGAGACTACCCTGCCCCAGGTTATGATTAAGGGTTTTAATTTTCGAAAAGAAAAAAACTCCTACTTCTTTGGCTCAGAGGGGTTGACGAGGGATTATCTTCCTTATTACTCCAGTGTTTAGGAATTGAAACAATGCCTGTACCTCATCAGCGGGGTCTGTTCAAAAGCATACTGTAGATTATGGTATCGTTTTCGTCATCCTCCCTTAAGAGGCTTAGCATTTTAGATCAAGAGTTGACATCCGAAAAAAATATGAAAATAATTTGCATGTAGTGAACACGAATATATTGTTTCAAAACAGACATGCGATGCATTAATGAAATAACAAAGTTTGACATGAATAAAATGTTTGAACAATCAAAGAAAAATACAACTTGAACATTTGAATGAACAAAAGACATTCTCGATGATTTGGTGTAGGATCAGTGTTCAAACTCGACTTCCTTGGCGTCAATCAAATCCTGGATTTTGTTCTTCAAGGTCCAACAGTCGTCGGTGTCATGTCCAGGACTGTCAGAATGGTAGGCACATCTCACACCCGGGTTGTACTTGGGAGAGGACGTGTCAGGATTTTGAGGAGGATCCTTTAGTGTGATCAGTTTTGCCCTCAGCAATTGCTGTAATGCCTGAGACAAAGACATGCTGATGTCAGTATACTTCCTATCTTGATGCTTTATCCTACGCCTATTGCTCTTTCTTGGTTGAACGGGCGTGGGATCAGAAATCTGGATTGCCCCTACATCATGACGACCCTTTTTACCATTTATAGCATTGGATTCTTTCTTCCCACTGTGGGGCTTTTTCTGAGCATCGGCGAGTGCGGTTTCCTGAATCTTCCCCGACTTGATACCAGCTTCAATTCTCTCCCCAGTCAAGATAAGATCTGTGAACCCAGCAGAAGAATTCCCAATCAGATGGTTGTAGAATGGACCAGACAAAGTCCCCAAGAACATGTCAACGAGCTCGCGGTCAGTCAAAGGTGGCTGCACCCTTCCAGCAAGGTCTCTCCATCTTTGTGCGTACTCCTGGAAACCTTCACTTGACCCCAACGACATACCCTGGAGTTGGGTACGTGTGGGAGCAAGGTCGGCATTGTACTGGTAATGCTTGTAAAATGCAGTGGCTAAGTCTTCCCAGGTACGGATGTTGGCTCCATTCAGTTGATAGAACCACTCGAGCTGAGTCCCCGAAAGACTCTCTTGGAAGAAATGGATCCATAAGTTTTTGTCAGCTGTATAGGGCTGGATCCTCCTTGTATAAGCCCTGAGATGCAACTTAGGACAGGATGCCCCATCGTATTTAGCAAAGGCAGGTACCTTGAATTTGCGCGGGATCACTACCCCAGAAGACAGACCTAGATCCTCGAAGTCTAGGCCAGGCACCTTTTGTATCTCCATAGCACTGAGCCGGTCTTCCAACTGTTTGTACCTGTCCTCAGCCGGAGGGTACTGTTCATCATTGAAATATGTCTCATTGTCGGAGACTACTGGGCTGGGAATCCTTTCTTCTTGATGACTACTTTTCCCCACAGATGGAGTTGTCCTCTCAGCTTGGTCCTGCAGGGTGTTCCCAGATCTGCGTCTAGGGCTGAACAAGACAGTTCTCTTCTTCTTCTTTTCCTTCTTCAAGAGCAGAGCCTTCAGATCTTGCTGCCCCTGGGTCAAGTTAATGATTAGCCCTTGGAATTGGGCATTCTGAGCCTGGAGGGCCTTGATAGACTGCTCAGCTGAGGATTCAGGATTCATGACGATCGGCTGAAATAAACAGCGAAGAAGGGTAAGCAACCTGTCCAAGGGATACCTGCAATGCAATGAGATGTATGACATGCATGTAATGTTTTCAAGGACCTCGCAGGGTAAACAGAGAAACTTGTTAGAGTTGGAAACTGGCAATCTTGATTGAAGAAACTTCCTGTTGTAGAAAATCCTTCTTCAAGGGTCAAAGGCTCACCATATCCAGTGGGTCATAGCCCCGGACAACCTTGGCTAGAGGAAAATAAATCCTCTTTGCCCCTGGCTAGGATGTTTGATTCATCATGACCTGCATCACAAGCCCTTGAGATCCTTGAAATGGGTTAGGATGTATGCAATGGTATGATGTCATGCTATGCATGGGGTGATGTAGGTAAACCATGTTATGAGTCCTAATTAAGGACTATAAACAAACCCTGCAAGAAATTAAGTATACTTTGTTATGAGTCCCAGTTAAGGACTATAAACAAAACCTGCAAGAAATTTGGTAAATCCTGTTATGAGTCCCAGTTAAGGACTGTAAACAAAACCTGCAAGTAGTTCATGTGTCAGCTAATAAGCATGCAAGTAGGCAAGTACGAAGGCACACAAGTCACACAAAAGAGCCCTTAGAGTTTAAGGCCAGCATGGGGTCTGGGTAGTACCCTCTTGAAGTTGGTGGGTTCATACCTGTCCTAATCAAAGTAACCGGGTTCTAAGGTTCCCAATATCACGGGATTGCTTTCATTGTTCATCGTTTTGATTTAGCCACTGAACTGGCGACCGAAATATTCCAGGAAAGCAACCCTCAATTGAGTGTAGTATCGAGTATCAACCAACCTCGGACTGCACCAAAGTCAGTTATCTCACTACCCTAAAGAGGCCAAGATAGTTCAATTAAGGTTCCTAAGGTCTGTTGATGCTTCACGACACCACGCGGAGGCCCCGTACTCTCCTTGACTGAACTCAAGGGTTACCGGTACACACCAAAGTGCCACATCAACGTAGCAGACTGTTTCAACCATGTCGGTATACCCCGCACAGTTCCCTCACAGCCTTGTTGATACTTTCTAAGAAGGTATCCCCCAGATCCGGGTTAGGATCTATAGAACTCCCAAGCAACCCACAATTTAAAGCACACAAAGCAATACAATTGAAAACATAGTTATGACCTAGCCCTAAGGTACACCTCACTTTAAGTTTGGTCCCCAGCAGAGTCGCCAGTTCTGTGATCGGTGGATCTGGAACTGACTGTTTAACGCTGGTTCACGAAATGTCGCGGAAGCAAGAGTCGCCACCGTCTTTTATTTTCTCCAAATGGAAAGGACAAAAGCACAGAAAAATTCCTTATAGAGATTGCTCTCGGTTCGGGAGGTAGGTTATAGAAAGGGAAGGTGTTAGCACCCTTTCTATCCATGGTTATCCATGGGCTCTTAGATACTTGCTCATTGTGTTTTCAAAAATGTTTGCTTGCTTTTCAATTGTGGGTTTTAAAAAGTTTCTTTGAAAAAAATTCAGTTCGACTCGTACGTCAGAGTGTTTGAAAAATTTGCTTTGAAAGCTTTTGAAAAGTGTTGGTGTGAAAAGATTTCAGTTTGTTTTGAAGAGAGCAAGTATCCATGAGTCGTCTACCTACCCTAACGAATTCGTCTGTGTAGATGTCCTTTAAAGTAGTGCCATCCCACCATTGAGAGGTAGGTAGCACCACCGTTGGAGGTGTTCGGGTCAATTCGAGTTTGTAGGGACATGGTGATCACCAGAGCAATGGGAAGATACCTTAGAAGCTACCCTCATGCCAGGTTCCCGGATCATGAGGACTTACTAAGACATCCTCTACTCGACGATCACCTTTCGAGGCAAGGCAACAGTGAGGCGTACCCTAGGGGTGGTGTGTGCGATTCGTGTGTCGTTTTCATTGATATTTGTCTTGTCATGTTAAAGTGATCTACGCTTGATTTTATTATGTCCATTCATTCTTGCATGCTTATTTAACAATTAATATTTGCAGGAAAAAGTAAATCTAAGGCTATTACAAATGGCGCGGGTCCACATCGCCAAAATTAAACCGGACCCGATTTGACAGAAAGTAAATAAAGCGAGTAAAGAATTTAAAAAGTGCGAGAAGTTTAAGTTACAACGCTTTGGGAGAGATACATAATCATTTAAGCGATATAAAATAAATGTGCGAAATTAAACAATTAAAAATATGGGCGTTGGACCCTTTTTGCAAAATTAAATTAATACGGAATTAAAATTAAAGTTAAAAAGAAAATGTTTTTGGTATTTTTAGGTTTTTTAAGATTTAAAAGAAAAAGGAATTAATTGAAATTAACTAACCCTAATTCTAATGGTTTTTAAGTTTGTTATGAAAATATTAAAATATAACCTAAATTAAACCTAAGTTTTTTATGTACAATTAATTAAAAAAAAAAAAAAAATTATTAGAAAGAAAAAAAAGAAAACAAAAAGGAATAAAAGGTTATTAAACCTAATTCTATTTTTTTAAGATATTTTATGAAAAGAATTAATATTGCAAAAACCCTAATTTATACTAAGTTTATTTACATACATTTGTTTACAAGAAAATAATTAAAATAAATAAATATTATATTCTTCTCTTTTTTCTGATTTTTTGTGTATTTTATAATTTGTAAAATGTAGTTAATTAAATTAAAACAATTGAATAAAATAAAATAACAATTAACAATAAAATAAAAAACAAGTAAAAAAAAAGAAAGAAATTGCAAACCAGGGGGGGTTCAGGCCCTAATTGTGAGGTGTGATCCAAGAAGCTTTGGCCCATTAAGCATGGCTTTTGTTGACTTTGCATGACACGTATACCCACGCTGACTCGTCCTCATGGTGTCCATCAATCCTCAGCCCTTGATCTGATCTCCAGAGGCACGTGTATGTTGGATCCTGGAAGGCGTACGGTGGGCTTGAACGTGGCTACTGCATGTGAACGTCATGGGAAAAATATTATTGAGAATAACACAGACCTGGGGTTCGAACCCAGGTCTTGGATGTTGAAGCATTAAGCGTTTGCCAGCTGAGCCGATGAACCAATTTGTCAATTAAATAAAACACAAACATTATAGCGTAAAACAAAAACCAATGCATATTTCCGCGCGAATTTTCAAATTCACCAATCCGCTTGTGCCACGAGATCATTGTCCTCCCTGTTCCTGAAACATCAAACACATGGGCCACGGTTTTTTTAGCGTCGTTTTAGATGGCTTATGGGAAAATAGCGAATAGGTTCTGAGCACTCATAAATGGAGCGCGATGGTCCTATCTCCATCGTCCAGATGAGCTGGTTTGAATGGTCATGGTTTCGTGGGTTAATTTTTCCTTATTGCAAAAGCCCTAAATTCCAGTCCTGCAAAACCCTAGAAATCAACTATGGTGAAATCACATACGATGCATAATAATTCAATCAAATACAATGGTTAGCTTTAGAACTTCACAAGGAACGTAAATCAAGCATTAAAAGTGATAATGGATGCATGAATCGTTGTGTACGACTATGAGTTTTTCTTGATACAGTTGGCCCTCGTTTTACCAATTCTTGGCGTTATAATGGATGATCTGGATTGGAATCGTTTCCTTGAAGCTTCAGGAAGCCAATGGGATGAAAATCTTGGCTTGAAACCACCTCTAACAACGTTTTCAGATTTGAGTTTTATGGCAATTTTTTTCAAGTTTGCACATGTATTTCTTGCGCAGCTTTTAGTGTTTTTGCATTAGGGTTCTCTTTGTGCTTATGTAATGAGGCTATTAGGTTAAGAAAATTGATAAAAATCCCTTGTAATCTTTGATTGAAGATTTGATTTGCTTAAGGATCTTTTTGAATCTTTTTCACATGTTCTTGTATCAATTTGCATCCAATCACCCCAAATCTTTCCTAATTTGCCTTTACACGAAATATTGACCTTAAAACATGTATAAAAAGATTTGTTAAGGCAAGTTTGATATTTTTCATGTATTTAAATAATTTAAACGAATTAATATAAATAATAATTCAAATAAACAAATAAAAAATGAGAAAATACTTCCCTTTGGGCCAAGTGGTCGTGCATATGCTTAGAATGATGAATCATGGAAGAAAAATGGGCCCATTAGCATTTTTAGGTCATTTGAAGTAATGTTGACTTTTCAAAATATCCAAAAATTTCCCAACTTCCACAAGGCATAACTTGCTCAATTTTTAATCTTTTCTCATGTTCTTGGACATTTTGGAAAGGTCTTTGAGTCCTATAACCAATGCCTTTGGTCCCATGTCATTTTGATTTACCAATCTCAAGTTATGGTCTTTGACTTAAAGTCCCTTTTTGTTGACTTTTGAAAATGACCTATAATGTTGAAATTGATAACTTTTTGTGAGAGCATTTCTTGGACTTGAAGTATGAAGATGAGTTGTAGGAAATGTCTTTCTCTTCAAAATGAGATTTGGATGGAATTTTTCTGATAATCCATGTGAAAGTTATGCCCTGGTCAATTTCAGTTGACTTTTTCAGCTGTCCAAATATAGTAACTTTTGCATCTTTGATGATTTCTGAGCCAAATTTTGAGAATCATGATAAAGCATTGATCAAATGATGTTTGTGGCTTCAAAATGATATGTTGACCAAAAATTTGAACTTTTGACTGTCAAATGACCATTTTGCCCCTACAGTTGACTGTAGTGCAATTTAGGGTTTTGACTGTCAATTTTGAGCTGAATGCCTTGAAACTTGATATGAGGATGCTTGACCATATTTGTAAGCATGTGAGACTTGATTGGATCCTTGAAAACTTCCTTTTCTTGATCAGAAAACAAACCCTAGTTTTGACTGTATAGAGGACCTTTGCATTGTGCAACCCTTGGGGAATTTTGTGACTTGGCTTGGCAATTTCTTGGAGAATATGGGAGGGCAAATTTTGGGGTACAACACCGATGATGTCTTATCTTATAAAATCAACCAACACACCTGTGTTTTAAAACTTTTAAAAAGGAACTACGTGTACCCTGATCTCCTATTGCACGAAAGGTGGTATGTAGGCACTAAAGGTTCGCAACTGTGGTGGGTGCAAAAATCATAAAAAAATATTTCTTTTCTCACCTCCACCATCTATTTTTATAAAAAATTGTATAGCCAAAATATACAGACTTTACAAAGAGGTTCCTCCAGAGTATCGTAGATGTTTAGGGTGCTAATACCTTTCCTTTTCATAACCAACCCCTTTACCTTGAATCTTTCTCCCTCTTTTGGGTTATTCTCTCTTTTCCCATTCCTTCGGAAACAAAAAAGCGTGGTGGAGATTTTTATTTTGATCTGTACAAGGCTAGTCAATCCAATGGCTTAGTCTTAAACATTTCTACCGTTACACCCAGTATCAAAGAAAGACATAAAAATTCGCATGCGCGTTGATTATAGAGATTTAAACAAAGCTAGTCTAAAAGATGACTTTCCATTGCCACATATTGATATGTTGGTTGATAGTACAACAAAATTCAAAGTATTCTCGTTCATGGACGGATTTTGCGGATATAATCAAATCAGAATGGCTCCTAAAGACATGGAAAAAAACAACGTTTATCACACCTTGGGGAACATTCTGTTATAGAGTGATTCCCTTCTGGTTGAAGAACAAGATTTGGATGTATATAAATCTCTGTTTTGATGATAACAATGCATATATTTTATAAAGAATAATTTTAGTTCTAATAATGGTTTCTTGAGTGTGTAGATAAGAAAGTCTAATTGATTCAGGACTACTGTCTAAAGAATCAGAAATACGCTAAGCACATCAGAAAGAGGATCATTTGTGTATTTCTCAATAAGATGCTACTTTTGAAGTCACAATATAAGAGAAGAAAGAATTGCTGATAAGCTGCTACTTCAAGAGCAGAAATTAAGACTATATAAGAAACAAGCTTCCAACGCAAATATCAGAAGTCAAGATTTGCTCATCAGAAAAGTCGCTGCTTATATTTCTGAAGACAAAGTCAAGATTCTGAACACATGAAGAGAAAGCTTCTACTTCTGGATCAGAAGACAAGACTTGCTCATCATAAGAGTTGTGGCTCACAATTCTGAAGACAAAGTCAAGTTTCTAAAGACTTGGATAGTTCATAGATGTAATACGCCAAATTTGTCCTACCCTCTCACTTTTATCTGGCTTACGCATCTCGCATTTTGTATTGTACATAACTTCCATTAGATCATTTAACAACATCATGCATCATTAATAAATCAAATGGTCAAGGGATCAAGGATCTTGAAGCTAGGGTCTTTTACTTTTAGGCTTTCACCTTCATTCAAGCTTGTTTTTACGGGTTCCTCCATCAATCATTGGTTGAAAGTTAGGGTTTCTTGTTTAAGCATTATTGTGAACTTCTTCTTTCATCAAGCTACAAGGACCCCATTTTCATCAAAATATTCGAGGGTATCTCAAGAAGACTAGGATTTCTTTTCTATGGTTTGAGCTTGTTAACATTCACCGATATAAAGATCATGGATAGGGTTATCTTAGAGATTTCCCGGTATGATTCAAATCTCATTCATATTCATCCAAGGATGCTCCAACGGTATTGTTTTGTGTTAAAATCATCAAGTGAAAAAGAATTTTTCCAAATTAAATATTTGAAGATTGAATTTCCAAGTTTTTGGTTCATGCTATAAAAGATGAAGTGTTGATCAAGGCATTACTGTGTTGCTTACAATTCAAGTTAACATGGATGGAAGAGTTGAATTAGGGGTTTTCATTGAATTGAAGATAGTTCAAATTCGGTTAGAGTTTATATTGGTATTAAAAAATGAAAGATACATTAACTTGCAAATCAAGTTACAATCAAGTCCCAAATTCATTCAATACAAACTCAACATTTTATTCATTCACAGGTTCAAGTTTACAATACTTTTCAAATGCAAATATCACTTCACCATTAATTACCAATACTCATTTGTCCAAATTCAAGCACAAAATCTATTTAAGGTCCTTACAAAAGTTCATCCAAGAGAAAATTATAAAGAGATTACAATTTCAAAGTCAAATTCACTACGAGGTTTAAGAGTGTGCTACAAGAGATTACAAAAAATGTTAGCTTGCATAGGTTGATCAAGAAGCTAACTGTAACCATAAACCTTATTTCCCTAAGCCTTTTAAAATTACTTTAAAGGGATCTCTTCTTTCAGCTTCATGTTGCATTGGATTCCAAGATGCCTCCATGCCAAAGTCTCGGCTTCAAGCTGAAATGCTGCACCAATCAATAACGTAAATAAAATCATGAAGTAATTTTGAGCTACTAGTTGACATATGAATCTCAATGCAAGTCATGAACAAACCACAACATATATGGTCAGGTTAATGCACACAATAACCATTCTTGATATGAGAATTTAACGTATGGACCAAGCTAGAAGTAAATTGCAATAAAATATCAATATGTTCCACAACTTGTCATGACTAACTTGCCGCATGCTACTGCAGTAACTTCAGAATCTGGTTCGAACTTGATATAACACGACATAATTATCATACATTCGTACATATAGGCAAACCATATTTAGTCCAGAATTTACAGAGAAAACTTGTTGTTGAAAGTAGTGTGTTTGCACTTGTTAAGAATTTGGCTACTATTCTAAGGACGAAAAGGAAGCGTGCTCACCAGACTTATACACAAGTTGCTTGTAAAATTGTCAGTCGGGACATGAATTGAATATCAGCAGATATGTTACAAGACTTGAATTCCTCTGTAGAAGCTTCAAAGAAGCCTCAAGATGAACTTGAAAAAATAGGTTCTTGTGAGCGTTGATGGTCACAATATCGGAAAAATGAATTATCACAACGAACCAGAACCTGCAACAATTAATAAACAAGACAGAATAAATCACTCATTCAATAATTCGATCCAAGTGTTAAAGGGGTGAAAAAGCCAACGTCAAATACAATTCAATAACAGAAGAAGTTAGTGATGAAATGGTTGAACAGGGCACTCTGAAAACCAATTTCTAACAGTTTTTTTCGTAACCTAACCAACTTTTCTAACTGACTTCCAAACCTAACAACCTCTAACTAACTTTTTTCTCCATAACAGAAAACAGCCCTGTAAACTGTCAAATGAATTCCCTCTAACCTCTCTTAACAGTTTCTAACTAACTTTCTAGCCCCAATTGTTTCCTAACTGTTTCTAACTCACGCTAACTCCTAATCGATTTCATAACTCCCTAACTGCTCTAACTGCAAATAGAAAACCTAACTGCAGTAACAAACTCCCCAACTAACTCCCAAAACATTCCACAACAGAAAAATTTCCCAACCAACTAACCTATAGTCAAAATAGAATTCTAACCCATACAACCAACTGTAACTAACTAACAGAAAACCAGATAAACTAATCTGTAACTAATTCCTAACAAAATCCCAGCTTAGTAACCGATTAACAAACTAACAGACAGCTAACTATTTATAACAACCTCAATCCAACCCTCCATCTCATAACTGAATTTCTCAATCCAAAGGCTCAAATTACTCCTCACTCAACTGCTTATCAAACTCCAACAATCTATATAAACCTTCTAGTTGTTTTATCAAAGCACTCAACAATCTGTATAGGAGAAAACAGAGGGAGAGAAACTCACAATTCATCTACACAAAGAAAATTCCAAATACCAATATCTATCTATTCTATACAGTTCACAACAGAAATTGAGAGAGAAGAATATCAAAAACTGACCATAAAAATATAAATACTCTCCCTCAATATATAAGCCTCTGCGAATATTCATTATCTTTCTACAAATATCCTTTCTCTTTCTGTAGTTCCTCACCATTCATCGCTTCATCATCATCCTAGTTCTTCAGCCTTCATCATTTTTTCAATCAACACTGATTATGTCGGTTTCACATCTTCTTTTTCTTTATAGCATACCTCCCGAACCTTCGTGATCTCAACAACATCACAACGGAAGAATCACCTTTAATCTCGTGTTCTCTCTGAAAACTGTACAACAACACCTCTTCATCATTTTCGTTTCGCCTCAAGCACATCAACCTTCACTACATTAACCGCTTTTCAGCAATGAAAACACTACAACGAGCTTTGGAATCGCAGGAAAACAAGAAGAGAAAGTGAAGAAAGAGAGTGAATCAAGAATATTACCTCCGAGTTAATCTTCACCAGACCACAACTTCACCATCTCCGTCGTCGTCGAGGTTCTTAGGGTTTCATTTGGGAGTAGATTGAGGTACGTTAGGGATGGAATCTGAGGAAATTGATGATGGATTCATGGTCAGGGACGGGAAAGAAGCAGAGTCTGTGTTGATTCTGTAACACTTAGGTAGTTTAAAGAGTGGCTCACGGTGGCGTTTCGCCACCAGAAATTTCTCCTGTGAAAAGTGTAAGGAAAAGTTTTCGCGAAGAGAGAGAATCAGGGAGTAAACTATAAATCTGAATGGTCACAAGCAGTGTAACCCTAATTCTCCAAAACTTTGTCAAATTATGTTCCTTCATTTTTCTAATTTTTTATAATTTTACATGATCATGATGAAAGTTTGAAAAAGGCTTAGAGTGATGTTGGCATTAGTGTGGACCGAGTCCTTTTCTTAGATTTGGGCCAAAAGCTTTTTGGAAGCTTCTGGGTTGGTGAACAAAAAACACTCATGGATTCAATCTGTTGGGCCTTAGTGCCACTTGCTGAGCTCACCATCAGATTCCAGTTAGCACCCTCTGATTCTCTTATTTTATTTAATTCTTTCTTTCATGATTTTTTCTTTAATGACAAAAATACATGATAAAAATGGTAAAAATATTATAAGGCATTTTAGAAATTAATTAGAAATTTATTTACCCTTTTACTAACTTTTTAGTTAATTTTAATCGCTAGTTTTACTCATTTTTTGTCATGTATTTCATTTGTGATTTTTGGTATGGATTGTACGCAATAATTTAATACTTGCTGCCAAATTTTACTTGTTTGTATAGTCTTTCATGATTACTTAGGTGATTTTGGTTCAAATTTAATCTTTTATTTAATTGAACTAAAATTGGACATTAGGTTTTTAAATCCAAGCATGCAATTATTAGGTAGAATTGCCTCAAAATTCCAACTTTAGATCCATGGTGCATAATAACATTAGGTTTAGAGATAGACTAGTCTCCCTTTCACCTTTCTTTCTCCTTTTGCATTTGCATAAAACAAAAAACTTCTTTTTTCTTTCAAACTTCAAAATACTTTAAAAATTTACTGATGAGAATCATACTTTTGTTGAGTATGGGAAATGATAAGCGGGTCTCTTCTCAATCTTATTATTCTTCCATCTCAAGCCTAGGTGTGGTTCAAGTCTAAAAGACTCCTTTCATGGATAAGTGGCTAATATCTCTCTCTTGAGGTTAACTAGTCATTATCTGCAACAAAATACAAACCAACTCAAACCTTTTTATGCTCCAAAGCACCTTTTCTCTAAAACCCTTTTCAGGTAAGGACATGATTAATTTACTTCTGTACCAATGCATAAGTCTCCAAAGGTCGCCACGGCAGAAGTCGGAATTAACATCGTCCGTAAAAACACAAACAAACAAAAACTTTTGAATCCGAACTACGGTAGCTCTGATTCCTAAAAAATGATACATAGGCATTGGGGTAGGGCCCAAGCGAGTACAACTTTATTTTCCCTACATTCTTTTCTCCTTTATTTTGCATGTATTCTCCCTTACTAATAAACAATAAGCATAGATTAAACACACCCATAAGATAGATAACAAGAGTGGATACCGTAGAGTACTACGGGTGTGAGGAGTGCTTATACCTTCCCCTTGCATAACAGACTCCCTTAACCGATCTCTCAGTCGCAAAGACAATGACTTATCCCTTCTCAGGTTTTCTCTATGTTTACCCTTCCCTCCATGTGGGATAAAATATGTTCAATGGCGACTTCATTGTTTGATGATTTTCAGTCGGTTGTTTCAGCTGGCGACTTCACTGGGGATAGGTCGACCAAATGCTGGTCCATCCCAGAGTCGCTCCTAGCTATTGACTTCTTCTCTTTGGGTGTTTATTTATATGCTTTATGGCTTATTTATTTTGTATATACCTGAGCATATGTATGCACTGGATTTTATTATTTTCCATATACTATTGTTGTACTGGATCTGTTTCTTGATTGGGTTGGGATGTTATTGTTGAGGTAAAAGGCCCCATACCTAGGCCAGATTGCATTAGGACACTAGGAATAGAGTGGGGACATGACGGCTATAGTACGTGGTCTGACTAGTGCAGTCATGTCATATACCATGCTCTAATGAGGTGTAATTGAAGGTATTTTCATCATGCACGTTTGTGTTGCGATGATTTTACTTTCAAGCAAACCCGTGATTTTCGAGTTACCCTTGCCTTACCCTGACCTAGTTTTCACCCATGAGTGGGGAGGGAATTAATATAACAGGTACAGATGGTGACAATGTTCAGATGGTTACTCATGTTCAGATGGTGACTATGATCAGATAGTGACTATTGGTTCTAATGGTTATGTTTTGGATTTCTGTTGGTGACTTATTCAGATGTTATATTCTATTGGTGATTATGGGGTTCTCAAATTTATTTTGTGAGTTCCTGACTTATTTACTTGGAAGTTCGGGCCTTTGAACTTGGTATTCCTAGCATGTTCAGAAAAGGCTCAACAATATCCAGTTCCTGAAGCCTTGATCCCGTACTATTGATGATCTACATGGTACTTGGTTCTTATATGTGCAGAAGCTATGTCAGACCTTTGATATGATAATGTTTATATGGTTCAGAAATAGTGCAACAATCATGTTCTGAAATAATGGAACTTTAATCCCATGTCTTTTTGCATACATAACATGGTTAACCACATGCTTAACATACATGTTCTGTTATTTCCAAGGGGTCGTATTTATAATTCTTGTGCTAGAATTTTTCATCCCTTACTTGCGTAAAATCAAAATCAAAGCATATAAATTCCTCGGAAATGACATAACATGACATGGAATCCATTCATGCACCCCATGCATATTCATGCATCCATAATAAGTATTCGAAGATTAGGGATTCTTATTCAAACCTGGTGCTCTCTTCAGAGGTTCAAACTTTATTTCTTGCTTCACATGCAAAGATCAGTTATGGAATAACTCTATAAGGTATACTTTAGCCCGTGGTCAGAAATTCTTCGAGAAGGAAGATAATCGATTGAAGACTCAGATGAGCCAGGTCATGGGAGCTCTGATGATGATGTCAACAATCTGGCACTTAATGCCGCAACAAGTTCTCTCTTCTCCCCCTCTTCTGGGAATTACTTTCAACCATGGAGTGCTACACAATCTTCAGTTCTTGGAACATCTTATCAGCAAATGGTTCCCATTTATTGTGAGGTCTTATATCAGTGATTCATTCTTATTGACCAACGTCAGATGTGGTTACCAATCAGGGCACTAGACTTTTCAATCAGGGGAATTCTCCACAGCTTTGCGTTCCTTGATCTGTTCAACATCATCTAGTCTTTGTTCCTCAAGTGAATTCATTGGGATAGGCTTTTGAGAAAAGACAGAAGAAGCCTGATGAGCATGTTGATGTGATCCCAATGCATTACATCCTATTATTTCCAGCTCTGATCTTTGGGGTCCTCCACCTACAAACATCTCTTCTGATCGTGATACACATGCTAGATGTATCCCCTATCCTGGGGCACCCGGTTTTGATATTGAAAAATGTAAAGGGGTTGAAGTATAAAGCCTAACACATGTCTGGCGTCTCTTCAAAAATTCTAATTCCTATTTGGCCAACTGTTGGACTCTTTCTCATCAGGTGGATATCTCTGCTGTTCTGATAGAAGACAAATTATATTGTTTCTTTGTGGCACAATATGCTCGATAATGCGGTTTATACTGATTCGCCTGGTAAAGCATCCATTTGTTCTCCTAAAAGAATATTTTATGCATATTATACTAGGGCACCTATCTATTCAATTGAAGATGGCAAGTCATCCAAAGACAAGGTCCAAGATGGAATCAATCCAGAGACTATTGTATTCAAATCAGATCAGAAGGAGAATTCTCTCACCCATTTAAGCATCAAGACTGCAGAAAGTCATCGAAATCAAGAAGTCTATACGGAGTCAAGTCTTCTCAATGATGGAAACCATTGGTTTCTTTACTGTATTTTCATTTGCATTCTTCCTTGTTTGTTTAAACATTGCTTGCATGTAGAAACTTGTTTATTTTTGAATGAAAATCTTAATGCAATAAGTATGCTTGTCTTGAAGCATTCCTTTTATTTTTATTCATACATCTGTTATCACTCTTTAAATGTTTTACTTGCATATTGATTCCAAGTTTCCAAGTTTCATGCTTAGGTAAATATTGGAGGTAGGATGACGATAATCTGAAAACGCAAAAATCTCTGGTTGGTATGCTTTTGAGTAAGACCCTGCTGACAATGTACAAGCCTTGTTTCTATTCCTAAACACTGGAGATGTAAGGGAGATGGACCCTCGTTAACCCCTCTTAGCCTTCGAAGTAGGAGTTTATTCTCTTTTATAAAAAACCCTCATTTTAACCCTGGGGTGGGTAGTGTTCAGTTAATTTGATAAAGCGTTCAAGACTCATCAAGAGTGTGCATCCAAGGATACAACAATGGTTATCCATCAAAATATTGAGGATAGTCAAAACCACAATGGTTAACCCTCACCTAACAGAAACGTGCATCTATTAACAATATCCCAATGGGTATCTCTCGCACATTAGGAGTTCAATAGATGACGATACAACAATGGCTATCCCTCATGTACTAAAGACTCAGACAGTCACGATCACTTCTGGAAAATCAAAGACAACAAAAAGGTCAATGACTTATTCAAAAAAGAAAGTACGAATAAGAAAGAAACGAAAAGCCCTGCTAAGTCCAACTTGAAAACAAGTCGCTTAGGAAAAAGTTGGGGCATCCCGCGGGAAATCTAAATTGAAATTCAAAAGAATTTGTCCGGGCAAAAACAAGAAAGAAATTGAAAAGCCTAAAAGGTGAGAAAAGTATTACCAATAAAAATCCTCATCAAAAGAACAAGGTCGTGTGATCAGACACCAAAATCAGAATTTAGTGATTGTTGTGTCCAAGAGGCCTCAATGGTTCCTCAACCATCGTAAACTCTTCTAGAGAGATGAATGCTTGTATCGGGTCAACTGAACGTAGGAATAGAGAACATCATGGAGAATGGGTGGGAACCAAATAATTTTGAGCCTTAAATCCTTTTTTTCTAAAACCGTGAACCAGGCATATTACAACCCATAAAAAGTCCTAACTGAAGCAAGGGTCAATTTGAAAGCATGCTACAATGAGATAGCATTTAACTGACTCCTAATAGGTATGTTTGAATATCGGTGTTGGCATCGTATGCTTGAATTATCTTTCATAAAAAAGAATTTGAAAATGTTGCTCTCTAGCTAGTGACTCGTTCACAATAGAGTTGTGACAACATTTCATTCAAAGTTTTTTAAACTTCAAGATTTACATATGTGTTGCATTTGAATTATCATTCTCATAATAAACATTCTTCTGCATAGAAAACAACTGATTGACATCAAGTACGTTTACACAATGAACAATCAGTAAAGAGCCCAATCTTGTCAAATAAGAGACGCTTGAATACTCTGTTGGAGTAAGAGTCAGTTGTCACAAGAGAAATCACTTATCCAGGGGCATGTTAACCAGTGATTCTATCCAGAAAAAGCATATTGGTGCTTCATAGTCGGAGTACCCTTTAGGATGAAGTTAGCAGATTCTGCCAATCTGGGGCAATCAAGTTGAGAGTCGATCTCTCCAAGTTCAACTAAGTCTGGGGAATTCCCTCAAAAATATCTATAAGAGGTTATCACGTTGATAAATATCTTCAAGTTATCGTTGATCAGGGGCTATCACGTCGAGAAATCTATTCAGAATTCATTCAACCTAGGGCAGTTACATCGAGATTCAACATTTCTCTCTAAGAAATCTGTAATCATAGACAGTTTATTCATAACTTAAGGCATTGGGGCAAGCCACCTCATATTGTATCAGGGCACAAATATTTCGGTCTTCTATTCAGCACAGATTCTTTTAGAAATCCCACAGACAGGGGCATTCTTCATCCGTACTTGCAATGTTGCTCAAGCCAATTATTATGTACGAGATGAATCAAGCTAAAAGCATCATAACGGTCACCCTGACCTATCCAGTGCACGAAGCCGCCTTCATCTACTATAGACAATTTCAAACTTGATTCCCCAAGTAAATTCATAAAGTTCGGAGTCACCGTTTAACTTGGCACGTGCAAGTGCATCCCCAGTGGAGTTAATCATGTGCATCCCCAGTGAAGTAAACCGAGACATCCCCAATGGAGCTAAACCGGGGCATTCACAAAGCTAAACTGGGGTAATCGCAGGTGTCCATGTCCATCTTTTATCCCCGAGTGATTTAGGAGATGATTCCCGAGTGTGGCGTAAACTTGGGGCATATATTTATAGAGATTCATATGGTGTTCAGTAGCCATTCTTCAGCATGTTCAGTTCTACCATCCTCTAAACGATTTGGGATGTATGGAAGTCTGGCCAAAGTATCTCTTCCCCAACAACACAATTCAGAATTCAGTGGCGTACCTGTAAATTAGCTTCGTCGACAATTCAATCCTCCGAGGAGTAATCGATAGTCTTCGATATCATGAGCTCTCTAGTGAAAATCTTTATCAGTATCCCTAGCAATCCTTGGTACTACATGCTTCCAGCGCCTATATGTATTGGCATCCCCGGTGATGAGCAAATATTCCCAAGAAGCCTTTGCTTATCTCCATGAAGTATATTTCTTTGCATTGCATAAGCTATCATTGCATAACACTGCATCCCTAAAGGCGCATAGCAGATGCATTAGAATGAATCTTTGCGTCAAAAGAAATTCAAACATGCATACGAAGCCAGATCAGGTACCTTACATGGAAAACGAAATCATTTAAAGACAACAATACGCCCCCTCAAGAGGATATCATTCCCAAATCCCTGGTTGATGGCCTTCACATCCACAATTCCCAGCTAACGGTGCCAGTACCTTGTACCCTGAATTCCCAGTAAAATCAATACACCATGTCATTCTAAACCCAGCTCTTATGACAAAATAATTCAGTCTTCCAACAATCGTCTGTGCCAACTCATAAACACTCATCCGTGTCAGTCTCGCAAACACTCGTTCGTGTTTAACCTTTCCTTGATACTCATTTGTATCTTCTTTCTATATTCGTCCATATCATTTCAAACACTCGTCTATGCTATACTTTCCTTGTATTGGCATCATGCTATGTTATAAGTCTGATCTCTTTCTTGTATTGGCATCATGCTATGCTACAAGTCTGATATCTTCCTTGTATTGGCATCACACTATGTTACAAGTACGATCTCTTCCTTGTATTGGCATCATGCTACGTTACAAGTTCGATCTCTTCCTTGTATTGGCATCATGCTACGTTACAAGTCCAATCTCTACCTTGTATTGGCAGCATGCTACGTTACAAGTCCGATCTCTTCCTTGTATTGGCATCACGCTACATTATAAGTCCTATCTCTTCCTTGTATTGGCATCATGCTACATTAAAAGTATGATCTCTTCCTTTGATAGGAATCATGCTATGTTACAAGTATGTTCTCTTCCTTGTATTGACATCACGCTATGTTACAAGGATGATCTCTTTCTTGTATTAGCATCATGCTACGTAACAAGTCTGATCTCTTCCTTGTATTGGCATCATGCTACGTTATAAGTCTGATCTCTTCCTTGTATTGTCAGCATGCTACATTACAAGTCCAATCTCTTCCTTGTATTGGCATCATGCTACGTTATAAGTCTGATCTCTTCCTTGTATTGGCATCACGCTACGTTACAAGTCTGATCTCTTCCTTGTATTGGCACCATGCTACATTACAAGTCCGATCTCTTCCTTGTATTGACATCATGCTACGTTACAAGTCTGATCTCTTCCTTGTATTGGCAACATTCTACATTACAAGGCCGATCTATTCCTTGTATTGGCGTCATTCTATGTTACAAGTCAGATCTCTTCCTTGTATTGGCATCATGCTACGTTACAAGTCTGATCCCTTCCTTGTATTGGCATCACACTACGTTACAAGTATGATCTCTTCCTTGTATTGGCATCATGCTACGTTACAAGCTCGATCTCTTCCTTATATTGGCATCATGCTACATTACACGTCTGATCTCTTCCTAATATTGGCATCATGCTACATTACAAGCTCGGTCTCTTCCTTGTATTTGCATCACACTATGTTACAAGTGCGATCTCTTCCTTGTATTGGTATAACGCCAATTTACAAGTCTTCTCTGTACTTGTGTTTACATCATGTTACCTTCCAACGCTCATCGTGTCAGCTTCTAAACACTCTTCGTGTCAGCTTCTAAACACTCGTCGTGTCAGTTTCTAAGCACTCATCTTGTCAACTTCTAAACCCTCGTCGTGTCAATTTCTAAACACTCGTCGTGTCCTGATCGATGTATTTCTTTGGTTATCATGTCTTGATAGATACCCCTCATGTGAATCATCGTGTCTTGATCGATGTATTCCTGTTAGCCACCGTGTCCTGATCGATGTCTCTCTTTCAATCATTGTTTCCTGATCAGTGTTTTCCTCTCGGTCGTCATGTCCTGATCGATGTAATCTGATGCCGTCGTGTCCTGATCGATGTATACCTCCGGTTTAGTCCCACCTTTTTTAATTCCCCATGGATGTTGCAAAAAAAAATAAACACTCACACTTTCTCCCAGAACAAATTTTTGGCATTGGTATTTAATCATCTTTTACCTCGAACTTCCGAAAGGCACGTGCCAATCGTTATTTCAAGTTTAAGACGATTAAATAGGGGCAGCTGTAATACCCCAAATTTGTCCTACCCTATCACTTTTATGTGGCTTACACATCTCACATTTTCTCATGTACATAAATTTCATTAGGTCATTTAACAACATCATGTATCATTAATAAATCAAATGGGCAAGGGATCGAGGATCTAGAAAGCTAGGGTCTTTTACTTTGAGGCTTTCACCTTCATTCAAGCTTGTTTTTACGAGTTCCTCCATCAATCATTGGTTGAAAGATAGGGTTGCTTGTTTAAGCATTATCGTGAACTTCTTATTTCATCAAGCTACAAGGATCCCATTTGCAAATCAAGTTACAATCAAGTTCCAAATTCATTCAATTCAAACTCAACATTTTATTCATTCTCAGGTTCAAGTTTACAATACTTTTAAAATGCAAATATCACTTCACCATCAGTTACTAATACTCATTTGTCCAAATTCAAGCACAAAATCTATTCAAGGTCCTTACAAAAGTTCATCCAATAGAAAATTATAAAGAGATTACAATTGCAAAGTCAAATTCTTTACCAGGTTTAAGAGTGTGCTACAAAGAGATTACAAAAAATGTTAGCTTGCATAGGTTGATGAAGAAGTTAACTGTAACCATAATCCCTATTTCCCTAAGTCTTTTCAAATTACTTTAAAGGGATCTCTTCTTTTAGCTTCATGTTGCATTGGATTCCAAGATGCCTCCATGCCAAATCTCGTCTTCATGCTGAAATCCCCAACTAATCAGTAACGTAAATAAAATCATGAAGTATTTTTGAGCTAGTAGTTGACATATGAAACTCAATGCAAGTCATGAACAAACAACAACATATATGGTTAGGGTAATGCATGCAATATCCATTCTTGATATGAGGATTTAACGTATGGACCAATATAGAAGAAATTGCAATAAAATATCAATATGTTCCACAACTTGTCATGACCAACTTGCCGCATGCTACTGCAGTAACGTCAGGATGGTTCAAACTTGATATAAAACGACATAATTATCATACATTCGCACATATAGGCAAACTATATTCAGTCTAGAATTTACAGAGAAAACTTGTTGTTGAAAGGATTGTTTTTGCACTAGGTCAGAATTCAGCTACTACTCTAAGGACGAAAAGGAAGAGCATTCACCAGACTTATACACAAGTCGCTTATAAAGTTGTCATTCGGGACATGAATTGAATATCAGCAGATATGTTACAAGACTTGAATTCCTCTGTAGCAGCTTCAAAGAAGCCTCAGGCTGAACCTGAAAAAATAAGTTCTTGTGAGTGTTGATGGTCAAAATATCAGAAAAAAATGTTATCGCGTCGAACCAGAACCTGCAACAATTAATAAACAAGACAAAATAAATCACTCATTCAATAATTTGATCCAAGTGTGAAAGGGGTGAAAAAGACAATGTCAAATATAGTTCAATAACAGAAGTAGTTAGTGATGAAATGGTTGAACAAGGCACTCTGAAAACCAATTTTTAACAGTTTTTTTTAGTAACCTAACCAACTTTTCTAACTGACTTCCAAACCTAACAACCTCTAACTAACTTTTTTCCCCATAACAGAAAACATCCCTGTAAACTGTCAATTGAATTCCCTCTAACCTCTCTTAATAGTTTCTAACTAACTTTCTAACCCCAACTGTTTCCTAACTGTTTCTAACTCACCCTAACTCCTAACCGATTTCATAACTCCCTAACTGCTCTATCTGCAAACACAAAACCTAACCGCAGTAAAAAACTCCCCAACTAACTCCCAAAACATTCCCCAACAGAAAAATTTCCCAACCAAGTAACCTATATTCAAAACAGAATTCTAATCCATACAACCAACTGTAACTAACTAACAGAAAATCACATAAACTAACATGTAACTAATTCCTAACAAAATCCTAGCACAGTAACCGATTAACAAACTAATAGCCAAATAATTATTTATAACAACCTCAATCCAACCCTCCATCTCATAACTGAATTTCTCAATCCAGAGGCTCAGATTACTCCTTACTCAACTGCTTCTCAAACTCCAACAATCTATATAAACCTTCTAGCTGTTTTATCAAATCTCTCAATAATCTGTATAGGAGAAAACAGAGGGAGGGGAACTCACAATTCATCTACACAAAAAAAACTCCAAATACCAATATCTATATATTCTATACAGTTCACAACAGAAATTGAGAGATAATAATATCAAGAACTCACCACAAAAATCTGAATACTCTCCCTTAATCTTTAAGCCTCTGTGAATATTCATTCTCTTTCTACAAATATCCATTCTCTTTATGAAATTCCTCACCATCCATCGCTTCATCATCATCCTAGTTCTTCAGACTTCACCATTTTTTCAATAAACACTGATTCTATTGGTTTCGCATCTTCTTCTTCTTTATAGCATACCTCCCGCACCTCTGTGATCTCAACAACATCACAACGGAAGAATCACATTCTATCTTGTGTTCTCTCTAAAAATTGTACAACAACACATCTTCATCATTTTCATTTCGCCTCAAGCGCTTCAACATTCACTACAATAACCGCTTTTCAGCAATGAAAACACAATAACGAGCTTTGGATTCACAGTAAAACAAGAAGAAGAGAAAGTTAAGAAAGATAGTGAATCAAGAAGACTACCTCCGAGTTAATCTTCACCAGACCACAACTTCACCATCTCCGCCGTCGTTGAGGTTCTTAGGGTTTCATTTGGGAGTAGATTGGGGTATGTTAGGGATGGAATCTGAGGAAATTGATGATGGATTTATGGTCAGGGATGGGAAAGAAGCAGAGTCTGTGTTGATTCTGTAACGCTTAGGAAGTTTTAAGAGCGGCTCATGATGGCGTTTCGCCACCTGAAATCGCTCTAGTGAGAATTGTAAGGAAACGTTTTCGCGAAGAGAGAGAATCAGGGAGTAAACTATGAATCTGAATGGTCACAAGCAGTGTAACCCTAATTTTTCATAACAACGCCGCATTATGTTCCTTGAAAAAGGCTTGGAGTGATGTTGGCATTAGTATGGACCGAGTCCATTTCTTAGCTTTGGCCCAAAAGCTTTTTAGCATCTCCTGGGTTGGTGAACAAAAAAACTCATGGATTCAACCTACTGGGCCTTAGTGCCACTTGCTGAGCTAACCATCAGACTCTAGTTAGCACCTCCTGATTCTCTTATTTTATTTAATTCTTCCTTTCATGATTTTTTTTATTTAATGACAAAAATACATTATAAAAATGGTAAAAATATTATAAGGCATTTTAGAAATTCATTAGGAATTTATTTTCCCTTTTACTAACTTTTTAGTCAATTTTAATCGCTAGTTTACTCACTTTTTGTGATGTATTTCGTTTGCGAATTTTGGTATGGATTGTACACAATACTTTAATACTTGCTGCCTAATTTTACTTGTTTGTATAGTCTTTCATGATTCCTTAGGTGATTTTGGTTCAAATTTAATCTTTGATTTAATTGAACTAAAATTAGACATTAGGCTTTTAAATCCAAGCATGCAAATATTAGGTAGAATTCCCTCGAAATTCCAACTTTAGATCCATGCTGCATAATAACATTAGGTTTAGAGATAGGCTAGTCTCCCTTTGACCTTTCTTTCTCCTTTTGCATTTACATAAAACAAAAAACTTCTTTTTTCTTTCAAACTTCAAAATACTTTAAAAATTTACTGATGAGAATCATACTTTTTTTGAGTATGGGAAATGATAAGCGGGTCTCTTCTCGATCTTATTGTTCTTCCATCTCAAGCCTAGGTGTGGTTCACGTCTCAAAGACTCCTTTCATGGATAAGTGAAAAAGTGGCTAATATCTCTCTCTAGAGGTCAACTAGTCATTATCTGTAACAAAATACAAACAAACTCAAACCTTTTTCCGCGCCCAAGCACCTTTTCTCTAAAACCCTTTTCAGGTAAGGACATGATTAATTTACTTATGTGCCAACGCATAAGTCTCCAAAGGTCGAGCTGCGGCAGAAGACGAAATTAAAATCGTCCATAAAAAACACAAAGAAACAAAAACTTTTGAAGCCGAACTACGATAGCTCTGATTCCTCAAAAAGGATACGTAGGTGATGTACCCCAAAATTTTCCCTCTCATTTTACTCAGCACATGCTCATTGAGATCTTCAATTTGCTCAAGGTTGCCCAAGAGTTGACCAGACAAACTCTCTCCTAAGGTAATGTGTCTCAAATTAGGGTTTCCATTTTCATCAGGATGTGTGTACTCCAAAGGCCTACAATGCTTTTCATAGTCCTAATATGCTCTCAAGGTCATCCATGTCAAATATCATGCCTTGCACAAGAAGTTTGCTCAGTCAACTGCTCAAATGCTTGAGAATTGACTGTATTAGGTCAAAAGTCAACTGTGACCCACATACAGTCAAACCTCAAGATTTTTGGTCAACATAAACATTTTGAAGTGTCTTTCATCATTTTATCAAGGGTTGATCATGATACCTCAAGGAATGCTCCTAATTCATCCAAACTCAAAAGTTGCTAAATTAGGGTTTCTTAGGAAAAGTCAACCAAACATTGACCAAGCATAACATCCTCATACTTTATCAGAAATTTTCCATCCAATGCTCATTTTGAAGAGGATGAAATTCCTTACAATTCATATTCAGCCCTCAAGTTCAAAATATGCACTCATCAAAAGATATGAATTTCCACATTATAGGTCCTTTTGAAAAGTCAACAAAAACACTTTTTGGGTCAAAGCTTCTTACATAAACATGGAAGACCCAATTGAGATGAGACCAAAAGGGTTATTTATGAGACATCCTTAAATTTCTAAAAAGTCCAAGAATACCTCTCTAGGGTTAAAATTGGAAGCGATATGCCTTGTCAAAGTTGACCATTTTTGAAAAATTGCCAAAAGTCAAATGTGCTCAAAGATGCATTTTTTGCCAAATGGGACTAACTTTTTATGCTTGCACCTCACTTATAACATGGTCCATGACCCAAATATTCATCCACACATTGTTTGCTTCATTTTTCATTTTATTTTGATTTTTTATTAATTAAAAATTGAATTAAATCAAATAAATGACAACTAATAGCAAAGATTTGTTTTGATCTGATTTTTGGGCAGGATCACAAGCTAATTATGTTGATATATCAGGATCTAATTGAATCAAGGTGGATTGGCACAAGAATGGCATGATTAGGCCTAATTTGGAAACAAATCATACAAGGAAGGAATGAGATCAAATCTTCAAAATTTTCAAAGATACATGTAGTTTTTATAACCCTAATTCATTCAGGGATTAATATTGAGCAAGGCCAGGCACGAAACAAAGGGCTAGCAGTCGTGGAAAGCACAAATAAGAACTCAATTTTTTGGCAAAAATTGGTGAATTGGATTTAAGCATAGAGACTAATTCAAAGCATTTCAACACTCTCAATCGCATCCTGGAGCATCTCTGAAGCTAACTGGATCAATTACAAGTCCTTTCACGCCCAGAAATGCACGCTACAACTCACACGGTTTTCTCCTTTTTTCAAAATTGATTACAGTAATTCCTGCATCATTAGCGCATTTGATTGATATATTTGTGATTGTTGATATGTTTGCAAAATGACTGATTGATTTAATTGAATTTTTTATGCCTGTATATGCATTTGCCATGGCTAGGGTTTTGGTGTTCTTTTTAGGGTTTTTGTCCACAGGTAAAATTAAACCACGAACAGGGCATCATGATGATCGTGGCATCAAGACCAATTGAATTCTAGTCTTTAAATTCATTTATCATGTGTATTTTTAATGTTTGAAGCATGCATGTTTTAGTTACAGAAGTTGTCCGTGGGTATAGGGTGAACATCTCAGACGATGGACAGAAGGAAGAAGACGGTGATTTTTCACCACCTCACTGGTCCATTCAAACTGGGTGCGCGTTTTCTGTTTTACCCACTAATCCATTTTGTTTTCATATAATATTGTTTGTTTTTATTATAATAACAAGAAATAGAAAGTGGCCCAGTGGTAAAGCGCACATGGTATGAGTGAGAGGACTTGGGTTCGATACCAGGTCCCAGCATATTTCATTTTCTTGTTTTCTTTCCACATATCATGTGCATCATCCTCTCAAATGCCTTCCATACGCCATCAACATCCAACCATGGGATCCATGATCAATCAGATCCAACGCCTCCTGCAATGAAGGATCATGGTGTACTCTCAAGTCAGCACCACATGGGATCAAACATTGACTGGGTTGGTTGGCTTCATGGGCTTGGATAATTTCATAATACACCCCCCGCCCCCTTCAGCAAACAGGCCCATTCTACCTTTTTTTGTTTTAATTCTTTTAATTATTTTTCTAACTATTCTTTTTTTTATAAAATAACATCAAATTATTTCTTTTTATTATTAAATCATGAAATCACAAAAAAATACCAAAACCCATTTTTTCATAAAATGTTATTTTCTTTAATTAATTAATTTAATTAAAAATTAGGATAATTTAACTCTTTTCTTTGTAATTAAAATCAATTAGAAATTAGGTTTAATTTTGTATATAATTAGTTTTTTCTTCAAAAAAATAACTTAAATATTTTTCTCAATTAGATTTTTAGGTTTTATAATTATCCTCACATTTAATTCGTCGCACGCATTTTAATTACTTTTTTTTATTATTTTTGTAACTGCTCCGAGTTTGTAATAGCTTTAATTAGGTTTTAATTCCGCCTTTTATTTTACAGTAAAAAATAATTCTGTATCTGCGAAAGCCATGTAATAGCTAGAACTTTAAACTTTCCGCATTTTAATTTCTGCAATTATAAACAGCCTAGATGTATGTTAATAGGATTGTATGGAAAGACTAACTGAAAATTAATACGGTAGAAAACCCTAAATGTGCAAAGACAAATTAACTGAAAAAATTCACTCGCACATGCTCACTCCTAGGGTTTACTCCACTCTGGTTGCCTTCGGTTAAACGGTCATAAAGTATAAGGTTTATTAGCGGTCGTCCTATAGCCCCGAAAGGTCTAAATGACCCATTCGAATGTTGCCTCAGAAAAGATCTTTAAGGCTATAGGAGGATTACTAAAATTCCCTAACATTGCTTTTGTGATCGTATCTGTCCCTTCAAACGTCCCTTAAAACTCCAATGATGGTGCTACATATTCCTTAATAATGGGATAGCATTGTCAAAAGGAAAATGAACAGACTTTTATCGAGTAGGTAGATTAACTCTTAAGTACTTGCTCAATCAATCAATAAACTTTTCACACAAACACTTTTTAAAATAAGTTTAAAAACAACTTCGTCACACCCTTGAGGACTGATACAAGGGTTATCACGAAGTAAAACTTTTTTCAAAACAAGCACACACACAAGAAATTTTAAAAATGAGCAAGTACCTAAGAGCCCATGGAAAACCATGGATAGAAAGGGTGCAAACACCTTCCTTTTCTATAATCTACCCCCCGTACATAGAAACATCTTGAAAAAGGTTTTTTATGTTCTTTTTCCTTTTCCTGATTGGATAAAATAAAAGTCGGTGGCGACTCTTGTTTACCGCGACATTTGTGAACAAAAAATGGAAACCAATATAACAGTCGGTTCTGTCACCGTATCACAGTAGGCATTGGGGTAGGGCCCAAGCAAGTATAACTTTATTTTCCCTACATTCTTTTCTTCTTTATTTTTCATGCATTCTCCCTTTGTAATAAACAGTAAGCATAGATTAAACAGACCCATAAGATAGATAATAAGAGTGGGTACCGTAGCGTACTACAGCCGTGTGGGGTGCTAATACCTTCCCCTTGCGTAACAGACTCCCTTACCCGATCTCTCGGTCGCAAGACTGTGACTTCTCCCTTCACAGGTTTTCTCGATTTTTACCTTTCCCTCCATGTGGGATAAAAGACGTCCGATGGTGACTTCATTGTTTGATGATTTTCAGCCGATTGTTTCAATGGAATACACACTTCAACTCAACATCGGAAGTATTCCATCATAAGAAAGGATATAAGAAAGAAAGATCTTTTGGACTCAATTCAAATCAACGTCATATAGTCCATTAGAAATCAAGTTCAAAGGAAGACATCCACTCAAGCTAATCCACTCAACAGAAGAATTATTGTGACTGTTTCTAAAGAAACATCAGAAGTTCTAAGGAATGTTGAGTGTTTATAAAAAAGGGAATGAAGAATGTTCTTAGGAAGGCTTCACTCTCAGAAATCAGAGAGAAAGAATTAATGATCAAACACCAAGATGTAGCTGACATAAGATGTTGTTTCCATCTCAATCCAAAGATCATAATTTAAGAGATCATAAATGAAGAACTCTACGACAAAATCAGATGTACTAATATAAGCTTCTGCTTAATAAATCAGACATCAGATATGCAGCTTAGAAAAGCTGATTATCAAGAATCAAGGATCAATTAAAGAAGTCAATATCAGAAAATCTTTCACTCAAAGAAGACAATGTTCATTATATAAGTTGTTTCTTGTATATCTGAAGACAATATTCAACTATCTGAAAGACTCTGACTCAACAACAATGAAGTATCTTATGGATCATATTCATCATCATATCAGAATCAATCCATCAAGAAGAAAAGAAGACAAAGAGAAGATCAAGAGATATCTTTCAAGCTTACTACTTCAAGTCAGAAGAAAATCATCAGAAGATAAGGTGTTAAGAAACTTAGCCACGAAGTATATAGTACAACCAATACGTTTAAAATTCCACTACATGCTTACATATTGTACTATGTTGTCTCCCCCGATGAAATGCTACAGTTTTTGTAGCTAGCAAGTGAAAGCGACGTCTTCATACTATCAACACTCTTATTCTCAAGTCTATATAAAGAGACCTCATTAGCATTTGAATATTGACGAAAAACGCTACGCTATCAAGCTTGAATCAAATTGTTGAAATACAGAATCATAAAGAGAAAATAAGAATCACTATTCATATACATCCATAAATATTCTTCTAGAGAAATATCAAGAACACATGAGTTGTTGCTCGTTATTATGTTAAGATATTAGGGATTAAACACAAAGAGTTATTTCTCATTATTTGTGCTTTATCTTAGAGTTCTCAATACAAAGAGTTTTTGCTCATTATTTGTATTAGAGACTTTGTTCTTCATTGTTGTGTTAATATGCCTTTTAGAAGCAAATATTGTAAACATAGCTGATTGTAATTCTGTTTAAAATTGATTATTACCTCAAGTGACTAGGTTGTTCGTCTGAGACTTGAGAGAGTTAAGGTGTAAGTTTGGACTCTTAGACGGTTGTGGTTGGTCACCGCTGGGTAGCCCGTGCATTTGTAATCTGTTGAGATTAGTGGATTAAGTCCTTGTTGAAGGCAAAATCGCCTTGGTGGGTGGACAATAGTAGCTTTGTTAAAGGTGAAATTATATAAACTAAAAGAGTCATTTTATTATTTCCTTAGCTTTATTATTTCTAGTTAGTTTGCAAAATGTTTTTAAAAGTATAATATTATTAGAAAACCCAATTCAACCCCCCATTTCTTGTGTTTTTCTCACCCTTCAATTGGTACCAAGAGATCCGTCTCTTCATTGAATTTTAAATCAAACACTTAACTGTGTAGAGAGATCCCGTTGAGAAAAACATCATATGGTTGCGCCTACAAACACAAACGAAAAATGTAACTATTTTACTAAGCCTATTATTTTGTATGGAGAAATATTTGAGTACTGGAAAGACATGCTAAAAAGTTTCTTTTCGGGTTATGATGCAGATCTTTGGGATCTCATTACATATGGTTATAAGGAAACCTATATTTGAAAAAGGTATTCATATTCCCAGGAGTCAAATGAGTGGAGATCAGAAACGATGAAGCAAGAATCACTATAAGCCATAACCATTCTTCTCAGTGTTATCTCATATAAGGAATATGAGAAAATAACCAACAGAAAAACATCTAATGTGATTTTTGATTCGTTAAAGATGACTCATGAAAGGAATGCTCAAGTAAAGGAGACTAAAGCATTAGCTTTAATTCATAAATATGAAGCATTCAAGATGGAAGAATATGAAACTATTATGATAATTTCTCAAGTTTTCAAACCTTAGTAGCAGGACTCAAAGTTTTGGACAAAGGATATACAACAAAGGACCATGTAAAGAAGATCATCAGAAGTCTTCCAAAGAAGTGGAGACCTCTGGTAACACCTTTGAAACTTTATAAGGACCTTAACAAATTCAGCCTTGAAGAGTTGATCATCTCTCTAAGAAGTCACGAAATTGAGTTAGTTTAAGACGAGCCTCGGAAAAAGGTTAAATCTGTTGCTCTAAGATCAAGAATAGAAAAGAGTAAATAACAAAAATACAAAGCTCTCAAATATAAAGAAGAAGAAGACTCTAAGGAAGATGCATCATATGACGAAGAAGAATTATCACTTATTATTAGAAGAGTCAAGAAACTCTGGAGAAGACAAAACAACTCCAGAAGTCCTAGAAGGGATCGCTTAGACTCATATTCAAGGGACAACAAAGAAGTCACATGTTATAAATGTAATAAACCAGGTAATTTCAAGAAAGGATTGTCCAAAGCCAAAGAAAGAAAGTTTCAGAAATTAAAGTTTCAAGAAAGACACACTCAGAGGTAAAAAGAAAGGTCTTATGGCAACATGGGATGATTATGAAGCATCAGATTCTGACTCTGACGAAGAGCATGCAAATGTAGCATTCATAACTATCATGTCATAAGAAAGTTCATCAAAGACAAAGTCATATTCTGAAGAGGTATTTTCTGAAATCCCTCGTGCTGATCTAGAAGTAACTTTATCTGACATTCTAAGCAAGTACCAAGAACTTAAAGACAAATTCAAAAACTTGACAAAAGTTCATGAACATGTTGTTAAAGAATATGGTAGGTTTGGAAAAGAAGTTTCTGAACAAAAACAAAAGTATTTTATTTTAGAAAAAGAGAACACTTTTTTAGATAAAAATGTTTGAAACTTGAAGAAACTCTTTTTAAAGCTCCACCATCTTTCGAAACTATCTTGAACAAATATGACAAGGAGTTTCAAAAGTTCTTGAACAATATTCTGGATAAAAGCAAGATGGCTTCCATGATCTATGGCATTAGTCACAAGTAAGTAATATAAGTAAGTAATTATCATGATAATGATCATAAAGGTAACAAACCTAATTCTCCATTTTCTTATCACTATACATCAGCACAGACACAAAAATTTATTGTTGCACAAAAACCAAAATTTATCCAGAATTTTGGTAAAACTAATCCAAAAGGACCCAAAATAATATAGGTACCAAAAGTTAAAATAGTATGTGTTGCAGATCTGTTAAATAGAAATGTGAAGACACCAGTCATGGTACCTGAACTTTGGATATTGACAACTCATAATGGAAAGAAAGCTTATGTTCCAAAGTCTGGAACTTGAAGAAATCTAATTTATGAGTCTCAAAGAAGGTCATCAGAAGCAATGGAGATCGAATAAACAACACTTTTATCCAGAAGCATTCATTATTCTTCAGAAAATTAAAAAGGGTAACTTTGTCAAAAGTCTCATATCTACTTAAGAAAAGGTTATTGTCTCCTTCTCCCAAATAATTCTTCCTTATCTGATAAATTTCTCTTATTTTTTATTTTTTACTTCTACTGGTCAGAAGCTATCTATATAAGAAATATTCTAAAGACAAATATTTAAATATTTTTGTCTTAAAGATCATTAATTGATGTCACGTCAAAAGATATGACTATGACTTGTTGAAATACACATGTCATGTTATAACGATTGAGTGTCTCATTGGCAGTGGAATAGTTGAGAATGGGTTATTAGAGTCATCAATATTATCCCCTAGTACCTCTTATTTATTTTAAAACTTTTATTTAATTACCTATTTTTTTCACTCTCACACACGTTTTCACTCACTACTTACAGTTTAATTTTATCTCTAATTTGAAAACCCTAGAACCCTTCTTTCACCCAAATCTAAAAATCTATGGATGCACATTAATCAGAACTATACAAATTCCCTCAAGAATGGGAACAACAAGAAACATCTTAACTGAGTAATTTAAGCAATTATCCTCCAAATCCTTTAACACATAATCAAATATTTCCCGTGTATCAAGAATGTCCAAAGATCTCAATTCTCGATCAACCTTCATATGTTCATATGGCAACTCAAGAAAATAAATTAGAAGTCATCCCTGAACTTCTTGTGGACTTTGAGAACTTAAGAGAAATGGCATGGATTTAACTGAAGAACTCAACTTTCAAGAATGGGGTAACTACTTTAAGCGTCTTCATGGTCCTATATACAAGAAATTGGTGAATCAATTTTGGATATTTGTCATTGCCAATAAAAAACACATCGTCTCTCATGTTCTTGGTGCAAAAATTATTATCAATGTTAAATCAATTTCTACCTTACTAGGGATGGACAAAGTAATAGGAAAATTGGTTTATGAAGCAGACTCCAAATTGAAATTCTTACATAATATGATAGAACCATCTATCATTACCGAAGGTAAACAAGGAACTACAAAAGATAAATCCTTAAAAATAGTGGAACTCAACAAGAATCTTCATGTGTGGTTCAAAATCAACTTAGTATGCATACATCATAGACCATCAACCAGTTAAACTAACTTAGTCAATGGTGATCAGAAGTATATTCTTTATTATCTGATGAAGAAAGAAAAAATACATCTACCTTCTTTACTCTTTAATAATGTGAGGGATACCATTATTGAAACAAGGAATGATGGATCTAGAAAGCCTAAAAAGAGTTATACTCCACTAGGGAGATTGTTATCAGACGTTCTAATTGAAAGTGGGATGATAGATTATTTGATTGACACAAAAAGGATGGAGGATATTATTGCAGAAATGGGAAAACCATTCAATGGAAACAATCTAAAGAGTATGAGAATTGTTGAAAAAGTGATCAAACCAATAATAATTGTTGATCAACAAAGAATAATATCTCAGAGAACACTAGTTGACGATTATCCCTATTTCACTAAGCAAGACTTGGCATAAGTGTTTGCAATATATGTTAAAATTCTTCAGGAGGAAGGATATGATGTTTTCGCTATCTCTTATGATTATTGTCCTATTAAACCTCCTCCATTGTGTAAAATAAATATTCTCGCTCTTAAGAAGAAGGAAGAAGCTCTAGAGAAAAAGGAAAAAGTTCTAAAGAAAGTTACAAGATCTTCAAAAGAAGATGCATTAGCTTTTCAATCTAATTCATCCATTTTCATTAGAAAATCCAACATATCTGAAGCACATCAAACATCCACCACTTCACAATCAGAAATATTTACTACCACTGTTCCCACCATGTTGAAAGCTCCAAAGATTTGAGCTCTAAAGGTTTGACTAATTTTGGTAAAAATGGATATTGAACAAGATGTCTCATTATGATCATTCGACATCTTGTCTGGTATAACTCAATGTTTCGATTCTGTGAGTGGGTTACAAATATGGATCATTCTGATAATATTTGGTAATCATATGTTGTGTTCAAGTTCAAGAACTTAGAAGTATTGCACTAACATGTTTCATCATCAGAAAGACATGTCGAATGAAGTTGTTCTATGAAAAGCCACTCGACATCGCACATGTGACCAGTTGGAGAGTTGGATTTAATTGATATATTTCATGTGCAAAATATTCTAGGAATATTGTCTTATCCTATGTGGTGCACAGTTTGAAGATTGAAGAGTTTCAAGCTGAATTTTAGGAGATTGTTTAGTTTTTAACTGTGGATATAATTTAGGAAACTAATGATTAAAGTCCTATGATGTAGGAGATATTTTTGATGTCTTATTTGTAAAAGGTGAAACAACGACGGAACAAATCATCGAGATAAAATCAATGAAGTCACCATCGAACATTTTTTATCCCATAGGAAGGGAAAGGTAAACATCGAGTAAACCTGAGAAGGGTGAAATCAAGGTCTCGCGACTAAGAGATACAGATAAGGGAGTCAATTACACAACGGGAAGGTATTAGCACCCCTTACGTTTGTGGTTCTCCATGGGATCCACTCTTGTTTTTCTAATCAAAGGGTGTGTTCTAATCTAAAGCTTACGAGCTAAGAACAAAATCCAAAGAGGAAATGCATGCTAAAGAAAGCACGGGGAAAAGAAGGAATATTTACAAAGTTTCACTCGCCTGAGCCCCAAGATCAAAACTTTTTGTTTGTTTTGTGTTATTTATGGATAATACTGCATTCGTATCCTTACGGCTATGATTGCAATTCGTGCTTCGCGTTGCAGCTCATAAAGAGACTCATGCTCGGCCCCTCGCATACTTAGCATTTCCAAGTTATTCAAATTTGAAACAACACATCCTTATTGAAAAGGTTTTAAAAGGAAAAAAGGACTGAAGACGAAAAAAGGTTTGCGTTGGTTGATATTTTTTACTACGAAAAGAATTTGCCACTTGAACCATAATAAAGTTTGAAAGTGAAAATAGAGAGGGGCACAATCTAAACCGATTTGCTCCACCTCACAAGAATCAGCTGCATACGCTTCACATCTTCCTTTATTAAGTGTCTTAGAATTTTCCAAGAAAAATGTTTTAATTTTACAGATGCAAAAAAAAAAACAAAACATCTAAGGGAAACTATCTAGATCTACCCCTAATACTATCATGCAATGGTTGATCCTATAGTTGAGTTTTGAAAGGGAAATCTCTACCTATGTTAGCATGCATGGATTACGAGCCTAATGTCTAACTTGTATCGGAAATGAAACAAGTGTATCCTAAGGGAGAATACAAAGGTTACAACCTAATGAAAAACATAATCACGAGCGCGATCGAAAAATGACAAGTCGAAGCCAAAAAAACATCGGGTGCGAGCTAGCAACGGACAAATGAGTTTGATGGATCTCAAAGTGGAAGTAAGGAACTCTTTCCACTTGATTTTCTCGATCATTGGCATCAAGTAACAACTTATAGCATCAACGTGAGTGACGCGATCTAACATCGTCGAAATGAATGACAAAGCGTGGTGGTTGATTATGGACCCATGTCTTCCACTTAATTTGACTCAATAGACAAGAGTAAGTATGGTTCAAACATTAATGCATAACGCAATCTAGGAACAACACGAACTAGAATGCGTGGGGGTCAATCATGGACCCTCTGTTCCACTTATTGAATCGATAGCAAGCACAATGTAAAAGGGAAGGGGAAATTCCTTCTTCGAGGAATTTAGCAAAAATGCCTCTTTGGAGGTATTTAAACAAAAAACATGAAATTACTCCTTTTGGAGTCTTTTTCAAACAAAAACATCGCCTCTTTTCGAGGACTTTAACAAAACAAACATCACCTAACTTTAGGACTTTAAACATATTTCCCACCTAAAGCAGGGACTCCTAGTCATGAATCTCTATTTCTACTTCTCATGGAAAGGAAAGCGGTAAATGATGCAGAAAAATAAACCAGAATCAATATAATACCAAACGAACAAGAGTTCGTAGCCAGCAAGCAAAAGAATAATAACTCTGGAAAACTTCGTGAAAGCTAGCATCAACAACATAATAGTCAGAGTATGGATCAAATCATCAATGAAGCACTTTGAGGATGTGTGTCAGACACGTTTATAATAATCAAAATACTTGCATAAAAATTCACATCCAGACAAAAACACAAACAATGCATATATCTCATGAAATGAGAATCAAAGTAAATCGCGTCAGAAGATAATCCATAACTCCACAAATAAAGTGACATAGCATGCTTTAATCGAGTAGCCAAAAATTAGGTAATCGGTTGAAAGCGCTCTCAAAGTTCCTTACACAAGTCAACAAACATGTTAGAAATAAAAAGGAAGTGAAATGAGAGTTATGCATTCTCATCACAATTCAATTTAGAATTAAATCATGAAGAAAAGGAAATTAAATGCACAATGGAAGCACAAACATAAACTTCGGGCAGTAACTTATTACAAATGCAAGTGCACGCAAAGTCTGAATAAAATCAATTTGAAATGATATTGGTAGCCACCAAATGCACCAAGAAGCTCAAATAAGCCATAATCGTGAATTAAATTACCTTGCAAGTGTTACTTACCATTCCCGTCCAACAACATCATTAAAACATTAATCGCATGAAAACTCGATCTGAAATTGAGAAAACTCAACACAAATGTCATCCACGTACCAAAACCAAGTACCTTGAGCATTTACCATCTAAGAAATGCCGCCTTATGCTCAACTTACCATAACCGGGAAGCATTGCGCCGTAACAAAGAATTGCTCAGAAAACCGTATCGGAAACAGTATAATTCAACCGCAATTGTCCATAAACACACAATTATGCATGAATAAGCATCATAAAACTTTTGAAAAGCCAATTACAAGGCTTTTGTAGTTTTGGGGCAGCGATGCACACTTGAATCAATATCGATAAAAAATGATTCCAACAATCGCACATGGATGCACAAAAGTACTTATCGGTTCAAGTATTTCCGCTTCGAAATTACAAACACTTTGTAATAATCAAGTCCAAATTCAATAAATGATTTCAAACCACAAATAAAAAAATTCAAGAGTTTATGCAATTTCTAGATTTGAAGCTTTTTATGTCGAAAAATGGAATTTATCCACAAATTGAATCAAAAATTGCATTAACTCATGAAAACACAATTAAATCTCATCTACATTCCATAATTGACATGAAGATCTAAAATTCGGTATAAAAAAATATCAACAATTTTACCGAATAAAATCAAGATCCATATCGATTATGTCATTATTTAACCAATTCCACATCTCAACATTATCACAGTTCAAGAATCAATTATCTCAAGCAATTTTCAAGAACTCAAGTCATATGATAATCAATTTTTCAAATTACAAAATCAATATTCAAATAAGAAATTAAATCAATTAAGATTCAAGAATTTACCAAAAAATTGAATCGGAGAAGATGAATGTTGTCGTAATTCATGCGATCGAAAAGAGATGATATCGCCAGATTCGCTGCGACAGAGGGAATGAGCTTACAATGAAGATGGTGGACATCAGAGGGAGTATGGCGACCGGATGGCAAGGAGATGCAAGGATGGCGACCAAATGGCTTGGAGGAGTGGCGGGCGCTGGTTCAAGGGAAGGAGGGAGAAACTCATAGAGATTGAGAGAGATAGATGATGTTTTTTCTGAATTTTTGTTATGAATGTTATTGAGAAACTTAAAGAGAAGTAGAGAGAATTTTAGAGAAAAATGTGTTTTTATTTGGTGAGATTTGAAATTGTGAGTGCCATTCTGTTTAAAAATTGAAAATTTAAATATATAGTTTGACTCCATAACTTGAATTTTCAACTTATTTCACGCTTCAAGAATCGTCCTGATACGACAAAAATCAAGGGAGTTACGAATTTTACAATATCAAAAAATAGTCTGGTAGAAAAACAATTTGGAGTGCAATTTTCTCATGTAATTCACACTTTCGGAAATCTTCTTCAAAGAATTAGCTCCTGGCCCGAACATACGAATTGAAGATAAAATCAAGACGGGTTTTTTTCCAAAAGAACCATCAAAAAATGTCAAACTGGGTGAAATTTATGAATTTTTGAACATCTGAAAAACAATGGCTCAACACATTATTTTCATTGTTTTTGCACCGTATTATAACTTTTGAATACTCGCACATTTGGAGATCTTCCTCAATGAATTGGATTTCGAGCTGAACAAGATATTTAAAGGAAATAACAAGATGATTCACATGCTCCAAGAGGCACTAAAAGATGATTTTCCAGTCAAAAGTTACGAATTTTTAAGCATCCGAAAACCAGTGAAACGATAAATCCATTGTGTGGCACATTTCAGGTATTTTGCGCTTTTAAAAGTCTTCCTCACAAAATTAGTCTTCGACCTGGACAAATGAATTGAAGATAAAATCAAGACGGTTCTAATAACTAAAGAATCATTCCTAAATTTTCCGATCTCAAGTTATGAATTTCTGAGCTTGGAACGTGCAATACTGAATTTCTGTCTACACTGTCTCAAATAAATTGAAACACTCGACTATATGCACAATTCAAAGCGTGTTGGAATGCATAAGAGCTTGATATGATGGTGACTTGCTTATTTTCTTATTAGATAGCTTGGAAACCGTCCGGAGTGCATTTAAAATGTGTAAACCCTAAGTTTTGCTTCATAATACTGCTTAAAGGAACAATTAATTTTTTCAATTCTTTCTTGTAGAGAAATACCTTGATCCCATGAGCATGGACCCTTTGACATGTTTGTATGCATGTGATAATGAAGTATAAGCTGATTAGGGATAAAATGAAGAGGGCAAATTTTGGGGTACAACAACAGGTCAACAGTGATTTGAAGCCCAATCCAGTATGTTTAAGATTATAAAAGGAAGGCTTAGACCTAAGGCTTGTTAAATAATCCTTATATAACATATTGTAATATAAAAAGATAAGGGTTTATGGTTTTGAGAGTCGTGTACTTTCTTGTATGTTAGAAAATCACATGAGCAAGTTATGAAGATTTCTATTGGAATGTAATTGTAGTTGCTTTGGGTTCTAAACAAATGTGTGGTGATTACATATGTTTGGAACCTCTCCTGAACTGGAAGAGAAGGCATCTTGGTTGTATGTCTAAGAAGTTTATATCCTGGGGACATATCTTAGATATATGTGCTGGTTAAGAGAGGCTCAACACCTTACTTACTCCTTGGGTCAGTTTATTTCTGATCAAAGTTTATATGAGTGTGAAACCAGAGCTTTATTCTATAGTAGATATTTTTGTTAAAAGCATCAGATTCTTTAGGTATTAAGCTCAAGATACTTCTGGTCAAAGGAGCTAGATTTATGGAAGCTTGCATGTGTCTATCTTGCTAAAATAGAACACTTTCTGTTGGAACTAGGGGGAGTTCCTACTATTCTGGAGTTAGAAGACCTTGAAGAAATGTCAGATATAACGTCTTGACATCTTTGTGTTGGGAATTTTCTTTCCTCAATATGTCTACTTAGTGTTTCTCTTAAACATGATGGAGGTTGTTTACTCAAACTTGGTATTATTATCAAGTTTATGAGAACATGGAACTCTTGTTTTATTATAGTGGAAAATACATCCAAGGGTTGTATGGATTGGAGATGTATCAACCTACGTTAAGTTTCTTCAGGAAGATGATTTTACAATTGTGGACGGAGGCAGCATTATCTGTGGGGAAATGTTTCTCTAATAAAGGTATACATTTGATTAATGGTAAGTACTCTGAAGGGAGTTTTGTATTTTTCTGATCTATTGATGCAGCAAGTATATGAGAATTTATTTCTTGGTGCTTCTGAAGTTGTAGTCTATAGAGAACTTTTGGGTGTAGTATTTCTATGCAAAAGCAAGTCCTATGGATAGTGTCTTCAAAACTATAGTAAATGATTAAATCCATGATGTCTTAACTAATGTTGGTACATCATTTTAGTTGGTTGCTTCCCAGCCAAGGAAGTTTATTTTGTTCAAGGTGGAGTGTAAGGTTTAGCCATTAACCCAATGTGGAGTGGTTTGTTGGTTATATATTTATCATGACTGTCTGGCATGATGAAGAATCCACTTATGCTAAGTGGTGTGCAGAAGAAGGATGTCCGACCAAATGTTCTACCTAGTGTGAGAATGTAGTATTATCTACTGTCTGTTTTTATCATAGGGAACTGTGAAGAAAGAAACGTGAGAAAACTTTCTTCTAATGATGTTGTGCATTTAATTGATAACAAATACTTTTCCGGGAGCTGAGTATTTGTTTGATGTGTCTGTTCAAGTTTGCAATCTAAACTCTTTGTTTTAGAGAATGCGTGAGAGTTTATTTCTCTCTATGGTATTCAGGTGTTTGTGATGACCTGAATGAGTTGCACTGGCTGTGTTTTATAAAGAGCTGATGTCCTAAATGATGTTGTGACATCATGCTTATTGAAGATACTTGGGATTGTGGATTAGAATGAGAAGATTCAAATATTGTCTAAAGTAGTATGGTTGCCGAATGGAGGATTATTATCCAACGATTACAAATAAGGACAGAGGAATGATATCAGGTAGTGTGACCTTATCAGGAAGCTTATGTTAAAGTGGGTTTCTTCTGATGCAAAAGAATGTGTTCAGCTGGTGTGTGAAGTTTTTTGTCCTTCACTTTAAGAGCGTGAAGCTTTTCATGTCCTCAAGTGTTCATTTTCAGCAGGATTATTGTTTATCCATGATAGGGGGAGTTAAGTACTTGTCTATAAATTGTTGTTTCATTGGTGCAAGCCTTATAAAGCTTGCATGATGTTCAAGCTTGGGGAGATTATTTAACTCTTAAGAGGATGTGATGTCAGGAAAGATATTCAGACATCTTGTTACTAGTGTTGATCATAGAGGACTTGGTAGTTAGAGTTTGATTATGTCATTGGAAAGTCAATGGGATAAACCAAACTATGGTCATGTCTCTTAGGACTGATCTGAGAATCATTTTTGAGAATTTATTTTTCTCTGCAATTTGAAGACTAAATCAATGGAAGCTCTCTATTGATAAATATAAGTGTTCATACTCAAATCTCACTAAGTCTAGCTGAGAAGAGTAGATGTTGAATTCAGTGGAAAGTATTGTGATAATTCTTCATCATACGAATGTCTATGAGTATTTCCTAGAGAAATTGTTTTTTCAACCACATTGTGGCCCTAGTCTAAAAAATTTCAGGCTGGAGGCTGAAAAAGGTGTTGGTTCTTTTGAAGACAAGAGAAAGTAGACAATGTATGATTAGATGTTAGGACATTATTCATGACTTGGCTCTATGAAGTTCAACAAGTGGTACTTGTGGATGGTGCAATCAAGTACACGTCAGGTGGAAGTGTGACACATGTGTTTGACCATGCATGCATATTCATTGGAGTTTTAAATTCCAGGATAAACAGTCCAGAGTGAATTAAGGAATGAAGAATGCCTTGTGGACGATTCAAACTTTATTCCTTGTGCAGTTATTTTCCTCGAAATCACTCATTTTGACCAAGACCATTGCTACAGAAAAGAGTCATTAATTCCTAAGTAACAACTCGGGTATTTAAGGGTGTCATCCCTTCACTTTCATTCATATTATGTTAGTTTGTTTTCATTAAAGCTCTTATGGATTTTATCCGAGTCTGGGTGAGTACACTCTGGGTATGGTTTTGTGGGGGATATCCAGTTATTTTTTGGCTAAAAAGAGGGAGAAAGGTACTTGTAACCATATGAGTATTACATCTATTCTTGTAATTGTTTTGCAAGGATGTTTAACAGGTTGTCTCAACATCATGTCCAACATCATGTATGTGTCTTGTCTCAGTTTTTGTGTCTTGTGATCTGAGTTATGACCATAATTGTGTCCTGTGTTCTGAGTTATCTGGGTTGGTGTTTGGTTGCTTAGGGTAAATTTTTTGTTTCTTCTTAAGGGTTCTCTTATGCCCCCAAAGAGGAAGATTTATCTCTTCGTGACAAGAATCGATTCATGGATTAAGAGGGAGTAACTGGATAATCTTATTTAGGTTCTGGTTATCTTCTTCCTCGTGTGCAAAAATAATGAAAGGTTCTTCCAGCTGGAATGAGTTTAAGACTCCTCGTTAAGGATTTTTGGTATTGGGTTTATTGTGCAAAAGGAGCTTCAGCCAAAGGTTTCTGGATCTGCAGTGAAAAAGGAGTTTTATCCAAAATTTGCCAAAAGGGGGATATTGAAAGCTCCAAATATTTGAGCTCTAAAGGTTTGACTAATTTTGGTAAAATTGGATGTTGAACAAGATATCTCAATATGATCATCCGACTACTTATCTGGTATAACTGGATGTTTGGATTCTGTAATTGGGTTACCAATATAGATCATTTTGATAATATTTGATAATCATATGTTGTGTTCAAGTTGAAGAACTCAAAAGCGTTGAACTAACATGTTTCATCATCATAAATACATGTCAAATGAAGATGTCCTATGAAGAGGCATTTGACATCGCGCCTGAAACAAATCCAAGTATGTTTGTTAGTCAAGAGTCTTGGTTAAACTTTATGGTTGTTAGATGTCACTGAGGTGATTTAGGAAGTAAGATAACAATTTTTCATATTAAGGGAGGACCTAAGTAAAAGTGTCATTGGGTAGGGATTAGGCGAGAAGTTATAAGTGGGGGAGTTTAGCATTGAACTAATATTTTTGATAGTGGATTTTCTTCTTGGCTTGGTAGCTCCCAGAGCAGGTGTTGTTGTACACCAAACTGGGTCATCATATCTTTGTGTTTTTATCATTCTACACTTCTCAGCTTTGTTTCTTGATTGTTTGACATGTCTTATAAGATGTTGGAACATCTGTCACAACTATGTTTTGATATGTTTATATTAGTATGCTTTATCTTGTTCAAGTGCTTTTACATTGAAATAAATGTCTTAGACATGTGTTAGGACATTAGTGATTTGTATACCAGAATATCACATGTCATCGTTTGAATTTGTATTTTCATCAGAAACAAATTTAACCAATCAAGCTAAAAACATTTCAAACCCTACTACCACCTTACTCATTTCCTTTTCTCAAATCGTTTTTGAATCTACTTCATCAGAAACTCTCTCTGCTCCTGAAGTTTTCACTCCAGAACCCAAAAATATTTATACTAGCCTCCCTCTTCAGATAATTACATCAGAAACCTCAAATACACCCTCGCCAAACCAGAATCTTGATCTATATCATCTAAACATCAGCTCAGACTCTGAGTACATAAGAAGTTAACTCTGATAAAGAAACCATTTTTAAACATCAAAACTATGTTCAATCATCGATGGGTCTTAAGGAATTCATTGAAAGTTTCAAAGAAAACTCACTCAGGAAATTAGAAAAGATTCTTGAAGTATCCAACATCAGCATTGATCCCCTTCATCTATTAGTAAAATGGAATATGTTTAAAAGATTTATATCAGTTGAGTTCATCATAATTCAAAATATCTCAGGTGAAGCTAAAGAAATATATGTCAAAGAAGCTCAAGAGATATTTCTAGCTATAGAAGCTCAGAAGGCTGTGGAGCGAGAAGCTGCTAAGAAAGCGGAAGAAGATGCAAGAGAAGCTGTGAGAAAGGAACATGAAGAGTTAGAAGAACTTTGTTAAAAAAGTTCTGGTGTCTTCACTCATTTTCTAAAAACTCTTGAACAAATGCAAAAGGAACATTTGTTGATCAAAGAAACACTACAAAATTAGAAGGATATCACTACCTCTATCAAGGAAATGCTCCACAAATTTCTTCAAAAGAATAAGAACCCATCTACTTCTTGTAACTCTGATGTGACTGAACTTGACAACATAACTACTTCTGTACATCAAAAACAACATAAAAATTAAATGAATATAAAATATTATAAAGTAAACCTACTTAAGCAATACTTTGATAAATAATTCAAGTATTAAGACATTAAATATCTCATAATAAATGAGTTATCATAACTAAAGAATGTTCTTTTATGGTATTTTATATTTATCAAATATTGGAACGTCTATTTTATCAAACATTTCACCTTATTATCTATAAATCATTAACTATCAGTTATCAGTCATTACTTATAAACTATCGACTATCACTTATTAACTAGAAATTACTAACTAAATTGTTATCTTTTAGCTATTTTACTATATTCGGTCTTAATACTTTAGCCATGTATCACTTAGAGAATGTTAAATTAGACAATGAAAGATGTAACACTATTTATTAAGCTAACTACCAACATGCTTAAGAATTAAAAAAGGTCCAAATAAAATGTGAATTTGAATTAACAATAAGTTTATACATCTTTTGTGTTAAGATTACTTCTTCGACGTGTTGATTCCATCGCAAATAATTTTTATCTTGAAATTTGATTGAAATTTTTGGTCAAATTTTTTTGTTGGAATTGGATGTGGTGAAAATAGACTAAACTACTCAAGATTGAGCCAGATCTTTAACAATTGAATCTTGATTTCCAGTTGATTTCATTGCCAAGACCTGAATCAATTGAATCGATGCAAATCTGAAGAATTTACAGGAAAGAAGGAGAAATGATATTAGGAAGCGTGGATGATCATAACCAGAAAATAATAACATGATGAATATGAAATCTCATGCACTACAACATATTTTAATTGAGATAATTGAAATAGTGAATATCAAGAATAGCATCGCTCGGTTAAATTGTAGAAATCAGATAACCTAATTTATATACATAGTGTGATCGGTGGATCTGGAATTGACTGTTTAACGCTGGTTCGCGAAATGTCGCGGAAGCAAGAGTCGCCACCGTCTTTTATTTTCTCCAACATGGACAGGACAAAAGCACAGCAAAATTCCTTATGAGATAGTTTCTCGGTTCGGGAGGTAGATTTATAGAAAGGGAAGGTGTTAGCACCCTTTCTATCCATGGTTATCCATGGGCTCTTAGATACTTGCTCATTTGTGTTTTCAAAAGTGTTTGCTTTTCAATGTGTGTGGGTTTGAAAAAGTTTCTTTGAAAGTTTCGGAATAACTCTTGTATCAGTCCTCAAGAGTGTTTGAAAAATTATTTTGAAAGCTTTTTGAAAAGTGTCGGTGTGAAAAGAGTTTTTTGATTTGTTTTTGAATAGAGCAAGTATCTATGAGTCATCTACCTACCCTAAGGAATTAGGCTGTGTAAGAGTTCTTAAGGTAGTGCCATCCCACCATTGAGAGATAGGTAGCACCACTGTTGGAGGTGTTCGGGTCAATTCGTTTGTAGGGACAGTGTGGTCACCAGAGCAACAGTAGGACACCTTAGAAGCTACCCTTATGCCATTGATCCTTTTTAATTCGAGACAACTTTTCCGAGGCAACTTGTTTTGAGGCATATGGATCAACGGACATAAGAACTTACTAAAACGTCCTATACTCGACGACCACGTTTCGAGGGCAAGGCAACAGTGAGGCGTACCCTAAGAGTGGTGTGTGAATTTGTGTGTTATTTTAGTTATGTTTTATCTTGTACATGTATCATGGTGATCTACGATTGTTTTTAATTTAGGCCATACATTCTTTCATGCAAAGTTTAGAATTTAAAAGTGTGGAAATTTAAATGAGGGAAAGGTAAAATCTTACGCTATTACAAGGCGCGAGTCTATACATCGCCAAATTAACAAAGACCCGTTTTGAATAAAAATGCAGAAAGTAAATAAATTCCTAATTACTATTACATCTGAGAAACAGTTACATAATGATCGAAAGAAATAATGCGTGAAAAGAATTAAAATTAGGACGTCCGAGGGTTTTGACCCTTTGCATGAAATTAAATTAAATTAAAGTCCAATTAATTATTTAATTAAAGAAAAGAAAGTGTTTTAGTGTTTTTTTGTATTTATAAAAAATAAAGAACAAGAATTAAAATGAAACCCTAAATCTAGATTATTTTAATTATTAATGAAAATATTAAAGTTAACCTAATTTACTAGTTAATTAATTTATTTACATGTTTATTTACAAAATTAATGGTAATTAATAATAATGATAAATAATGATGATTAATAATTTATTTAAGAAAAAGATGAAAATGTCAAAAAAAACCTAATTCTAGATACTTTTTACTTATTAAGAAAAAGATTAAAGTTTAAAAACCTAAATTAAACTAAGTTAATTGTTAGAGTTTATTTACAAAAATAGGTTAGTGATGAAATTAAATATATTTGTATTTTTTGATTTTTCTGTTTTTATTATAGAAAATTATTTTATGGTGAAAAAAAAACAATTAAAACAATTAAAAAAGAATTAGAAAAGAAAAGAAAATAAAATTAAAAAGGATGCAAACCAAGGGGGTTTCAGGCCCAAGGGGAGGTTTTTTTGAACGGTCTGCATTCTTTGGCCATTGGATTGGGTTTCATGGCTATTTGTGTTCTGGCTGTTGGTCATTTGTGTTCTGGCCTCAACGTTCCTTAATCTTCTCAGGATGTCTGTCTCGCCATGTATTGGTGTCATGCATAAGTTGTTCTTTTTTTGGTCATTTGGCTTTTGGCCATTTGTGTTCTGTCCTCAACGTTCCTTAATGAACCTGCATGGGATCCTGTCTAAATCTGCAGTGTTGAACCTCATGAACACATTAAATAAAATTATAAAATGCAAATAAAGCCAATATATGAAGAAATTTAATGTTTAGGCACAATATGGCATGCATGAATGATTATACCCTTTTGATCATGGAGATCAAATCAATCTTACCCTTACTGGAAAATTAGTGACCTGAATGCTTTTATGCCCTTTGGATCATGGAGATCAAGCCAGCCTTATTCTTACTGAAGAAGTAGTGAGGTGTTGGTTTGTAACTGTGATGACTTGTTTGTAGTGAGAGAGGGATTTGTAATAAGGATTTCAAGGTTTTAGGGTTCTTGAAAGAATTTGATATTCTAACAGTGTTGTGGCAAAGTTTTTTTCTCTCTCTTTCTCCTCTCTGGTTTGTGTGAAAAGAAGGTGATTATATAATGGAAATTAGGGTAAAGAAAATGGGCTTTGAATGTGCAATTGGGCCTCCAATGTTCACTTGAGTTCGTCACTTTCCAGGCTAAATCGTAGGGACTTAAGTGCAATTTTTGAAGTTGAAATGTGAAAACAAAATGTAGCCGTCATCGAGAACTAACTCCTGTCCAAAAATCGGCTCAATCGGATAAACGGTGAATTAGTTATGAATTTTTGAAGTTTCAGCTTAGACAAACTTATTTTGGGCTCCAGTGTCGACTCTGACACGTTCTTCAATAAAAAACTGGTATTGATCGGAGCATAATCCAGTCTCGACTTTTGAAGTAAAGTTGTAGATCTATGAGTCAGGGACCTTGTGTAAAACTATGAGCCCAATCCGATAAAAATTGACCGAGTTATGAATTTTCGAAGTTTCAGCCCAGATGAAATAATATTCAGCATTCAGGATTTTCAGTGTGTCATGCACTCTGAGCAAAAAACGAAGGCCTTTTGAATACCGTTTGAACTCAATACCTTCTGTGAAAATGTAGCCAACTCAATTTGTGAAATTTTGGCGCCGGAACCAGCTCGATACGATGAAAATCGACCAAGTTATGATTTTCCGAACATGACGCAAATAAACTTCTGTCACAAATTTTCTGTATGAAAATACTTGATATATCCACATTTTTGAAGACCTTCTGATCGAAATTGGCTTCCAGCCGTGAGAGATGAAAACGTAGATAATGTCAAGACGGAATTTTGGCCACCAGAGCGGGTTCAAAACGAGCCACTATCTTCAAGTTATGAATTTTTTAGCGCGTAAAAACTGCACTTTCAGCACACTTTTTCACCATATTTCTTCGAGAAAACTCACACATTTGGATACCTTCTTTAAAGAATTGACTCTTGAGCCGAACCTGAATTTGAGAATATCTTATCAGAGATATTTTGGCGAAAGAACCCTTGAATATGACGCGTCGGGTTGGACTTGTGAATTTTTCTTGAAATGTTTTGAGAAATATGGGAGGGCAAATTTTGGGGTACAACAGTTGCCCCTGTTCAATCTTCTTAAACCTGAGGATGTAGATTGGCTTGCGTGCCTTTCGTGATCCGAAGGTGGAAGATGATTGAACACTAGAGTGCCCAGAAATTTGCACTCGCATAGTAGAGTATCAGCAACGTGATGGCGGGAATGGGCTTACAGATGCCATTTGGAGAGATGACGAATAGGAGGATGGGCTTATAGATGCCATTTGGAGTTGTGACAGAGCCTTGTCGGGAATGGGCTTATAGACGCCATTTGGAGACTGTTGGTATGTGGATGGGCTTACAGATGCCATCTAGGTGTCGTTCGCGTAAGAGATTCCTTAGCGAGAACTTGCGTACCTGAGAAAAGAAAATAATTACCTGGCCTGTTACAGGAGTTGATCTTCAAACTCTTTGTGTAGATGTGCCCTGGCTGGATAAAGGAATCGAATCTTTAAACTCTTCAGACGTGCCCTGGAAAGATACAGGAATTGAGTCCGGAGAATATAGTCGTCAACAGATACACCCTGGCAAGATATAGGAATCAGATCTTCGAACTCTTCAGACGTGTCCTGGCAAGATACATGAATCGAGTCTGGAATATAGTCGTCAACAGATACACCCTGGCAAGATACCGGAATCGGATCTTCAAACTCTTCAGACGTGCCCTGGCAGGATACAGGAATCGAGTCTGGTAATGTAGTCGTCAATAGATACACCCTGGCAAGATACAGGAATCGGATCTTCAAACTCTTCAGACGTGCCCTGGCAGGATACAGGAATCGAGTCTGGAATATAGTCGTCAACAGATACACCCTGGCAAGATACAGGAATCGGATCTTCAAACTCTTCAGACGTGCCCTGGCAGGATACAGGAATCGAGTCTGGAATATAGTCGTCAATAGATACACCCTGGCAAGATACAGGAATCGGATCTTCGAACTCTTTAGACGTGCCCTGGCAGGATACAGGAATCGAGTATGGTAATGTAGTCGTCAACAGATACACCCTGGCAAGATACAGGAATCAGATCTTCAAACTCTTCAGACGTGCCCTGGCAGGATACAGGAATCGAGTCTGGTAATGTTAGTCGTCAACAGATACACCCTGGCGAGATACAGGAATCGGATCTTCGAAATCTTCAGACGTGCCCTGGCAAGATACAGGAATCGAGTCTGGTAATGTTAGTCGTCAACAGATACACCCTGGCAAGATACAGGAATCGGATCTTCGAACTCTTCAGACGTGCCCTGGCAGGATACAGGAATCGAGTCTAGAATATAGTCGTCAACAGATACACCCTGGCAAGATACAGGAATCGGATCTTCGAACTCTTTAGACGTGCCCTGGCAGGATACAGGAATCGAGTCTAGAATATAGTCGTCAACAGATACACCCTGGAAAGATACAGGAATCGGATCTGGAATCACGACGGTTGATAGTAATCATCTTTGTATTGACTTTTTTCCTGAAAAGACAAACGTTAGTTGTATGCAATGATGTATGACATGCGTGATGTTCTCAGAATAAATGAGATTGTAGGTTCATGATGCGTATATGCATGCTATAATGTATGAAGATGTGATATTCATGAATGTATTTTCGTCTAGGAAAGTAAATCCTTGACGTGTGCCGGGAAGTTAAATCTTGGGCTTGATGTGGGAGAATAGAGCTTCGTTGTTTCCGCTAGGGATGATGATTGCAAGAATACCGGTAGGAGAAGATGACTCCATTGGGGAATAAACTTGGCGAATAGATTACTCTGCGGGGAGTGCTCTGTGGGGAAAGAGGCACTTTGCTGAGATGTTGATGATAACTCCGCTGGGGATACCATTGATGTATTATGTTGGAAGATGAACTCCGTTGGGGATAGGAAGACTTCGCCGGGGACGATCTTTCCGTGGTTTTCAGCTGAGGATAACCCAGTTATAAGCTCCGGTGGAGAATAACCTTTGAATAAAGCCGGGGGAGCGTTCGTACTCTACGAGTGACAAGCTTCCAGAATCTACTGGGGATAAGCTTTAAGTCCTGCTGGGGAGATTGATTCCACTTTCCTGGGGAAGCTTTTCAGATTGCACTGGGGAATGGCTCCACTGAATGTCTGGTATACCGCCGGGGAACAATCTTAGATCAAGACTGTCGGGGATGCTTGTTAAGGATGTTTGTATACTCCGCTGAGGAATATTGAGACCTGCTGGGGGTACCCAATTTCCTTAAGGTTGCCAGTGAGTTAACTCTGCTTGGGGAGAGTATCGTTGACTTGCTGGAGATACTGTGCCTTGTAGGGCTGATGGGAGACCAACTGCTTAGGAGAGAATTGTCGAATCTTAGCTCACTCTCTGGGGAATTAAGATATCTTGGTTACGTTCTTCAGCCGAACTTACCTTGTTACCTTGGTGGACAGAGCAATTGGATTGCTTAGACCACTCATTACTGCCCCTGTTTCTGTGGGAGAAGATACTGGCGGAGGCCTGATGATGAGCTCATGTAAAACTGCATCTTTGGAGGGAGGAAACCTGTGTAGGGTTTACTGATAATGAGTCCGTATAAGACTGCATCTGAGATGGAGAATGAACCTGTGTAGGGTTACTTTGATGACGAGTCCGTGTAAAATCTTATCTAGAGCTGGGAAGGAAACCTGTGTAGGGTTTACTGATGACGAGTCCGTGTAAAACTACGTCTAGAGTTTGAGAAGGGAACCTCTGTGGGGTTACTTCGGGATAAGTTCGTGTAAAACTTCTGGAGGAACCGGGGTAAGGTTACTTGGTGATGAGTCTGTGTAAGACTTCTGGAGGAACCGGGGTAAGGTTACCTTGGAATAAGTCTGTGTAAGACTTCTGGAGGAACCGGGGTAAGGTCATCTTGGGATAAGTCCGTGTAAGACTTCTGGAGGAACCGGGGTAAGGTCATCTTGGGATAAGTCCGTGTAAGACTTCTGGAGGAACCGGGGTGAGGTTATCTTGAGATAAGTTCGTGTAAAACTTCTGGATGAACCGGGGTAAGGTCATCTTGAGATAAGTCCGTGTAAGACTTCTGGATGAACCGGGGTAAGGTCATCTTGAGATAAGTCCGTGTAAGACTTCATCTGGAGATTGAGAAGGAAACCGGTGTAGGGTTGCCTGATGATGAGTTCGTGTGAAACTACATCTGAGGTTGAGAAGGAACCGGTGTAGGGTCGCCTGTTGATGAGCCCGTGTAAGACTTCTTCTGAAAGAAAAGGAACCGGTGTAGGGTTGCCTGAGGATGATCAAGTAGATAATTGTCCTGTTTGGTTTCAGATATTAACCCACGATCAGTCGTTCACCGAATTTTCCTGAAGCTGTAAAGGTAGATGGTAATCATCTTTTGATTGACATTTCCTTGGTACTTTGGTTGACAGAGCAACTGGATCGCCTGGACCACTCATTATTGCCCCTGTTTCTGATGTTACCTGTGGAGGTGCTTGGTGACTGCCGATTGACAAATCTTCTTTTGGTAGGCAAGTGACGAGATGCCGGGACATAGTCGTACGCTTTGATCCCTAACTTTTTCCTAGACTGCCCTTTCGGGTTTTCAGTCCATCGGGATACCCTTTTTTGCCCAAGCCGCTTTTTCAGGTTTTCGACTTGCCGGGTGCACAGTTTTTTTCATTTCATCCCTTATTTTGCCCGAACCCTTTTGGTTCGCCGGGAAGCCCTTATTTTTGCCTAGGTGTGTCAACCTAGCGGGTCTTTGATTATGCGCAGTATTTTTTTCGACTATGTCCATGCTCTCAGGATGTAGGGAGGTGCCCCTGTTGTAGTGTTGTGTCGCCATACCAGAAGATCTTCGTTTAATCGTCCAATGCCCCAAGTGAGCCAGATGGCGGTTTGCCCCTGGTTGTTTGGCCTTTTGAGAGATTCTCCAAATCTTGACTTAATTGCCCTAGATGATGGACAATAATCACGTCTGCCCCTTGATTGGAAGTGCTTTTGTTCACTAGGTATTCATCGTGCGAATTTCCCTGCTGTTCAAACAAATAGTCATATGCAAACAATGTTATATCAAAAATGCAAAGCTTATGTCTGTCTTGAAGATTTTGAAAATGCATTCTTTTTCATAAAACAAGTGAATGTTTGTAAAACGTGATGTCAACTCCGTATTTACCGTAGGCCTTAAGGAGTCAGGATACCTTTCGTAACAGTATTCTTTCGAACTAACCCATGCTTCAGCTAGGACTTTTAAGGGTTATAACGTGGCCTGGTTCATGGTTTAAGAAACAAAGGATAAAGGCTCAAATTATTTGTACCCACCCGCTCTTCGTGATGTTCTTCAATCCTAAACTCAGCTGATCGTGCGTTAGACCTTATTTGAGTTTTTGTCCTGATATTCCCGTGATGGTTCGGATGTTGATAGTTTATTTTGAATAGGCAGTCATTCCTTTTTGTTATTGAGGGTTTGTGTGACCTCTTTCCTTTTTTTTTTGATTTCGTTATCCCTGTTTTTTGCCTGAACTGTTTCTTTTGTGATTACAGTCAGCGGGATGCCCCAGTTTTGTAAGTCTCCTTCATAGATTTTGACTTAATGGGCTTTTTGATTTTGGTAATGACTGCCGGTTTTTATGGTTATTTGGAACCATCACTGTCTTTTGTTTCAGAAGGACTTTTTTTGATGCCATTCGTTGTGCACCTGGATCAGCTGAGAGAACTACCCTTCCCCAGGTTATGATTAAGGGTTTTAATTTTCGAAAATAAAACTCCTACTTCTTTGGCTCAGAGGGGTTGACGAGGGATTATCTTCCTTATAACTCCAGTGTTTAGGGATTTGAAACAACGCCTGTACTTCATCAGCGGGGTCTGTTTAAAAGCATACTGTAAAGATCGTGGTATCGTTTTCGTCATCCTCCCTCAAGAGGCTTAGAATTATTAATCGAGCATTGAACATCACAAAAAATGAAAGCAATTTTAAATATAGCGAATGCGAATATATTGATTCAAAACAGACATATGTGATGCATTAATGAAATAACAACGTTTGACATGAATAAAATGTTTGAACAATCAAAAGAAAATTACAACTTGAAAATTCTAATGGGCAAAAGGTCTTCTCATCTCAGGACTTGTTACTTCAAATGATGCATCCTGTAGGGATAGTAGAAGAACTCAGCCTGACCCACTTGGGTGAAATCCACTGCTCCTTCATTAATCAGGTCCTGGACCTTGTTTTTTAGCACCTAGCAGTCGGCAGTGTCATGTCCGGGACTATCAGAGTGGTATGCACACCTTTTGTTGGGATGATAGTTAGGAGCAGAGATGTTGGGATTCCGGGGAGGAGCTCTTAGTGTAATCAGATTCAGTCTCAACAGGTGTTGTAAAGCTTGAAACAACGGCATGTTAAGCTGGGTGAACTGCCTCTTGGACCTGCTTGGCTTATTCTGATCAACCTGTTGCTCTGGGCGAGGTTGATGCTGGGCTTGTGAAGTGGTAGCAATTTGGAGAGTTCCATTCTTCACCATACCAGATTCTTTTCCTCTTGGAAGCTGATCAAAGACCCGGTCCCTGACTTGGACTGATTGCTTCATGTCTGATCTGTCTTGGTGGAGTTGACTGATTATGGTCCTCAACTCTTCTTGCTCCCGAGCTAAACCTTGGATGAGAGCCCTTTGCCCCATCATCTGGGTTTTCATTGTATCTACCTCAGCTTGCAGACGTTTCAGCCGTTCGTCTTTGTCATCTTCGGGACTTTTCATGGCCAAATTCCCCGTGAGGAGTGTCCTCAACTCTTTTTGCCCCTTGGATAGGCTTAAGAAGATCTCCCTGAACTGAGTCTCTTGAGCATGAAGATTCTGTTTATCTTGTTGGCAAGCCATTGCTGAAATAAACAGCGGAGAAGGTAAGTGATATGTAACAAGGGTACCTGTAATGCAATGATATGTATGATATGCATGTAATGTTTTCAAGGACCTCGCGGGGTAAACAAGAAAATTGTTAGAGTTGGAAACTGGTAACTTGATTGAAGGAACTTCATGTTGTTGAGAGTCCTTCTTCAAGAGTCAAGGCTCACCATATCGAGTGGGTCATAGCCCCTGACAACCTTGGCTAGAGGAAAATAAATCCCCTTTTCCCCTTTCCAGACATGTTGGTTCATCATGACCTACATCACAATCCCTTGAGATCCTTGAAATGGGTTAGTCCTTATGCGGGATGCATGCAATGGTATGATGTTATGCTATGCATGGGGTAATGTAGGTAAACCCTGTTATGAGTCCCAATTAAAGACTATAAACAAAACCTGCAAGAAACTCAAGTGTTAGATAACAAGCATGCAAGTAGTCAAGTATGAAAGCACACAAGTCACACCACAACCCTTAGAGTTTAGGCCAGCATGGGGTCTGAGTATTACCCTCTTGAAGTTGGTGGGCTCAAACCTGTCCTATCAAAGTAACCGGGTTCTAAGGGTCCCAATATCATTGGATTGCTTTCATTGTTCATCGTTTCGATTTAGCCACTGAACTGGCGACCGAAATATTCCAAAAAAACAACCCTCAACTGAGTGTAGTATCGAGTATCAACCAACCTCGGACTACACCAAAGTCAGTTATCTCACTACCCTAAAGAGGCCAAGATGGTTCAATTAAGGTTCCTAAGGTCAGTTGATGCTTCACGACACCACGCGGCGGCCCCGTACTCTCCTTGACTGGACTCAAGGGTTACCGGTACTCACCAAAGTGCCACATCAACGTAGCAGGCTGCTTCAACCATGTCGGTATACCCCGCACAGTTCCCTCACAGCCTTGTTGCTACTTTCTAAGAAGGTATCCCCCAGATCCGGGTTAGGATCTATAGAACTCCCAAGACAGTACCCACAATGATAAAGCAAGCAATTCAGACAATTGAAAACACAAGTGATCTTAGTCCTAAGGTACACCTCACTTTAAAATAATTCCCCAGCAGAGTCGCCAGTTCTGTGATCGGTGGATCTGGAACTGACTGTTTAACGCTGGTTCGCGAAATGTCGTGGAAGCAAGAGTCGCCACCGTCTTTTATTTTCTCCAACATGGACAGGACAAAAGCACAGCAAAATTCCTTATGAGATAGTTTCTCGGTTCGGGAGGTAGATTTATAGAAAGGGAAGGTGTTAGCACCCTTTCTATCCATGGTTATCCATGGGCTCTTAGATACTTGCTCATTTGTGTTTTCAAAAGTGTTTGCTTTTCAATATGCGTGGGTTTGAAAAAGTTTCTTTGAAAGTTTCGGAATAACTCTTGTATCAGTCCTCAAGAGTGTTTGAAAAATTGTTTTGAAAGCTTTTTGAAAAGTGTCGGTGTGAAAAGAGTTTTTTGATTTGTTTTTGAATAGAGCAAGTATCTATGAGTCATCTACCTACCCTAAGGAATTAGGCTGTGTAAGAGTTCTTAAGGTAGTGCCATCCCACCATTGAGAGATAGGTAGCACCACTGTTGGAGGTGTTTGGGTCAATTTGTTTGTAGGGACAGTGTGGTCACCAGAGCAACAGTAGGACACCTTAGAAGCTACCCTTATGCCATTGATCCTTTTTAATTTGAGGAAACTTTTCCGAGGAAACTTGTTTTGAGGCATATGGATCAACGGACATAAGGACTTACTAAAACGTCCTATACTCGACGACCACGTTTCGAGGGCAAGGAAACAGTGAGGCGTACCCTAAGAGTGGTGTGTGAATTTGTGTGTTATTTCAGTTATGTTTTATCTTGTACATGTATCATGGTGATCTACGCTTGTTTTTAATTTAGGCCATACATTCTTTCATGCAAAGTTTAGAATTTAAAAGTGCGGAAATTTAAATGACGGAAAGGTAAAATCCTACGCTATTACAAGGCGCGGGTCTATACATCGCCAAATTAACAAAGACCCGTTTTGAATAAAAATGCAGAAAGTAAATAAATTCCTAATTACTATTACATCTGAGAAACAGTTACATAATGATCGAAAGAAATAATGCGTGAAAAGAACTAAAATTAGGACGTCCGAGGGTTTTGACCCTTTGCATGAAATTAAATTAAATTAAAGTCCAATTAATTATTTAATTAAAGAAAAGAAAGTGTTTTAGTGTTTTTTTGTATTTATAAAAAATAAAGAACAAGAATTAAAAGGAAACCCTAAATCTAGATTATTTTAATTATTAATGAAAATATTAAAATTAACCTAATTTACTAGTTAATTAATTTATTTACATGTTTATTTACAAAATTAATGGTAATTAATAATAACGATAAATAATGATGATTAATAATTTATTTAAGAAAAAGATGAAAATGTCAAAAAAAACCTAATTCTAGATACTTTTTACTTATTAAGAAAAAGATTAAAGTTTAAAAACCTAAATTAAACTAAGTTAATTGTTAGAGTTTATTTACAAAAATAGGTTAGTGATGAAATTAAATATATTTGTATTTTTTGATTTTTCTGTTTTTATTATAGAAAATTATTTTATGGTGAAAAAAAAACAATTAAAACAATTAAAAAAGAATTAGAAAAGAAAAGAAAATAAAATTAAAAAGGATGCAAACCAAGGGGGGTTTCAGGCTCAAGGGGAGGTTTTTTTGAACGGTCTGCATTCTTTGGCCATTGGATTGGGTTTCATGGCTATTTGTATTCTGGCTGTTGGCCATTTGTGTTCTGGCCTCAACGTTCCTTAATCTTCTCAGGATGTCTGTCTCGCCATGTATTGGTGTCATGCATAAGTTGTTCTTTTTTTGGCCATTTGGCTTTTGGCCATTTGTGTTCTGGCCTCAACGTTCCTTAATGAACCTGCATGGGATCCTGTCTAAATCTGCAGTGTTGAACCTCATGAACACATTAAATAAAATCATAAAATGCAAATAAAGCCAATATATGAAGAAATTTAATGTTTAGGCACAATATGGCATGGTCCTCAACTCTTCTTGCTCCCGAGCTAAACCTTGGATGAGAGCCCTTTGCCCCAGCATCTGGGTTTTCATTGTATCTACCTCAGCTTGCAGACGTTTCAGCCGTTCGTCTTTGTCATCTTCGGGACTTTTCATGGCCAAATTCCCCGTGAGGAGTGTCCTCAACTCTTTTTGCCCCTTGGATAGGCTTAAGAAGATCTCCCTGAACTGAGTCTCTTGAGCATGAAGATTCTGGTTATCTTGTTGGCAAGCCATTGCTGAAATAAACAGCGGAGAAGGTAAGTGATCTGTAACAAGGGTACATGTAATGCAATGATATGTATGATATGCATGTAATGTTTTCAAGGACCTCGCGGGGTAAACAAGAAAATTGTTAGAGTTGGAAACTGGTAACTTGATTGAAGGAACTTTATGTTGTTGAGAGTCCTTCTTCAAGAGTCAAGGCTCACCATATCGAGTGGGTCATAGCCCCTGACAACCTTGGCTAGAGGAAAATAAATCCCCTTTGCCCCTTGCCAGACATGTTGGTTCATCATGACCTGCATCACAAGCCCTTGAGATCCTTGAAATGGGTTAGTCCTTATGCGGGATGCATGCAATGGTATGATGTTATGCTATGCATGGGGTAATGTAGGTAAACCCTGTTATGAGTCCCAATTAAGGACTATAAACAAAACCTGCAAGAAACTCAAGTGTCAGATAACAAGCATGCAAGTAGTCAAGTATGAAAGCACACAAGTCACACCACAGCCCTTATAGTTTAGGCCAGCATGGGGTCTGGGTATTACCCTCTTGAAGTTGGTGGGCTCAAACCTGTCCTATCAAAGTAACCGGGTTCTAAGGGTCCCAATATCATTGGATTGCTTTCATTGTTCATCGTTTCGATTTAGCCACTGAACTGGCGACCGAAATATTCCAAGAAAATAACCCTCAACTGAGTGTAGTATCGAGTATCAACCAACCTCGGACTACACCAAAGTCAGTTATCTCACTACCCTAAAGAGGCCAAGATGGTTCAATTAAGGTTCCTAAGGTCAGTTGATGCTTCACGACACCACGCGGCGGCCCCGTACTCTCCTTGACTGGACTTAAGGGTTACCGGTACTCACCAAAGGGCCACATCAACGTAGCAGGCTGCTTCAACCATGTCGGTATAGCCCGCACAGTTCCCTCACAGCCTTGTTGCTACTTTCTAAGAAGGTATCCCCCAGATCCGGGTTAGGATCTATAGAACTCCCAAGACAGTACCCACAATGATAAAGCAAGCAATTCAGACAATTGAAAACACAAGTGATCTTAGTCCTAAGGTACACCTCACTTTAAAATAATTCCCCAGCAGAGTCGCCAGTTCTGTGATCGGTGGATCTGGAACTGACTGTTTAACGCTGGTTCGCGAAATGTCGCGGAAGCAAGAGTCGCCACCGTCTTTTATTTTCTCCAACATGGACAGGACAAAAGCACAGCAAAATTCCTTATGAGATAGTTTCTCGGTTCGGGAGGTAGATTTATAGAAAGGGAAGGTGTTAGCACCCTTTCTATCCATGGTTATCCATGGGCTCTTAGATACTTGCTCATTTGTGTTTTCAAAAGTGTTTGCTTTTCAATGTGCGTGGGTTTGAAAAAGTTTCTTTGAAAGTTTCGGAATAACTCTTGTATCAGTCCTCAAGAGTGTTTGAAAAATTGTTTTGAAAGCTTTTTGAAAAGTGTCAGTGTGAAAAGAGTTTTTTGATTTGTTTTTGAATAGAGCAAGTATCTATGAGTCATCTACCTACCCTAAGGAATTAGGCTGTGTAAGAGTTCTTAAGGTAGTGCCATCCCACCATTGAGAGATAGGTAGCACCAATGTTGGAGGTGTTCGGGTCAATTCGTTTGTAGGGACAGTGTGGTCACCGGAGCAACAGTAGGACACCTTAGAAGCTACCCTTATGCCATTGATCCTTTTTAATTCGAGGCAACTTTTCCGAGGCAACTTGTTTTGAGGCATATGGATCAACGGACATAAGGACTTACTAAAACGTCATATACTCGACGACCACGTTTCGAGGGCAAGGCAACAGTGAGGCGTACCCTAAGAGTGGTGTGTGAATTTGTGTGTTATTTTAGTTATGTTTTATCTTGTACATGTATCATGGTGATCTACGCTTGTTTTTAATTTAGGCCATACATTCTTTCATGCAAAGTTTAGAATTTAAAAGTGTGGAAATTTAAATGACGGAAAGGTAAAATCCTACGCTATTACAAGGCGCGGGTCTATACATCGCCAAATTAACAAAGACTCGTTTTGAATAAAAATGCAGAAAGTAAATAAATTCCTAATTACTATTACATCTGAGAAAGAGTTACATAATGATCGAAAGAAATAATGCGTGAAAAGAATTAAAATTAGGACGTCCGAGGGTTTTGACGCTTTGTATGAAATTAAATTAAATTAAAGTCCAATTAATTATTTAATTAAAGAAAAGAAAGTGTTTTAGCGTTTTTTTGTATTTATAAAAAATAAAGAACAAGAATTAAAAGGAAACCCTAAATCTAGATTATTTTAATTATTAATGAAAATATTAAAGTTAACCTAATTTACTAGTTAATTAATTTATTTACATGTTTATTTACAAAATTAATGGTAATTAATAATAATGATAAATAATGATGATTAATAATTTATTTAAGAAAAAGATGAAAATGTCAAAAAAAACCTAATTCTAGATACTTTTTACTTATTAAGAAAAAGATTAAAGTTTAAAAACCTAAATTAAACTAAGTTAATTGTTAGAGTTTATTTACAAAAATAGGTTAGTGATGAAATTAAATATATTTGTATTTTTTGATTTTTCTGTTTTTATTATAGAAAATTATTTTATGGTGAAAAAAAAACAATTAAAACAATTAAAAAAGAATTAGAAAAGAAAAGAAAATAAAATTAAAAAGGATGCAAACCAAGGGGGGTTTCAGGCCCAAGGGGAGGTTTTTTTGAACGGTCTGCATTCTTTGGCCATTGGATTGGGTTTCATGGCTATTTGTGTTCTGGCTGTTGGCCATTTGTGTTCTGGCCTCAACGTTCCTTAATCTTCTCAGGATGTCTGTCTCGCCATGTATTGGTGTCATGCATAAGTTGTTCTTTTTTTGGCCATTTGGCTTTTGGCCATTTGTGTTATGGCCTCAACGTTCCTTAATGAACCTGCATGGGATCCTGTCTAAATCTGCAGTGTTGAACCTCATGAACACATTAAATAAAATCATAAAATGCAAATAAAGCCAATATATGAAGAAATTTAATGTTTAGGCACAATATGGCATGTATGAATGATTATACCCTTTTGATCATGGAGATCAAATCAATCTTACCCTTACTGGAAAATTAGTGACCTGAATGCTTTTATGCCCTTTGGATCATGGAGATCAAACCAGCCTTATCCTTACTGAAGAAGTAGTGAGGTGTTGGTTTGTAACTGTGATGGCTTGTTTGTAGTGAGAGAGGGATTTGTAATAAGGATTTCAAGGTTTTAGGGTTCTTGAAAGAATTTGATATTCTAACAGTGTTGTGGCAAGGTTTTTTTCTCTCTCTTTCTCCTCTCTGGTTTGTGTGAAAAGAAGGTGATTATATAATGGAAATTAGGGTAAAGAAAATGGGCTTTGAATGTACAATTGGGCCTCCAATGTTCACTTGAGTTCGTCACTTTCCAGGCTAAATCGTAGGGACTTAAGTGCAATTTTTGAAGTTGAAATGTGAAAACAAAATGTAGCCGACATCGAGAACTAACTCATGTCCGAAAATCGGCTCAATCGGATAAACGGTGAATTAGTTATGAATTTTTGAAGTTTCAGCTCAGACAAACTTATTTTGGGCTCCAGTGTCGACTCTGACACGTTCTTCAATAAAAAACTGGTATTGATCGGAGCATAATCCGGTCTCGACTTTTGAAGCAAAGTTGTAGATCTATGAGTCAGGGACCTTGTGTAAAACTATGAGCCCAAACCGATAAAAATTGACCGAGTTATGAATTTTCGAAGTTTCTGCCCAGATGAAATAATATTCAGCATTCAGGATTTTCAGCGTGTCACGCACTCTGAGCAAAAAATGAAGGCCTTTTGAATACCGTTTGAACTCAATACCTTCTGTGAAAATGTAGCCAACTCAATTTGTGAAATTTTTGCGCCGGAACCAGCTCGATACGATGAAAATCGACCAAGTTATGATTTTCCGAACATGACGCAAATAAACTTGTCACAAATTTTCTGTATGAAAATACTTGATAAATCCACATTTTTGAAGACCTTCTGATCGAAATTGGCTTCCAGCCGTGAGAGATGAAAACGTAGATAATGTCAAGACTGAATTTTGGCCACCAGAACGGGTTCAAAACGAGCCACTATCTTCAAGTTATGAATTTTTTAGCGCGTAAAAACTGCACTTTCAGCACACTTTTTCACCATATTTCTTCGAGAAAACTCACACATTCGGATACCTTCTTTAAAGAATTGACTCTTGAGCCGAACCTGAATTTGATGTTATCAGAGATATTTTGGCGAAAGAACACCTGAATATGACGCGCCGGGTTGGACTTGTGAATTTTTCTTGAAATGTTTTGAGAAATATGGGAGGGCAAATTTTGGGGTACAACAGTTGCCCCTGTTCAATCTTCTTAAACCTGAGGATGTAGATTGGCTTGCGTGCCTTTCGTGATCCGAAGGTGGAAGATGATTGAACACTAGAGTGCCCAGAAATTTGCACTCGCATAGTAGAGTATCAGCAACGTGATGGCGGGAATGGGCTTACAGATGCCATTTGGAGAGATGACGAATAAGAGGATGGGCTTATAGATGCCATTTGGAGTTGTGACAGAGCCTTGTCGGGAATGGGCTTATAGACGCCATTTGGAGACTGTTGGTATGTGGATGGGCTTACAGATGCCATCTAGGTGTCGTTCGCGTAAGAGATTCCTTAGCGAGAACGTGCAGTTGGAGATCTTTATAACATTTCTAAAACCTGCATATTCGAGATAGGGCACGAGCAACGGGTCAGGAGCAATGTAGTTGTGTGACCGAATTATGAATCTTTTAGTATCCTAAATTCAAAATGTAAAAAGTGTAAGAGTCCATAAGATGTATAAATCATTATATCACGGAGTATAAAAGAAAATTTATAAGTATACAATAAAATTTATAAGTATACAAGAAAATTTGAGAATTTCTAAAAACTTACAAACGCTGCAATATTGTCCATTGTGCCTCTGTGAGAATCACCGATTGTGAGAAGAGCCATAGTTGAAATTGTATAAGATAATGAAAGAGTTTGTATCAGAGAGTGAGATTATTTTTGGTGCAAAAAAGTATGTGAGGCTCTATATTTATAGGAAAAATTGTATCACAGAGTGAATAAATGAGGTGGTTGGTGGATGCATGCATGATATGTGTCACTCATGATGTGGTTGCAGTGTAGGTGCAGGCTAGGTGGCAGCCTTGGGGAAGGAATCTCTTCATGCATGTAATATGATTAGACATATAAGGATGCACCATTTGACTTGGCGAATGAGTATAAAACTAAACGGTGTCGCCGTCTTAGTTGGAAAATTAGAGGTGGCATGGGTTGCAGTTATTGCGACTGGATTTTTAATCAGAGTCGCCACTATTAGTTTTTATCCTAGGGAAGGGAATCTAACAGAAAATCCTAATTCGCAGACAGAAATTCTAGGTTTCTGACTTCTTTAGACGAAAAGAAATGTGTTAGGCACCTTTCATCTACCTTGTTCACAAGGATACTAGGTTTTAGGTTTGAGTTGGGGAAACAGGATTTAAATTTTATTAGGGGAAGGTATTAAAATTTTTATAGGGGAAAGGGTTTAAATTTTTTATAGGGGAACTCGCTACGATTTTTGATCGTATGCCTACATATTCTCTTATGAGTAATCAGAGTCCCAATTCGTAGTTCGTATGAGGTTGGTGTTTTTTAGGGGTTGCAAACATATTTTGAATCACCTCGCACTTTGGTCGGGAATAATGATTGCGGAGATTTTGACTAAATGCGCGGCAAGTCAAAATCTGTTTCAAACCATTGTGTAAAAACAATTGATTATATTAGTTTATTGCGAAAAATTGTTTGTTGTTTGTTGCGTGTTTTTTAATCGTGTTAATTTCAAAAAATTCTTGATTAATGCATGGTTAAAAATGTTTTAATGCAAATACTATAGAAAATAATATATGCAATTTTGATATAAAAATGATTTGGATGATAATATAGTAATATTTAAATAGTAAATAAAATATATTAGTATTAATAATTAATAATAAGAATAATAATATTTATATAAAAAAGAATTATAATAATAATATATACAAAAATAAGAAATAAATAATATTTTCAAAAAATAAGAAAATAAAATTAATAGCTAATAATTATAATAAATAATAATAAGGAAATAAAAATAAAATATAATAATTATAATAAAAATGTAGGAAATAATTAATTGCTAGGGGGTATAATTTCTAATTAACAAGTAAAAGCAGGGGGTGTTGTTATTAGGAATTAGGCTAGGCCCAATTGTTGTTTAGACCAGGGGGGTTTGAATTCTTTGTTGTTTAGTAACTAAAGCAACTGGGGGTGCGAAAAACAATTGGGCATGACCCATTATAATTTTTAGAGAGTCTGGATTGATTTAGTGTGGTAGAGTGTATGGCGCTTTACAGTGGACCTGGCCTTATGGCCGTCCACTAGTGATCTGAGGGACAGGAACCGGGTTGTACACTAGCTAGCGTAGGCGTGCGTATAGAGAATCCGAATGGAATACAAAACACCATTATCATTTTTATTCATTTTCTTGTTTTAGTTTTATAGTGAACCTCTCCTCTCTCTTACGATACCCTTCTTCTTTCTTCCTCTCAAACCCAACCCCAAATTCCGAACCGCGACCCCCAGCAAAACCACAATAAAAAACAACAACAATAAAAAAGAAAGAGCTTAGTTCCTTTACCCCTTCGTGCGGTGTTGTTTTCTGTCTTCGAGCGTTGATCCAATTGGTTCTGATTCCTCTTGCTTCTTCTTGCTCGCAGGTCAAATTGCACTCGAAGGTGATGGTAGCGGAAGCTTCGATGGAGTTTAAAAGGTCAGCGGCGGAGCAGTTATGCGATTAGGTTTCCAGACATTGAAACCCTAATCTCCCCTTTTCCCGATTTTCAATAGCAAATAGGTTTGCTCTTCGTTCTTCTTCGTGTTCTCCTTCAATTTATTTTCTTCTGTAATCAAGCTCAGAAATCTCCTATCCCTCCCTGCTTCCATTTTCTTCTTTTTCTGTATTTTCTCTATTATCAGCCCTCGCCTCCCTTTGTTCTTGTTTCTGTACTGTATTTATAGGATTTAATTAGGGAATTTGTTGTTACAATTCGTTAGCCGTAGATTTAGGGATTTAGGTTGTTTGTTAATGATTGTAATTGATTTTCGGAGTAGGGATTGGATCTTCAGATTTCGTTTCGTAATGTTGACTTTTGTATATTTGATTTGGATTGTATAGATATTGTTTTTTCCTTTTGAGATTTGATTCTGTAATATGCTGTGAAAGATTTGATTGTAATGGAGCTTGATACTGTAATATTGTGATATGTTAATTGAAGATTTAATTTAATTTAGTTATTTAGATTTGATCTCAACAGTAATTGTTAGTGAGGAAAAAACATGCGTGAATTTCGACAGATTAGAACAATTCTTGTTATTCTCATCTTGGGCCTGCGCTAGTTTCTAATTGAATTGGGCCTGTATTAGTTAGCTTACTCTCTATCCAAAATTCTTCCTCAGCCCAACAACAGTTGTTATTACACATACTCCCTTTTGCTACAACATGTGCCCAATATTTGGCCCTTCAAAATAGGTTTTCAAATAATTTTTAATAAATGATTTTAACACTCAATATATAATAAACAAAAATGATTTCAATAATAATTTTTTTTATAAAAATAACAGTAAACAAAAGACGTTAATTGGGCCTAATTGGCTTTAACAATCTGATCCAAAATCCCATTCTTTTCCAAAAACTCTCTTTTTTTTAAAAAGTTTAATGACAAAGCAATTATATAATTAATTATCTTATACAGTAAATTCCCTTATGATAACAAAAATGTTTTTTTATTATAACAAATCTTCTTCTTTTTTAATACAAAACAAAAAAAATGATAAATGGGCTAACTTCTCTTAACAAGAACTTCAATGGGCCTTTAATTGAAATTTTTCACCCCCTTTTTACTAACTGTAAATAAACCATAAATAGGCTTAGTTTAATTTCAACCCCTCTTTTACTAATAACAACTATTTACTAATTAAGAACTTAATATTTATTTGAATAATTTCTCATTTTCGAATCGCGTGGGCCATTGGCCAACATGCCATGCGAATGGGTTCATGAATACACGAGTCTTTCTGATTTAGATAGCCCAGCTTTCCTGAATTTAAAATACACCCCCTAGTCTTGGATAAAGATGGGCCATCATATATTGTTGTACCATCTTTAATTAGATATTTCTTCTATTTTAATCTCGAAAACTAAAAATCGTCGAGGTAGGACAAATTTGGGGTACAACAGTTGCCCTTATTCAATTATCTTCCAACCAAATAGCATGAGAATACACGAGTCTTGTGTGTTTCGATTGGGAGTTTATTGAATACTTGGAATCCCCCAAAATTTGTTCGACGAACATAAGGTTACGCTAATATAGCATACCCTTACAAGTCTCAAGGAAGTAGGCTAAGCTGATGATGTATCGCTTACCAGGGTTTGATAACGAGGCATATGGTTTTAAGAGCGTAATTTTGTGTATCTTGGTTTTGCTTTATCTTATTCATCCATTTGGGAGGGTGAATACATCAATAATTGATGATGCATGACTGCTTGATGACTGAGGCCATGGGTTATGTTCCCAAATCGATGCGTGAAGTCTGAGGCGATAAGTCAAATTTGGTTTTCAGACATCACTGCATGAAGTCTGAGGCGATGGTCTGGAGCATGGGATAGAGAAATGCATTGATGCATGAAGTGAGGCAATGGGTTAGGTTCGCAAATTGCTGTGTGAAGTCTGATGCGATAAGATAAATTTGGTTTCAAGCATTGCTGCATGAAGTCTGAGGTGATGGTCTGGGTTTTGCGAATATATTGTAGCTTAGAGGCAATATGTTGAATTTTGAGAATACATTGCGGCTTAGAGGCAATATGTTGAATTTGGAGAATACATTGCGGCTTAGAGGCAATGTGTTGAGTTTTGAGAATACATTGCGGCTTAAAGGCAATGTTCTGAGTTTGCGAATACATTGCGGCTTAGAGGCAATGTTTTGAGTTTTGCGAATACATTGCAGCTTAGAGGCAATGTTTTGAATTTTAAGAATACATTGCGGCTTAGAGGCAATGTGTTGAATTTGGAGAATAAATTGCGGCTTAGAGGCAATGTGTTGAGTTTTTAGAATACATTGCGGCTTAGAGACAATGTTCTGAGTTTACGAATACATTGCGGCTTAGAGGCAATATTCTGAATTTTGAGAATACATTGCAGCTTAGAGGCAATGTTTTGAGATTGGATAATACATTGCAGCTTAGAGGCAATGTGTTGAGTTTGGATAATACATTGCGGCTTAGAAGCAATATGTTGAGTTTGGATAATATATTGCAGCTTAGAGGCAATGTGTTGAGTTTGGATAATACATTGTAGCTTAGAGGAAGTGTACCGAGTGTTGTTCATTACTGCGTGAAGACTTAGGCAATGGACTACTTTGTAAAGAACTCATCACTGCATGGAAACTTAGGTGACAATTGAATCGCAGGAGAAGTTTTTTATTGATTGACCCTTACATGATTGACTAGAGGGTAGGATTGTTCGTTTGTTGTGTGATACAGGCGTATGATGTTTGATATTTGGATGGAACCCTAAGCGTATGTGTATATAATCGTATGTACGTATGCAATGTGTCTGATGTTTGATATGGCTATGCCAGGTGTATGTATGCAATGTGTGTAAAATGCATGTATGCTTTGAAATTCTATGAAGACTATTTTTTGTTATTCTCTCCTTTAAACCATTGGCTTAGAGTTATCACTCTCATGGTGTTGTGGTTTCGTTGTAGCTTTGTTGAATTTGATTTGAATGCAGTGAGCGAGGGATAGGAAATCTTTGAATGTTGATTTTCTGTGTTGCAAGCGCAGCCGTGGATGTAAACATAGATATTGGCATATGCGCAGACTCTTATGTTGTAAGCGCAGGCGTGGACGCAGACATGTGTATAGAATTTGTATTGTTGACGCAGGAGTAGACATATGCGTGGATGTAGACGTGGGTGTAGCCATGTGTATGGACGTAGACGTGGATTTTCTTTCGATCTTTAACCAAAATGTTTTTTCAATGTTTTGTTAAATGCTTTTATTTTGTTAGTTTCCCCGAAATGATTTCAAGACAATATTTACAAGTAATAATTGTAGTATTTTGTAAACAAATCTGAGAAAAGAAAAACATAATTCGAAAGATGTAAAGAAAGCAAATGTTTTATTGATATGAATCTGAGTTGGCGAGAATACAAGATGCAATTCCTAGAAAGAGGTAATTACAGAGAAATTTTAAAACAGTAAATGGCAATGAAAAATGATAATCACTACTGTTGTTCCCCAATATCCTTTTATGATCTTATCTCCTTTACTCCTGAGTTGTATGATTCCAATCTATCTTTCCCTTCGTGTTTTCATTGTATGAAATCCCTAACTTTTTCCTGGATTTCCCTTTCGGGTTTTCAATCCACCGGGATAGTTTTTTTGTTATAGGCCCCTAATTTTTGCCTGGACCTCCCTTTAGGGTTTTCGATCCACCGAGCTCCTTTTTGCCTAAGTCGCCCTTTTGAGGTTTGAACTTAGCGAGATTTTTATACATAGTATTTTTTTATTGCGTCTGAATTTTCCGGATGTGGTAGTTCTTCCCCATCCATTGTTGTGAAGATGAGACCACCTCCGGAGAATGCTGTTTTGACTACATATGGACCTTCGTAGTTAGGTGTCCATTTACCCCGTGAATAGAGGCGAGGTAGTAGAATCTTCTTGAGCACTAGATCCTCTTCTTTGAATATTCAAAGGTGGACTTTCTCGTCGAAGGCTCTCTTCATTCTCTTCTGATGTAGCTGACTATGACAAAAAGCTGTCAATCATTTTTCTTCAATAAGGTTGAGCTGATCAAGCAGTGTCTGCACCCATTCTGCTTCTTCTAGCTTCGTTTCCCTCAGAACCCAAAGTGATGGTATCTCAACTTCCATCGGGAGTACCTCTTCCATGCCATATAATAGTGAGAAAGGAGTCGCACATGTTGATGTGCGTACAGAAGTGCCATAGCCATGTAGAGAAAAGAGATGCATTTCGTGCCAATCTTTGTATGTATTTAACATCTTCTGGATGATCTTCTTGATATTTTTGTTGGCTGCTTCGACAATCCTGTTCATCTTTGGTCTTTATGCTAAGGAATTATGATGCTCAATTTTGAAGTCGTCGCACAGTTCCTTCATCATCTTGTTGTTTAAATTGGACCTGTTATCTGTAATTATCCGACTTGGGACACCGTATCTGCATATGATATTCTGTTTGATGAAGCGTGTAACCACTTGACTTGTTACGTTGGTGTAGGACGCTGCTTCTACCCATTTGGTAAAGTAGTCGATGGCTACCAATATAAAGCGGTGTTCGTTGGATGCTTTCGGCTCGATCATGCCAATCATATCAATTCCCCATATTGAGAGTGGCCAAGGGGATCTCATGACGTTCAGAGGATTCAGTGGTACATTTATGTTATCAGCGTAGATCTGACATTTATGACACATCTTCGTGTAGTGATAACAATCAGCTTCCATTATTAACCAATAATACCCTGCTCGCAGAATCTTTCTAGCCATGACATGCCCATTTGTATGAGTTCTGAAAGTACCCTCGTGGATTTCTATCATAAGTGTATCTTCTTCTTGCTTCTCCACACACTTGAGTAGTACCATGTTGTAGTTTCTTTTGTATACCACCCTATTACTCAGAAAGAATTTTGAAGCCAACCTTCATAGGGTTCGCTTGTCCATGATAGAGGAATTTTTTGGATATTCCTGCTTTTCCACGTGCTTCTTGATGTCGTAAAACCAAGGCTTATTGTCAGGTCCTTCCTTGATAGCAAGGTAGTGTGCGGGCTCTTCAAAATGTTTGATCGTAATGCGTGGTTCGTGGTTCGGCCAAGTAACTTTGAACATAGCTGATAGAGTTTCCAGAGCGTCCGCCATTTAATTTTCTTCTCATGGGATATGACTGAAAGTGATCTCTGTAAATTCCGCAACTTACTTTAAAACATGATCCCAATATGGAATCAGTTTAGGGTGTTTAGTATCCCATTCTCCATTAACCTGGTATATGACTAATGCAGAATCCCCAAATACTTTGAGGTGCTTTATTCTCAAATCAATGGAAGCTTCTAGTCCTAGTATACAGGCTTCGTATTCAGCGATGTTTTTTGTGCAGGCAAAACACAACCTTGCAGTATAGGGTTTGTGATAATTCTTTGGAGAGGTTAATACTTCCCCTTCACCAAGACCTAGTGCATTTAAAGCCCCATCGAACATGAGTGTCCAACGTGCCCCTGGCTCGGGTCCTTCGTCAGGTCCTGGTATTTCGTAGTCATCTATAAACATGACATCCTCATCTGGAAATTTGAACTTCATAGGTTGATATTCTGATAGCGGTTGGTGAGCCAGATGATCATCTAGTATACTACCTTTGATGGCCTTCTGAGTGACATATTGGATGTCATATTCTGATAGTAGCATCTGCCATCGTGCGATTCTCCCGGTAAGAGATGGCTTTTCAAACACGTACTTTAGAGGATCCATTCTTGCTATTAACCATGTAGTGTGGGTTAACATATATTGCCTCAACCTTTTGGTAGCCCAAGCCAATGCGCAACAAGATTTCTCGAGGAGTGAGTACCTGGTTTCGCAGTCAGTGAATTTCTTGCTAAGGTAATAAATCGCATGCTCCTTTCTACCTGTTTCATCCTGCTGTTCTAAAACACAACCCATTGATCTTTTGAGCATTGTAAAATACATGATGATTGGTATTCCAGGGACTGGCGGCATAAAGACTGGTGGCTCTTGCAGATACTATTTTATCATCTCGAAGGCAGTTTGACAATCATTATTCCATACTACCGTCTGATCTTTTTGTAATAACTTGAATATTGGCTCGCATGTAGCTGTTAGATGCGATATGAACCTTAAGATGTAATTCAATCTCCCTAAGAAACCACACACCTCTTTTTATGTCCTTGGTGCGGGCATCTCTTGTATAGCTTTTACTTTGTCGGGGCCTACCTCGATACCCCGCTGACTTACAATGAAACCCAATAATTTGCCTGATCTGACGCCAAATGTGCACTTATTTGGATTTAGCCCCAGTCTGAACTTACACAGCCGCTCAAATAACTTTTGCAGATGTATGATGTGTTCCTCCTCCATATGGGATTTGGCAATCATATCATCTACATATACTTTAACCTCTTTGTGGATCATAACATGGAATAACGTGACCATTTCCCTCTGATAGGTTTCCCCTGCGTTCTTGAGACCGAATGGCATTACTTTGTAGCAAAAAGTTCCCCATGGTGTCATGAAGGTAGTCTTTTCCATGTCTTCGAGCGCCATTTTTATTTGATTATAGCCCAAGAAACCGTCCATGAATGAGAATACTGAGGCTTGAGCTGTATTATCCACTAGAACATCTATGTGAGGCAACGTGAAATCGTCCTTGGGGCTTGCTCTGTTCAGGTCTCGATAATCCATGCACATGCGTACTATGCCATCCTTCTTGGGTACTGGAACAATGTTAGCTATGCAGGGTGGATAATCTACAACTGCTAGGAACCATGTGTCAAACTGTTTGAGAACCTCTTCTCTGATTTTGCTGGACACATTTGGACGAGTTCTTCTGGGTTTTTGTCTGACTAGAGAAAAAGCTTCTTTGAGAGGCAGTCTGTGCACCACGATGTCTGTATCTAACCCTGGCATGTCCCTGTAGGACCAAGCGAATATATCCACATACTCATGTAATAACTTGATCAACTTGTCTTTAAAGCTCTGCTCCAACATTGACCCTAGCTTGATTTCTTTCGGATCTTCCTCTGTGCCCAGGTTAATGGTCTCAATAGCCTCTTGATATGGTTGTATGTTGTCAGCCTTTCACTCTATTTCCCTTTCCATTTCCTCGGAGAGTTCAAAATCTTCGTCATCTTCCTTTTTGGCTTGGTTGATAGGAGCATTAAAATCATATTGGGTCGTAGCAGTAACGTTATCGGTAAGTTTGGGCATGGATCTGCACATTTATCATGTTTTGGTGCATATTTTAGTGTCTGGTATTTTGAAAATGTGTATGCAGATAAAGTATTTCCATTTTTAAATTTAATAGATAAATGCAAAAGAAAGACAAGGATCTTAATTGAAAACAGAATATAACTTTTAATAATTATAAATATTGTCTGAAACAAGAACAGGGAAAACTCTTACAAGCGACCCCTATGCCTCGGGTTTGACATAGGTTCTTTCAAAAACAAGAAACATTACTTAGGAAAGAAAAATATCTCGGGAATCTCAACAACAACCCATCCTTTGAGTTTTTCTCCTGGGCACCCTCTCTGATGAAGTCAGTTTCCCTTTTGGTATTGATTTTTCTTGATATCATTGCCACATGTTCGCCATGCTCTGTTCCTTTGCTGACAAAAGTCTCTTGGATCGGAGGGAAATGCGCTTTGCCTTTTAGAGTAGCTTTCAACGATTCATAGCCCAAACCAAAGCGATTCTTCTTCTCTGGAATTTCTGGGATCTTTCCCCAATGTTTCGAGGCATCACATCCCATAGTTGTTTGCAAATATCTCCATGATATCACTTTAGTCTTGTTACCCTTCTCGACCGGTAATGTCACCATTGAAGAAATTTCCAAGGCTTGGAATGGGGTATCTATACAGTCTTCATCGGCACTGATATATTTGTACGATTCAATGTGGCTTACGAAGATGTCTTCCTCGCCGTCGATTATGATTAACTTCCCTTCCACTAGGAACTTCAATTTTTGATGCAGGGTCGAGGTGACTGCTCCTGCGGCGTGGATCCAAGGTCTCCCTAGTAAGCAAGTGTATGTTGGTTCTATATACATGACCTGGAAAGTGATATTGGAGATATGCAGCCCAATCTTAACTGGAAGATCTACCTCTTCTAACTACGAGCTTCGAGAACCGTCAAACGCTTTCACTATTGTAGAACTTGGTCTTATTACCACGTTGTTTATTGTTAACTTTATGAGACTTGACTTTGGCAACACATTAAGAGCAAAACCGGTGTCAGTAAGAACCCTGAAAAAATGGGTAGTACCTATTTGCATGGTAATATGGATTGCCTTGTTATGAGCTCATCCCTATGGTGGTATTTCACTATTGCTGAAATCTAGGTAGGATCCGGATGTTAGATTTTCTACGAAATTGTCAAATTGATTCACTATAATTTCCTTTGAGACATGAGTTTGAAACAACCTGGCCGAACCGTCATCTTGTAATGAAATATCAATGAAGTCGCCATCGAACGTCTTTTATCCCACCAAAAGGGAAAGGTAAACATCGAGAAAACCTGAAGAGGGAGAAATCACGGTCTTTCGATCGAGAGATCGGGTAAGGGAGTCTGTTACGCGAGGGGAAGGTATTAGCACCCCACACGCCCATAGTACTCTACGGTATGCACTCTTGTTGTCTAATCTAATGGGTGTGGTCAAAACCTATGTCTATGGCCTAAAGCTAAAAATGGAATGCATGCGAAAAGAAAAAAAATAAAACAATGTAGGGAAAATAAAAGTTGTGCTCGGTTGGGCCCTACCCCAATGCCTACGTATCCCTTTTAAGGAATCAGAGCAGCCGTAGTTCGGCTCATATATTCTGGTTGGTTTGTGTTTTTTAGTTAAGACAACAAAAACAGTCAAGATGGAAAAACATCAAATAAAACAACAAACAAATGATATGGTAAAACATCGACTAAATAATAACAAAGTAACATGTCAAAGATGGCGAAACACCAAATGATAAAACATCACACCTAACAATGACACTGAGAATCAAAGTAGGATAACAAACATGTTTGATGGTGAAACATTGGCTTCAAACAAATGTGCAATGGCGAAACATCGACTATAAGATAATAAGATATCATGGCAAAGATGGCGAAACATCAATAAACCGGATGACAAAACATCACACCTAACAATGATATTGAGAATCAAAGTAGGATAACAAACATGTGCGATGGCGAAACATCTGCTAAAAGATAACAAGGTATCATGGCAAATATGGCGAAACATCAATAAATCAGATGAGAAAACATCACACCTAACAATGATATTGAGAATCAAAGTAGGATAACAAACATGTGCGATGGCGAAACATCGGCTTCAACCAAGTATGCGATGGAGAAACATTGGCTAAAAGATAACAAGGTATCATGGCAAAGATGGCGAAACATCAATAAACCAGGTTTAAAAACAAATCCTAGAGGCGCACAAACAAATAAGATTGATTTATATCTTTTACCTTGAATAATGGTTTGAGTTTATTAGAGGTGTTTTATGATTTGCCAAGAAAACAATTTTTTGTTTTAAGATGCAAAATGCAAAGGAAGGAAAAACAACTAAGGGAAACTAGCCTAGCATTATCCCTAGTGTTATCATACAATGATTGATCCTAAGGTTGAGGATAAAGGAAAACCCTACCCTATGCTAGCATACATGGATTCCTACCTTAATTAACATGTCAAAGGAAGCTTAACAAAACTTATCCTATAGGGAACAGGCAATGAGAGCGAAGTCGTGATCTCAATTTCAAAATTGAATGACTTATCGATCAACAATTAAAGAAAAAAAACAATAAATATCCTATAGGGAACATGCACTGAGAGCGAAGTCGTGATCTCAATTTCTAAACTGAGTGACTCATCGATCAACAATTATAGAAAAAACAATAAATATCTTATAGGGAACATGCACTGAGAGCGAAGTCGTAATCTCAATTTCTAAATTGAGTGACTCATCGATCATCAATTAAAGAAAAAAAACAATAAACACAACATATGTATCAAACAAAACAGAGGGCCTCCTGACATATATCAGCAACAGAGGTCCCATCATGCAACAAAGAACTATACAAAATGAAAATAGAAGAAAGGAAATAGTGCAATACCAAACGGATAACTATCTGTAGCAACTGAGCAAGAATAAAAGAAACCCAGAGAACTTCAAGAAAGCTGGTATCAGCAGACAAATCAAGTCAGAAATTACGCCATCAAGATGTAAGTATTGAGATTTTCAGATATGAACAGATCCCATGGGCAATGTATAGCATTCATAATCACATATATATACATCCTGCATAGACTATCAAATATGCCAAGCACAAGAGTAGTACCAATATAATAAATTGTGTTCCACAAATAAAGTGAAACACAGTAGCCTCAATTCAAAAATGGAAAACTTTTCTCAGAGTACCTCGCGCATTCAACAACCAAGTTAGTATTCCCATAAATAGGATGATGACTCACATAAGGGATGGATGATGAAACCATAATGAAGTGAGAAAAAGTGATAGCAACTATCAAAACATTAGATATGATAGACAAAAAGAAACAGGCATATGCACAATTTGGTCAAAAGTTAGACGAATGTTGCTCCTTTCTATCACCATATTGAATTGACAATTGAATATCAATCAAGGATCATGGGAGCTTGAGAATAATACAATCAAAGACCATGAAGGTCTATAGAAACCACAATTCAAACATGCTCAAATACTTCATCATAGCTCACAAGCATAATAGAAGAGGAATCCCACACAATGCATCAAAGACATAGATCTCAAGCTAACTATGGAAGAAAGTCAAACAAGGACAAAATTAAAGAGTTTGTAACAATCAAAAATTTGAAGTAAAGCTTCCAAAACATGATTAGGACATGATCAAAAGGTTAAAGTGTTGATTCTAAAACATGCTACACAAGTGCATTCAAAATGCCTCAAAAATTCAATAAGGATAAAAGAAAGAAGCCAAACTCCATTCATGATTAGAACTAACTTAAGTAATAGGGATCAATTACTCTCAAGTCCTCATGAGAATATAATTGAATTATCATTTCCCTTCATGTTATCATTGTCCATTTAATGACCTCAAACTCAAATTGAAAGCTCAAGTTTCAAAGTGAAGATCAACAAGAAAGCAAAAAGTCATAAAACATGCATCAAAAGGTTTAATCATTCAAACATGGGGCATTAAGTGAAATGACTTGACTTTATGTGGATAAATAGAACCAACATGATCATTAGGTGCCCAATTATAGTCCTCACTCAAGTTCACTGGCCATCAAGCAAATTGCAATTAGATATGCAACATTAATTGGGTACCTTCACTTCAAAAATACATCAAAAAAAAGAAAAGGGCTTCCATAATTCAAACAAAAATTTTCTTAGAATCCTTGATATGTATAAAAGTCAGCAAGCATGTTTTAAGTTCATGGATGGATGAGGAAAGGATCAATCAAACTTCAAATATCAAAAACTAGGTGGCAAAAACCACAAAACTAGACAAGTTTTCAAAATATTTTGTGGAAAATACCAAACCTTATCAATTAATTCAAGAAAAATCTTTTTAAGGGCCTCAATCCATCTATGAACCTTAAACAAGAACCAAATTCAATTGAAACTCAAGGCCAGTTGCTTTTTGGAATCAAAACAAACAAGGGAATCAGCATAACCCTAATTATTTAGAAAATAAACTCAATTATAGATTAATCAAGTTCCAATTCTAAACAAATAAAATTAAAATCATACAAAAATAAAGAAAACTCTAAAGATCAGAGAACTTATTTTTTTAAAATTTTAGAATTAAAGAAAAGTCAAAAATAAAATCAATATTCAAACCTTTAAAATATTAAACAAAAAATTCACATCTCAAAATAAAATTCCAATCAAAAGTCAGAAAAAAAAAATCCAACCAAAATTATATTCAAATATTAGAATTAAAAACCAGCATCCATGATTTTTTTGTGGAATTTTTGAATTAAAGGAAATATTAAAATAAAATCAAACAAACAATTAAACAATGAAACTATTATTTAATGACAAAATGCAAACCCTAGCCAAAAGTCATTAAAAGGTCCAAAAAAAATTATATTCAGACACTATGATTAAAAACAAACTTATATGATTTTTTTGAGGAATTTTGAATTAAAGGAAATATTAAAACAAAAATTATGAAGCAAACATTTCAAATAAACTTCTCAAATTAAATTTCTAATCAAAAATAGGAAAAATGCTAAACCAAAATCAGAATCAATTTCTAGATTATTTTATGAGTCAAAGATAATTTTTGTGGAATTTTTAGATCAAAAGAACTATTAAAATAAAAATAATCATTGAACAAACAATTAATTAAACTTATGAAATTTTGAACCAATCAAAACATTTTTTAAAAATTCCAAAAAAAATATAACAATACTAGAAATTATTGTTAGCCTATGGTAATTTTTTCATGATTTTTGAAGATGTTTTGATCACAAAAATAAAATCAGAAGAAATCAATAAAAATCAAACAATATAAAATGCATTAAGAATTTAAATCATCCAATCAGGGCGCGCCAACTCATTGTATTCTACCTCAAGATAAAGCCCTAAACGCGTGTTTTCACAGTTCCAAACCTCATGTTCTGATCATTACTCCTTCCTTATTTCTCCACCAAAATCAATGATTCAAAGCTCAAAACAAAGCCAGATTTATCCTCTACATCATGATACTTATAGATCTCAAAAAAGATTGACTAGGCGATCACAAATCTGGATGCGAAAATTGCAAAAACTCACTGAATATGAATTATTCAGAAGTTCAAACAACGATCTATTCTTCAAATTCAAACAAAATTATACGTCAAACCTATTGTTTGGCCAACTATGAGCTCATAAACATGAAGTAATTCATCAAATCAAGCTGAAAATAGCCAATTGAAGTTCAAGAAGCTTACCTCAATGTGAAACTGGAAATATCGATTCCTTAGTTACAGAAGAAAATAAACTTCTCAGTCTCTATCTACACACTTCAAGGAAGATGAATCCACAAAAAATTTTATGAATGCGCGGAGGAGATGAGTGAATCGTAGAAAACTTCAGCAAGAAGAAGAAATTTCCAGATATGGATTTGTGATGAATGGAGCATCCCCTCACTAAAATGGGGCTTGTAGTCCCTTATATAGAGTAAGTATTGAAGGTTAGAAGATGCAATTGGTCCTCAAAGTTGTTCAAGGGCCTGATTGGAAAATTTGGCCAAAAAATGAGTGCATATGGGTCTCAGCCATTTGCTCGTGCGTTTCCCCATTTTCTTTTCATTTTATGAGTCAAATAACCTCAGAAACAAATCCTCAAAGAGCCAGGTCATGATCATTTGAAATGAGAGAGTATGGATGAATTTGCCAAATTGAGCATGTTTATCATTTTTTCAATCAAGCAAGTACACCAAGCACATGGACACGAAATGGATGGCATCCTGGGTTTCCACAAGCCACAAATGGGTCATGGGCCTGATTAGAAATGAAAAGAATGGCTGAAACTTGAGTTTGCAAGAAATTGCATTTTGCTTGCACGGCTAAAGTTCAATAAAATGGCATGAAATTGAAAAGATCATAACTTACCCATACTTTTGAATTTGGACACAAATGAGTACAATTTGGAAAGGTATTGAAAAGATCTACAATCTCTTAGTTTTGTGTTTTTGTAATTGAATCCATTAAGGTCCTCAAAATTTGACATGAAATTCACTAATTTTGGAAAATGACCTATAATTTTAACTTGAGGCATGACTTCCAAAGACCATAACTCTTGACTCTTTGCCTATTTGGACATGAAACCAAAAGGAGATGAAATACCACCCTCTTATATTTCCAAAAATATTTAATTTGCATTTTGTTGATCAAAGGTGAATAAAATATGAATTTTTGAAGTTAAGTCCTCATTTTCCAAAATTAAAAACTTTTAGGGTTTCTTCATGAACAAGTTTCAATCCAAACCTCAATCTTTTTGATCCAATGATCAAAATGGACTTAAAATATGAAAAGTACACCCTTGAATTGATGGTTGACCAAAAGTTCACTTGGTCAACCTTGACTTTGACTGATTTTGACCAAAATGACCATTTTGCCCCTTTGAATTAATTGGTCCACTTCTCTTCAAAATTGATGGTCAAAACTTCAAACATACTATCTCCCAAATATATAGATGGCATGTACAAAGTTTCACTTGAAAATTCTCAAGAAATCTTGATAAAATCCCAAACCCTAGTTTTGGTTAACACCTTAGGAGACTGATGAATCATCTCCAAAATTTCAAATCCTCTGGGCATCTTGACCAATTTCTTGTACAAAGAATTTTCAAATACCAATGAGATGTTGTAGCTTCCAAATCAAGACTTGTACATTGATCAATATCCTTGATCAAGCAAAACCCTAATTTTGACTGGTGAATCAAAAGAGTGATTCTTCTTATAATCAATCACAAACTTCAATCCTCTGATGATCCAAAGAGATGGATAAAATATCTTGAGATATGCAGTAACTTTTGAGCTTGAAAGATCCAGAGATTTAGATGATAAGGTTCTACTTGAGGAACTTGGAAATGCAATCAACCTTCAAAGCTTGAGGAAGACTTGATAACTAAAGTATCTTGATCCCATCATAATGTATGAATGCAATGCAATACGATATTCATGATGAAACATAAGCCTAAATCAAGAGGGTAAATTTTGGGGTGCAACAACTGCCCCTATTCAAATATCTTCAACATGATAAGTGAAAAAGGTGACAACTTTCGAGCGTTCAGAGTTGAAGATGATTGAATACAAAAGAACCCGAAAATTTACACTCTTGAAGATTAAAGAAAAAGAAGCAGAAAACCCCCAAGACATGCGTCAGAATGAAGCTGTAACGCAGGTTGAAACAAAACAAAAACAAAGAAGAGTAGACGCAACTAAACTTCCGGACAAATGTGCCAGGGCAAAACTGGGCTTCAAAAAAGGTGAGATAAAACTCAAACCACAGAGTATAGGCAAAACTAAGCTCTGGAAAAGAAAACGTACGTGGGTGAGGAGACGAAACTCTGAGCTCGACCCAAAGCAAAGTGGCTAGATTGCGTGATTCTAGGAGCACTGGTTAATCTCAACTAACATGGACAGTATGAAGGAACTGAAAGAATCCCAGAAATGAGGAATAAAAGCGAGACGAAACTCGACTCAATAAACCAGTTAGACGAAACTAAACTAGATGAGTACCAGGGCGAAACTGGATTTCACGCACGGGTAATGAGGCGAAACTCGACCCATAGCAAAGTGATAAGAGTGCATGTTTCTCAGAGCACCTGCTGGTCTCAGATTAATGGATAAACAGTGACGAAAACTGATAGAAGAATCCAAGGAACAAAAGAGACTGATTTCAAACTAGGGACGCAGTACGAACACTGCACTTGGTAAACGAACACCGTTAAAGGGTCCAAGGTATGAAAGCAAAAACGAGACAAAACTCGACTAAATAACTAGTTAGGCGAAACTAAACTAGATGAGTACCAGGACAAAACTGGATTTCATGCACATGCGACAAGGCGAAACTCGACCCAAGGCGAGAGTGATGAGAGCGCATGTTTCTCAGAGCACCTGCTGGTCTCAGATCAATGGATAAACAGTGATGAAAACTGATAGAAGAATCTAAGGAACAAAAGAGACTGATTTCAAACCAGGGACGCAGTACGAACATTGCACTCGGTAAACGAACACCATCAAAGGGTCCAAAGTATGAAAGAAAAAACGAGACGAAACTCGACTCAATAACCAGTTAGGAGAAACTAAGCTAGATGAGTACCAGGACAAAACTGGATTTCATGCGTAAGGTGAGGAGACAAAACTCTGAGCTCAACCCAAAGCAAATAGATTAGGGGGTACACCTAAAAACTTGCTGAAAGCGAATATCAGGACGAAACTGGTATTCGAAAGGTGCAACAATAGACATTGGAATAAACCGGAGAGGGTAGTGAAAACTAAACCCGAGAAGACCGTGACAGGGCAAAACGGAACTACAGTCAAGAGTAGACACTCAAACAAACAAATGATTGACGTCAAAAGGATATTGGTATAGGGAGGAAACTGAGATAATGAGGACGAAGACCTCGTCGGGGATTTAATACGAAGTATTAGAAAATTCACTGGGGACAATAGAAACAATAATGGCTTATGTTCCGATGCATGTTTGAATTCTTTCTATATAGCACAATGTTCTATATATTGGAAATGCTACGCGTTTTGGTAGATGCAATGTAACAATGCATGTTTAAAAGTTTCACTGGGGAATGGCCAATTGAGAACCAATAACCAAGAAGTCAGAATCTGATGTGACTTGCAAAAATAAATTTCAAAATCCAAAGGAGAGGAGAAAATATGGGGATCCGCTGCAGAGGGAACCTCGAAGAGATGAAGCTTCGCGGGGAATAACAACTGAGAAACTAGTAGAAACGGGCCACAAACATTGAGAGGAGCTGCAGAAATAAATTGCAAACTCCTAGAGAAGATCAGATCGACACTGTAGCTTCTGGAGAGGGACGCCATCTGAAGATTAGACATTTAGGGAGAAGATCATGGCAAGACTGTAATCTCTGGTAAAGACAACGCGCGACCGTGTTGAGGATGACACCAAGATAACAAACCCGACGTGAGGGGTGAAAACCTTTGCCGGGGGAACAAAGCTCTGCTGAGGAAACGGGACTTCACCGGGGATACAGAACTTTGTTGAAGATTTTTGTTGGAGAAATATTTTTTGGAATGCAACCATTGGATGGATCATGCAGATAGTCACACAGTATCGACTTTACTGGGGATAAGGAAATATCTTAACATAAGGATGCCCCAATCAACAGACCGACTGGGAAATGAGAGGTCATGGTGAGGGATCTTTGTTGGCAACTCTGTTGGGGATATGCGATATCCTCAAATCCAGAGTCTCAGAATGAAGCCTTTAAAAGAAGATTCATGGGGCAACAAAACTTCGCTGCGGAAAAGAAACTTCACTGGGGATAGGTAAAGTCCTATTCATACATGGGCTCTGTCTAACAGAAGAAAAACCAAATATTCCCTTCCTGACAATCATTAAGCTCTTTACTGGTGTTCAACATGTAAACTATTTTTTTGATGTCAAACAAATGTTTTGCATGCAGAAAGATGTTTATTTTGGGAATGACAGATCTGATGCGATGATTATTCAAGCCTTGAAGTTGAAAACCTTAACAAAGTGTCGCATCTCTATCATGAATGAATCACTGGCTAGAGTGCAAAAAATTTCAAAACTTTTCTTCCCCCCTTTTTTGTATAAAAAAAAACGAGTCAAGATGCAGGTGATAAGATACCAACATGAATATGCAACACATATTTGGGAGTTTAGGAAATGTTATCCTGTTGTAGTACGCTTTCGAGTTAAACCCTTGTTTCAGTTAGGACTTTTAGAGGTTGTAACGTGGCCTGGTTTGAGGTTTTTTTCTTTTTAGAAAAAAGTTTTTTTAAGGCTCAAGTTATTTGGTGCCCGCCCCCTTCGTGATATTCTCCTGTCCTAAATTCAGTTGACTTATCACAAGCATTCATCTTTCAAAAGGATTTATAATGGTTGAGTGATCACGACAAATTCTCCAACATGATTGTAACTTAACTTTTGCCGCTTTTTGTTTTTGATATTATTGTTCCTCTTCTTTTGATGAAAATGTTATTGAATAATCTTTTTTTGGCCTTTTAGGCTCTCTTTTCCCTAATTTTTGCCTGGACAAAATCTTTTGAATTTCAATTTTGGGAGTCCAGCGGGACGCCCTAGCTTTTGCATAAGCGGCTTGTTTTCAAGTTTCGACTTAGTGGGGCTTTTTTTTCTTTCTTATTCATACTTTCCACTTCGAACAAGTCAATATAACTTTAGGTCTTTGAACTTTTTCTTTCTTTCTTTCTTTCTTTTTTGAAGAAAACAAATGCCTCATTCCTTGGTCGACGAGGGATAGCCATTATTGTATCGATTCGATCTCGACCTTAGGACTTTGTGAGGAAATGAACATCATGGTTTAGACATTTTTCCCGATCTCATGATGCGAAAGATAAAATGTGGTGATCCTCAGATGGGACATTCCTTCTGAAATTTGAATGCTTGGTCAAATTAACTGAACATCTACCCTGCCCCGGGTTAAAAAAATAAGGTTTTTTTTGGACGGAAAAGAAACTCCTACTTCGAAGGCTCAGAGGGATTAACGAGGGTCTAACTCCCTTATATCTCTGGTGTTTGGGGATTGAAACAATGCATGTACATCGTCAACGGGGTTCTACTCAAAAGCATACCATTACAGTCATCATTTTTAGCTAAACTCTTTCCTCCAAACTCTTGGCTAAGCAAAAGAATTGGCACAGTTGGTATCAAAATGCCTGAAAAATCGATTATAGAGTGATACTGGATGGATTAAGTAACATGAAACAATTTCTTCAAGGCAAAAATATTCAACGCATCAAGACTGACATTCGACCACAAACAAAATCCTATATGCAGACAATGCTAAAACAATCAATCAAGATAACACATGAAAGTGTGGCAAAGAAACTTAATAAAAGTCATTATAGGGAAGAAATATCTCCAACTAGGTTCGCCGATCTCGCCGACCTACCATAATCTTGATATTACCCTGACCCATGACCTTTACCAACATCATGGAGCTGTGAAACAAATTGGCAAGGCATCCACCAGTAAAGTGAATGAGAATCCTATCAATCATAGAACTAAACACGCCCATTGCACAGTAGTAGTTGTGTTTGTTATCCGTATTTCAAGCAATCAACTAACCATGACTTAGATTACCATTTCCGTGTAAGGTCCACGATGTTTATATGCACATGCTTATCAAAATATTGGACATTTTTGCAAAGAAAATAGTAAAAAGGGAGAAAAGAAATGTATACGTATACTTGAAAGAATATATTTTATTGATTTTGAGAAATCAGCCTGTGAAAAAGGCATTTACATTTGGAGGCAAGTAATTACAAAATCAAAGCAACCAAGTGTTTACAAATGTAAATGTGAATGTGAATATCCATCAAGTCCCGACTCTACTATGACTCTTATGACTCTTACGCTTTCATCTTCCTGCTTTCAGACAGATCATTCTTGGATTAGCTTCGAGCTTATGCTAGGTGACGGAACGAAGGAAAGACATAAAGGATCTCATGTCGAGCGTAGTCATTTGCTTTAAGTCCCTAACTTTTGCCTAAATCTCCCTTTCGGGTTTTCGATTCACAAGGACACCCTCTTTTTGCCTAAACCGCCCTTTCGGTTTTTTAGTTTAGCGGGTTTTTTTTATTGTTTTTTTATGCAAAGTATTTTTTTAACTACGTCAGCATTCACAGGGAGAGGGAAGTAATCTCTATCCATAGTCGTGAGCATCATCGCTCCTCCAGAGAAAATTTTTCTGACCACGAAAGGACCTTCATAAGTCAGAACCCACTTGCCCCTGGGGTCACCCTGGGGGAGAATTATCCTTTTTAGAACAAGGTCACCTGGCTTGTAACACTGAGGTCGTACCCTCTTATCAAAAGCTTTCCTCATCCTTTATTGATATACCTGACCATGACATACAACCGTCAACCTCTTCTCGTGAATAAGTTCCAACTGATCCAGCCGATTTTGTACCCATTCACTTTCATCCAGCTCAACATCCCTCATGATCCTAAGAGAAGGAATCTCGACTTCTACCAGCAATACTGCTTCCATGCTGTAAACCAATGAAAATGGGGTTTCCCTAGTCGAAGTACGCGCAATGGTGCGATAACCATGCAAAGCGAAAGGCAGCATCTCATGCCAATCTTTATAGGTTACCACCATCTTTTGTATGATCTTCTTAATATTCTGATTGGCCGCTTCGACAACACCGTTCATCTTTGGTCGGTATGGGGAAGAGTTATGATGCTTGATTTTGAAGGACTCACAAAGCTCCTTCATCATTTTATTGTTCAAATTAGACTCATTATCGATAATGATATTTTCAGGCACTCCGTAGCGACAAATAATATTGCGCTTAATGAACCGAGTTACCACCTGCTTGGTGACATTGGCATAGGATGCAGCTTCGACCCATTTTGTAAAATAGTCGATGTCAACCAGAATGAAAAGGTGCTCGTTGGATGCAGTCGGTTCAATTTTGCCGATCATATCAATTCCCCACATCGCAAACGACCAAGGGGAAGTCAAGACATTCAAAGGTACTGGCGGCACATGCACTTTATCAGCATAGACTTGACATTTGTGGCAAACCCGTGCATGATTGTAACAGTCAGTCTCCATGGTGGACCAATAATAACCTGCTCGCAAAATCTTTTTAGCCATGGTATGCCCACTGGAATGGGTCTCAAAATCACCTTTATGTATCTCCTCAATGATTTTAGCTGCTTCTTTCTTGTCAACACATATGAGCAGTAAACCGTCATGATGCCTTCTATACAACACACCACCACTGAGAATGAACTTGGCTGAAAATCTTCTCAAGAACTTCTTATCTGTGACGGATACCTCTTCAGGGTACTCTTGTGTTTCAAGATATCTTTTAATATCATAAAACCAAGGATTACCATCTGATTCCAAACTAGCCTCAAAACAGAAAGCTGGCTCACTTAAACTTCTAATGGTAATGGAAGGTGCCTCATTAGCTCACTTAACCTTGAACAAGGAGGACAAAGTTGCCAGTGCATCAGCTAGATTGTTTTCTTCTCTGGGAATGTGCTCAAACGTGATCTCTTCGAAGTACGAAATCAGCTTCATAACATGCTCACGATAGGGAATTAGGTTCTGATGGCGAGTTTCCCAATCTCCATTAAGCTGGATGATAACAAGATTGGAATCCCCGTAAACTTTCTAAAATTTGATGCGCAGGTCGATCGCCGCTTCAATGCCATAAATGCAAGCCTCATATTCGGCCATGTTATTAGTGCAATCGAAACAAATACATGCCATGAAAGGAATGTGGTGTCCCTTAGGGGAAGTGATAATAGCTCTGACGTCGTTGCCCATGGCATTGGAGGCACCAACAAAAACAAGCGTCCAACGTGATCCCGACTCGGGTCCTTCGTCTAGGTGTAGCATATTACAATCCTGAATATACATAATTTCCTCATCTGGAAAATCAAACTTCATTGGTTCATAATCTTTCATGGGTTGATGAGCAAGATGGTCGGCCAATACACTACCCTTAATTGCCTTTTGAGTAGTGTATTGGATATCATATTCGGTGAGTATCATCTTCCAACGGGCTACCCTGCCTGTAAGAGCTGGCTTCTCGAAAATGTACTTGATTGGATCCATTTTGGATATCAAGTAGGTGGTATGAGTTAACATGTATTGCCTCAAATGTTTGGCGGCCCAGGCAAGCGCACAACAAATCTTTTCCAGCAATGAGTACCTCGACTCGCATTCTGTAAACTTCTTACTCAGGTAGTAAATAGCCTGCTCTTTCTTCCCTGTCTCGTCGTGCTAACCGAGGACACAACCCATTGAGCTATCCAACACAGTTAGATACATGATTAGTGGCCTTCCTTCCATTGGCATAATGAGTATCGGAGGTTCCTGCACATACTCCTTTATTTTTGTCAAAGGCCTTCTGACAATCCTCATTCCATTTCACTGTCTGACTTTTCTTCAACAACTTGAACAAAGGTTCACAGGTGGCTGTGAGATGAGAAATAAATCTAGAAATGTAGTTTAACCTTCCCAAGAAACCACGTACTTCCTTCTCTGTCCTTGGTTCAGGCATTTCTTGTATCGCTTTTACCTTGCCGGATCTCACCCCGAAGGTGCACTTATTCGGATTCAACCTCAGCAAGAACTACCTCAGTCTCTCAAAAAACATTTCCAGATGAACAAGATGTTCCTCTTCCATGTCAGACTTAGCAATTATATCGTCCACATATACCTCAATCTCTTTGTGAATCAAATCATGAAAGAGAGTAACCATGGCGCGCTAATATGTTGCCCCGGCATTTTTCAAACCAAACGGCATCACTTTGTAGAAGAAAGTTCCCCAAGGCGTGATAAATGTTGTCTTCTCCATATCCTCTAGAGCCATCTTAATTTGATTGTAACTTGAAAAACCATCCATGAACGAAAACACTTTGGAATGAGTAGTATTATCGACCAACACATCAATATGCGGAAGAGGGAAGTCATCTTTAGGGCTGGCCCTGTTCAAATCCTTATAATCCACACACATCCTGACCTTACCATACTTCTTGGGCACATGCACAATATTTGCAATCCATGGCGGATAATTGATGACCTTTAAGAAATTCGCGTCCAACTGCTTCTGAACCTCCTCCTTGATCTTCTTGGACATCTTAGGATGAGTTCTTCAGAGCTTTTGCTTGACAGGGGAACAACCTTCTTTGAGCGGTAGTTGATGCACCACTATGTCTGTATCCAACCCAGGCATATCCTCATAAGACCAAGCGAAGATATTAGAATACTCACGGAGTAGCTCAATCAATCTGACCTTTATACTTTCTTCAAGATCTGCCCCTATCTTGACTTCTCTTCTTACCTCTTCTGTGCCAATACTCACCACCTCAATCAAATCCTGATTCGGCTGGATAACCTTCTCCTCTTGTTTTAACAATCTTGCTAATTCCTCAGGAAGATCATAATCCTCATATGCTTCTTCTTCAGCTTGATAAATAGGAGTATCAAAGTCATAATGAGCCATAGCAGAGTCGTTATCAATATAACCGGTGGTGGAAGTGCATCTGCATGAACGATATTTTGATGTTTTTTAGTGACAGTGTGTGAAAAGAGAAACATTTCCATAAAAAAAAGAAATGGAACAAAATCTTGAATGCAAAAACGTCCTTTATTTCATGATAAACTTTTGAAAATAAACATGGTGGCCCTATACAAATGATCCACCACGCCTTGGGCAGAGCGTAGGAATTATGATATGATAATAAAAGAAAACAAGAAAATTACTCCTCAGCGCTTGAAACTTGGATAACATCCACAAAAGTCCAATTGTTGAGTGTCTGGCCTGGAATACTTGGACGAATCTAATCTTCATTATTGTAGCCATCAACCCTATCGTCGCCAACTGCATTGACGTGTCCTTCTTAATTAGCACAAGGACGAGAAAACTTCACAGGAGTAGATAAACTAGATGCTCTGGGAGTTGTACTCTGCTGACCTGGGCTAAAACGAAGACCAAATTTATTAAATTTTAGGGTAACGTCCAGCACCTGACCGCAACCTTCAGGGTTTCCATTTTCCACCACAGCTCTCGCATCCTTGAGAGAAGACATAAAAGTTTCAGGTTTCCTTTTCTGCTCTGGAGGAGGAAAATTGACAGCATGAACCGTCTCAAACGCCTGATACAGAGTCTCATGTATCTCTCCTTCAAATTCAACATAGCAGAATGATTTCAAATGACTCACAATGTACTCTTCCTCTCCGCACACAGTTATCACCTTTCCCTCTGTAGGATACTTGAGTTTCTAATGAAGAGTAGAAGTGACTGCCCCTGCTTTATGAATCCACGGCCGCCCCCAACAAACAACAATACGCTGGATGTATATCCATCTTAAAAAATGTAGCTGTGAAGGTGCAAGGACCAACCTTGATTGGTAACTCCACCTCCCCAAACACTAACCTTCGAGACCCATCAAACGCCTTCACCATCAAATCACTAGGGCGCAGCTCCAGTCCAGAATAATCAATCTTCATCAATGTTGACTTAGGCAATACATTCAAGGACGACCATGTGTCCACCAAAACCCAGGATAAAGTAGTGCCCTTGCACTCCATTGAAATATGCAACGCTTTGTTATGGTCTCGCCCTTCCGGAGGAAGATCAAAATCTGTGAAGCCCAGACCGTTCCCGGCAGATATGTTAGCACAAACATTCTCAAACTGATTGATTGTTATCTCATGTGGCACGAACGCATTCTTTAACACTTCATCAAAGCATTTCTGTGAGGTTCTGAATAAATCAACAGAGAAAAGATAGACATCATATAAGGAATATGGCTCAGATGATCAATTATGCTATAATCACTCTTTCTGATAATTTGCATTAACTCTTTAACCTCATCGGGAACTGAAGAAGCTTCTGGTATCGGAATTGGTTGAGTCACATTGGTTGGCGTAACCCTTGGATTACCAATCATCGCCTGCTATTTTCCTTTTTCTCTTGTAGAAGCATCTGCCTCATCTTGCACATTGGAAGGACCAAACACTCTCCCGCTTCTAGTCATTCGACCCACAACAGAAAAATTATGAACTTCCCCTTCATTACCTTCAGCACGTTCTTCCTCAGACAAACGAGTACTTACTTCCTACTTCACCCCCATGGTAATAAACATCAGCACCATAATGCCATGGGATGGCCTTCTCATTGGTATACGGCATGGGACCAGGTACCGTAATCATCAAAGGAGGTGCCCTAGATGGGGTACGAATTCGCACATGGGTGTAAGGAATAGATACCACAACAACATCTTCTTAGGAAACCTTACGATAACTCGGTTTTCTATCGAACCGCAGGGAACCCTCCTTTATCATCAACTGGATACCGGATTTTAAATCATCACACCCCCTTGGTTGCTCTCTACACTTGGCACACTCTGAAGTGCAACCCAGAAAAATAGAATTGTCAAGCAAATACCTCTTAACATACCACAATGGAGTAGTTACTTATTCCACATTCATGATTAAATTCAACACTTCACCATTATCATCAATCATATTAACAACACCCCCTCCATGCCTAGGCATTGGGTTCTGAGTAACATTCGGACCAGTCACTGGAGTAAACTCAATTGCCTTAGCATCCAACAAGTCTTGTATTTTGCGTTTCAACGCAAAGCAATTGTCAGTAGAATGGCCAACTCCGCCTGAATGGAATTCACATCTTGCATTAGCATCATAGTTAGGAGGAAGTCTTGCGGGGGGTGGTGGCATATTTCTCAAACCGATCAACTTCAAATCGAGCAAATGGTGGAGTGCTTCAGTAAGAGATACAGGCAAGGGATCGAATTTTCTCAACTGTCTCTGCTGTTGATTATTATACTGACGGGGGGCATCTTGTTGTCTTTGTTGTTGAGGAACTATATTCGGTCTCTGCTGCAGAGGAGCATTAACAGGAAAGAAACAACATTGATTTGTTGGTGCTGACGATCCTCTCTTCTTCCTCTATGAGAGTAAACCGCACTTGCGTCGCCTTCCCTTTTCTTAGGGTAAGTGTTGAATTGTTTCTTACTGCCCCCTGATGAGCCACTAGAACCTCCAATCTGAATTTTCCCCAATTTCAAACCTACCTCAATTCTTTCACCAGCCATAACCAAGTCTGCAAATCATGCCGAAGTACTTCCTACAATGTGCTCATAGAATGACCCTTGCAGGGTACTCATAAACATATCAATGAGTTCTCTCTCCATGAGTGGAAGTTGAACCCTTGCAGCCAACTCACGCCACTTCTGAGCGTATTCCTTGAAAGATTCTCTTGGTCCTTGTGACAAATTCTGTAACTGAGTGCGATTAGGCGCCATATCCACATTGTACTGATAATGTTTGACAAAAGCCCGAGCAAGATCATTCCAGAAACAAATATGGGTTTTCTCCAACTTCATGTACCACTCCAGGGATACCCCAGATAGGCTATCCTAGAAAAAGTGAATCAAAAGCCCCTGATCCTCAGTATGCACCGACATTTTTCGAAAATAAGCAGTTACATGAGTAACAGGACATGACGTTTCGTTGTACTTTTCAAATATAGGAGGCTTGAACTTTGGAGGAACTTTCACCCCAGACACCAACTCGAGATTATTAGCATCCATACCAAGGGCTCCTTGCCCTTCCATAGCCTTCAAACGTTCTTCCAACAACCGATACTTCCTATCCTCAACCTGAACTTCCGGCTCCGAACGCCGAACAGAAAACTGATCTTCATCCTGATCAAAGTCATAATCCTGCTCCTGATAGCCCCTTACACCACCCTGATTATCTCTTATGTTCCCCATAAGACGAGGTCCCAGAGATGGGGGAAACTGCCCTACGTTGCGCACAAAAGGGTTTCCGAGCATCCCGTGAAAATTTCCAACAGGCTGATCTTGCACATCCCCTAATCCTACAGAAATGTCCTGATAGAGCCCTTGATTTCCACCATCCCCTGGATAGCGGCGCTAGTTGTTGACAATGGAAGCCAGTTCCTCCTATCGATGATTCACATTGGTGATGACCTCCATGAACTGGGTCATTTGAGTAGCCATCTGGGCCCTTATTTCAGCGAGTTTAGCTTGTACTTGTTCCATCTGTCTTGGAAAATTATTTCTGGTGGAATACCAATGAGTAGTCATCTTGAATTTTGAATAAGAAAAGCAGAAGAATAAGAAAACCGTCTTGAGATAACCTGTAATGTTATGAAATGCATGATGTGCATGATATGTTTGTCATTTCCTGGTATTCAAGTGTCCTTTTATTCATCAATCACGACACGCAACCAAAAGTAATCAAGCATACAATCAAAGGAAAAAATAAAACAAAAAAAAGATAATAAGACAACACTTCAATTATTTACAAACAAAAGAAATGATGTTCAAGTGACTTCGGACATTTAAGAGTGTAGCGATAAACAACAAAATATGTGTTTCAAAGTAAACTTAACAAAAAACTGAATAATAAAAACAAACAAATGGTCCCTTCCAACAATCCAGGGGGTGACCAAATACACCAAAAGTAAGTAACAAAAACTAAATCTCCGAAACAAGACACGCTTCAAGGTGTTGACAATACTCTTAAAGCCTGGCTTTCTCCTTCAAAAGTTTTCATGCGACTACTTTACTTTCTTGAAATCGATCCTCTGCGGCACGCCTCTGGGCTACTTCCTTCTTAAGCTGAGCATCTTTGTCTTTGAGCTGTTTCTCCAAGTTTTGAATCTTCTTCCTGTAGCTATTCTCAAATGCCTGAAGCTTCTGGCACTCTTGTTGGGTCTTACTCAACTCTTCTTCCATTTCAGCATGAGATCTCTTCCTAAAACTGGTTGCATTAGAAGTTTCCCCTGGAGCTTCTTTGAGTTTGCGAGCTAAGTCGGCCCTTTTTTGATCTACCCAATAAAGTTTCATCCCTGCCTCATGGTCTTTTGCACGAAATTGAATGTTCTCAACATGAACTTGGGTGAACACCTCGGTAGGCACCGTGTTATTCAGAATAGTAGGAGGTTACTCACATATAGGAGCCGACCTTGCAAATGGTAACCGTAAAATCTTAACCCTGGCTCTAATCCATTCCAAGTAAGGAACCCTAGCAATAGGAACCTTCTTGCCCAAAGTAGTTCTATCCTTATTGTGAATTCCCTTCCAAGCACTTGTCACTCTTTTCAACATCACAGGATCACTTTCTCTAACAAAATACACTGATTCAGACACCTCCTCACCCTTTGGCGGTCCATCCATTGCATATCCCAATTGACGATAAGCAAGCACAGGATTATAGTTGATACACCCCTTAGTTCCTATGAGGGGAACATTAGGGAAATCTCTGCAGCTAGTGATAATACTTCGTACTTCCCCCATGTCATAATTCTACCGGATATCAAATGAAGTAAGGTTGACAAGTCTTGATGACCATTTGAGAGAATGTCTGGTATCCACGAAAGGGCCACTTACCGGTAGGTGCAACTTAAACCATTGATACAACATCGAATGACATAAACTTACATTACCTCCTTTTCCATGCCTGAAAGGAATGGTGTAAAGAGTATCTTCCAAGAGTGTCAGTACCGGGTTCTTATTTCTAAAAACACAAATAGCCGTCAAATCCACAAAATTTCTCTTGTGAGGAAAGAGGATGATCCCGTATATCATGAGAGAAAACAGAGGGCTGAAGTCATTCCAATTCCCTTTCTTTTCCCAGTCTTCAGCTTTCTTCCCTAAGAAATCCAAATAAAACCCTGTAGTATCCTCACTTCATTTCCAATTGTCTTTCACCTCTTTCCAGTTCAAATGAAGAATTTCAGCAATAACTTCAAACTTCAGCTTCTCCAGCACTTGGACGAAAGGAACTTCATCGGACAACTTGATATTAAGTAGGTACGCGTACTCTTCTAGTGTGGGAACCAATTGATAATCTTGAAAATTAAAACACCGTAATTCCTTGTCATAGAACTGGAAGAGGGTGATCAAAGCCATTGGGTCAACTAGAGTGTTAAGGATCAGTAACAAATTGCCATAATTTTTGTTGAAATTATTCAGAACATCACTCTTCATATAAGAACTCAACCTCTTCAATTCGGACAAATCAATAGTAGGAATCTGATAAGCGAATGTATGCCTGTTGGGCTCTTTAACACGAACTGAATCAAACTCATCGGACGGGAGGCCATCCATTTATGATGGAAAGAAGACTCTCGAATGTCCCTGGAAGATGACATGCGCATGCTAGTTATTTTTTATACATAATTTTTTTTAGATATAAATATACTATGATGCAACATGACAGGATCGAAGTTTCACAATGCATAATGGCTGGACCATTACAGAACATCACCACTCAAGATCAAAATAAAATCCCAAAGCTTCAAAACTATCATGGGAACCTGAGTCACCTTCGCAACACAAAGTCACCAACAATACCTGTACCTATAAGAAAAGTTTTCCCGCCCCTCTCACGGGTGTAGTCTAGGTCAAGGTAAGGTTAAAATCCAAATCAGAGTACAAGAGCTTGACTGTCAGTATCATCATACGATAACACCTATCCGAACTACCTCTGAAGTCATGGATCTCATGGTCAGGTATACAAAGCATCCGCCTCATAGCTGCCATGGCCACTCTATTCCTAGTTCCTATGGAATTCACTCATAGCCTGGGTATGAGGCCTTTTACCTCATGGAACAACCCACCCACCAAGAAATCCAGAATCCAAACAGTCCAGCCAAATCCAGTATGCAGAAAGTAAAGCGCACATAGGATGCAATGCAAACAGATAAATATGTAAAGCGGTAAAATAAACACCCAAAACGAAAACAAACAAGAGCTAGGATCGACTTCGGGATGGACCAGCAAGAGGTCAATCTGTCCCCAATGAAGTCGCCAGCTGAAACAACCTGGCTGAACCATCATCTTGTAATGAAATATCAATGAAGTCACCACCGAACATCTTTTATCCCGCCAAAAGGGAAAGGTAAACATCGAGAAAACCTGAAGAGGGAGAAATCATAGTCTTTCAACCGAGAGATCGGGTAAGGGAGTCTGTTATGCGAGGGGAAGGTATTAGCACCCCACACGCCCGTAGTACTCTATGGTATCCACTCTTGTTATCTAATCTAATGGGTGTGGTCAAAACCTATGTCTATGGCTTAAAGCTAAAAAGGGAATGCATGCGAAAAGAAAAAAAAAAGAAAACAATGTAGGGAAAATAAAAGTTGTGCTAGGTTGGGCCCTACCTCAATGCCTAAGTATCCCTTTTAAGGAATCAGAGCAGTCGTAGTTCGGCTCATATGTTCTGGTTGGTTTGTGTTTTTTAGTTAAGACAACAAAAACAGTTAAGATGGCAAAACATCAAATAAAACAACAAACAAATGAGATGGTAAAACATCGACTAAATAATAACAAAGTAACATGTCAAAGATGGCGAAACACCAAATGATAAAACATCACACCTTACAATGACATTGAGAATTAAAGTAGGATAACAAACATGTGCGATGGTGAAACATTGGCTTCAAACAAATGTGCAATGGCGAAACATCGGCTATAAGATAACAAGGTATCATGGAAAAGATGGCGAAACATCAATAAACCGTATGACAAAACATCACATCTAACAATGATATTGAGAATCAAAGTAGGATAACAAACATGTGTGATGGTGAAACATCGGCTTCAAACAAATGTGCGATGGCGAAACATCGGCTAAAAGATAACAAAGTATCATGGCAATGATGGCGAAACATCAATAAACCAGATGACAAAACATCACACCTAAAAATGATATTGAGAATCAAAGTAGGATAACAAACATGTGCGATGGCGAAAAATCGGCTTCAAACAAGTATGCGATGGCAAAACATCGGCTAAAAGATAACAAGGTATCATGGCAAAGATGGCGAAACATCAATAAACCAGGTTTAAAAACAAAGCCAAGAGGCGCACAAACAAATAAGATTGATTTATATATTTTACCTTGGAGAAGGGTTTGAGTTTATTAGAGGTGTTTTATGATTTGCCAAGAAAACAATTTTTTGTTTTAAGATGCAAAATGCAAAGGAAGGAAAAACAACTAAGGGAAACTAGCCTAGAACTATCCCTAGTGTTATCATACAATGATTGATCCTAAGGTTGAGGATAAAGGAAAACCCTACCCTATGCTAGCATACATGGATTCCTACCTTAATTAACATGTCAAAGGAAGCTTAACAAAACTTATCCTATAGGGAACAGGAAATGAGAGCGAAGTCGTGATGTCAATTTATAAATTGAGTGACTCATCGATCAACAATTAAAGAAAAAAACAATAAATATCCTATAGGGAACATGCACTGAGAGCAAAGTCGTGATATCAATTTCTAAACTGAGTGACTCATCGATCAACAATTAAAGAAAAAACAATAAATATCCTATAGGGAACATGCACTGAGAGAGAAGTCGTGATCTCAATTTCTAAATTGTGTGACTCATCGATCATAAATTAAAGAAAAAAAACAATAAACACAACACATGTATCAAACAAAACAGAGGGCCTCCTGACATATATCAGCAACAGAAGTCCCATCATGCAACATAGAACTATACAAAATGAAAATAGAAGAAAGGAAATAGTGCAATACCAAACGGATAACTATCCGTAGCAACTGAGCAAGAATAAAAGAAACCCATAGAACTTCAAGCAAGCTGGCATCAGCAGACAAATCAAGTCAGAAATTACGCCATCAAGATGTAAGTATTGATATTTTCATATATGAACAGATCTCATGGGCAATTTATAGCATTCATAATCACATATATATACATCCTGCATAGACTATCAAATATGTCAAGCACAAGAGTAGTACCAATATAATAAATTGTGTTCCATAAATAAAGTGAAACACAGTAGCCTGAAGTCAAAAATGGAAAACTTTTCTCAGAGTACCTCGTGCATTCAACAGCCAAGTTAGTATTCCCATAAATAGGATGATGGCTCACATAAGGGATGGATGATGACACCATAATGAAGTGAGAAAACGTGATAGCAACTATCAAAAAATTAGATATGATAGACAAAAAGAAACAGGCATATGCACAATTTGGTCAAAAGTTAGAGGAATGTTGCTCCTTTCTATCACCATATTGAATTGACAATTGAATATCAATCAAGGATCATGGGAGCTTGAGAAGAATACAATAAAATACCATGAAGGTCATTAGCAACCACAATTCAAACATACTCAAATACTTCATCACAACTCACAAGCATAATAGAAGAGGAATCCCATACAATGCATCAAAGACTTAGATCTCAAGCTAACCATGGAAGAAAGTCAAACAATGACAAAATTAAAGAGTTTGTAACAATCAAATATTTGAAGTAAAGCTTCCAAAACATGATTAGGACATGATCAAAAGGTTAAAGTGTTGATTCTAAAACATGTTGCACAAGTGCATTCAAAATGCCTAAAAAATTCAACAAGGATAAAAGAAAGAAGCCAAACTCCATTCATGATTAGAACTAACTTAAGTAATAGGGATCAATTACTCTCAAGTCCTCATGAGACTATAATTAAAATATAATTTCCCTTCATGTTATCATTGGCCATTTAATGACCTCAAACTCAAATTGAAAGCTCAAGTTTCAAAGTGAAGATCAACAAGAAAGCAAAAAGTCATAAAACATGCATCAAAAGGTTCAATCATTCAAACATGGGGCATTAAGTGAAATGACTTGAGTTTATATGGATAAAAAGAACCAACATTATCATTAGGTGCCCAATTATAGGCCTCACTCATGTTCATTAGCCATCAAGCAAATTGCAACAAGATATGCAACATTAATTGGGTACCTTCACTTCAAAAATACATCAAAAAAAGAAAAGGGCTTCCATAATTCAAAATAAAAATTTCTTAGCATCCTTGAGATGTATAAGAGTTAGCAAACATTGTTTTAAGTTCATGGATGGATGAGGAAAGGATCAATCAAACTTCAAATATCAAAAACTAGTTGGAAAAAACCACCAAACTAGACAAGTTTTCAAAATATTTTGTAGAAAATACCAAACCTTATCAATTAATTCAAGAAAAATCTTTTTAAGGATCTCAATCCATCTATGAACCTTAAACAAGAACCAAATTCAATTGAAACTCAAGGCCAGTTGCTTTTTTGAATCAAAACAAACAAGGGAATTAACAAAACCCTAATTATTTAGAAAATGAACTCAATTATAGATTAATCAAGTACCAATTCTAAACAAATCAAATTTAAATCATACAAAAATAAAGAAAACTCTAAAGATCAGAGAACTTATTTTTTTAAATTTTTAGAATTAAAGAAAAGCCAAAAATAAAATCAAAATTCAAACCTTTAAACAATTAAACAAAAAGTTCACATCTCAAAATAAAATTCCAATCAAAATTCAGAAAAAAAATCCAACCAAAATTATATTCAAATATTAGAATAAAAACCAGCATCCATGATTTTTTTTGTGGAATTTTTGAATTAAAGGAAATATTAAAATAAAATCGAACAAACAATTAAACAATTAAACAATTATTTAATGACAAAATGCAAACCCTAGCCAAAAGTCATAAAAAGGTCCCAAAAAAATTATATTCAGACACTATGATTAAAAACAAACTTATATGATTTTTTTGAGGATTTTTGAATTAAAGGAAATATTAAAACGAAAATTATGAAGCAAACATTTCAAATAAACTTATCATATTAAATTTCTAATCAAAAATAGGAAAAATGCTAAACCAAAATCAGAACAATTTCTAAACTATTTTATGAGTCAAAGATAATTTTTGTGGAATTTTAGATCAAAAGAACTATTAAAATAAAAATAATCATTGAACAAACAATTAATTAAACTTATGAAATCTTGAACCAATCAAAACATTTTTTAAAAATTCCAAAAAAAAATGAGAAATACTTGAAATTATTGTTAGCCTATGGTATTTTTTTCATGATTTTTGAAGATGTTTTGATCACAAAAATAAAATCAGAAGAAAACAATAAAAATCAAATAATATAAAATGCATTAAGAATTTAAATCATCCAATCAGGGTGCGCCACCTCACCGTCTTCTACCTCACGACAAATCCCCAAACGCGTGTTTTCACAGTTCGAAACCTCATGTTCTGATCATTACTCCTTTCTTATTTCTCCACCAAAATCAATGATTCAAAGCTCAAAACAAAGCCAGATCTATCCTCTACATCATGATACTTATAGATCTCAAAAAGATCGACTAGGTGATCAGAAATCTGGACGCGAAAATTGCAAAAACTCATTGAATATGAATTATTCATAAGTTCAAACAACGATCTATTCTTCAAATTCAAACAAAATTATACGTCAAACCTATTGTTTGGCCAGCTATGAGCTCATAAACATGAAGTAATTCATCAAATCAAGCTGAAAATAACAAATTGAAGTTCAAGAAGCTTACCTCAATGTGAAACTGGAAATATCGATTCCTTAGTTACTGAAGCAAATAAACTTCTCATTCTCTATCTACACACTTCAAGGAAGATGAATCCATAAAATTTTTTGATGAATACGCGGAGGAGATAAGTGGATCGAAGAAAACTTCAGCAAGAAGAAGAAATTTTCAGATCTGGATTTGTGATGAATGGAGCGTCCCCTCACTGAAATGAGGCTTGGAGTCCCTTATATAGAGTAAGTATTGAAGGTTAGAAGATGAAATTGGTCCTCAAAGTTGTTCAAGGGCCTGATTGGAAAATTTGGCCAAAAAATGAGTGCATATGGGTCTCAGCCATTTGCTCATGCGTTTCCCCATTTTCTTTGCATTTTATGATCCAAATAACCTCAGAAACAAATCCTCAAAGTTCCAGGTCATGATCATTTGAAATGAGAGGGTATGGATGAATTTTCCAAATTGAGCATGTTTGTCATTTTTTCAATCAAGCAAGTACACCAAGCACATGGACACGAAATGGTTGGTGTCCTTGGTATCCACAAGCCACAAATGGGTCATGGGCCTGATTAGAAATGAAAAGAATGGTGGAAACTTGAGTTTGCAAGAAATTGCATTTTGCTTGCATGGCTAAAGTTCAATAAAATGACATGAAATTTAAAAGACCATAAATTGCCCATACTTTTGAATTTGGACACAAATGAGTATGATTTGGAAAGGTATTGAAAATATCTACAATCCCTTAGTTTTGTGTTTTTGCAATTGAATCCATTAAGGTCCTCAAAAGTTGACATGAAATTCACTAATTTTGGAAAATGACCTATAATTTTAACTTGAGACATGAACTTCCAAAGACCAAAACTCTTGACTCTTTGATAATTTGGACATGAGATCAAAAGGAGATGAAATATCACCCTCTTATCTTTCCAAGCATATTTCATTTGCATTTTTTTGATCAAAGGTGAATAAAATATGAATTTTTGAAGTTAAGTCCTCATTTTCCAAAATTAGAAACTTTTAGGGTTTCTTCATGAACAAGTTTCAATCCAAACCTCAATATTTTTTATCCAATGATAAAAATGGACTTAAAATATGAAAAGTACACCCTTGAATTGATGGTTGACCAAAATTTCACTTGGTCAACCTTGACTTTGATTGATTTTGACCGAAATGACCATTTTGCCCCTTTGAATTAATTGGTCCACTTCTCTTCAAAATTGATGGTCAAAACATCAAACATACTATCTCCAAAATATATAGAGGCCATATACAAAGTTTCACTTCAAAATTCTCAAGAAATCTTGATAAAATCCCAAACCCTAGTTTTGGTTAACACCTTAGGAGACTGATGAATCATCTCCAAAATTTCAAATCCTCTGGGCATCTTGACCAATTTCTTGTACAAAGACTTTTCAAATACCAATGAGATGTTGTAGCTTCCAAATCAAGACTTGTACATTGATAAATAGCCTAGATCAAGCAAAACCCTAATTTTGAATGGTGAATCAAAAGAGTGATTCTTCTTATAATCAATCACAAACTTCAATCCTATGATGATCCAAAGAGATGGATAAAATATCTTGAGATATGCAGTAACTTTTGAGCTTGAAAGATCCATAAGTTTAGATGATAAGGTTCTACTTGAGCAACTTGTCAATGAAATCAACCTTCAAAGCTTGAGGAAGACTTGATAACCAAAGTATTTTGATCCCATCACAATGTATGAATGCAATGCAATATGATATTCATGATGAAACATAAGCCTAAATCAAGAGGGTAAATTTTGGGGTGCAACAGATTTGAACTTAACACCTTCATTAAAGAATCCCAGTGTGCTTTAGAGTTGATGAGTAGTGAGAGTATGGAGAATTTTTTTAGAGTTTGGTGAAGCTGATCCACCACTCTATAGTCACTTTTTTTTGATTATTTTCAGGAACTCTTTTTCCTCTTGATTGGTAAAGTCTTTGCTTGGAGGTTTTGTTTCTTGATTTGTATCAACCACTGCTTTTCCCTTGTCCTACGTCAGAATCACATTCGTCTTATTTTATAGTTCAGCTCCAAAAATTCAACCACTTCGAGCCATACCCCCTGTCCCTGCTATATTTGAAATTGCAGGTCCCTGACTCGGTGAGGGCTCACTTTCTTGCTTTACTCTGTTAATGTATACAGCCGAGTCATAATTCCATGGCACTTCCTTGTTATTTTCATAAGGGATAGGTGACGGTCCCTTAATTACCATTGTGGCTTTTGGAGTGGCGGGTATTAAGAGAGCCTTATTAGGTGCCCTTCTTGTAATCTCTGTTAATTCTTCCCACGGGATCACTAAAGTTTTCTTGGTGAAATTTGGTCCTTGGCATGGGATTACCAGTGGCTTCTTTCCTCCTATTGTAGCTACATATTTTTCTTTAGGGCATAGTCTGAATTGGACTATCCCCTGATCCACTAGCTTTTGCAGAGTTGTTTCAAAAGTTTCATTATGCTCTAACAAGAAGCCACATTCGAACAAATATTCTTTTAACATGTTGATAGGGGTTTTTGCTTTTATGGTTGCCCCAAATTCAGTGACCATCTCAATTGCATTTATTGTTGGTCCATCATGCGGATGTGTGATACGGTGGGAGAACTGACTGTGAGTTTTTGCGTTTGTTTTCGCAAATGTTTCGGTTGAGCAAGAGCCGCCACCGACTTTTTATTTTATCCTAAGGAAAGGTTTAAAAAGCACAGCAAAAAACCTTTGAGATTTTTTCTTGGGTTCGGGGAGTAGATTATAGAAAGGGAAGGTATTAGCACCCTTTCTATCCATGGTTATCCATGGGCTCTTAGGTACTTGCTTAGATCAACTTGCCTTGGTTTTCAATTGTTTGAAATGGTGCTTTGTGCGTGGTTTTGAAAAAAGGTTTTGAAAAAGATGCCTTGTACAGGCTACCCTTGTAACAATTCTTTACTCGAATGTTTTACAAAAGGTGTTTGTCTTTTTGAAAAGATGTTTCAAGGGTTTTTGAAAGTTTGTTTTGAAAGTGTAGTGAGGTGTGGTTTGAAAATAGGCAAGTGTTTTGTTTTGCAAGTTGACAAGTACTTAAGAGCTATCTACCCTAAAGTTCTCAAAGATTTTTGTTATGTTTTAACCCTTTTAACAATTTTGTTCCACCATTGCATTTGGTGGACAATCTTGTGTTAGGAGATGAAAGGGACGGGCGCGGGTCATCGTTTAGACCATGATTGCAATGGTGCCAAGTATCTTTGGGCAATTTTTCTTTGAAAGGGACTTGATCATTTTAGGCAACTTTTCGAAAGCGTCGTCGAGGGACTATGATCATTTGATTGTTTGTTTTTACCCAAAGAAACCTAACATGCAATATGGCCCATTTATTGAAGGCAACAAGTGGAATACCCTAGGGGTGCAAGTGTGGTATGTGTTGTCCATTTTTCATGCTTTGATAATCTTGAAATTAGGTCAAACTATTTTTGTTCATTTTATTTGCATACAAACCCTAGTTCTAGCATGGTATATTTAGAAAGCAATAAAGTGCGAAATTTAAATTTCCTAAGCTATTACAACACAATATGGGAAGGGGGGCACAAATGTTCAAATGGGGGGATATTTAGACAAGGAATTTAAACCTAGCTATTACATCAATTTTGGAATATTTACAAAATAATTAATTGCCTGAATTAAATGGAAAATAAAATAAAGATACAAAAATGCAAAAAAGGGTTTTTATATGTATGAGAAAAAAAGTGTTTTTTATATGTCAAATGAACAAAATAAAAAAAGTCATATTTTTGGAGTTTTTGTGTTTTAAGGGTAAAACCCTAATTTCATTAAATAAATATATTAACTATTTAATATGTATAATATTTAATAATTATATACAAAAAATAAAATAAAATAAAATGGAGTATATTCATAAAAAGTATTTTTCATGTCAAATATTAATAAAATAAAAAATATATGTATTTTTTGTATTATTTACCTAAATATACTAATATATATATATATATATATATATATATATATATATATATATATATATGAATATCTTGATTATTTACTAAATATATTATATATACAAGAATAATAATAATCAATATTTATAAAAAAATGTATATTTTATATAAAATATTTTAAGAAGATAAAACAAAATAAAAATGAAAATAAAATGGTGTTTACATTATTTTTTCTATTTATTCTAAATAATATATGTTTGTACTTATTTACATACAAATAGCAATATAACTAAATAAATGCCTAAAAAATATGAAAATGGTGTAAAAATATTTTTTATGTTTTTTAATATGATTAGCAAAAATAAATAAGTCAGGATAAAAAAAGAAAAGTCAACAAATCATGCAAATACACAAAATGGGCCTGGGGGGTATGAAAGCAAATATATGGTGTGAAAAGGAAAATCAAAACAGGCCCAGCCCACGTGGCTTCTTCTTCAACCTTCAGACAGAAAAAACGTTCAAAAATGCGCGACTGTTTCTTCCATTGCAAGGTCCTGATTCTTTGAGTTTTAGCAAAAACTTACAACACCAAACATGTTAAGCATTGAATCACGATTCTAAATATGTAAAGAACTCATCCTAACTCTCAGAAATGAGAGAGAATTTTAACATTCCCAAATCTTGACCTAACTTTTCTTCCATATTCAGACCTTAAATTCTCATAGCTCAGGCAAAATAAATGAAAAGTAAAAGCATGTACAGATTTAGGGGCATGAGTAGAACACTTCTTATTCACAAACCTAGAGCTAATGATGCCTATACTAAGAGTTATAAGTTCAAGAAGATACCTGTTCAGTTGAAGTTCTATCTGGCAATGGGGGAACTTTCAGGGCAAGAGGATGATCTGTATAGCTTGCCTGAAGTGTGGTGATGCTATTCCAATGCTTACTTTGCTTTGAAACACCTTGAATCGAGCTATGGACCTTCAACTGCAAAACAAGAAAGTGAAAATGGTGGAACTGGTTAGAGGAGTTACAGGTCGTGTTTTATGTTTTGGTTAGCTTCAAGTGATGCTAGGGAATGTGTTTGATGAGCTTTGAGCAAGAAAGCATGCAAGGGATGAGAGTTGGCACTCAAACTGCAGTGAGAACTCTGTTTGAGCAGTTTGAGGGTGGTTCTGAGTTTGTGGAGGTATTGGAGGTATTGGAGTCGTGTGCTAGCTTAGTTAGGATGTCTTGAAGGTGTACAAAATATTTGCTTAAGGTTTCTAATGCTGAGATCAAAGTTATGTTGTGTTATGCTAAGTTTCTTAACCCTTAAGCAAGCAAAGGCCACTTGAGTTTCTAGGCAGGTAGAGGACCCCTAAACATGCTGCAAAGCTTCTCCTTGATCAGTGTGATTAACTCATAAACTTGTGCCAATTAGATTTGATCTGTACTTCTTGGATTTGCATTATGACATAAAGCTTGCTTTTGCAAAAATGGCTATTTCACTTTTTCCATAAATGGCTTAATTCAACATGTAATTCATAAACTCATGAAACAAGGCCTTAGCACAATGAACATGCATTAAATTATTGAGTTTTGGATGGTTTAGAGGCCTGTAATGTAGCACAAACCAAGCTGACTTGAAAATGGCATAAGTTATGAACATGTACATGACCAATTCAAAAGTGAGTTTTTGCCATATTGAAAAATTCGATTCTCTCAAGTTATGAGGTTGTTTGATGAGTTCTTGGACATTTTGGAAAGCTTGGAATGTGTACTACAATCCATCTTTGAAATGCAAATTGAAATTCCAAGTGGAAGTATATGGAAAATGGTCTTGAAGTTAGGTAGAAAACCTTGCCTAAATAGGTTAAAATTTCACTAAGTTAAGAATGGTTTAGTACCCTTATTCCAAAAATTGTAACTTGAGATACAAGCCTCTTTTGGGAAAACTTTGTGAATCAAAGTTGTATATTATGCAACAAGCTACAACTTTCATGTTTTGACTTTTGCTTGAATCCAAATGAATCTTGGTGAGAAAGTGAGGCAAAGTTGGGAAAAAATTAGGGTTTTTCATAACTTTGAAAAATTCTAAGTTATGAAAAATTCTCATTTCAAACCCTAATTTGCATTTTTTGATTTCTTGATGAACAAGTTTCATGATTTGGCATGTTTTGATGAAAAATGAATCTTGACACTTGATTTTGACCAAAAAGTCAAAGTTTGACTTTTCAGTATACAGTCAAAATTGATCAATTGACTGGGAAATTCAACTGTCAATCTTGTGTACTTGGGATCTTTTGAACATGTTGAGCATGTCAAGACGATTCCATGGGGTCCTTGAGTCCATATGTGAGCTTGGTTTTCCATTGGCTAGGTCAAACAGTCAAAAATTGCCTTTGTACAGTCAAAACCCTAAAAATGACCATTTTGCCCTTTTGGTGATCTGATCAAATTTCTTGTGGAATTGTGATCCAAACTTGATCAAATGGTCCATTTGAGTTTATGATGTTGATGTGGGTCAATTTTCATGAGATTTGACTGTCAATTGACCACAGTTGACTTTTTCCCCAATACAGTTGATTTCTAGGTCAACTGTCCAATTGACTGGGCAAAACTTGGAATCAAGACTTGAAACTTGGTATGGATAAACTTGGGAGTCCAATATGAAGCATGAAAGTCATCTTAGGCATTTTTGGTCAAAACATCTTTGTGCAAACACAAACCCTAATTTGGGTCAACAGTGCAAGGAGAAGTCTTGAGCAGATGAAACCCTAACTGAATCTTGAACTCCAAGGGCTTTGTGATGAGAAATGAATGAGAAATGGGAGGGAAAATTTTGGGGTACAACAGTTTCCCCTGTTCAATCTTCTTGAATCCGAAGAGTTAGATTGGCAAGTTTGCCTTTCGTGACTCGAGGGTAAAAGGAGATTGGACACTAGAGTGCCCGGAAATTTGCACTCGTCAAAGCAATGGATGCGGGAATGGGCTTAGAGATGCCATATGGAGATGGGCTTAACGATGCCATCTGGGAGAGTGACAGACACTTGCGGGGATGGGCTTAAAGATGCCATCTGGAAAAGAGTATCAGAAAGGTGTCCATGTTTTGAACCACATCTGAATTGGGGGTCTTGAACAAGCAACAGATTGACATCCGTTGTTGGGAGGAATCCGTAAACTGTTTTCAAAAATTGCATCTGAGCAAGTTGATAGATTAACATCCATTGTTGGGAAGAATCCATAAACTGTTTGGAGAAGAAACCGAATAAGCGATAGGTTAGCATCCGTTACTTGGAGAACCCGTGAGCTGTTTTCAGAAATATTGAAGTTGAATAAGCAATAGAGCAGCATCCGTTGTTGGGAAGCGTCCGTAAACTGTTTTCAGAGGTTGCATCTGAACAAGTGATAGATTGACATCCGTTACTTGGAGAAGAATCCATAAACTGTTTTCAGAGGTCTTGAGAAGAAACTGAACAAGTGATAGGTTAACATCCGTTACTTGGAGAACCCGTGAACTGTTTTCAGAAATCTTGAATTTGGAGGAAGAACCGGTGTAGGGTTCCCTGGTGATGAGCTCGTGTAAAACTGCATCTGGATAAATCTGGAATAAGCATTAGAATGTTGCCGTGTCTGGGTCACATCCGAACTATTCCTGGAAAGAAATCTCGGAAGATAATGATTTTAGTCTTTCGACTGATCTTACCTGAAAAGGTAAAGAGTTAGTTATATGCAATGTCATGATGCATGATACAATGTATGTTATATGATATGAATGTAAATGGATGCGCATGTAAGCTGGAGAGCTGTCTTGCAAAGGATAGATGAATCCGAGATGGCTGAAGATAAAAGTCTCTTGACTACTGCCGGGAAGAATAATTCCTGGTTGTTGCTGGAGAATAAGGAGCTTGGGTTGTATACTAATCTCCTGGGGAATTCCTGACGACTTATACTGGGGAGTTCCAATCTAATATACTCATGCTGGGGAGGTAAGATTGAGAATCTTCAGCTTGGTGGGAAGTATTTCTGGCGACTTCACTGGGGAACTCAAGATTTTCCCTCCCAAAACTTTGTGGGGAGAAGGTTCATTAGTCTGGCTTCGCTGGGGATTGATAATCTGAAGTTTCAGCTCGGCTGGGGATACTGAAACTTAAACTCTGAGGGGAATTGAGTTCTGGAGGATTCTCTGGCTGGGGATAACAAAGATAAACTCCTCTGGGGATTGTATTGACAAGTCACGTTGGGGAACTCTGATGAACTCCGCTGGGGATAGGAAGAAACTTGCCGAGTGCGATCTTCCGTGGCAATTAGCTGAGGATAACCCAGTTATAAGTCCTTGTGAGGAATAACTTTGAATAAAACTCGGGAGAGACATTCGTACTCTGCAGGGGATAAGCTTCCAAAATCTACTGGGGATAAGCTTCAGGACTAGCTGGGGGATATGGGTTCCAAATCTCCTGGGGGTTTCCTTCGAAAGGGTATTAAGATATCCAACTATATCCTCAACCTAATCAGTAATCCTCTTTCTTGATTCATAAGGAAATGATTATGTTCAAATGCATATGCCTATTTAACAAAACATTGGACGTTTCTCAAAATAAACAATTAGTGCAAGAGAAAAAAGAAAGGAAAAGACACAAATTTCTGGGAAAAGTATTTGTATTAACTTTCTCTGAGTATATTTGTACAAAGGAGACAATCATCCTAGTAAGAGGATTTTGTCGTAAATATTGAAAGATTTATACAAAATAAAGATGGCTATGTGAAATAATTCCATGGGATTCCATTCCGCTATAGCCTTCGCAACTCTGAATATCTGTCCATTCAATGCTTCGTTTGCCGATGACTGGATTGATCAGAAATCTGGAACTGGTTGATGAAGAGATTGTCTTTGAAGTGATCCGACGAGACATAGTCATACGCTTTAATTCCCTAACTTTTGCCTGAATCGCCCTTTCGGGTTTTTGATCCACCGGGAAACCCCTTTTTGCCCAAGCCGCCCTTTCGGGTTTTCAACTTGCCGGGTGTACAGATTTTTTATTTTTATCCCTAACTTTTGCCTGAACCGCCCTTTCGGGTTTTCGGTTTACCGGGATGCCCATTTTTGCCCAAGCCGCCCTTTCGGGTTTTCGACTTGTCGGGTTATTTTATGTGTAGTATCTTTTGACTATGTCTGCGTTCGCAGGGTGCGGTAAATCGTCGCCGTCCATGGTGGTCAGAATCATTGCACCACCAGAAAATATGCTCTTGATCACAAATGGTCCTTCATATGTAGGAGTCCATTTTCCCCTGGGATCACTTTGCGGCAAGATAATCCGCTTGATTACGAGATCTCCGACTTGATACACTTGACGTCTGACTTTCTTATTGAAGGCCTTGATCATCCGCTTTTGATACGCCTGACCATGGCATATAGCAGCGAGTCGCTTCTCGTCGATCAGATTGAGTTGGTCAAGTCGGGTCTGCATCCAATCATCTTCATTCAAACCTGCATCCTTCATAATCCTTAGAGAAGGAATCTGAACTTCCATAGGCAGGACAGCTTCCATGCCATATACCAACGAAAATGGGGTTGCCTCGGTTGAAGTACGTGCCGTTGTACGATATCCATGCAGAGCAAACGGTAACATCTCATGCCAGTCTTTGTAAGTGACCGTCATTTTCTGAATGATCTTCTTAATGTTTTTGTTTGCAGCTTCAACAACACCGTTCATCTTCGGCCGATAGGGAGATGAATTGTGATGATAAATCTTGAACTGTTCGCACAATGCGGTGATCATTGTGTTATTCAGATTTGTACCGTTGTCTGTGATGATCCTGTCTGGAACACCATACCGGCAGATGAGATTTTGCTTGATAAAGCGGGCAACCACATTTTTAGTAACAGAGGCGAAGGAAGCTGCTTCGACCCATTTGGTGAAATAGTCAATGGCAACCAGGATGAAGCGATGTCCGTTGGAAGCTGTGGTCTTGATCTCTCCAATCATGTCAATTCCCCACATTGCAAACGGCCAAGGAGCAGTCAGAACGTTGAGAGGAACCGGAGGGATATGAACTTTATTAGCATAGACTTGGCATTTGTGGAAAGTACGGGAATGTTGATGGCAGTCAGCTTCCATGGTAGACCAGTAATAGCCCGCCCTTAGGATCTTCTTAGCCATTGTATGCCCGCTCAAGTGAGTGCCAAATGTGCCGCTGTGTATATCAGTCATGATCAACTCTTCTTTAGCTTTGTCTATGCATCGGAGTAACACACAATCATGGCTTCGTTTGTAAAGGATGTCGTTGCTCATGAAGAATTTAGCAGCGAATTTCCTTAAGAACTTCTTGTCATTTACGGAAGCTCCTTCGGGATAATCTCTAGTCTCGAGATACCTTTTGATCTCATGGAACCAAGGTTGTTCCACTACTTCTTCGGTATTAATCTCGTGACAATGCGCAGGTTCATCCGTTCGCTCGATGGTGATTTGGGGAGCCTCGTTATCCCAGTTGAGTTTAAACATGGAGGACATTGTGGCTAGAGCATCTGCTAGCTGGTTCTCTTCTCGCGGGAAATGCTCGAAGGTAATTTGTTCGAAATGAGGCAACAATGTCAGGACATGTTCTTTGTATGGGATAAGATTAGGATGCTTGGTATCCCACTATCCTTTGATTTGACTGATAACCAAATCCGAGTCCCCAAATACGATCAAAGATTTGATCCCCAAGTCTATAGCAGCCTTGAGACCAAAGATGCAAGCTTCGTATTCAGCCATGTTATTTTTGCAACTGAAGCAAAGTCGGGCCGTGAAAGGTGTGTGACAGCCTTCCGGAGAAATGAGTACTGTGCCGATACCGTTTCCAAGTGCATTTGAAGCACCATCAAAGTACAGGGTCCATCGGGATCCCTTTTCGGGTCCGTCATATGGTCCGTTACCTTCAATGTTGTCCAAATTCATGATGTCCTCGTCTGGGAAGTCAAATCTCATGGGTTGATAATCTTCGATAGCCTGATGAGCCAGATGGTCAGCCAGTACACTCCCTTTTATAGCTTTTTGGGTGGTGTACTGGATGTCATACTCAGTTAGGATCATTTGCCATCTAGCTATCCTTCCAGATAAAGCGGGCTTTTCGAAGATATACTTGATAGGGTCCATTTTGGAAATCAACAAGGTAGTATGAGTCAACATATACTGTCTTAGTCGGCGAGCAGCCCATACCAAAGCGCAGCAAGTTTTCTCGAGCAGTGAGTAGCGAGTCTCACAGTCGGTAAACTTTTTGCTAAGGTAATAAATAGCGTGCTCTTTTCGACCAGACTCGTCATGCTGGCCCAAAACACACCCCATTGAGTTATCCAAGACGGTCAAATACATGATCAATGGTCTTCCTTCGACAGGTGGCATCAGAATAGGAGGTTCTAGCAAATACTCCTTGATTTTATCAAAAGCAACTTGGCAATCATCATTCCATTCGACTACCTGATCTTTCTTCAAGAGTTTGAAAATTGGCTCACAGGTAGAAGTCAGATGGGAGATGAATCGGGCAATATAGTTCAAGCGCCCCAAGAATCCTCTAACCTCCTTTTCAGTACGGGGAGCAGGCATTTCTTGTATTGCTTTCAATTTTGCTGGATCGACTTCAATGCCTTTGTTGCTTACAATGAATCCCAGGAGTTTGCCAGACCTGACTCCAAAAGTGCACTTGCTTGGATTCAGCCTGAGTTTGTATTCTTTCAACCTGGAAAACAGCTTTTCTAGATGTTCAAGGTGCTCTTCCTCTGTTTGTGACCGAGCTATCATATCGTCTACGTAAACTTCAATCTCATGATGTATCATATCATGAAACAAAGCTACCATGGCGCGTTGATAAGTTGCCCCTGCGTTCTTCAGTCCGAACGGCATCACCTTGTAACAGAAAGTGCCCCATTGTGTGACAAAAGTTGTTTTCTCCATATCCTCGGGGGCCATTTTGATTTGATTGTAGCCCGAGAATCCATCCATGAAGGAAAACACTTTGTACTGAGCTGTATTGTCGATCAAAATGTCAATGTGTGGCAGCGGAATGTCATCTTTGGGGCTGGCCCTATTCAAATCCCGGTAGTCCACACACATCCTGACTTTGCCATCTTTCTTAGGTACTGGCACGATGTTAGCGACCCATTGAGGATAGGACGTAACAGCCAGAAAGCCAATGTCGAATTGCTTCATTACTTCTGCTTTGATCTTTTCAGACATGTCAGGCCTCATTCGGCGTACTTTTTGCTTGATCGGTGGACAATCCTCTCTTGTGGGGAGACGGTGAACCACGATGTCTGTGTCTAAACCCGGCATGTCTTCATAAGACAAGCGAAGATTTCAACATACTCATTCAACAACTGTATCAGGCATTCCTTGACACTTGATTCCAGATTGGCACCCACTTGCACCTCCTTCCGGTCTTCCTCGGTCCCTAAGTTGACAGTTTCCAATGACTCTTCGTGCGGTAAGATGGCCCTTTCCTCTTGTTGTAGAAGTCTGGCTAGTTCCCCTGGTACTTCACAACCTTCATCATCTTCATACTCGGCTTGATTGACCAGATCTTCAGAGTTATTGAAGGATATAGCAGAATAGTCACCCATGGAATCCGGAGTGGATGGGTACCTGCATTGGTGAGTGTGGGTGTGTGTAAGGGATAGCCATCCTTAAACAAAAAATGCAAAAGGAAAGGAAATGAACACAAGCAGTTTATCAAATGAAAAACGTCCAATGAATCATTAAACATGGCATATGGATATGAAAAATAATCAAAACCCTTACAAATGGACCTACATGCCCCGGGCAAGGCATGAGGTGAAAAGATAGTGTACGGATTGTTTGAAAATAAATATTACAGACCAAATAGGAAATGTTTAACAGATAAATTACTGATGGATAAAAGTGATGGGGACAAAGTCTTTTGCCTCCCAGTTGCTCAATCCTCCTTTGACAGTTGGATAAATCCACTCTTCGATGTTGCTTTCTTTGTCTTCGTCCTCCAAAGCATTGATTTCGTAGGGAGAAATTTTGACCGGCGCTCTTTCAATCTTCGAACGACGCATAGATTTCTGGCCTGCGGTAGTGAACCCTAATCCAAATTTGTCGGTCTTATGCGGAATATCAGGCAACTTCCCCCATGCTGAATTCTTCCCTTCCTTTATTGCGGCCCTCGCGTCCTCCAAAGATGCCATCCTGGCCATCTGCCTCGGTGTCTCAGCTGCCAACTTTGCTACTGCTATTTCAGGAAGGACCTCTTCGAAATGCTGAAAAGGCGTCTCAATGAACTCCCCTTCTACCTCCACGTACCGGAAAGAATTCAAGTGGCTAATCATGTACTCTTCTTCGCCATGGACAGTAATGATCTTTCCCTTAACAGAATACTTCAACATCTGATGTAAGGAGGAGGTGACTGCCCCATCATGGTGTATCCAAGGCCTACCCAGCAAGCAAGAGTATGACGGACGGATGTCCATCACATAGAAAGTGGATTTAAACACCTCAGTGCCTATCTTGATGGGAATTTCAACCTCCCCATGGACCATTCTCTTCGAACCGTCGAAAGCTCTGACAACAATATCACTCGGCTTCAACTCCAACCCTTCACAATCTAGTCGGTCCAAGGCCTTCTTAGGCAATACATTCAGCGAAGAACCAGTGTCGACCAAGACATGTGCGAGAGTGGTTCCTCGACACTCGACTGAAATGTGCAAATCATCATTGTGGTTTCTACCTTTAGGAGTTAGGTCGGCGTCAGAGAACCCTAATCCATTGTCCGCAGTCAGGCTAGCCACGCAATTTTGAAATTGATCCGCAGAGGTTTCCTGGGGCACATGGGCTGCCTTCAGGAATTTTATCAGGGCTTTAGCGTGCGCTTCTAAGCAAAGTAGTAGTGCCAGCATGGAGATCTTTGAGGGGGTTTACCCCAGCTGTTCTACCACATCGTAATCACTCCTTTTAATTATCCTCAAAATCTCATCCATTTCCTTCTTGGAGGTTTCCGGGATGACCAAGGGTTGAGCCCTCGTCCTGACGAGCTCATCTTGGATTCCCTTACCTTTGTCAGCAGTGGTAGGAGGGACAGTACTAGGAACAACAACATCTTCAATCAAAGGGGCTCTAGCAGAGAGTTTTATTGGTGCAGGGATGACCTTATCAGCTGATGAGGGTCCAAAGATTTCTCTTGGAGGGGCAATCTCTGGAGAAAATATTCTCCCGCTCCGGGTGATTTTGCTCGTGCCTGCAATGTTACCAATGTTGGCTTCTTCATCATCCGAACTTTCTTCAGTTATTTCGATTTGTTTAATACCATGGTAATAGACGTCTCCGCCGTAGTTCCATGGTATCGACTTCTCAGAAACATAGGGGACAGGCCCTGGCATTGTTATCTTCAAAGGAACAGATTTTGTAGCTGGTGTAATCTTAACAGGCTTTTTGACGGCCTTGGAAAGATTGGCGTGAATGGTTATGATTGAGACATCTTCAGTATGGGTTGGAGTAGCAGAAACTTTTTCAAACAAAATTTGTCGACTATCCATAAGGCCTTGGATGCCTTTCTTCAATAACGGACAATCAAATGGCAGAGAATAACAACAATAGCAGTCTTCTTTACATCCCGGGAAGTTCCCGGCCCTTAACAAATTCAACTTGATGGTTAACAATGGAGTAGTCAGATCATTGACATCAGCAACATACAAATCTTCTTCAATGGCATTGACATTTCGGTCGTGCTTCGGCATGGATGCAGATATCACATTAGGCTTCTCCGGAGCGTCAAACTCCACCTCCTTCGCCTCTATCAGGTCTTGGATCTTATGCTTGAGTGCCCAACAATCATTGGTGTCGTGCCCGACACTGTCAGAGTGGTAGGCGCATTTAGCATTAGGATGATAATGCGGAGAGGACGTATTCACGTTCTTTGGTGCCTCTTTGATAGTGGCGAGATTCAACTTTAACAGATGGGGAAGCACTTGCGCTGGAGTCATATTAATGTGGGTGAACTGCCGTTGTGGCCGTTCTACCCGTTGCTGATTTGGTCTGGACTGGTTATAGCGAGGCTGCTCACTTGAAGGGTTTTGAATCATCACGGCCCCCACTGTCGGTCGACGCTCCGTCTTCCCTGCTCTTCTCTGAGAATATACCACAGTTGTTTCCTTCTTAAAGGGCTTCTTCTCAACACTTGCAGCAACACCCTTCTGAATCTTTCCTGACATGATGCCAGCTTCTATTCTTTCGCCTGTTAAGATCAAATCGGTAAACCCCGCGGAAGAGTTACCAATTAGATGATTGAAAAATGTCCCAGATAGGGTCCCTAGAAACATATCTACAAGTTCACGGTCGGTTAAAGGAGGCTGCACCCTGCCAGCCAAATCCCTCCATTTTTGTGCATATTCTTTGAATCCCTCGCCTGTTCCTAGTGACATACCCTGAAGTTGGGTACGAGTAGGAGCAAGGTCAGAATTATACTGGTATTGTTTGTAGAAAGCGGTGGCCAAATCCTCCCCATTTCGGACGCTGGTTCCCTCTAGCTGATAAAACCACTCCAATTGAGCTCCAGAAAGGCTGTCTTGAAAGAAATGAATCCAAAGATTTTTATCTGCCGTATAAGGTTGAATCTTTCTCACGTAGGACCTGAGATGTATTTTTGGACAGGACAGCCCATCATACCTCACAAACACTAGCACTTTGAATTTTGGGGGAATCACAATCCCGGCGACCAAACCCAAGTCTTCAAAATCCAAACCCGGTACTCTTTGTAGCTCCATGGCGGCCAACCTGTCTTCTAGCCCTTTGTATTTATCATCAGCTGGAGGGTATTGTTGATCAGAATAATCTTCATCCTTTTCGACCTCTTCTTCCTCCACATCGGACTCAGAAGGTACCGCAGCCCCACCTCCTTTGCTGGTTCCTTCATCAGAAGTAGGAGGAAATTCAAGCACTCTCCGAGCTTCTCCGTCAAATCTTCTCCCTAAAGTAGCCACCCCGAGTCTCTTTTTCTTCTTTTTCACTGGGTCTTTATTCCCCAGCAAGGTCTTGAGATCCTCCTGACCTTTAGCCAAGGTTGTCAGGAGTTGCTGAAACTGTGCATTCTGAGCTTGTAGGTCTTTGACTGTTTGCTCGAGATCCATCCTACTGAAATAAACAGCAGACAGATAAGGAAACCTGGAGTGAGACCTGCTTATGCACACGATGAATGGTATGCTTATGTATGTAATGCATTCAAGGGTTTAGAACATTCAAAATTGTTGCAGACAAAGAAGAACGCACGTCATATTAATAAGAAGAAGTTTGTTAGTACATAAATGCCCCATGGGCCAAATATTACAAAATAACTTCTCCAGGCAAAAAGACATTGCGCATCCTCTTTGGTGCGATGTAGGTATTGAGGGCCTCTTGCTCATGGAGTCGGCAGGTAAGCTCTAGAACCTTCTTCTCACTGGCGTAGAAGCTAGCTTCAAAAGTGTTCCGTTCCTCCTTGAGCTGAATCCAACTTTTCTGCATTTCCTCCCACGATGTAGGCATGTCTGGATGTAGGATGGTGTAGGGAACCTCTCCTTCCTTGACGGGCTCTTTAATCACCGGGAGTACATGAGGATAAGGCATCATTAGACTTTGGGCTCGGGCTCGTACCTACTTGAGGTAAGGCTCAAGAGGGATGGAGTTCTTGTGTCCCAGAGTCTTGCTATCAACCTTGTTGGGTCTTCCCCAAGCTCTGATGAATCTTTGGCGAAGTCCTTGCGCATCGTTGTCGAAGTCAAAAACTAGGTCAGGAATCAACATGTTATGAGGGCCATCCCTCCGTGCATATCCAAATTGCCTCAAAGCTAGGCAAGGGTTGTAGGTGATACCTCCTCTGATTCCAAGTAAAGGAACATTAGGAAACTCTCCGCAACGATCGACGATGATGACATTTTCTCTAGACCGAGAACACCAATGTACATCAGAGTGAGTAAGAGTCATCAACCGTTGGGACCACCTTGAGCCTTGGTCATTCTTCAAGACAGATTGTGGAAGGTGCGAAATAAACCACCTTGCAAGGAGAGGAGTACAACACATGAGAGCACCCCTCTTTCTCATTGTTCGTGTGTAAAATGAGTGAAGAATGTCCCCAAGCAATGTTGGTATTGGATTTCTGGACAAGACGATTTTGACGGCGTTGACATCTACCAATTGGTCAGGATTTGGGAACAAGACCAACCCATAGATAAGGAGTGCCACAATTTCTTCAAAGGCTTGTAGGTCCAATGAGTTCCAACATTCTTGTGCCTTCTCAAACAAGAATTTTGCTAAGAATCCTTTGACGCCGCTTCTGGTTTCCCAATGCCCCTTGATGTCGGATGGTTGTAGATGTAATGCTCGAGCAACATCTTCCGGCTTTGGTTCCTTTTCTGTACCGTTGAAGGGTAGTTGATTAAGGATAGGAATTCTCAGGAGTTGAGAAAACTCCTCTAAAGTGGGCACCAACTGGTAATTAGGGAAAGTGAAACAGTGGTGAAGAGGGTCAAAGAACTGGAATAGCACTTTCATCATGTCTTCTTCAATGTTGGTGTTGACTAGGCTGAGCAGTCTACCATGTCTTTCACTGAAGGATGAGCTTTCTGGAATTCTTGAGGTGAGCTCCTTGAGTTGAGGAGAGACTCTCACAAGGTTGACTTGAATGGTGTTTCTGCGAGGAATTTCCATGACCTACAAAACAAGAACAAAGATGAAGATCCAAACCCTTGAAATGGTTAGAGAATGCATATGATGCTTTATGATGTTTATGATGTATGCACAAAACATATGTACAAGCAATTCACACCAAACCCTAGTTTCAGGCTTGCATGGGGTTTCATAGGTGAGTACCCTCTTGAGTGTAGTTGGCTTAAAAACCTGTCCTATAAATAGTAACCGGGTTCTAAGGAGCTCAATATCATTGGATTGTTTTCAATGTTCATTGTTTTGGTTTAGCCATTTAACTAGCGACCAAAATATTCCAAGAAAACAACCCTCAATGAGTGTAGTATCGAGTATCTACCAACTTCGGACTGCACCAAAGTCGGTCATCTCACTACCCCTAATAAAAGGCCAAGATGGTCAAGTAAGGTTCTAGGTCATTAGTGCTTAGTGACATCACTCAGCGGCCCCGTACTCTCCTTGATTGAACTCAAGGGTTACCGGTACTCACAAATATGTCGCACTAATATAGCTATTGCTTCAACCGTGTCGGTATATTATATATACAAGAATAATAATAATCAATATTTATAAAAAAAATGTATATTTTATATAAAATATTTTAAGAAGATAAAACAAAATAAAAATGAAAATAAAATGGTGTTTACATTATTTTTTCTATTTATTCTAAATAATATATGTTTGTACTTATTTACATACAAATAGCAATATAACTAAATAAATGCCTAAAAAATATGAAAATGATGTAAAAATATTTTTTATGTTTTTTAATATGATTAGCAAAAATAAATAAGTCAGGATAAAAAAAGAAAAGTCAACAAATCATGCAAATACACAAAATGGGCTTGGGGGGTATGAAAGCAAATATATGGTGTGAAAAGGAAAATCAAAACAAGCCCAGCCCACATGGCTTCTTCTTCAACCTTCAGACAGAAAAAACATTCAAAAACGCGCGCCTGTTTCTTCCATTGCAAGGTCCTGATTCTTTAAGTTTTAGCAAAAACTTACAACACCAAACATGTTAAGCATTGAATCACGATTCTAAATATGTAAAGAACTCATCCTAACTCTCAGAAATGAGAGAGAATTTTAACATTCCCAAATCTTGACCTAACTTTTCTTCCATATTCAGACCTTAAATTCTCATAGCTCAGGCAAAATAAATGAAAAGTAAAAGCATGTACAGATTCAGGGGCATGAGTAGAACACTCCTTATTCACAAACCTAGAGCTAATGATGCCTATACTAAGAGTTAGAAGTTCAAGAAGAGACCTGTTCAGTTGAAGTTCTATCTGGCAATGGGGGAACTTTCAGGGCAAGAGGATGATCTGTATAGCTTGCCTGAAGTGTGGTGATGCTATTCCAATGCTTACTTTGCTTTGAAACACCTTGAATCGAGCTATGGACCTTCAACTGCAAAAAAAGAAAGTGAAAATGGTGGAACTGGTTAGAGGAGTTACAGGTCGTGTTTTATGTTTTGGTTAGCTTCAAGTGATGCTAGGGAATGTGTTTGATGAGCTTTGAGCAAGAAAGCATGCAAGGGATGAGAGTTGGCACTCAAACTGCAGTGAGAACTCTGTTTGAGCAGTTTGAGGGTGGTTCTGAGTTTGTGGAGGTATTGGAGGTATTGGAGTCGTGTGCTAGCTTAGTTAGGATGTCTTGAAGGTGTACAAAATATTTGCTTAAGGTTTCTAATGCTGAGATCAAAGTTATGTTGTGTTATGCTAAGTTTCTTAACCCTTAAGCAAGCAAAGGCCACTTGAGTTTCTAGGCAGGTAGAGGACCCCTAAACATGCTGTAAAGCTTCTCCTTGATCAGTGTGATTAACTCATAAACTTGTGCCAATTAGATTTGATCTGTACTTCTTGGATTTGCATTATGACATAAAGCTTGCTTTTGCAAAAATGGCTATTTCACTTTTTCCATAAATGGCTTAATTCAACATGTAATGCATAAACTCATGAAACAAGGCCTTAGCACAATGAACATGCATTAAATTATTGAGTGTTGGATGGTTTAGAGGCCTGTAATGTAGCACAAACCAAGCTGACTTGAAAATGGCATAAGTTATGAACATGTACATGACCAATTCAAAAGTGAGTTTTTGCCATATTGCAAAATTCGATTCTCTCAAGTTATGAGGTTGTTTGATGAGTTCTTGGACATTTTGGAAAGCTTGGAATGTGTACTAAAATCCATCTTTGAAATTAAAATTGAAATTCCAAGTGGAAGTATATGGAAAATGGTCTTGAAGTTAGGTAGAAAACCTTGCCAAAATAGGTTAAAATTTCACTAAGTTAAGAATGGTTTAGTACCCTTATTCCAATAATTGTAACTTGAGATACAAGCCTCTTTTGGGAAAACTTTGTGAATCAAAGATGTAGATTATGCAACAAGCTACAACTTTCATGTTTTTACTTTTGCTTGAATCCAAATGAATCTTGGTGAGAAAGTGAGGCAAAGTTGGGAAAAAATTAGGGTTTTTCATAACTTAGAAAAATTCTAAGTTATGAAAAATTCTCATTTCAAACCCTAATTTGCATTTTTTGATTTCTTGATGATCAAGTTTCATGATTTGGCATGTTTTGATGAAAAATGAATCTTGACTCTTGATTTTGACCAAAAAGTCAAAGTTTGACTTTTCAGTATACAGTCAAAATTGATCAATTGACTGGGAAATTCAACTGTCAATCTTGTGTACTTGGGATCTTTTGAACTTGTTGAGCATGTCAAGACAATTCCATGGGGTCCTTGAGTCCATATGTGAGCTTGGTTTGCCATTGGCTAGGTCAAACAGTCAAAAATTGCCTTTGTACAGTCAAAACCCTAAAAATGACCATTTTGCCCTTTTGGTGATCTGATCAAATTTCTTGTGGAATTATGATCCAAACTTGATCAAATGGTCCATGTGAGTTTATGATGTTGATGTGGGTCAATTTTCATGAGATTTGACTGTCAATTGACCACAGTTGACTTTTTCCCCAATACAGTTGATTTCTAGGTCAACTGTCCAATTGACTGGGCAAAACTTGGAATCAAGACTTGAAACTTGGTATGGATAAACTTGGGAGTCCAATATGAAGCATGAAAGTCATCTTAGGCATTTTTGGTCAAAACATCTTTGTGCAAACACAAACCCTAATTTGGGTCAATAGTGCAAGGAGAAGTCTTGAGCAGATGAAACCCTAACTGAATCTTGAGCTCCAAGGGCTTTGTGATGAGAAATCAATGAGAAATCGGAGGGCAAATTTTGGGGTACAACAGGATGCATAGGGTTTGATTTAATGTTAGGCTTCTCAAAGGTGATGTCTTGAGATTCTAACAAATCCTAAACCTTATGCTTGAATGCCCAACATTGTTCTATGGCGTGCCCCGGAGAGTTAGCATGGTATCCGCACCTGGCGTTGGCGTAGTATCTTTATGGGAGTGGCCCGACTGGAGGAGCTACAGGCTTGATTTCCACCAAGGATGCCTTAACCAATTGTTGTAATAGCTGGCTTGGTGGCATGGGGAGTGGATCAAAATTTCTGGGTGGCCTTTTAAACTTGTCTTGCCTTTGTCCTTGTGGGATCACCAATGGTTGTGGTGCCCTTGGTTGTGAGGCTACAACATTGACTTCTCCCTCTTTTCTCCTTGGTAAGTTTGTAGCAGGTCTTTATGAATTGTAGAGATAATTTTATGATCCCCCTGATATCTTCCCACTCTTTAACCCAATTTCGATTCTTTCTCCAATAGTCACTAGGTCTGAGAATCCCGACGAGACACTTCCAAACATCTTCTCGTAATAAGTCCCTTGCAAGGTTGCCATGAACATGTTGTAGCAACCGGTTTTTTAATTAGATCCACCACTATTAATTTTTATCCTAGGCAAGGGAATCTAACAGAAAATCCTAATTCGTAGACAGAGATTCTAGGTTTCGGACTCAATTAGACGAAAGGAAGGTGTTAGGCACCTTTCATCTATCTTGTTCACAAGGATACTAAGCTCTAGGTTTAGGTTTGGGTTAAACTGGATTTTAAGTTTAAATTAGAAAGACTCACCATGATTTTAGATCGTATGCCTACGTATCCCCTTATGAGGAATCAGAGTCCCAATTCGTAGTTCGTATGGGGTTGTTTTTTTTAGGGGTTTGCAAACATATTTTGAATCACCTCGCACTCGGTCGGGAGTAGTGATTGCGGAGATTTTGACTGAATGTGCAGTAAGTCAAAACTAGTTTGAAACCCTTTTGCAAAAAAAAAACAGTTGATTAGTTTAGTTTATTAAGAAAAAATAGTTTGATGATTTGTTTGTGTTTTTTATTCGTATTATTTGCAAAGATCTTGATTAATGCATGATTAGAAAAGATTTAATGCGAATAATATATAAAATAATATATGCATGAGTTTTAAAAAATAATTTATTTGTTAGTATATAAATAAATAATATGATTATTTATAAGCAATAAACAATATTTTACATAGTAAATAAAATATAATAATGGTAAATAGAAAATAAATATTGATAATAATAATAAAAAAAATTAATATTTGATAATAATAACATTTATTGTAAATAATATATATATATATATAGAAATAATAATTTGATTATAAAAGAAAATAAATAAATTAGCTCAGGGGGGTGTTAAAATTAATGGAAATTAAGCCCAGTATGCATCCAGGCAGGGGGTGTATTGTGTTTTGGCTTTTAGCAATTAGGCAGGAGGGAGGTGTTGAAATCACTGGGCTTAGGCCCAATTTTGATTCATGAAGGGTTGGACGGATTATGTACGTGAAGGAGTATGGGTCTTACGATAGGACTTGGCCTACGACCGTTCGATTATGATCTTGCGGTCAAGGTTGAGGGAACGTGATAACTACAACATGCACGCGTGCACGGGAGTGGAACAGATTAATATTTTTGGTTTTTATTTCATTTTCAATAATTCTTTATTTTACAATGAACACCTCCCTCTCTCTCCTCCTTCCTTAAGCCTCCTCTTCTCTTAACCCTAGTTTCCCGTCGCTGAGGCACTACAAATCACCTCCCTCCCACCATAACCCGATAGCCCTTAATCAATCAAATGATATCAAAACAACAAAAAACTAATAATTTTACCCCTTTTACGATTGTCGTTCTCTGATTGTACGTCTCCGATCTGCTAACCTTCCTTCTTCTCCTTGCTTGCAGGTTCCGGTGATGCTTCAGAGAGGATGGTTGACGGTGCGGTAGAAACGGCAGCGGAGATGATGTCACGTGATTAGGGTTTCAGATTTTGAAACCCTAATCGCCTCCTTCTTCGATCTTCAACAATGAAATGGGGTTTGTTCTTCATTCTTCGCTTTGTTCCTCCAAAATTCCTCGTGATTCTGTCCTTCAAGTTCTTCTTCCCTCTCTATTTTTTTGTATTCTCTCTTCTATTTATACAGTTTAGTATTTAGGGTTTCAATTTACAGTTAGCCTTAGATTTAGGATTATTAGATCAATTAGGGATTTAATGTTCAATGTAATTTATTTTTCTGGGATTTGATTTGCATAAATATTTGATTCTGTATATGATTTTTAGTCTGATTTGTAAAGAGATTAATTCTGTATATTTGAATTTGTAATATTTGATTGGATTTTTGATTCAGTACTGAGATTCGTTCTACTGTATTCTGCATACTTAGCTTCAAACTGTAATGAAACTGATTTAAGTTTAGATTTGATTTACACACTATCCGTTAGTCCAAAAAATGTGCCTATTTTTTTGTTCTGATTGATACAGTAAATGTTATTTTTAGTTGGGCTTTTAGATTGTTGATTTGGTCAAGCAATTACTGCAAAATGTTCTCTTTTTTTCTTTGGTATAACTGGTCCCAATTGGCCCTTCTGTAATCCAATTTTCAACAAACTTTTAATAAATAAAAATTATAAATAACATTTGATATAAAACATTATTATATAAATTTTTTAATAGTAATAAAAAAATATAGCATTTTCTTAATAAAGAGATATATACTTTTTCTTTATAACCAATCATATATATATATATATATATATATATATATATATATATATATATATATATATATATATATATATATATATATATATATATATATATATATATATATATATATATATATATATATATATATATATATATATATATATATAAACTTTTAATAGCTTAATCAAAAGGATGTAATTTATAAAGAAACATTTTTATAATAATCAAGAGGTTCCTTTTTCTAATGATATTTTTTTTTCTTAAAACAATAATCTTTAATAACACTCAACGTGAAAACAAGTTTAAAAACAAGTTCATCATTAGTACAAAAATGTGTTACTTTTTTTTTATAAAAACATATTATTTATTTTCTTTATTAAAGTAATAATAATGAAAAATTTTCCTTAATAATAGTAATAGTATTTTTTTTCTCAAAAAAATATCAAATGAGTCAACCAAAGAAACTTAATGGGCTTAGTTAATAAGCACACCCCTTTTATTGACTGTAAATAACGCTTTAAATGAGCTTATGTACTATTTTTAATTCCCCCTTCTCTTTTACTAATAACAACCATTTAATAGATAAGAGCTTAATAATTATTCGAATAATTTCTATTTTTGAATCGCATGGGCCACTGGCCAATATGCTACGCGAATGGGTTCATGGATACACGAGTCTTTCTGATTTTAGCAAGCCTCGCTCCCCTGAATTTAAGGTTCACCCCCTAGTTGGATAAAGATGGGCCATCAGATACTGATGTACCATCCTTAATTAAATATTTCTTCTATTTTAATCTCGAAAAATGAAATTATCGAGGCAGGACAAATTTGGGGTATGACAGCTGCCCTTATTCAATTATCTTCCAGTCGAATAGCGTGAGAAAACTTGAGTCTTGCGCATTATGTTTGGAAGTTTATTGAATACTTGAAGTATCCAAAAATTTGTCTGACAAACATAAGGTTACACTGATATAGAATACCCTTACGAGTCTTTGGGAAAGTAGGCAAAGCTGATGATATATCACTTACCAGGGTTTGATAACGAGGCATATAGTCTTTGATCTTAAAAGCGTGGTTTCATAATGTCTTGGCTTATTCACCCATTTGGAGGGTGAACAACACTTAATGGTGCATGGTTGCTTGAAGACTGAGGCCACAGGTTATACTCGTGGATTGCTGCGTGAAGTCTGAGGCGATAAGTCAAATTGGGTTTCGGACATCGCTGCTTGAAGTCTCAGGCTATGTTTCGAGCGTGAATACATTGCGGCTCAGAGGAAATGTGTTTGAGTTCGGAGAACGCATTGCAGTTTAGAGGCAATGTGTTGGTTTGGATAATACATTGCGGCTTAGAGGCAATATGTTGAGTTTGGATAATACATTACGGCTTAGAGGAAATGTGTTGAGTTTGCGAATACATTGCGGCTTAGAGGCAATATGTTGAGTTTGGATAATAAATTGTGGCTTAGAGGCAATGTGTTGAGTTTGGATAATACATTGTGGCTTAGAGGAAATGTGTTGGGTTTGGATAATACATTGCGGCTTAGAGGCAATGTGTTGAGTTTTGAGAATTCATTGCAGCTTAGAGGCAATGTGTTGATTTTGCGGATACATTGCGGCTTAGAGGCAATGTGTTGAGTTTGGATAATACATTGTGGCTTATAAGCAATGTGTTGAGTTTGGATAATACATTGCGACTTAGAGGCGATGTGTTAAGTTTTAAGAATTCATTGCGGCTTAGAGGCAATGTGTTGAGTTTACGAATACATTGCAGCTTAGAGGCAATGTGTTGAGTTTGGATAATACATTGTGGCTTAGAATCAATGTGTTGAGTTTTGAGGATACATTGTGACTTAGAGGAAATGTGTTGAGTTCTGAGAATGCATTGTGGCTTAGAGGCAATGTGTTGAGTTTGCGAATACATTGCGGCTTAGAGGCAATGTGTTGAGTTTTCGTTTGTTATTGCATGGAGACTTAGGTAATGGGGTGAACGCGTCACAGCATGGGGACTTAGATGACGGGTTGGATCGCAGGAGACGTGTTTGGTTAATGGATTCTTAGATGATTGAATCGAGGGTAGTATTGTTTGTTCGCTGTATGATACATGCGTATGATGTCTGATATCGAGATGTTATGACGTATGCAAAATGTATGGTGTTTGACATCGATATGGAATCCTGAATATATGTGTATTGTATGCAAGAATGCATAGTGTATGTATGTTCGAGATATGCAAAATGTGTGTATGTATAAAATGTGTGTAAGATGCGCGTTATTCCTTGAAATGTTATGAAGACTATTTCTGTCATTCTCTCCTTTAAACCATTGGCTTAGAGTTACTGATTCCTGGCGTTGTGTGTTGTCATAACATTGTTGATCTTGAACACAGTGTACAATGGTAGCATGATTTGAAAATTGGTTTTGTATTGTGAGAACGTGTGTAGACGTAGGCGTGGGTAATGGCATGTGTGGAGGTGTAGACGTAGATATTGGCGAATGCGCAGACTCTTATGTTGTAAGCGCGGGTGTAGATGCGGACATGCGTATATAATTTATATTGTTGACGCAAGAGTAGACATGTGCGTGGACGCATGAAAATGTAGTCCTCGTGTTGCAAGTGTAGGCGTAGGCGTTGTAGACTTTATGTACGGACGCGTAAATGTAGGAGTAGGCACATCCATGTGCATGGACATAGACGTGGATTTTCTTTCAATATTTTTTCTAACCAAAATATTTTTTTTCGATGTTTTGTCAAATGCTTTTATTTTTTCAATTCCCCAAAATGATTTCAATACAATATTCACAAGTAATAATCGTAGTATTTTGTAAACAAATCTTCAGAAAAGAAAAACATAATTCGAAAGATGTAAAGAAAACAAATGTTTTATTGATATTCCACTGAGTAGGCGAGAATACAAGATGCAATTCCTAGAAAGAGGTAATTACATAAAGTTTTAAAATAGTAAATGGCAATGAAAAATGATAATCGCTATTGTTGTTCCCCCAATATCCTTTTATTGATCTTATCTCCTTTGCTTCTGAGTTGTACGATTCCAATCTATCCTTCCCTTCGTGGTTCATAGTCATAGCTCTTAGATTGTAGTCTTTTTGTTCTTTATTTATTTGTATGAAATCCCTTACTTTTTCCTGGATTACCCTTTCAGGTTTTCAATCCATCGGGATAATCTTCTTGTTATATGCCCCTAATTTTTTCCTGGATCGCCCTTTAGGGTTTTCGATCCACCGGGATGCTCCTTTTTGCCTAAGTCTCCCTTTTTGGGTTTGAGCTTAGCGAGCCTTTTATACATAGTATTTTTTGACTGCGTCTGAATTTTCCAGATGCGGTAGTTCTTCCACATCCATTGTTGTGAGGATGAGACCACCTCCGGAGAATGCTGTTTTCACTACATATAGACCTCCGTAGTTGGGTGTCCATTTACCACGTGAATCGAGGCGAGGTAGTAGAATCTTCTTGAGCATTAGATCCCCTTCCTTGAATATTTGAGGGCGGACTTTCTTGGTGAAAGCTCTCTTCATTCTCTTTTGATGTAGCTGACTATGACACAAAGCTGTTAATTGTTTTTCTTTAATAAGGTTGAGCTGGTCAAGTCGTGTCTGCACCCACTCTGCTTCTTCCAGCTTTGTTTCCCTCAGGACCCGAAGTGATGGTATCTCAACTTCCACCGGGAGTACCGCCTCTATGCCATATACCAATGAGAAAGGAGTCGCGCATGTCGATGTGTGTACAGAGGTGCGATAGCCATACATCGCGAAGGGAAGCATTTCATGCCAATCTTTGTATGTATTCACCATCTTATGGATGATCTTCTTGATATATTTGTTGGCTGCTTTGACGGCCTCGTTCATCTTTGGCTTGTACTGCAAGGAATTATGATGCTCGATTTTGAAGTCATCGCACAGTTCCTTCATCATCTTGTTGTTTAAATTAGACTTGTTATCCATAATTATACGGCTTGGGACACCGTACCTGCATATGATGTTCTGTTTGATGAAGTGTGTGACCACTTGACTTGTCATGTTGGCATAGGACGCTGCTTCTACCCATTTGGTAAAGTAGTCGATGGCTACTAATATAAAGTGGTTTCCGTTGGATGCTTTCGGCTTGATCATGCCAATCATATCAATTCCCAACATTGAGAATGGCCAAGGGGAGCTCATGACGTTTAGAGGAGTCTGTGGTACATTTATCATGTCAGCGTATATCTGACATTTATGAAACGTCTTCGTGTAGTGATAACAATCAGCTTCCATTGTTAACCAGTAATACCTTGCTCGCAAAATCTTTCTAGCCATGACGTGCCCATTTGTATGAGTTCCGAAAGTACCCTCGTGGATTTCTCTCATGAGCGTATCTGCTTCTTGATTTTCCACACACCTGAGTAGTACCATGTCATAGTTTCTTTTGTATACCACTCCATTACTCATAAAGAATTTTGAAGCTAACCTTCGCAAGGTTCACTTGTCAATGATAGAGGCATTTTCTGGATATTCCTGCCTTTCCAAGTACTTCTTGATGTTATAAAACCAAGGCTTGTTGTCAGGTCCTTCCTCAATAGCAAGGCAGTGTGCAGGCTTTTTGAAATGTCTGATCATAATACGTGGCTCATGATTCAGCCAAGTCACTTTGAACATAGTTGACAGAGTTGTTAGAGCGTCTGCCATTTGATTTTCTTCTCGTGGGATATGACTGAAAGTGATCTCTATAAATTCCGCAGCTAGCTTTAAAACATGATCTCAATATGGAATTAGTTTAGGGTGTTTATTATCCCATTCACCATTAACCTGGTATATTACTAATGCAGAATCCCAAAATACTTCGAGGTGCTTTATTCTCAAACCAATGGCAGCTTTGAGTCCTAGTATACAGGCTTTGTATTCAGCGATGTTGTTGGTGCAGTCAAAATACAACCTTGCAGTGTAGGGTTTGTGATAATTCTTCGGAGATGTCAATACTTCCCCTACACTGTGACCTAGTGCATTTGAAGCCCCATCGAACATGAGTTTCCAACGTGCCCCTGACACGGGTCTTTCGTCAGGTCCGGGTATTTCATAGTCAGCTATAAATATGACATCCTCATCGATAAAGTCGAACTTCATAGCTGATATTCTAATAGAGGTTTATGAGCCAGATGATCGGCTAGTATACTACCTTTGATAGCCTTCTGTGTGACATATTGGATGTCATATTCTGATAGTCGCATCTGCCATCGTGCGATTCTTCCAGTAAGAACTGGTTTTTCAAACACGTACTTTAGAGGATCCATTCTTTCTATTAACCATGTAGTGTGGGTCAACATATATTGTCTCAACCTCTTGGGAGCCCAAGCCAACATGCAACAAGTTTTCTCAAGGAGTGAGTACCTGGTTTCGCAGTCATTGAATTTCTTGCTGAGGTAATAAATTGCATGCTCCTTTCTACCTGTTTCATCCTGCTGTCCCAAAACACAACCCATTGATCCTTCGAGCACTATCAAATACATGATGAGTGGTCTTCCGAGGAATGGCGGCATTAAGATTGGTGGCTCTTGCAGATATTGTTTTATTGTCTCGAAGGCAGTTTGACAATCATCATTCCATACTACCGTCTGATCTTTTTGTAATAACTTGAATATTGGCTCGCATGTAGCTGTTAGATGCGATATGAACCTTGAGATGTAATTCAATCTCCCTAAGAAACGACGTACTTCTTTTTATGTCCTTAGTGCGGGCATCTCTTGTATAGCTTTTACTTTGTCGGGGTCTACCTCGATACCCTGCTGGCTTACAATGAAACCTAACATTTTGCCTGATCTGACGCCAAATGTGCATTTATTCAGATTTAGCCTCAGTCTGAACTTATGCAGCCGCTCGAATAACTTTTATAGATGTATGATGTGTTCCTCCTCTGTATGGGAGTTGGAAATCATATCATCTACGTATACTTCAACCTCTTTAGGGATCATATCATGGAATAACGTGACCATTTCCCTCTGATAGGTTGCCCCTACTTTCTTGAGACCGAATGGTATCACTTTGTAGAAGAAAGTTCCCCAAGATGTCATGAAAGTAGTCTTTTCCATGTCTCTGAGCACCATTTTGATCTGATTATAGCCCGAGAAACCGTCCATAAATGAGAATACTGAGGCTTGAGTTGTGTTGTCCACTAGGACACCTATGTGGGGTAACGAGAAATCGTCCTTGGGGCTTTCCCTATTTAGGTCTCGATAATCTACGCACATGCCCACTTTTCCATACTTCTTGGGTACTGGTACAATGTTAGCTATCCAGGGTGGATAATATACCACTGCTACGAATCCTGCGTCAAACTGTTTGAGAACCTCTTCTCTGATTTTGTTGGACATATCTGGACGAGTTCTTCTGAACTTTTGTCTGAATGGAGAACACCTTTCTTTGAGAGGTAGTCTGTGCACCACAATGTTTGTATCCAACCCTGGCATGTCCCTGTAGGACCAAGAGAATATATCCACATACTCATGTAATAACTTGATTAGCCTGTCTTTAACGCTCTACTCCAACATTGCCCCTAGCTTGATTTCTTTCGGATCTTCCTCTGTGACCAGGTTAATGGTCTCAATAGCCTCTTGATATGGTTGTATGTTGTCAGTCTTTATCTTTACTTCCCTTTCTGTTTCCTCGGAGAGTTCTAGATCTTCATCATCTTCCTCTTGGGCTTTGTTGATAGGAGCATTAAAATCGTATCGGGTCGTAGCAATAACGTTATTGATAATTTTGGGTATGGATCTGCACATTTATCATGTTTTGGTGCATATTTTAGTGCTCGGGATTTGAAAATGTGTATGCAGAGAAAGTATTGCCATTTTTAAATTTAATAGATAAATGCAAAAGAAAGACAAGGATCTTAATTGAAAACAGAATATAACTTTTATTAATTGTAAATATTGTCTGAAACAAGAACATGGAAAACCCTTACAAGCAACCCCTATGCCTCAGGTTTGACATAGGTTCTTTCAAAATAAGAAACATTACTTAGGAAATAAAAATATCTCAGGAATCTCCACATCAGTCCATCCTTTGAGTTCTTCTCTTGGGGTGCCCTCTCTGATGAAGTCAGTTGCCCTTTTGGTATCGATTTTGCTTGATATCATCGCCACATGTCCGCCATGCTCTATTCCTTTGCTGACAAAAGTCTCTTGGATCATAGGGAAACATGCTTTTCCTTTTGGAGTAGCTTTCGACGATTCATAGCCCAAACCAAAGTGGTTTTTCTTCTCAGGAATTTCTAGGAGCTTTCCCCAGCGTTTCGAGGCATCATATCCCATAGTCGTTTACAAATCTATCCATGATGTCACTTTAGTCTTGTTACCCTTCTCGACTGGTAAAGTCACCATTGAAGCAATTTCTAAGGCTTGAAACGAGGTAGCTATACAGTCTTTGTCAGCACTGATATATCTGCACGATTCAATGTGGCTTACAAAGATGTCTTCCTCGCCATCAATTATGATTAACTTTCCTTCCACTAGGAACTTCAATTTTTGATGCAGGGTCAAGGTTACTCCCCCTGCCGCATGGATCCAAGGTCTCTCCATTAAGAAAGTGTATGCTGGTTCAATATCCACGGCCTGGAAAGTGATATTGAAGAAATGCGGCCCAATCTTAACTGGAAGGTCCACCTCTCCTAACACCGAGCTTCGAGTAACGTTAAATGCCTTTACTATCGTAGAACTTGGTCTCATTACCACGTCGTCAATTGTTAACTTTATGAGACTTGACTTTGGCAACACATTAAGAGCTGAACCGGTATCAGTAAGAACCCTGGACAAATTGGGTAGTACCTATTTATATGGTAATGTGGAGTGCCTTGTTATGAGCTCGGCCCTGTGGCGGTAATTCACTATTGCTGAAACCCAAGAAGTATCCGGACATTAGATTTGCTACGACATTGTCAAATTGATTTACTGAAATTTATTTTGCGACATGAGTTGAACTTAACACCTTCATCAAAGAATCCTGGTGTGTTTCAGAGTTGATGAGTAGCGAGAGTATGGAGATTTTTGCTGGAGTTTGGTGAAGCTGATCCACCACTCTGTAGTCACTTTTTTTTATTATTCTTAGAGACTCTTCTGCCTCTTGATCGGTAAAGTCTTTGCTTGGAGATTTTGTTTCTTGATTTGTATCAACCACTACTTTTCCTTTATCCATCGTTGGAATCACATCCACCTTTTTTGATAGTTCGGCTCCAAAAATTCGACCATTTCGGGTCATACCTCTTGTCCCTTCTATGTTTGAAATTGCAGGCCCCTGACTTAGGGATGGCCCGCTTTCTTGCTTCACTATGTTGATGTACACGGCTGAGTCATAACTCCATGGTATTGCCTTGTTATTTTTATAAGGGATAGGAGACGGTCCCTTAATTACCATTGTGGCTTTTGGAGTGGTGGGTATTAAGAGAGTCTGCTTAGGCGCCCTTCTTGCGATCTCTGCTGATTCTCCCCACGAGATGACTAGAGTTTTCTTGGTAAGGCTTGGGCCCGGGAATGGGATTACCACTGGCTTTTTTCCTCCAATTGTGGCTACATATTTTACCTCAACGTACAGTATGAATTAGACTATCCCTTGATCCACCAGCTTTTGCAGAGTTGTTTCAAAAGCTTTATTATGCTCTAACAAGAATCCACCTTCGAACAGATATTCTTTCAACAGGTTGATAGGTTTTTTGCCTTTATGGTTTCCCTAAAGTTATTGACCACCTCAATTGCATTTATTGTTGGCCCATCATGCAGAGACATAGGGTTTGATTTGATCTTAGGCTTCTCAAAGGTGATGTCTTGAGATTCTAACAAATCCTGAACCTTATGCTTGAATGCCCAACATTGTTTTATGGTGTGCCCCGGAGAGTTAGCATGGTACTCACACCTGGAGTCAGCATTGTATCTTTGCGGGAGTGGCCCGACTGGAGGAGCTAAAGGCTTGATTTCCACCAAGGATGCCTTAACCAAGTGTTGTAATAACTGGCTTGGTGGCATGGGAAGTGGATAAAAAATTCTGGGGAGGCCTTTTAAATCTGTCTTGCCTTTGTCCTTGTGGGATCACCAATGGTTGTGGTGCCCTTGGTTGTGAGGCTACGACATTGACTTCTCCATCCTTTCTCCTTGGGATGTTTGAAGCCGATCTTTTTGAATTGTAAGGAGCATTTGACGACCCCCTTGATATCATCCTACTTTTTAACCTAGTTTCGATTCTTTCGCCAATAGTCACTAGGTTTGAGAATCCCGACGACACACTTCCCACCATTTTCTCATAATAAAGCCCTTGTAAGGTTCCCATGAACATGTCTACGAGTTCCTTTTCCAGCAATGGTGTTTGTACACGGGATGCCATTTCCCTCCATCTTTGAGCATATCCTTTGAAGGATTCTTCCTTCTTTTAGGACATATTTTGGAGTTGCATGCGGGTAGCCTCCATGTCCAGGTTATATTTTCAATGCTTCAAGAAACCATTAGCAAGATCTACCCAGGTTTGGATATGTGTTTGTTCTAATTGCATGTACCAGTCTAAAGATACCCCACTCAGACTGTCTTATAAATAATGGATCATTAGCTTCTGATCATGGGCATGGGAATGCATCTTTCTGCAATACAAACAAAGATGATTCCTTGGACAAGTGAGTCCTTTATATTTTCCAAATTCGGGTACTTTGAATTTTGGCGGAATCATCACATCAGGAACTACACTTATTTCGAGGGCGTCTACTTTGAAAGCATCAAAACCCTCCATGTCTTTTAACCTTTCCTCCAGGGTTTTATGTTGATTCATTACCAGTGGATTATCTACAATATGAGTACCAGTCGTCTTTAAGGGTGCCTGGTGAGCATCCTCTAGGTCATGATCTCCGTATTGCAAGTCTAGGTAGTTGTCTGCATTGTTGGTTAGAATTTGTAGGGTATGTGATGCCCCTACTTTTGATGGTAGTGGGATGAACCCTTTAGTTTCAACCTCTTAGTGGGCCATGGCGGACTTTTGGGGTCCTGCTTCCGGCTCTTTCCTTGGTTGATGACCGCTCAATGCACCAATGGTTTGGGCTACCTCTTCAAAAGCTACCCTGGGAGTTTGATCCTGCCTGTCAATAATGTTCTTCAAAGCCAGAAGGACTTGACTCAAATCTCCTTTCATTGAACTTAAGTCACCCTTTACTTGGTCAAGATCCTCTTTGAACACAACTTGAGTCTCATCAATTTGTTCCATTGATTTTTGTTGATGGGCCCTTGTTTGATATGGAGGCCAAGGAGGCGGAGGTCTTCTTTTACCAATGGCTTAACTGGAGATATTTTTAAATAAAATGAGTTTTTATATGACATGCAGGTGTTTTATAAATGCGTGTGTGCGAATGGATGTGCATGAACATGAAATGATTTCTTGTTTTAAATGTCTTATTCCCTTGGGTACATGCTTGTATTTTACTAATTATTTTACTTGGTGACTAGCTTTAAAATAGACACACTGTCGAGATAGAGAAACAAAATGCCTTTATTGAAAGTAACATAATCCAGATATTGAAAAATATTACAACTTGAAATCAAAACTTGTTTGCACAAACATAAATAAAGGGAACTGAAACTTCTAGGTGCGCCTGCGGGTGTGTGCTTTGAAGGCATCAACCATTGCTTGGCAAAGCTGGAGAAAGTCTTTAACGTCCTTCAGAAGAGGAACCATTATGCTCTCTGCATCTTTTAAACTTCTAGGGATGTCTTCGATGAGATTGTTGGCTAGGAAGACGAGCTTTTCATGTTTGTCTTTGTAGTACTTGTATTCTTGATAAATATGTGGGATTATCTTAAGGTTATCTCTCCCAGTTTGGGCGATCTTAGTATACTGCTCTTCCCAATACATCTTTTCACCCCTCATTTCTGTATATAGCCTTCGTTGGATGAGGAAATCCTTTTGAATAACTTGCAGCTCTAAGCACACATGCTCATATTCTTGAGTTCTCTGAGTTAGGAGTTTCTCTGCCTCTATCCTTTCAAGGCATGCTTAGACCTCTGATTCTTGTTTGTCTTGAAGTTCATTGGCGAGGTACTTTACTTGATCTTCTTGATCTAAGGAAGCTTGTGCCAAACTTTGGATTTGGGCTCTTAGATTTTCCTCCAACACCTTCTTGTCATGTGTTGCCCTTTCGTACCATCTAGTTAACCTTCCGATTTCAGTGACGACCTCTTCTAACCTTTGGTTGTGGGAATCTAGGTTGAATGTTGCACTCAACAACCCTTCAGTTGTATGCTTTTGTTTGAGACTTTCTTTCTCCAATTCCTTTTGGCCTCTCTCAATTTGTTCGTCCTTTGACTCAAGTATAAACTACATCTATTTATTTTCTTTGGTCAGATTGAGAAGATTGATTTCCAATGCTTCTTTCTCTTTTTGAGCTTTCTTTAAGACACTTTTCATATTGTCGACTTCTTCCAAAGATATGGGTGTTATCTTTGGGACCTCTGATTTGTACTCTGTATCTTTCTCAAATGGCAGCATGATAATTCATATCCTATCTCAGACCCATTTGGTGTAGGGTTCTCTTGCTATGGCATTATTTATTTCATACTTCCTCTTGTTAACCTTGTTGCAAGATCTAATAACCTTGTTGAGCAACCCTTGGTCTTTTATACCCATATTGTGGATGATAAATTGTCGAAGTTGTTCGTCCGAAGGTTTGTCTTCCAAAGGATACCCTAATTGTCGTAGGTCCAAAGTAGGGTTGTAATTAATACAGTCACGCGATCCAATCAAAGGGACATTAGGAAAGTCCCCACATCTAATAGAGATATCACTGATATCCAGCTTCCTTGCATAACATAATACAGAGTTTGCAGTGAGAGACCTTAATTTGTGTGGCCACTCGTGTCTGGTCAATTCTGGGATCATATAGTCTTCTTTGTAAAGATGAGTCATGAACCAAGTATATAGAAGCGGGATGCAACAATTTAGCGTGTCTTTTCTCTTTTCATACATCATATGCAAAATGTAATAAATTTCAGCAAGCAAAGCAGGAGTAGGATCCGTATTAAAGACTTTTTCACCCTAAAATATGCTAATGGCTACAGGGTCAATATAGTCTATAGTATGAGGAAATAAAGTTACACCAAATACCAACAGCTCTAAAAAATAAACACAAGATTCCCACTCCTTATAATTAGAAAATTCTAGTGTCGTAACTTCCAAGTATATCCTTTTGATTCCTTGTATTGGATCTTCTCTTTGATAATTTTGCACTAACTCGGGGTAGGGGATCCCTAAGCCTTTTTCCAAAACTTTGACTTCAACAGTTTATCCAATACCTACATAGGCCTTTTCTTTGGAAAAATTCAAAATTCAGTCAAATTTTTCCAGAGCCGGAGCTAACTGGAAGTCTTGGAAGGTGAAACATCTCAATGGAGGGTCATAAAACTGAACCTCTACTTTAGTCAAGTCAAGGGTGTCCCCATAGCAGCGAGCGTACATCTTCAGAGCTCTCTCATATAATTTCCCCTTTATAGTTTTAATTTCAGAAAGGTCAGGCTTGTAGGCAATGACGCGGACAAGTTGTTTCCCTCTAGTATCCATTTTTAAGACAGTCACCAAAAATTTAGATTTTTGTTTTTTTTGTACCCTGTGAATAAGACAAATAAAATAAGCAAATGATGAATATGAGATATATATGAATGCATGAATGCATAAGTGTTAGGTTAAGTAACGGGATTTTGTGACAGGTTTTTGTGATGAGTACCCCTATGAGGTAGGCTCCTTAATTTTGACCTACAGTAAATCTACCCTCCCAGGAGGTGGTTTCCTTAAGGGTATCATGAATAACACCAGAGGGAAAAGGCACAAGGGCCTCCCTTAGGTGGAGCCTCTTTACAGACTGAAACTTTCGTCTCAAAGTCGTGAAAGGTCTCGTCGTGAGATTTTAGGTTAAGGTTGTTACAAAGATTCATGGGTGACCTTCCAAAGTCCTACTCGTCAAGAGGATATCTCTTGATAAGTATTCCTTTTTTGGAAGTTCACCGACTCTAGGCGAAGTCATCATATAAACTCGCAGGGATGATGTACCCCCTAAGCTAATAGACGAACCTTCTTTCTAAGGGTTATATTTGAAATATTTTTGAGATAGAAAAATCCAGCCAAGCAGTAAATATATGCTGATAAGAGAAATTGACAGTAAATAAATAAATGTGATAAAGTAGATAAATGCGATAAATAAATAAAGCAGATAAAAATAGAAACCCAAAAATACCTAAACCTAGGGTTAAGGAGAGTCCCCAGCAGAGTCGCCAGTTGTAGGAACCGGTTTTTTAATCAGAGCCGCCACAATTATTTTTTATTCTAGGGAAGGGAATCTAATAGAAAACCCTAATTCGCAGACAGAGATTCTAGGTTTCAGACTCAATTAGACGAAAGTAAGGCATTAGACACCTTTCATCTATATTTTTCACGAGGATACTAAGCTCTAGATTTAGGTTTGGGGTAAACTGGATTTTAAGTTTTAATTAGAAAGACTCACCACGATTTTAAATCGTATGCCTATGTATCCCCTTATGAGGAATCAGAGTCCCAATTCATAGTTCGTATGGGGTTGGTATTTTTAAGGGGTTTGCAAACATATTATGAATCACCTCACACTTGGTCGGGAGTAGTGATTGCAAATATTTGACTGAACGCATAGTAAGTCAAAACTAGTTTGAAACCCTTTTGCAAAAAAAAAACAGTTGATTAGTTTAGTTTATTGCGAAAAAATAGTTTGATGATTTATTTGTGTTTTTTAATCGTATTATTTGCAAAGATCTTGATTAATGCATGATTAGAAAAGATTTAATGCGAATAATATATAAAATAATATATGCATGAGTTTTAAAACATAATTTATTTGTCAGTATATAAATAAATAACATAATTGTTTATAAGCAATAAACAATATTTTATATAGTAAATAAAATATAAGAATGGTAAATAGAAAATAAATATTGATAATAATAATAATAAAAAAATCAATATTTGATAATAATAATAATATTTGTTATATATATATATATATATATATATATATATATATATATATATATATATATATATATATATATATATATATATATATATATATATATATATATATATATATATATATATATATATATATATATATATATATATATATATATATATATAATTGAATTGCAAAAGAAAATAAATAAATTAGCTCAGGGGGATGCAGTTTCTAATGGACAAGTAAAACATAGGTGTGTTAAAATTAATGGGAATTAGGCCTAGTATGCGTCCAGGCAGGGGGTGTGTTGTGTTTTGGCTTTTAACAATTAGGCAAGAGGGGGTGTTGAAACCACTGGGCTTAGGCCCAATTCTGATTCATGAAGGGTTGAACTGATTATGTATGCGAAGGAGTATGGATCTTACGGTAGGACTTGGCCTACGGCCGTCCGATTATGATCTTGCGGTCAAGGTTGAAGGCACATGATAATTACAGCATGCGCGCGTGCACGGGAGTGGAACGGATTAACATATTTGGTTTTTATTTCTTTTTCAGTAATTATTTATTTTACAGTGAACACCTCCCTCTCTCTCCTCCTTCCTTAAGCTTCCTCTTCTCTTAACCCTAGTTTCTCATCGTTGCGACGCTACAAATCACCCCCCTTCCTACCATAACCTGATAGCCCTTAATCAATCAAACGATATCAAAACAACAAAAAAACTAATAATTTTACCCTTTTTACGATTGTTGTTCTCTTATTACATGTCTCTGATCTTCTAACCTTCCTTCTTTTCCTTGCTTGCAGGTTCCAGCGACGCTTAAGAGATGATGGTTGATGGCGCGGTAGCACCAGCGACAGAGATGATGTCACGCGATTAGGGTTTCATATTTTGAAACCCTAATCGCCTCCTTCTTCGGTCTTCAACAACACAATGGGGTTTGTTCTTCGTTCTTCGCTTTGTTCCTCCAAAATTCCTCGTGATTATATCCTTCAAGTTCTTCCGCCCTCTCTGGTTTTCTGTATTCTCTCTTCTATTTATACAGTTTAGTATTTAGGGTTTCAATTTACAGTTAGCCTTAGATTTAGGATTATTAGATCAATTAGGGATTTAATGTTCAATGTAATTGCTTTTTCTGAGATTTGATTTGCAGAATTATTTGATTGTGTATATGATTTTTGGTTCGATTTTTAAAAAGATTGATTATGTATATTTGAATTTCTAATATTTGATTGGATTTTTTATTCAGTACTGAGATTTGTTCTACTGTATTCTGCATACTTAGCTTCAAACTGTAATGAAACTGATTTAAGTTTAGATTTGATTTACACAGTATCCGTTAGTCCAAAAAACGTGTCTATTTTTTGTTCTGATTGATACAGTAAATGTTAATTTTAGTTGCGCTTTTAGATTGTTGTTTTGGTCAAGCAATTACAGCAAAATGTTCTCTTTTTTTCTTTGGTATAAGCGGTCCGAATTGGCCCTTCCGTAATCCAATTTTCAACAAACTTTTAATAAATACAAATTATAAATAATATTTGATATAAAACATTATTATATAAAAGTTTTAATAGTAATAAGAAAATATAGCATTTTCTTAATAAAGAGATATATACTTTTTCTTTATAACCAATCATCATATATATATATATATATATATATATATATATATATATATATATATATATATATATATATATATATATATATATATATATATATATATATATATATATATATATATATATATATATATATATATATATATATATATATATATATATATATATATATATATATATATATATATATATATATATATATATATATATATATATATAGCTTAATCAAAAGAATGTAATTTATAAATAAACATTTCTATAATAATCAAGAGGTTCCTTTTTTTTAATGATATTCTTTTTTCTAAAAACAATAATCTTTAATAACACTCAACAAGAAAACAAGTTTAAAAACAAGTTGTACAAAAATGTGTTACTTTTTTTTTATAAAAACATATTATTTATTTTCTTTATTAAAGTAATAATAATGAACAATTTTTCATTAATAATAGTAATAATATTTCTTTTCTCAAAAAAACATCAAATGGGCCAACCAAAGAAACTTAATGGGCTTAATTAATAAGCACACCCCTTTTTACTGACTGTAAATAACACTTTAAATGAGCTTATGTACTATTTTTAATTCCCCCTTCTCTTTTACTAATAACAACCATTTAATTCATAAGAGCTTAATAATTATTTAAATAATTTTTTATTTTCGAATCGCATAGGCCACTGGCCAACATGCTACGCGAATGGGTCCATGGATACACGAGTCTTTTTGATTTTAGCAAGCCTCGCTCCCCTGAATTTAAGGTTCACCCCCTAGTTGGATAAGGATGGGCCATCAGATACTGATGTACCATCCTTAATTAAATATTTCTTCTATTTTAATCTCGAAAAATGAAATTATCGAGGCAAGACAAATTTGGGGTATGCCACATGTCTACTAGTTCTTTTTCCAGCAGCGGTGGTTGCATACGGGATGCCGTCTCCTTCCATCTTTGGGAATATTCTTTGAAGGAATCTTCCTTCTTTTGGGACAAATTATGGAGTTTCATGCGGATAGGCGCCATGTCCAAGTTATATTTGTAATACTTCAAGAAAGCATTAGCAAGATCTGCCCAGGTTCGAATATGTGTTTGCTCCAATTGCATGTACCAGTCTAAAGATGCCCCACTCAGGCTGTCTTAAAAATAGTGAATCATTAGCTTCTGATCACGGGGATGGGCATGCATCTTCCTGCAATAGATACGAAGATGATTCCTTGGACAAGTATGGCCTTTGTATTTTCCAAAGTTGGGTACTTTGAATTTTGGCGGCATCACCACATTAGGAACTAGACCTATTTCGAGAGCGCCTACTTCGAAAGAATCAAAACCCTCACAACTTTTAAACTTTCCTCCAGGGCTTTATACTGATTCACTACCAATGGATTATCAATATCATAAGTACCAGTCGTCTTTAAGGGTGCCTGGTGAGCATCCTCTGGGTCGTGATCTATGTATTGCAAGTCTAGGTAGTTGTCTGCATTATTGGTTGGAATTTGTAGGGTATGTAATACCCCTACTTTTGATGGCGGTGGGACGAACCCTTCAGTTTCAACCTCTTGTTGGGCCATGACGTACTTTTGGGGTTCTGCTTCTGGATCTTTCCTTAGTTGGTGACCGCTCGATGCACCAATGATTTGGGCTACCTCTTCAAAAGCTCCCTGTGAATCAGGTCCTGTCTGTCAATAATGTTCTTCAAAGCTAGAAGAATTTAACTCAAATCTCCTTTCATTGAACTTACGTCACCCTTTACTTAGTCAAGATCCTCTTTGAACACAACTTGAGTCTCCTGGATTTGTTCCATTGCTTTTTGTTGATGGGCCCTTGTTTGATATGGAGGCCAAGGAGGTGGAGGTCTTCTTCTACCAATGGCTTAACTGGATAGATTTTAAAAAAGATGAGTTTTGATATGACATGCATGTGTTTTATAAATGCATGTGTGCAAACGGATGTGCATGAAAATGAAATGATTTCTTGTTTTAAATGTCTTATTCACTTGGGTACATGCTTGTATTTTTCTTATTATTTTACTTGGTGTCTAGATTTAAAATAGACAAGTCATCGAGATATGGAAACAAAATATCTTTATTGAAAGTAACATAATCCAGATATTGAAAAATATTACAACTTGAAATCAAAACTTGTTTGCATAAACATAAATAAATGGAACTAAATCTTCTAGGTGCGCCTGCGGGTGTGTGCTTTGAAGGCATCAACCATTGCTCAGAAAAGCTGGAGAAAGTCTTCAACATCCTTTGGAAGAGGATCCATTACACTTTCTGCATCTCTTAAACTTCTAAGTATATCCTCGATGATATTATTGGCTAGGAAGACGAGCTTTTCATGTTTGTCTTTGTAGTACCTATATTCCTGATAAAGATGTAGAATCATCTTATGGTTATCTCTCCCTGCTTGGACGATCTTGGTATACTGCTCTTTCCAATACATCTTTTCACCCCTCATTTTTATATAAAGCCTTCGTTGGATGAGGAAATCTTTTTGGAGACCCTGCAGCTCTAAACACACATGCTCATATTCTTGAGTTCTCTGAGTCAGGAGTTTCTCTGCCTCTATGATTTCAAGGCGTGCTTTGACCTCTGATTCTTGGTTGTCTTGAAGTTCAGTGGTGAGGTATTTTACTTGCTCTTCTTGATCTAAGGAAGCTTGTGCCAAACTTTGGATTTGGGCTCTTAGATTTTTCTCCAGCACCTTCTTGTCATGTGTTGCCTTTTCATACCATCTGGTTAACCTTCCGATTTCAGTGGTGGCCTCTTCTAACTTTTGGTTGTAGGAATCTAGGTTGAATGTTGCACTCAACAGCCCTTTAGTTGTAAGCTTTCGTTTGAGACTTTCTTTCTCCAATTCCTTTTGACCTCTCTCAATTTGTTCATCCTTTGACTCAAGTATGAGACGCATCTGTTTCTTTTCTTTGGTCAGATTGAGGAGGTTTAGTTCCAATTATTCTTATTCCTTTTGAGCTTTCTTTAAGGCGCTTTTCAGATTGTCGACTTCTTCCAAAGATATAGGTGTTACCTCTAGGACCTCTGATTTATACTCTGGATCTTTTTTGAATGACAGCTTGATAATTCTCACCCTATCTCGGACCCATCTGGTGTAGGGTTCTCTTCTATGGCATTCTTTCTTTCGGCTTTCCTCATGTTAACCTTGTTCCAAGCTCGAATAACCTTGTTGAGCAACCCTTGGTCTTCTATACCCATGTTGTGGATTATAAATGGTCGGAGTTGTTCGTCCGAAGGTCTGTCTTCCAAAGGATACCCTAACTGTCGTAGGGCCAAAGTAGAGTTGTAATTATACAGCCTCGTGATCCAATCATAGAGACATTAGGAAAGTCCCCACAACTGATAGTGATATCACCAATATCCAACTTCCTTGCATACCATAATACAGAGTGTGCAGTGAGAGACTTTAATTTCTGCGGCCACTCGTGTCTGGTCAAGTCTGGGATCATATAATCTTCTTTATAAAGATGAGTCACGAACTAAGTATATAGTAGCGGGATGCAACAATTTAGCGTGCCTTTTCTCTTTTCTTACTTCATATGCAAAGTGTAATAAATGTCAGCAAGCAAAGTGGGAGTAGGATCCGTATTAAAGACTATCGCACCCCAAAATATGCTAATGCCACAGGGTCAATATAGTCCACAGTCCGAGGAAATAAAATTACACCAAATACCAACAGCCCTAAACAATCAACACAAGATTCCCATTCCCTATAATCATCAAATTCAAGTGCCTTAGCTTCCAAGTATATCTTTTTGATTCCTTGTATCAGACCTTCTCTTCGATAATTTTGCACTAACTCAAGGTAAGGGATCCCTAAGACTTTTTCCAAAACATCGACTTCAATAGTTTGTCCAATACCTACATAGGCATTTTCTTTGGAAAAAATCATAATTCTGTCAAATTATTCCAGAGCCGGTGCTAGATGGAAGTCTTGGAAGGTGAAACATCTCAATGGAGGGTCATAAAACTGAATGAGGGTAGAGACTGCATCCATTTGAACCTCTACTCTAGTCAAGTAAAGGGTATCCCCATAGAGGCTAGCGTACATCTTCAGAGCTCTCTCAGATAATTTCCCCTTTATAGTTTTGATTTCAGAAAGGTCAGGCTTGAAGGCATTGATTTTATCATCTTTTATTTTGTACCCTGTGAATAAGATAAATAAAAGAAACAAATGATGAATATGAGATATATATAAGAATGCAAAAATGTATAGGTGTTGGGGTTGAGTAACGGGACTCTGTGACAGGTTTTTGTGATGGGTACTCCTATAAGGTAGGTGATAAGTTTAAATTGTAGCTATTTTATATATACTTTTTGTTGCACTTATCGACTTTTTGTTGTTAATATCGTTGAATAAACCGACTTTTGTATCAAGACATTTAGTTTGTGTTTATTTGTGTTTTTTTGTACATAGGGTACCGTTTGATGTTTTTCCATTCATTTTGTATGTATTGATGTGTATTTGAAGCATGAGCAATAAAGTGTCAAAGACACGGCTTCAAACGCGCGATTTTGAGCAACTCGTCAATGAATAAGGCTCAAAATCAAAGAATAAGAAATCATAAATCCGGTTTATATTTTGTCATTGTTAGAAAGAGCATTGAATAAGTTGTCCAACGCTTCGACCCAGACGCGAATCAGAGTTACGGTTCAAAAGTTATGGCCGAAACAATGCAGGATGTTGTGCTGATTTTTCAACTTGCTGTCAACTTTCGCCGGGCGAAAATTTTGGTCGCCGGGCGATGCTGAGCAAGCTGTAGTGTGGGAAAAACACTATTTTTGGTCAACGGGCGAAACCTTTGGTCGTCGGGCGATCCTGGACAGTCAAAAATGCGTATTTATGAGTAAAAACACATTTTTTGGGGATGGTTTTGGGTATTTTTGATCCCAACTCCATCAACCTTCATTTTTGGATAGGATTAGCTTAGAAAACAACATTGAAGCTTGCATACGGATAATCCTGGGTGGATTTCTCATCAATCGGCAGTGACAAACTGGGAGATTTGTGGTTCATTTCTCTTCCTCTTTGTGTATTCTTTATGTGTTAAGTTTGTACATTTATTTACTTTGAACTTGTGTATATTTGTCGCCCATGGCGTTATATTAAACTTGATTTACAAATATTTGTCGATTATTTTTCTGGATTTTTGCTCTGGGCTAGAGATTTGAGTTGTTATAGACATATACTGCTTAGATTCTTATCTAGGATGATTATCTGTTAGTTTCTGAACTCTAGAGATAGATTTTGGGTTGACATCTACTTGGGTATCAGAGCTTAATGCCTCTGTGTGGTTGTGTTGTACTGAGAGATTCTCAGTGCGATTACATAGTTTTCTTCTGTGTTGTTGAGGAGGTAGATAGATCATTTCCTTGGTGATACAATAGGTCTCTCAATTTGGGTTTAAAATGACTTAGGTTGTGAGTGGTACATGGTGAGATTGATGAGTATTGTTAGGTCCAATGTAATTGGTCGGTAGATTTAAGCTTGTGATGAGTAGATTATATGCAGGCTTGATAAGTTCTTCCTTATTTTTTACTTTTGTTTACATTTATTTTTGTTGGTAACATTTTCTTTACAAACCCATTTATCCCCAAACTCATTAACGAGATATTTGTCAAACGACAATTCAATAACCAATCTCTGTGGATACGATAAATTCCCGGATAAATATTTCCAAAACTTTTGTTGCTTTCCGCTACACCGCTTCCAACAAAATGGAATTGTTGCCGAGGATTCATTCTATTGTTTTCGCATTGTGATAATTCTTTTGTTTTTGAGTTTTGTAGATTTCGTATATATTGTTTATTTTTACTTGTGTATATTGATACTTGTATATGTTTACTATACTTATAAATTTGTTATATCATTGTTTGTTTCCTTTCACGTTTGCTTGTGTGTTGGTTAGGAATAACCAGGTGGAAGCAATTTGGAGGACCATTCTTAAATAACAGGCGTCGAGCTTACAACGTAAAACAAGCTTGTTTTATCGTTTTCCATTTTATTAGTTTAGGTAGTGTGTTGATTGTTGTATAAACAAGTTGAAATAGGACTTGTTCTAAATTATTATATCTTCACTTTTCAACTTGTTTATTTCACTTTCATTTATTTGTTATTATTTATGTTGTTTGGACTCGAATTTTGGTTCGATAGCTTGAGGATATTGAGTTGATTTGTCAAGTTTGATTGGTTCGACTTGCGGATGCGTGGTAATGATTTTGTTAAAGTTTTGTACATGTTCGAGGTATGTGTTTATCGCTTTCTATACTTTAGCATATTCTTGATAGTTATACTTTTTACAATTTTTATGCCATTCATTCTTTTGTATACTTGTTCAATTATGAATCACTTTAGTTCCCTTTTTATCCATAAATGTGAGGAAGTTTTCCATTGGTCATATATACTGGAGGCCACAATTCTTGTTTTAACTAGATTTTATTATGTTTAATCTTTTGTTTGTGTTGATTGTATGAATGTATGAAGTGATCAAGGCATTTTGTTTCATTTTGAGCACAACTACCTTGGCCAAATATTAAATTCACCTTGTGAGTGTGTGATCATTTGTTAGCCCCTTTGAACTTTTGTCAATATCCATGTTTATTTGAACTTGATGCTTGTCTATGAGTGTTTAGTTCACCTTTTTTATGGATGTTGATTCTTTTGTTTCTTGAACCCTCAACTATTTGTTTTTGTATGAATTTTTACCTTGCTTTAGAAAGTAGGGAGTATTCACACATTAATGTTGGTTGAATTCAAGTTGGGGAGAGCAATGTTTGCTCATTTATAGTGAGGTTTCCATGAGGTTGAAAAGAAGAAAGAGAACGAGAAAAAAAGTGAAAAATAAGTGATAGAAAAAGAAAGGAAAAAAATAGAAAAGCCTTGAAAAAGAAAAATAAAAAGAGTTCAAATAATTGTGCGAATAAGTATGGTGCTTTGGTGTGAAATTTAGGATTCAGAAGAAGTTTAATTGGAACTTTGTGTTTGAATCTTTGGTGAATTGATCACTCCCTTAGGTTTAGGCAGGTTTTTATTTCGATTAGCTTTAGGACTTATCACTTGTTTGTTAACCAAGCCACATTAAAACCTTGAAAAGCCCTTGAGATTCTTGCTTTTGTATTTTCAATATGAGTTTTTGGATGATTGCATAATTTAATCTATTGTTTGCAAGATTGTGGATGAGTGTTTTTTTTGCCCCACACCTTTGTGTGTTTTTCATCTACCGATGATTTTTTACTAGGTGTGATTCATGATTAAGCTTGTTTTATTTTAGAATGTTTAGTATGATTTTGTACTCAGGATTCATTTTGTTTACATGTTGTCGTTGTAGGATTGTGGTAAGTATTTACCTTGCATATGTGTTTTTGTTTGAACAATGCATTTGTTTTCCGTTTTCAAAACCTGTTGATTCGTGATTCTTTGATTTATCATTCTTTGCTCTTTATGTTATTTGACTTTGTTTGAGGACAAACAATAGTTCAAGTTGGGGAGAGTTTGATAAGTACAAATTGTAGCTATTTTGTATATACTTTTTGTTGCACTTATCAACTTTTTATTGTTAATATCGTTGAATAAACCCGACTTTTGTATAAATACATTTATTTTTTGTTTATTTATGTTTTTTATACATAGGGTACCATTTGATATTTTTCCATTCATTTTATAGGTATTGATGCGTATTTGGAGCATGAGCAATAAAGTGTCAAAGATACGGCTTCAAACGCGCGATTTGAGCAACTCGTCAATGAATAAGGCTCAAAATAAAAGAATAATAAATCATAAATTTGGTTTATATTTTTTCATTTTTAGAAAGAGCATTGAATAAGTTGTCTAATGCTTCGAACCGGGCGCGAATCAGAGTTACGGTTCAAAAGTTATGGCCGAAACAATGTAGGATGCTATGCTGATTTTTCAACTTGCTGTCAACTTTCACCGGCCGAAAATTTTGGTCACCGAGCGACACTAGACGAGCTGTAGCGTGAGGAAAACGTTGTTTTTGGTTTCCGGGTGAAACTTTTGGTCGTCGGGCGATCCTGGACAGTCAAAAATGCGTATTTATGTGTAAAAACACATTTTCTTTGGATGGTTTTGGGTATCTTTGATCCCAACTCCATCAACCTTAATTTTTGGATAGGATTAGCTTAGAAAACAACATTGAAGCTTGCATACGGATGATCTAGGGTGGATTGCTCATTAATCGGAACTGACAAATTGGGAGATTTGTGGTTCATTTATCTTCCTCTTTGTGTATTCTTTATGTGTTGAGTTTATACATGTATTTACTTTGAACTTATGTATATTTGTCGCCCATGGCGTTATATTAAACTTGATTTACAAATATTTGTCAATTGCTGTCCTGGATTTTTTCTCTGGACTAGGGATTTGAGTTGTTATAGACATATAATTCTTAGATTCTTATCTAGGATGATTATCTGTTAGTTTCTGAACTCTAGAGATAGATTTAGAGCTGACATCTACTTGGGTATCATAGCTTAATGCCTCTGTGTGGTTGTGTTGTACTGAGAGATCGTCAGTGCGATTACATAGTTGTCTTCTGTGTTGTTGAGGAGGTAGAGAGATCATTTCCTTGGTGATACAGTAGGTCTCTCAATTTGGGTTAGAAATGACTTAGGTTGTGAGTGGTACGTGGTGACATTGATGAGTATTATTAGGTTGAATGTAATTGGTCGGTAGATTTAAGTTTGTGATGAGTAGATTATATGCAGGCTTGATAAGTTCTTACTTAGTTTTTACTTTTGTTTACATTTATTTTTGTTGATAACATTTTCTTTACAAACCCATTTATCCTCAAACTCATTAACGAGAGATTTGTCGAACGAAAATTCAATAATCAATCTCTGTGAACACGATTAAATTCCTGGATAAATATTTCCAAAACTTTTGTTGCTTGCCACTACACCGCTTCCAACAGTAGGCTCCTTAATTTTGCTCTACGGTAAATCTACCCTCCCAGAAGGTGGTTACCTTAAGGGTATCACGAATAACACCAGAGGGAAAAGGCACAAGGGCCTCCCTTAGGTAGAGCCTCTTTACCAAATGAAACTTTCGTTTCGTGAAAGGTCTCGTCATGAGATTTTAGGTTAAGGTCGTTACAAAGAGTCATGGGTGACCTTCCAAAGTCCTACTCGTCAAGAGGATATCTCTCGATAAGTATTCCTTTTTCAGAAGTTCACTGACTCTAGGCGAAGTCGTCACATAAATGAACCTTCTTTTTAAGGGTTATTGAAAATATTTTTGAAATAAAAACCCACCACATAGTAAATATATAATAATAAAGAAAAATAGACAAGAAATAAAAAAATGAAATAAATAAATTAATGCAAATAAATAAATATAAATAAAAACCCAAAAAAGACCTAAAACCTAGGGTTAAGGAGAGTCACCAGCAGAGTCTCCAGCTGTTGTGACTGTATTTTTAATCAGAGTAGCCACAATTAGTTTTTATCCTAGGGAAGAGAATCTAACAGAAAACCCTAATTCGCAGACAGAGATTCTAGATTTAAGACTCTTTAGACGAAAGGAATGTGTTAAGCACCTTTCATCTACCTTGTTCACAAGGATACTAGGTTTTAGGTTTGAGTTGGGAAAACAGGATTTAAATTTTATTAGGGGAAGATTTTAAATTTTTTATAGGGGAAAGGGTTTAGATTTTTTATAGGGGAACTCGCTACGATTTTTGATCATATGCCTACGTATCATCTTATGAGGAATCAGAGTCCCAATTCGTAGTTCGTATGTGGTTGGTGTTTTTTAGGGGTTGCAAACATATTTTGAATCACCTCGCACTTTGGTCGGGAATAGTGATTGTGGAGATTTTGACTAAATGTGTGGTAAGTCAAAATCTGTTTGAAACCTTTTTCTAAAAAAACAGTTGATTAGATTAGTTTATTGTGAAAAATAGTTTGTTGTTTGTTTCGTGTTTTTTAATCGTGTTAATTGCAAAAAAATCTTGATTAATGCATGGTTAAAAATGTTTTAATGCAAATAATATAAGAAAATAATATATTCAATTTTGATATAAAAATGATTTGGATGATAATATAGTAATATTTAAATAGTAAATAAATTATATTAATATTAATAATTAATAATAAGAATAATAATATTTATATAAAAAAAGAATTATAATAATAATATATACAAAAATAAGAAATAAATAATATTTGCAAAAAATAAGAAAATAAAATTAATAGCGAATAATTATAATAAATAATAATAAGGAAATAAAAATAAAATATAATAATTATAATAGAAATGTAGGAAATTGTTAATTGCTAGGGGGTGTAATTTCTAATTAACAAGTAAAAGCAGGGGGTGTTGTTATAAGGAATCTGGCTAGGCCCAATTGTTGTTCAGACCAGAGGGGTGTGAATTCTTTGTTTAGTAACTAAAGCAACTGGGGGGTGCGGAAAACAATTGGGCCTGGCCCATTATAACTTTTAGAGAGTCCGGATTAATTTAGTGTGGTAGAGTGTATGGCGCTTTGCAGCGGACCTGGCCTTATGGTCGTCCACTAGTGATCTGAGGGACAGGAACCGAGTTGTACACTAGCTAACGTAGGTGTGCGTATAGAGAATCCGAATGGAATACAAAACACCATTATCATTTTTATTCATTTTCTTGTTTTTGTTTTACAGTGAACCTTGCCTCTCTCTTATGATACCCTTCTTCTTTCTTCCTCTCAAACCCTACCCCAAATGCCGAACCGCGACCCCCAGCAAAACCATAATAAAAAACAAGAACAATAAAAAACAAGAACAATAAAAAAGAAAGAATTAAGTTCCTTTACCCCTTCGTGCAATGTTGTTTTATGTCTTCGAGCATTAATCCAATTGGTTTTGATTCCCCTTGCTTCTTCTTGCTCGCAGGTCAAATGGCACTCGAAGGTGATGATAACGGAAGCTTCGATGGACTTTAAAAGCTCAACGGCAGCGCGATTATGCAATTAGAGTTCCAGACATTGAAACCCTAATCGCCCCTTTTCTCGATCTTCAACAACAAATAGCTTTTCTCTTCATTCTTCTTCGTGTTCTCCTTCAATTATGTTCTTCTATAATCAAGCTCAGCAATCTCTTCTCCCTCCCTGCTTCTGTTTTCTTCTTTTTCTGTATTTTCTCTATTATCAGTCCTCGCCTCACTTTGTTCTTGTTTCTGTAGTGTATTTATAGGATTCAATTAGGGAATTTGCTGTTACAATTTGTTAGCCTTAGATTTAGGGATTTAGGTTGTTTGTTTGTGATTGTAATTGATTTTTGGAGTAGGGATTGGATCTCCCGATTTAGTTCTGTAATGTTGACTTCTGTATATTTGATTTGGATTGTATAGATATTGTTTTTTCCTTTTGAGATTTTATTCTGTAATATGCTGTAAAAGATTTGATTGTAATGGAGCTTGATACTGTAATATTGTGATATGTTAATTGAAGATTTGATTTAATTTAGTTTTTAAGATTTGATCTCAACAGTAATTGTTAGTGAGGAAAAAACATGCGTGAATTTTGGCAGATTAGAACAGTTCTTGTTATTCTCAGCTTGGGCCTGCGCTAGTTTCTAATTGAATTAGGCATGCGTTAGTTAGCTTACTGTCTATCCAAAATTCTTCCTCAGCCCAACAACAATTGTTATTACACATACTCCCTTTTGCTACAAACTGGGCCCAATATTTAGCCCTTCAAAATAGGTTTTCAAATAATTTTTAATAAATGATTTTAACACTCAATATCTAATAAACAAAAATTATTTCAATAATAACGTTTTTATTTTTAAAATAATAGTAAACAAAAGACATTAATTGGACCTAATTGACTTTAACAATCTGATCCAAAACCCCTTTCTTTTCCAAAAACCCTTTTTTTTAAAGTTTAATAACAAAGCAATTATATAATTAAATATCTTATACAGTAAATTTCCTTACGATAACAATTTATTTATTTATTATAATAAATCTTCTTTTTTTTAATACAAAACAACAACAAAATTGATAAATGGGCTAACTTCTCTTAACAAGAACCTCAATTGGCCTTTAACTGAAATTCCGCACCCCTTTTTTACTAACTGTAAATAAATCTTAAATGGGCTTAGTTTAATTTCAACCCCTCTTTTACTAATAACAACTATTTACTAATTAAGAACTTAATAGTTATTTGAATAATTTTTCATTTTCGAATCGCATGGGCCATTGGCCAACATGCCACGCGAATGGATTCACGGATACACGAGTCTTTCTGATTTAGACAACCCCGCTTTCCTGAATTTAAAATACACACCCTAGTCTTGGATAAAGATGGGCCATCAGATACTGCTGTACCATCTTTAATTAAATATTTCTTCTATTTTAATCTCGAAAAATAAAAATCAGGTAGAACAAATTTGGGGTACAAAAGCAGTGTAGGTGCAGGCTAGTTGACAGTCTTGGGGAAGGCATCTCTGCATGCATGTAATACGATTGGACATGTAGGGAGCCACCATTTGACTTGGCGAATGAGTATAAAATTGAAAGGTGTCACCGTCCCAGTTGGCGGATTAGAGGTGGCATGGGTTGAAGTGCAGGTGCAGGCTAGTTGACAACCTTGGGGAAGGCATCTCTGCATGCATGTAATACGATTGAACATGTAGGGATGCGCAATTTGACTTGGAGAATGAGTATAAAATTGAAAGGTGTCGCCTTCCTAGTTGGTGAATTAGAGGTGGCATGAGTTACAGTGTAGGTGCAGGTTAGTTGACAGCCTTGGGGAAGGTATCCCTACATGCATGTAATACGATTGGACATGTAGGGAGGCGTCATTTGACTTGGCTAATGAGTACAAAATTGAAAGGTTTCTCCGTCCCAGTTGGCGAATTAGAGGTGGCATGGGTTGCAGTGTAGGTGCAGGCTAGGTGGCATCCTTGGGGAAGGAATCTCTGCATGCATGTAATACGATTGAACATCCCAGTTGATGAATTAGAGGTTGCAGGATAGTTATTTTATTCAAATTCAGTACAACCTATTTAATCCTTCATTTATCAAAACACTTCTACACTCAATCACTCAAACACTCGAACATTCAAAAATTCAAACAATCAACTCAAACACTCACACATTTAAACCTTCAAACACTCAAACCTTCAAACCTTCAAACATTCAAACACAATGGCCTCTACACAATAATATGTGATCAATGCACATTTAAACAGTGAGACATACATTTTTCCCACCTCTAGGTTTTTGTTTAGAGACACTGAGAACATCCGATTTTGTTTAAATAGGAAAGCCAATTTCTTGTATTTCAAAAAACGATTGGAGGTCAAACTTGGACGAGGTCCCCTGACACAAATCTTTTATCAAAATCCGGTTTTTGTTTATGACAACCAAATAATATTTTATAAAGTTAAGGTTCAAGATGACGAGAATCTTCAGAATATGTTTTCCAGTCATGAGTATTCTGGGTACGAATCTATTAAGTTGTACATTATGATGCGAGAACCTCAACTGTCACAAGTGGTTGATCTTCTCGAGGCCGAACAAGCAGAAGTAGATGTCGTTGACGAAGAAGAAGAAGATGACGGGTTAGAGTTTGACGACATGGTCAACGATGATTCTGAAGACAATGGGATACCTGGTATACCTCCGAATGAGATCTACACACCACCTCCACGCATGACAAACTTTAACATGGGTGGAGATGAACCGGTCATCTGAATTATTTTTCAATCCGTATATGCAGTCGGATGAAAACTTAAAAGAGAAAGACAAATTTCGTAATAGATTAGATTGTATCTGAGCCATAAAAAAGTTTCACATGCTCAACTTGGTCGATTTTAAAGTAGATCGTGTAAATCCAGAAAGGTACAAGCTCAGGTGTGTCCACCCAAATTGTATGTTCAAGCTCACTGCATCATATAGATTAAGAGGTGATTGTTGGGTCATAGGTTCTATGTCCACCCACACCTGCGTCAATTCTACTCAATCACAGGATCATTGGAAACTAAATTATGATCTCATATGTCAAGAAATCCTACCTCTTGTCAGCAATGATTCGTCATTGAAGGTGAAAACCATAATCTCTCACATCACTACGATATATAACTATACTTCGTCATACCGAAAGGCGTGGTTAGCAAAAACCAAGGCGATTGAAAAGGTATATGGAAATTGGGAGGAGTCATACAAAGAACTACCCCGCTTCCTGAATGCACTTTAAACTTATTCTCCAGGTACTGTTTATATTATGGAAACACTGTCAGCGTACGCCCCAAATGGTACTCATATCACCGGAAATGGAATATTCAGTCGAGTGTTCTGGGATTTTCAACCTTGCATCTTGGGGTTTGCGTCATGCAAACCTATTATTCAAATTGATGGTACTTGGTTGTATGGGAAATACAAAGGCACGCTACTGATGGCAGTTGCACAAGATGGAAACAACAACATTTCCCCAATTTCCTTTACTCTAGTCGAGGGAGAGACTGGTGGTGCTTGGAGTTTCTTTCCCAAGAATCTCCGAACACACGTGGCTCCTCAATGAGATCTCTGTTTGATCTCCGAGAGACATGCATCTATTGAGAGTGCATACAACAATCCTGCAAACGGTTGGCATGACCCTCCTTTTACACATGTCTATTGCATTAGACATATCGTCCAAAATTTCACGAGGGAGATCAAAGACAAGGCTCTTAGGAAAGCGGTTATGAACGCAGGGTATACATTAACACAACCTACGTTCAAACACTATCGCAACGAGATCAGATTGTCAAATCCGGACGCAGGTAGGTGGATCGATAATATTCCAATGGAGAAATGGACTAGGTCATACGACAATGGACAATGATGGGGCCACATGACAACAAATTTGATTGAATCCATGAATGGTGTTTTCAAAGGCATATGAAACCTCCCAGTAACTGCTTTGGTTAAATCAACATATTTTAGGATGGTTTCGTTATTTTCGAAAAGAGGTAAAATGTGGAATGTTGTCTTGCAATCAGGACAACTATGGAGTGAAAACATGTGCCATCTCACTTGGCTAAAAGTGAGAGCATGCGCCGAGCAAAGGACCAAGTGCAGGCACCAACTGGGTTGGCGCCTATTTTATGTAGTTTTCTGAAACATAGTTATTTGCGTAATTTTCTCTAAAACGTAGTTATTTACGATTATTTTTTTTACAAACTAGTTATTACAAAAAAAATTCTTAATTTGTGTTAGATAACTAAGAGCTAATTATCCTATAATAAATTTTAAAAAAAATCATAAGAGAGGAATTAAAACTGTTTAAATTTAAAATAAATAATTAAAATTATTTAAATTTAAAATAATTGAATTAATTTCATGAAACTGATAAAATCAAAAATAAAAAATGTAATTAAACTTAAAATATATTAACACACAAACAAAATGTAACAATACATTTGTTCAAGTTAAAAAGGAAGGAAAAAAATATTATTGTTTCTGTTTTAAAATGATTATCATTTTAAAAAATAAATTTTATTTTAAATTTACTGTTAATTTTACTTTTTAATATATTAATAATTACTATTTTTTCAGTTTTATTTTTTATTTTTTATTTTCTACTATTTCTAATATATGATAACATCATTAACTTTTTCTTTTATTTATGTAAAAAAACTTTAAACTACCGTTTCAAAAACTAAGGGAATATAGAAAAAAGAAGAAGGAAATAGGTCAATATAGTGTCTGGATAAATTTATGCTACATTGCATAGGAGCTTAAATTTATGCTACATTGCATAGGAGCTAATTAGGCTATCTAGTAGGCTAGTATTATATAGGGTCCTACCTTTGTTTCTGTCCATAAATTTTTGAATCTTTTTTGGGAAACTATTTATAATTTCATGTTAGAATATCACACAGATTAATAATTTAATTAGTCTTGATGATTTGTTTCTTTTTATTTAATTTAATTACAATTTTAGTTTTTCTAATTTAATTAATTTACAAAATTAATTAATTTATTTTAAATTAAATATTTTTAATCTTTCTTTAATATTTTTATATTTAAAATTAACAATATATCTATTTTTAAATGATATATTGTTTGTGAAATAAGGTAAATCATTGTGTAGATGAATCTTTTGTAAAATTTTATAGATGAAAAATATGTTAAAAATGGAGATTTTATTAATTTAGGTGAAAAGTATATGAATTAAAAATGAAGTAAATCATTGTGAAAAATATATGTTAAAAATAAAGTGAATAATTGTGTATATGAATCTTTTGTAAAAATCTAGATATTAAGAAAAAAATTATGATAAATTTTTTTCAATATGTTATTTTTACATATTTACTCTAATACTTAATATTATTATATTATTATTATTATTATTAAAAAATATCATTAAAAAATATTTTAAGAAATTCATTAACATTATTCATATAATAACTAGTTAATTAATTAATTACAAAAACTGCATACTGATGAACATACATTTTTATCCGTGGAACAAAGAAGATATCAAACATGAAGTCTATCCTCTATCTTTCTATTTTTGGATTTGAATTAGACACAGACACTTCATCTACCACCCTATAATACAAATCATATCGTTAGTAGGCATTAACAATTTGATTGGTTCCCTAACCTTAATCTTCGATGATAAACCAATTTAAAGATAATTAATGAATGATCGCTTTTCTTTCTAATCTCTCTAGTGGTAAGTTTGTCTAGTAGAAGAGACTTGTAATTAGTAGCATCTGGCATAAAGGAGTTAGTTTTCTTTACCTTATTCTTTATTCCATATAATTTTGCAATAGCAATAGCATTCAATTATACACATATCACTGTCAACTGGTTAATTCACCAATTTACATTATTGCTTTATGATTGTGACTAGAAAAGCTTATATACAAAAAGTATGCACTATGTTTATAAAAAAAAATAAAAGAGTATGCACTATAGTTTTTATTCTATATGTCTCATGTTAGAGGCGCACACTTCTCAAAAATAATAACTAATTAAATCATTTTTAATTTAAATAATATTGTTGAATTATGGTTTTTATTTTTTATTTTAATTCATTGATAAAATCAATTGTTACATTTTATTTTAAATAAATTTTTGGTCACATTTTTCAATTTTGGTTAAAAAGTGAAAAAATGATAAAGGTCTGAGCAGATCATACAAAATCGAAGAAATCGAAGATCAAAACTAAATTAAACTGTGAAAAAAATATAAGTAATAAAAATCGAATTAGTTTAGTTCGATTTTTTATTTTCATTTTTAAGAAACTGCAGAATCAGTGAGATGAATTGATGTGTATAATCATCTCATGTTTGTATTGTTGGGTTATAAGGGGTTCAGAGATTATTACATTGGCTTTTAAACATTCATTTTAAATGAGTTGAACACCGCTGTTAACTAACAATTTTCGATCAAGGAAAGTGATTATAAATTAAGGGTCATCACTATGAGGAAAGTATTTCGATACAATCCATCGTGAGAGAAGAGGCGTCAACAGGTTACCAAAGGTAAAGTTCCGCTGAGACTTAACAAAATTCGGAGTTTGAAAGCTGGGTCGACGTAATGGTTTGAAGTCAGTCGACTGGGAGCTAGATCAGTGAAGGATTTGAAAGCCAAAAGAAAATACGTAAGATGTTCAACATTGGAGCAGTTTTCATCGACCGTTACAAATAGAACGTGGGAAGGTTAAAAAATGTAGTTTCATCACAAACTCCTAACGTGTTTGTAATAACCGTCGAACATGTAGGATAGTAGTTACTTTTGTTTGTTTATTTAAGCAAGTTTTTTCATTCATGTTAAAGGTGGCATTTTATAACATTGTAAGGAAACACCCAAAGTATCTGTGTCAAAGAGAGAAACGAGTCACTTCTAAAAAATGTATGCTTGAGTCCACATTTAAATTCAAAGCAATTTACTTCAAGTTTTTTCTGTCTGGTTTATCATTCTTCCAGATTTATCTTTATCTTTGTCTTTTACCTTTTTTCTTCTTTTTAATCCTAAAACACCGTACCAAAATTAACAATGAGTCTAGGAATCTGGTAGCCGGTCCTGCAAGTAACCTTTAAGTAAGAGGCTAGAGATCATTCGCAAGAAACCCTTGCGAATAAATTGGCACACTTAGTGGGACAAGTTTGTGTTAAGTTCGTGCCAATATGTGCATGAGATTGTGGAGTGGAAGAAAAATGGTAGATTTAAGAAATCTAGATGGGGAGTAACCCCCAGGAGGGAATACCAGTATTGCATCTAGTGTTGGTTCAAGCTCTATGGTTGTGTCTTCGACGGCCACAAGTACACCAATCACCACAAGTCAGCCACTGACTACAAGACCAAATATGGTCAATATTACAGAGCAATATGTGCCTAGTTTTGCAATACTTATGCATGGTGGTAGAGAACGAGTGTATGGAATGCCAACAACAATGATAGAAGGCTTGCAAAACAATGTTTCGACATTTGGTGAAAATGCAGCATCAACATTTTCCCTTTATCACGCATCAGGGCCTGTGGGAAGTCAGTGTGGTCGTTCGATTGGATTGAGTTTCTCACATAAAGTAATACCCATTTTCACCCCAAGTATAGTTGCAGTTATGAGGCAACATATGGATAAAAGTAATCACGAAATGGTCAACATGCTCACTTAACAAATGAGTGTCACATTGAGACCATTAATCGAGAGTTTGATGCAGAGTTACGAAACGTTAGAAACTCAAATGACTCGCATCGGTTATTTTCTTGGTGCCCCTAGAGCGCCAGCTGACATGCTGCACCACCTCCAACAGAAGATCAAGTATGGTATAAAGAAATTATCGACGAAACAATAGACAAAGAGCAAGAGACTCCCCAGCATGTCGATCCTCTACCGAGGTTGTAGAACAACCCCCAGTGGTAATAGTAAATCAAAACCAGAACGTCGACCAAGTGGCCAGGAAGGTTCGACGAGACGTGGTGGTTGGAGAATAAAATTTAGAAGCCATTGTCAAATGGATAATGGTTCGAAACAGAATAAATATTGGCTCTCAAAGGCCTACCTACTCCTCTCGTTACCAGATTTTGTTTTGCAAACAGAATTACCTAGGGGATGGAAATTCCCCAAACTCACTAAGTTGGAAGGGGATATAGAAGAGTCCAATGTTGAGCTATTGTCTAGTATCAAATCGAAGTTGGCGATATAACTAACAATGAGGATCTTAAACTGAAATATTTCTCAAGCTTCCTTTCGAAAAATGTGTTTTCCTCGTTAACAACGCTACCTCCCACATTCAATCAGTACGTGGAATCAACTAGAGAAATTGTTCCATGAACAATTTTACATGGGGAAATAAAAAATAAGTCTAACAGAGGTTGTTGGGGTCAAATGAAAAACTACTAAGTCCATCGACCAGTACTTTAACAGGTTCATACTTTTGAAAGCAAGATGCTTTACTCAAGTATCTAAGCACGGATAAGTTGAAATGGCTGCGAATGACTTAGACTATTCGATTAGGAAAAAGTTGGATACTCAATACTTGAGAGATATGTCATAGTTAGCTTTTAAGGTTAGACAAATCATACGCTTGAAAGCTGAGAAAGTCAAAGTCAGTAAGTACCAAAAGAAGGGAAAAGTTTCCTATGTAACCACTAAAGAATATTCTTCTGAAGATGACGAGTCAATCAAAGAAATCGAGGTTAATGTGGATGAAATCCAACCTGGCCTCCCTTATGCTTGCAAACCATTGAGGCCATTGAATGGTAAAAATCCCGTTGAAACTGAGAAAAATGGAAAAGCCATCACGAAAACTTACACTTTCGATATAGCTAAGTGTGATGAAATATTTAATTTTTTAATATCTGATGTCAAATTATTGTGCGTCAAGGCCTAAAGAATCTCCCACTAGAACAAAAGAAGAAGGGGGGATTCTGTGAATTTCATATTTTTTTTGGTCATAAAACATCTCAATATGTTATTTTCAGAGATTTGGTGCAGAAAGCTCTAAACAAAGACCGACTTCAATTTGGAGAAAAGGCAAAGATGCAAGTCGACACTGATCCATTGAAGGTCGAAGAGGCTATATATGCATAGCCTTACAAGTGCCTAATGGTCGGAGCTACTGAGATTTTCGACGGTGAAGTTATGATGTTTGAATCTACTGAAGGCTTTGACGTGAAGATGGGAGATGAGTCACCAACAGTTTATCCTCAACCTGAGGAAAGTTTGGCTAATTTCCAAGAATAATGCAAAGTGAACGAATCAAAAGCCAGATTGTGCCCAAGGTGTAACATCATGTGTGACAAAAAAGCAGCTGAAAGATACGAAGTTGCAGTAAAAGAGGCTTTCAAGGGAGAGAAGCCTATAGTACCAAGGTTTGTGTTCAACAAAAAGGCAATCCCTCGATGAAACAAAGAATATAGGAGGCTATTTCAATAGCCTCAACAAAAAACCTTTCATCCTCCGTCGGATATCCCACAAGAAAAATGGGTGGAACCGGTAAATAAAAAAAGAGGAAAAGGTCCAAAGTGGATAGTAGTGGTCCAAGAGGATGAAGCTAAGGAGAAGAAACTAGAGTCTAGAGGATATCAAGTGTCTGCTTACAATAAGGGGAAGAACTCGATGACCAGAACACAAGGGAGGCATTATCAGAGAAATAAGAAAGCTGCGAAATAAGCATCGACGTCACAAATGAAGGCTGTCAAAATTTATAAGAACATGGAAACCATAAAGCCTGTCGAATATTTGAAGCCATTGGAAGCTATCAAATCTGTCGAAGTGCCAGTCCAGAAAAGAAGTTACTGATGGAAAAAATAGCAAGTGTACTATTTTCATCTTACAGTAATAATGGGAAATTCCCCGAATGTTGATCTCAAGGACTGCATGCAATTATCGAGTTCAATTCATGTTCAATTAAAGAAAAACTTAATTTGGGGTTTTGGTTTTAATATTATCACTTAGCAGAAATAAAAAATAAGCAGAATGTAAATTATGGTTTTTTCACACATATGAGGAGCATGCTAGGGTATGGTGTATGATTTGCCCTGTAACAACCTTGAATTATGATCTCTTCAACAAGTTCATATCCTTCAATTACTAGCTCTTTAGATTATCTTCCCCTAAGTCCTTAGTGGGAAAACCTTTAACCATCCATCCTAAATCCTAAGTCCTTAGAGATATTTGATGGAGTCAAGCCTTTATTTTATCAAGGGTTAAATCCGATAACTATAAGGTATCCCTAGTGTTGTACCCCAAAATTTTCCCCCTCATTTTACTCAAGACATGCTCATTGAGGTCCTCAATTGCTCAAGGTTGACCAAGAATTGGCCAGACAAATTCTCCTCCTAAGCAATGGACTTCCAACTAGGGTTTCACTTATCACAAAGAGTTTTGGGTTGCAAAGGCTTAAATTGATTTCCATGGACCCTAATATGTCCTCAAGAATGTCCATGCCAAGTTTCATGCCTTGCACTACAAGCTTGCTCATTCAATTGCTCAAATGCTTGAAAATCAATTGTACTAGATCAAAAGTAAATTGTGGCCAATATACAGTCAAATTTCAAGATTTTTGGTCAACATCAAAATTTTGAATTGATATTAATCATTTTATCAAGGGTTGATCATGATTCCTCAAAGAGTGATCTTAATTTATCAAAAGTCAAGAATTGCTAAATTAGGGTTTCTATAGGAAAAGTCAACTGAACTTTGACCAGACATAACTTTCACATGCTTCATCCATTTTTCCCCAACCAAATATCATTGTGAAGAAAATTAAATTCCCTACAAATTTTATTTTTCTCTCAAGTACAAGAAATGCATAAGTGGAAAGATATGAGCCAATACATTACAGGTCTTTTTAAAAGTCAACAAAAAGGCATTTTTTGTCAAGGTAAGTTACATCAAGATGAATCCTCCAAATGCAAAAATGGTCAACATAGAGATTGTAGGGAACATATTGATATTTCTAAAAAGTCCAAGACCATCTCCAAAAGATAAACATTGAGCAAGTTATGTGTAGTACAAGTTGGTCAATTTTGAGAATTTTCAAGAAATACACATTGAGAAAAATTGCATTTTTGGACCAATGGGTTTAGTTTTGGAGGTTCAAACATGTCCCTAATAACTATGAGGACCTCTAAAATCATTTTGGTATGTCCATGATTTTACTTGTATTTTATCTTGATTTTATTTGGTTTAAAATCAAATAAATTAAGTAAAAATTGCTAGAAAATATGGGCCATGGCATTTGGGCTTGACTTGACCCATCAAGGGGACTCAAATTTCGTGCAAGATACCACCAATAAGTCCAGGTTCATACAAGGATAAGAATGGCAAGAGAATAACTCAAAATGGCATATTTTTCAATTTTTTTTATTTTGCTTTCAAAGACATGTTTAATGGCTGATCCTTGCCATGTTTATCATCCCATTACACTCCTTTATAAATACAGAGCCAAAATGAAAGAAAAGATACTCATACGTAGCCTGAGAAAAGCTCCACAAAATTTCAAAAAAATATCAAAATTGTGAAAATCCAAAACCTCACTCCCAATCATTTTCAGCCTAAACCAGACCTTGCAACGTGCTCCTGAGGTCTCCAGGGATCATTTCCACACCTTGCACAAGTCCAACGCCCACAGGGACCACTAGTTTCAGTCACTCCGGTTGGGTATGGTATCGTGATCTTAAAACTCTATTTCCTTACGTTGTAAATTGATTGCAAGCATACATATATATGCATACTGATGCTAGGGATATTTTAGAACCCTTTTTTATTATGGTTTGATGCAGGAGTCGAGGATTTCCATTTCTAGGGTTTTGAAATGACCAAGCTTTGAGCGGGATGATACAGGCCATTTCAGGCCAAACGGCTACCACCACTAAGTTTGCATTCCCCAACTTAGTAGGGGTCAGTTTAACGTTTGGTTGTGAATCACGTTGTTTCGCAGGTTTGGAAATTTGAGTCACCGGAGAAAAAAGTGGTCAACCACCGTGGATGGTGGTTTGACCCCTCCATAGCCAGCATGTCAAAACCCACGCCCCTGATTCATCCATTCAAATAATATGGGACCCACTAGAGCGCGCATTTTTTTATTTAAATACTTTATGACCAATTTTCATATATAATATTTTTTTATATATTTTTGATAATGAATGAACAGTTGGCCCAGTGGTAGAATACATGCGCTTAAGACTCTCACCCCCCTAATATCTGAGTTTGATCCCGTTGTTTACATTTTTCATCTTCTTGTCAATATTTTCTTTTTGCGTGTTTTTCTAAAGCGTTTGGGCCTTCACGCTGATGGGCCCAAGAGTTTCCAATTCACACCACTCCATTTCCTGATTGCCACGCCTGGGTTCATCACTTTGGGCCTAGCAAATTCCAGATTGCACCTCCATTTCCTTTTGAACACTAGGCCCATCCTTTTCTAATTTTTTATTTTATTTTTTGTAGTTTATTTATTTATTTTGTTTTACTTATTTTCAAAAATAATTTTTATTTAATCATCAAATCAGAAAAAAAAATATAAAAAATTTAATTTAGGTTTTTTTTATTTAATTTAATTTTCATAAATTAATTTAGTTAATTATTTTTAATTTATTTCATAAATTAAAAACAATTAGAGTTAGTTTAAATTTTCAATATTTCCTAAACAAAAAATGCCAAAAATATTAGATTTCTTTTAGAATTAATTGATATTTTTATTTTATTTTTATTTTTAATTAATTAGATTTAATTTAATTTAATATATTTTCCAAATACACAAATAACAAAAATAATTTTCTTTTACTTAAAACTTTTTTAGGGTTTTAGACGTCCTTTCTAATTCGCACACACTTAGTGTTCTTGCATTATCATTTTCATATTATTGTATATGATTATGGGTTGTAATAGTTAAAACTAGGACTTTATTTACGGTTTTTATCCTCTTTTGGACTTGTAATTTCCCCCCTCATCTAAGCCATGTAATAGTTAGATTTAATTTATGCATTTTAAATTTCTGTATATATATTAAGTGTTTAGATGTATGGTAATATGATTGCATGGCACGAAATTAAAAAAAAATGTAGCTGACCAAACACCAAGATAAATAACTAAAACACAACACACTCCCACATGCACACCTATAGGGTATCCCCACTTCGGTTGCCTTCGGATTAAAACAATCACAACTCTCGAAACGTGAGAGATTTCAGTGGCTACCCTCCGTTTTAAAGATCACAAAAATGACCCTCTTGATTTTGCCTCGGTATGATCTTAAAAACCTAGGGTGGTTACTAAAGTATCTTGCCCAGTTGCCTTTGTTACTGTAACGATGATCCTTCGATTGTCCCTCAAACATCCAATGATAAGGCTACTTACTCACTAATAGTAAGATAGCACTGTCTAAAGGAAAAGAGGAAAAGAAGAAACCCTTTCGAGTAAAGTAGATAGTTCTTAGATGCTTGCTCAAAAACAATTTTCACATACACAAATATCTTTCAAAAAACATTTTCAAAACTCTTTGTATACGTTCTCAACAATACGAGAAACATTACGAAGTTCGCCGCACTAAGGCGTCTTTTCAAAATATTTTCAAACACACGAACATAAGGTATTTTCAAATGAGTTAGCATCTAAGAGCCCGTAGATAACTACGAATGGAAAGGGTGGTAACACCTTCCCTTTCCATAATCTACCCCCTTACTCAGAAATAATCTCAAAAGGTCTTTTTCTGTTCTTTTCACCCTTTCCTTTGTTAGATAAAAGAAAAGTCGGTGGAGACTCTTTCTTACCGCAACATTTGCGAATACAAATTCAAAACCAGTAAAAGTCAGGTCTCCTACCATATTACAGAACTAGCGACTCTGTTGGGGAGCTTTATAAACATGGGGTTACCTTAGAGTTAGATCATTTTAAAATTGCTTTCCTAGTGTGTTTTGTATGCTTTATTTTTAAAAGGGTTTGCTGGGGTTACTGTTAAAGATCCTATACCCGGATCTGGGGAACTTTTAGGTAAGAAGCAATAGATCGTAGAGACTATATGATGTAGACCAATATGGTTGAAGCGATGGCTGCATTAGTGTGACACATTTGTTGGTACAGGTACCCCTTGTGTTAAATCGAGGAGAATACGGGCCCGCTGCGTGGTGTCATAAAGCACTAACTGACCTTAGAACTTTAGTTGAACAAACTTGGCCATTAGTAAAGTAGTGAGATAGACGACCTCAGTATAAAGCCGAGGATTGGTTGATACTCGATACTACACTCATTGAGGTTGGACTTTCGGGATATTTTGGCCGCGATAAAAGATCGTCTGAGCTGAAACAATTCCTGATAAAGAAAGATCAGTGATATTGAGACTCCTTAGAATCCGGTTACTTTTCTAGGACAGGTTGAACCAACTAAACTTCAGGGTATTTACCTATAAACCCCATGTAAGCCTAAACATAAGGTCTTGTGTGTTTTTCTTGTGTGTGATGAAATTGTTCAAACATAACATCACGCGTCATAATATCCATTTCCATTTCACTAACCATTTCAAGGACCAAGGGAATTTATCTTTGTTCTGTTTTGTAGATCATGGCTTCCGTTCATAGAAATACCATCCGAATCAGCTTTGTGAGAATACCTCTCCAACTCAAAGAGCTATTATCAAGGGTTCCTAAGACTTTCTTATTCACCAAGAAATATGGTCGACTTCTCAACCTGGCTACCTCAAGCTTTGATGAGAAGATAATGGGTGTACTCTTTCAGTTCTTTGACCCCAAACACCATTGCTTCACATTTCCTGATTATTAGTTGGTACCCACTATGGAAGAGTTCTCTCAATTATTGGGTGTACCTATTCTTGATCAGGTCCCTTTAACTGGTTTAGAGGAAGCTCCAAAGCAAGAGGTCGTTGCACCAACCTTGCATCTGAAACGGTCTGACGTTATATCCAACTAGGAGACAAGAAGCAGAGTCAGAGGTTTCTTAGTTAAGTTCCTCTTAGAAAAGGCTTAATTATTTTAGGATGATTTGGATTTTAAAGCTTCCGAAGAAGTCCTGGCTCTTCTAATCTATGGGTTAGTACTACTTCCTAATCCAGACTTACTCATAGATGTGAATGCTGTCAATATTTTCCTCTCTCGTAACCTTGTGCCTACTTTTCTCAGAGATATCTTGCATTCCCTTCATACTCGTACCATGAAAAGAAGAGGGGTTCTTATTTGTTGTATACCATTTCTGTTTAGGTGGTTTATTTTGCACCTTCCTCAATCATTATTGAAGAACGAATAAGGTTTGGGTTGGTCGCAAAGGATAATGTCACTTTCTCACTTGGATATTCTTTGGTACTCCCGGTTTATGGGAGATGTCTCTATCATCAAGCGTTGTGGGGAATTCCCTAATATCCCACTCCTTGGAATTAGGGGAGGTATCAATTATAATCCTTCTCTGGATCTACGACAATTTGTTTAAGCTCGGAGGGATGGTCCCGTTGATATGCTTATCCAAGGCATTATGTTCAACTACGAGGATGATGTTCAAGGGTATCGTCAAAGGTTCATACGAGCTTGGGGCATGGTAAATAAGGTTGATAGCAAGATGTTGGGGCATAAGAATTCCATTCCTATGGGGCCTTATCTCAAATGGGTACGAGCTCGCGCCCAAAACCTTATGATGCCATATACAACCATCTTGCCAGTGATTGTGGAGCCTATCACCGAAGAAGATTTTCCTTACACAATTCTCCATTCTGACATGCCCATTGATCTTGAAGAGTTATAGAGGTCTTGGATTCATATGAAAGAAGAATGGGACACCTTTAGAGCTTAATTCTACACCAGTGAGAAGAAAGTGTTAGAGCTCATGAAGAAACTTCACGAAGAAAAAAGTCTTCATGACAATCTTGGCACGAAGAGGAAGTGCCCATGGGAGACTTGATTCCTAGATTTTAGGAGTTTTTAATTTTCAATTGTAAGCCTAAAAGGCAGTTGTAATTTGAATTCTACTAATAAAATCTTTGTTTCATTTTGGTTTGCAAATTTAAATTTCCCGAAGTCCTTGAAAACATCGCATAAACATGTCATGCACATCATTACATAAGCAGGTATTTCAAGACAAGTTTCTTATCTTTTCGCTGTTTATTTCAGCAAAAAGAAATAGCTCTCGAACAAAAAATTAAGTATCTTCAAGCACAAAACGCTCAATTCTAACAGATGTTCCTGGCTCTGGATAAGGGACAAGAAGATCTGAAAGCTCTCATTGTCAAAGAGAAGACAAATAAGGCAAAGAAACTGGCTGGCGTCTTGAACATGGGAAGAAGATTTAGAGGACCGGCCAAGCGAGCTCTAGAATTCGCAACTCCATCAAATGAGGGGGATAATCAGGAAGAGGACAATAAGAAGACAAAAGAAGAGGATAACAACCCAAGGACTGATGAAGAGGAAGCAAACTATGCTGAAGAACAATATCCTTCTACTGATGACAAGTATAAACAACTAGATGATTGTCTTAAAGCTATGGAGATTCAAAGGGTACACGGTCTGGATTTTGAAGATCTAGGGTTGGTCTCGAGATTGGTCATCCCCCAGAAATTCAAAGTTCCCGCATTTATAAAGTATGACGATGTTTCCTGTCCCAAGCTGCATTTAAGATCTTATGTCAGAAAAATCCAACCCCACACAGCTGACAAGAATTTATGGGTTCATTTCTTCCAGGAGAGTTTGTTAGGGATGCAGTTGGAATGGTTCTACCAATTGGAAGGGACCAACATTCATAATTGGGAAGATCTGGCTACTTTTTTTTCAAGCAATACCAATACAATGATGACTTTGCTCCAACCTATACACAAGTTCAAAGCATGTCTATGGGTTGTAATGAGGGTTTCAAAGATTATTCTCAAAAGTGGAGAGATCTTGCAGGAAGAGTCCAGCCTCCTCTGGCTGATAGAGAGCTGGTAGATATGTTCTTGGGTACTTTTTCAGGCCCATTTTCAACCATCTGATCAGAAGCTCTTCAGTTGGATTCACCGAGCTGATATTGACAGGAGAACGAGTAGAAGATGCCATCAAAAGTGGAAAAATTTAGGGGTTTGCATCTTCGAGTGCGGTGAAGAAGCCTTTCAGTGGGAAGAATGAGGTTAGTGCTGCCTATGTCCAAAGAAATCAGGGTAAAGCTGAAAGCTGTCCTACGATTGGAGTTGTAATGATCTCCAACCCTGCACCAACTCAACGACAAAACAATCAATGTAGGCAGGATGCGCCTAGAAGACAATTCACCAGACTCAACATGCCCTTATTCCAGGTATTGCAACATCTAATGAAGGTTAGCTTGGTCACTCTAAGGGAGCCTCCTCAAAATCCAAACATTACATCTCCCCGTTATAATCCAAATGCTCGGTGTGCCTACCACTCCAACAGTCCAAGACATGATACAAATAATTGTTGAGCTTTGAAGAATAAAGTTCAGGATCTTATTGATGCAAAGGAGATTGAATTTGACCTTCCTGAAACCCCCAAGGTGATAACTGCACCCATGCCCAAGCACGACCAAGGTATCAATGCTGTTGATGGTGACCTGTTTGTTTCTTCTGTTGATGAACTGGCTACTCCTCTTCCAGTGGTTAAGGAGAATATCTTACAAGCCAGTTTATTTACGGGTTGTGGTGAAGATTGCTACCATTGTTCGTCTTTGACTAATGGTTATTTATTACTAAAAATAAGCGTTCAACGTCGGATTAATGACCTGGAGATCCTCTTTGAGAAGATTCCCTCTACAAGAAGTTTATGTAAAGATGTGTCAATTATTACCATTTCCGACAATCCTCCCAGGGTATAGTCTAAAGGTCTTGTCAGGATTACATCCACTCCTAAGGTTTCTCCTTTTAATATTACCTCTCTTGGGCTAATACCATATTCCTCCGATAAAGCCGTTCCTTGGAACTATGGAGCTGACGTTAACTACCATGGCATCAAGCAAGACCTATTGGTTATCAAAAATGAAGTTAATGAAGATACTGATCCTAACATTGACAACATAGTTAGGACTAGTAAGATTACCAGAGTGGAAGGATTTTATCTTCTGAAATCTCTCCAAATATTGTTTCCACTCTTGTTATTATTCCTTCTAGTACTCATGTTGCTACTCCTATTGTTACTCCTGTTGCTACTCCTATTGTTACTCCTGTTGCTACTCATATTGTTACTCCTGTTATTATTACTGCTATTGAGTCATCTGAGACTCGGGGCAAAGAAGTGTCGGTTGAGCTTTCTCAGACGGAGGCACCTAAAGAAACTATTCCCGAGGCCTCCAAGTAAGAAATGGAGGAAATACTGAAGATTATACGGAAAAGTGACTATAATATTATGGAACAATTAGGGAAGACCCCTTCAAAAATTTTAATGTTGGCCTTGTTGTTATGCTCCAAATCCCATGCTAAGGCTTTGGTGAAGTTTCTGAAGTCTTCTCATGTGCCACAAGATACTTCTACTGACTAATTTGAGAACTGCATTGCTATTCTAACAGCTGACAATGGACTCAGTTTCTCTGATGCTGATCTGACGCGCAAGGGAAGAAAGCATAACGATGATCTGCATGTCTCTATTGAGTGTAGGGGCACTACTTTAGCTCACGTGTTAGTTGATACAGGTTCATATCTGAACGTTCTACCCACGAATTCCTTAGACATATTGGACTGTGAAGGACTTACATTGAAGCCCAGCAATATTGTGGTGAAGGCTTTTAATGGCTCCAAGAGAATGGTACATGGAGAGGTAGACATTCATATTAAAGTTGGTTCCCAAACTTTTGACTCCACTTTCTACGTGATGGAAATTCTCCCGTCTTACTCTTGCTTACCAGGACACCCTTGGATTCATGGGGCTGGCGCCGTCACTTCTACCTTGCATCATATGTTAAAATATCCAGTTAATGGGAAGATTGTTATAATCTGTGGCAAAGAAGAGTATATGGTGATACATTTGAACTCTTTCAGATATGTCGAGATGGACGGTGAGTTCATTGAGACCCCCTGTCAGAATTTTGAAGAGGTTCCTCAGACAATTGCTGTTACCAAAGCTGCTACCTCTATTTCAAAGATTACCAGACCTCCACTAAAAATGGCTTCTCTAAAAGATGCTAAGGCTGTAGTTGAAGAAGGTGGGTGTACTATTTGGGGCCAACTACCAGACATCCCTTATAAGTCTGACAAATTTGGTTTGGGTTTCACTTCAGGAGCTCAAAAAGTTATTCGTCGTGCTCGTGCCAGAGGACCATCACTACTCATCTGCAACCATGGAGTCAATGTTGTGGAAGACGCTGACAGTGACTGTGATTTGGACAATTGGATCTTCCATACTATAAGCGGTGGACTAAATCGTTGGACGGCTAATGACTTTGTGCCTATTTCTTTTATCTAGGAGTAATTGTTTTTCTGTTTTTAAGGATATGTAATTTATGAACAATTTAAACTCTAAAAGCCTTGTGTCCTACCCGAGACACAAAGGTCTATTTGTGAGGGTTATCACACTTCATGTTCATATGTCATTAATAAATAATTAGATGTTTTGCATACACATTTTATGCTCTCTATCTTTCTTTTTACTTTATCTTTGTCAAAATGGCTATGCTTTCTTACACACACCCACATATCAAATTGCAGATCCACATCCACCCTGGATCCCATTGATAAAGGTTCTGCTATTGCCAATTATGACTTTGAAAATCCGATCTACCAAGTTGAGGACGAAGGTGAGGAAGATTGTGAAGTACCAGGAGAACTTTCTAGACTGTTACAACAAGAGGAAAGAGCAATACAACCTCATGAAGAGTCGGTCGAGACAATAAACTTGGGTACTAAGGAAAGTAAAAAGGAAGTCAAGATAGGTGCCAACTTGGAAAATGGTGTTAAAGAACAGTTAATTCAGATGTTGCATGAGTACATTGAGATCTTTTCCTAGTCATACGAAGACATGCCAGGGCTGGACACTGATATTGTGGTTCATCGTCTGCCAACGAAAGAAGACTGTCCTCCAGTGAAACAAAAGGTTCATCGTATGCCTCCTGAGATGTCAGAAAAGATCAAGGCCAAAGTCATGAAATAGTTCAATGCCGAAATCTTAGCTGTTACTTCTTATCCACATTGGGTTGCGAACTTAGTACCGATACCTAAGAAGGACGATAAGGTGCGTATGTGTGTGGATTACAGAGATTTGAATAGGGAAAGCCCCAAGGATGACTTATCGCTTCCCCATATTGATGTTTTAGTGGACAACACCGTACAACATAAGATATTCTCCTTCATGGACGATTTCTCTAGTTATAATTAGATCAAAATGGCACTTGAAGACATGGAGAAAACAACTTTTGTCACACAGTGGCGCACTTTCTGATACAAGGTTATGCCATTTGGGTTGAAGAATGCCAGAGCAACCTATCAGCGTGCTATGGTAGAATTGTTCCATGATATGATCCACAACAAGATAAAGGTCTATCTTGATGATATTATAGCCAGGTCTTAGACTGAAGAAGAACACCTTGATCAACTGCAAAAACTATTTGAAAGGATGAAGAAGTACAAGCTAAGACTGAATCCGAGCAAATTCACCTTTGGAGTAAGATCTGGAAAACTCCTTGGTTTCGTTGTCAGTGGTAAAGGTATTGAGGTAGATCCTACGAAGGTTAAAGCTATTCAAGAGATGCCAACTCCCCGCACAAAGAAGGAGGTTAGAGGTTTCTTGGGACGTCTAAACTACATTTCCATATTCATTTCCCACCTAACCGCTACTTGTGAACCAATTTTCAAATTACTGAAGAAAGATCAATTAGTGAAATGGAACAATGATTGCCAGACAAACTTCGACAAAATTAAGGAGTATCTTCAAGAACCTCCAATTTTGATGCCACCAGTTGAAGGAAAACCCCTGATCATGTACTTAACAGTATTATAGAATTCAATGGGGCGTGTGTTGGGGAAGCATGACGAGTCTAGTCGAAAAGAGCATGCAATATACTACCTTAGAAAAAATTTTACCGACTGTGAAACAAGATACTCACTGCTCGAGAAAACTTGCTTCCCTTTGGCATGGGCTGCTCGCCGACTAAGACAATATATGTTGACTCACACTACCTTATTGATATCTAAAATGGATCCTATCAAATACATATTTGAGAAGCCCACTCTCTCCAGAATAATAGCAAATGGCAAATAGTTCTGACCGAATATGACATCTAGTACACTACTCAAAAGGAAATAAAAGGAAGTTTACTAGCTGACCACTTGGCTCATCGGGCTGTAGATGATTATCAGTCAATGAATTTTGATTTTTCAGACGAGAACATTATGTTAGTAACTGATTATGAAGAACCTAGACCGGATGAAGGACCTGAAAAAGGATCTCGATGGACTATGGTCTTTGATGGAGCTTCCAACGCACTTGGCAATGGCATCAATGATGTGATTGTCGCTCCCGAAGGCTGTCATACACCTTTCACAACCAGATTATGCTTCAATTGTACCAACAATATGGTTGAATATGAAGCGTGCATCATGGGTCTTAAAGCTGCTATTGACATGAGGATGAAGTTCTTACAGGTATACGGAGACTCAACCTTGGTGATCAATCAGATCAAAGGATAATGGGACACAAAGCACCCTAATCTCATCTCTTACCGAGAGCATGTGTTGACATTGATTCCATACTTTAAAGAGATTACCTTTAAACATATTCCACGAGAAGAAAATCAGTTAGCAGACGCGCTAGCCACCATGTCATCCATATTTAAAGTCAGATGGGATAACAAAGCTCCTCGAATCACTATCTAAAGATTAGACAAACCATCCTAATGTTATGAGATTGATTCTTAGGGATTAGAAGAAAAGCCTTCATTCCACGAGGTGAAAATATATCTCGAAGCTCAAGAGTAACCTGAGGGAGCGTCCGTCAATGACAAAAAGTTCTTAAAAAGGTTCTCTGCCAAGTTCTTCCTGAATAACAGAGTTCTCTATAAGCACAACCATGATTATACCTTACTACGGTGTGTGGATAAGAGAGAAGCATAGAAAATTAAGGAGAGTATGCACGAAGGTACCTTTGGCACCCATTCTAGTGGGCATACAATGGCTAAAAAGATCCTATGGGAAGGATACTATTGGTTCACTATGGAAGCAGATTGTTATCATCACTCCTGAACTTGTCACAAATGCCAAATATATGCTGACAAAGTACATGTGCCTTCGGTTCCGCTAAATGTCTTGACTGCTCCTTGGTTATTCACAATGTGGGGTATTGATATGATTGGAGAGATTAGACCTACCGCTTCCAATGGACACTGTTTCATCCTTGCCGCCATTGATTACTTCACGAAATGGGTAGAGACAACTTCATTTGCTTCTGTTACTAAGAACGTCGTGACACGTTTCATCAGACATGATCTTATTTGTCAGTATGGTATCCAAGAATGAATTATCACAGATAATGGTACCAACCTCAATAATACTATGATCACCGAGCTCTGTACGCAATTCAAGATCCAGCATCATAACTCTTCTCCTTACCGTCTGGAGATGAATGGTGTTATGAAGGCTGCCAATAAGAATATCAAAAAGATCATATAGAAGATTACAGTGACATATAAAGACTGACACGAGATGTTACCCTTTTATCTTCATGGCTACCACACTTCAGTGCGTACATCAACAGGGGAAACCCCTTTCTCTCTCGTATACGGTATGGAAGTTGTTTTACCCATTAAAGTTCAGATCCCTTCTTTGAGAATCATGAAGGATGCAGGTTTAAACGAAGATGAATGGGTTCAAACTCGACTTGACCAATTGAACTTGATTAACAAGAAGAGGCTTGCGGCTGTTTGTCATGGTTAGATGTACCAAAAATGTATGATCAAAGCTTTTAATAAGAAGGTCAGACGTCAGACATATCGTGAAGGTGACCTAGTAATCAAGCGCATTATCCTGCCACAAGGTGATCCCAGGGGAAAATGGACTCCAACATACGAAGGACCATTTGTGATCAAGAACATATTTTCTGGTGGAGCTATGATATTAACCACAATGGACGGTGACGACCTTCCGCATCCAGCAAATACGGACATAGTTAAAAGATACTACACATGAAAAGAGACCCGCTAGGTTGACTAGCCTAGGCATAAATAAGGGCATCCCAGCGAACCAAAAGTGTTCAGGCAAAAATTAGTAATATATATATATATATATATATATATATATATATATATATATATATATATATATATATATATATATACACCCAGCAAGTCGAAAACCTGAAAAGGCGGCTTGGGCAAAAAAGGGTATCCTGGTGGATTGAAAACCTGAAAAGGTGGTCCAGGAAAGAATTAGGGATTAAAAGTGTATGACTATGTCCTGTTGGATTACCTTACAACCAGACTTCATTATCCAAATTGACAAGGTCGAATGGTACGAATCAATCCAGTCATCTTTTTCCAAGCAGAAAGTGATGAGACGTTCAAAGATATAAATGCAATAGCAGAATTGAAACCCAATGAGATTATTTCACATAGTTGTTTTCTGTTTGTATACCACTCTGTATAGTTTTCATTTTTACGACGACATTCTCTTATTAGGATGCTCGTCTCCTTGTACAAAGATGCCTGTTATAGGCAGATTTCTTCAAATTAATACAAAATTATCTCTTTAAAGGTGCAAAACTACTTGTTTTTTATTTTTCTGTTTTGTTTGCAAAAACATACAATGATAATTTTTTAACATATGTATTTTAATGTGATTACTATTTACAAATACACGCATAAAAACAGAAAGATAATTGCTAATAGTTTTAAGAACCGAGACAATGTCAAAAAGCCACCTGTAAATCCCCACAGAACACCCCTAGGGGATCATTTTCACAAAATTCATCATCAACAAGGATACATTCCTCAGTAGGTACAGAAATAAGGGCATCTTCCCCGCAGGTCACCTCCATATCTTCAGTGTATATCCCAATGATTTCAAATATTCCAACATCTTTTAGACAGATCAAGAGTTTCAATCATCTCTCCAGCATCTCAGAGCATTCCTCAGCATGGTCTATAAGTTTCTTGGGTTCCCCAACAGGGTTTCATAAAATCCCCAAACGGTTTACGAAGTTTTTCTTTCCCTAAGTAGAGTTAATTTCTCTAATTACGGAAATACATTTCCCAACAAATAATAAAGAATTGTATTCTTCATCCCCAGTAGCAACCAGGGATTCATTTCCTCCAGTACAACGACACTGCAAAGAACAACTGACACGTTCACATATTACCTTCATACATCATTTAACAAGAGTTATAGCATATACGTACAAAATGCATATAACATAATCTCATTTATTTTGAGAAGATCATTACCCAATGCATTTCACGCATCATGACATTGCATACAACTAACTCTTTACCTTTTCAGAAAAGATCAACAAACGAATATCATCAACAATTTTCAATAGTTCCAGATTAATTCCTGAAACCAGACATGGCAACTATCTGTGAACAAATAATTGTAGATCAATTCCAAAAACAAGACAGTGAGACTATCTACAAGACCAGGTTAGAGATTAATTCCTGAAACCAGATAGGGCAACTATCTCAACAACCAACAAAAGCAGGTTCCAGATTAATTCCCGAAACAAGAAGGGGAAACTATCTGAGATAACAAGTTCAAAACATTGTGAAGCCTAGATTCCGACCAGATAACAGTTCAAACTAATGTGAAGCCTGGATTTCGACCAGATAATAGTTTAAGTTATTGTGAAGCCTGGAATACGACCAGATAATAGTTTAACTTCTTCAATTAATGCGAAGCCTGGACCCGAGCAGATAGCAGTTTAATCTAAAACACTGAATCCTGGAATCCGACCAGATAGTAGTTCACTTCATCTAAGTTATTGTGAAGCCTATAATCCGACCAGATAGCAATTAAATTCCATCCTTTCAAGAAAATTACTGCGAAGCTTGGAATACAACCAGATAACATTTTAACTTTGTTTTTCTATAAAGCCTGGAATCCGACGAGATAACAAATTAATTTTAGTAAGTTGTTGCGAAGCCTGGAATCCGACCAGATAGCAATTAGCCTTATCCTTTCATCTAAGTTACTGCAAAGCCTGAATTCCGACCATATAATAATTTAACATTAAGCAAGTTACTGCGAAGCATGGAAACCGACTAGATAACACTTAATTTCATATTCCCCAATAAGTCCCTTTAAAGCCTGGAATACGACCAGATAACAGTCAACTTTATTATCCTTAGCAAGTTACTGTGAAGCATGGATTTTGACCAGATAACAACTAACTTTCGTCTCCCCAGTCAAGAGATAACTCCCCAATAGAGTAATGGACAACTAATGCTCCTAGACTGTGTTCCCCCAAACAAAAATCAACATTCCCCAGCGGAGTCCTTCTCAAACAACAAGAACATGATTCCCCATAAAGATACCTCTTATGGCTCAGAGTAAATCGACCAAAGATTTATTCCGACATGTCTTCCATTTCAAAGTCAAAATTTATTTTGGATGGCATATATAAGCCCATCTTCGAGGAATCTCCGTCGTCTTCACCAAATGGAATTTGTAAGCCCATTCCCGATATCATCAACTAACAGCATCACTTCGTGCACAGGCAAGTGCAAATTTCTGGGCACTCTAGTGTTCAATCATCTTCCACCTTCAGATCACGAAAGGCAGACAAGCCAATCTAAATACTTGGGTTTAAGAAGATTGAACAGGGGCAGCTGTTGTATCCCAAAATTTTCCCTCTCATTTTACTCAAGACATGCTCATTGATGTCCTTAATTGCTCAAGGTTGACAAAGGATTGGCTAAACAAATTCTCCTCATAAGCAATGGACTTCCAACTAGGGTTTCACTTATCACAAAGAATTTTGGGTTGAAAAGGCTTCAAGTGATTTCCATGGCCCCTAATATGTCCTCAAGAATGTACATGCTAAGTTTCATGCCTTGCACTACAAGCTTGCTCAATCAATTGCTCAAATGCTTGAAAATCAACTATACTAGGTCAAAAGTCAACTGTGACCAATATACAGTCAAATTTCAAGATTTTTGGCCAACGTCAACATTTTGAAGTGATATTCATTATTTATCAAGGGTTGATCATGATCCCTCAAAGAGTTCTCTTAATTTATTAAAAGTCAAGAATTGCTAAATTAGGGTTTCTATAAGAAAAGTCAACTAAACTTTGACCAAGCATAACTTTCACATGCTTCATCCATTTTGCCCCAACCAAAGCTCATTGTGAATAAAATTCAATTCCCTACAACTTTTATTTTTCTCTCAAGTCCAATAAATGCATCATTGGAAAGATATGAGCCAATACATTACAAGTATTTTTGAAAGTCAACAAAAATGCATTTTTTGTCAAGGCAAGTTACATCAAGATGAATCCTCCAAATGCGAAATTGGTCAACATAGATATTGTAGGGGACATCTTGAGATTTCTAAAAAGTCAAAGATCATCTCCAAAATATAAAAATTGAGCAAGTTATGAGTAGTACAAGTTGGTGAATTTTGAGAATTTTCAAGAAATACACATTAAGCAAAATTTCATTTTTGGACCAATGGGTTTAGTTTTGGAGGTTCAAACATATCCCTAATATCTATGAAGACCTATAAACTCATTTTGGCATGGCCATGATTTTACTTGTATTTTATCTTGATTTTATTTGGTTTAAAATCAAATAAATTAAGTAAAAGTGCTAGAAAATATGGGCCATGGCATTTGGGCCTTACTTGACCCATCAAGGGAACCCAAATTTCGTGAAAGATACCACCAATAAGTCAAGGTTCATGCAAGGATAATAATGGCAAGAGAATAACTCAAAATGGCATATTTTTTAATTTTTCAATTTTTCTTTCAAAGCCATGTATAATGGCTGATCCTTGCCATGATTATGAAGCCATTACACTCCTCTATAAATACAGAGCCAAAATGCAAGAAAAGAAACACATACATAGCCTGAGAAAATCTCCACAAAATTTCAAAAAAAATATCAAAATTGTGAAAATCCAAAACCTCACTCCCAACCATTTTCAACCAAAGCCCGGCCTTGCAATGTGCTCCTGAGGTCTCCAGAGATCATTTCCACACCTTGCACAAGGCCAGCGCCCACAGGGACCACTAATTTCATTCACTCTGGTTGGGTATGGTATCGTGATCTTAAAACTCTATTTCCTTACATTGTAAATTAATTGCAAGCATACTTATATATGCATACTGATGCTAGGGATATTTTAGAACCCTTTTTGTTAAAGTTTGATGCAGGAGTCGAGGGTTTCCATTTATAGGGTTTTGAAAGGTCCAAGCTTCGAGCAGGATAATACATGCTGTTTCAGGCCAAACGGCCACCACCACTGAGTTCGCAGACCCCAACTTATGGGGGATAGGTTTAACGTTTGGTTGTGAATCACGTTGTTTCGCAGGTTTGGCAATTTGAGTCACCAGAGAAGAAGGTGGTTAACCACCGTGGATGGTGGTTTGACCCCTCCATAGCCATTGTGTCAAAACCCACGCCCCTGATTCGTCCATTCAAACAATATAAGACCCACTGGAGCGCGCGTTTTTTTATTTAAATAATTTCTTACCAATTTTCATATATAATATTGTTGTTATTTTTGGTAATGAATGAACAGTTGGTCCAGTGGTAGAATACATGCGCTTAAGGCTCTCAACCCCCCCCCCCCCCCCAAGACCTGAGTTCAATCTCATTTTTTACATTTTTCATGTTCTTGTCAACATTTTCTTTTTACAGGCTTTTCTGAAGCGTTTGGGCCTTCACGCTGATGGGCCCAGGGGTTTCCAATTCACACCACTCCATTTCCTGATTGCCATGCCTGGGTTCATCATTTTGGGCCTAGCAAATTCCAGATTGCACCCCCTATTTCATTTTGAACACCAGGCCCATCCTTTTCTAATTTTATTTTTATTTTTTGTAGTTTATTTATTTATTTTGTTTTACTTATTTTCAAAAATCATTTTTATTTAATCATAAAATCAGAAAAAAATAAAATAAAATATAGATTTTTTTTTAATTTAATTTAATTTTCATAAATTAATTTAGTTAATTATTTTTAATTTATTTCATAAATTAAAAACAATTAGAATTAGTTTAAATTTTCAATATTTCCTAAACAAAAAATGCCAAAAATATTAGATTTCTTTTAGAATTAATTGATATTTTTATTTTCTTTTTATTTTTAATTAATTAGATTTATTTAATTTAATATTTTCTATAAATACACAAATAAAAAAAATAATCTTCTTCTACTTAGAATTTTTTTAGGGTTTTAGACGTCCTTTCTAATTCGCGTGCATTTAGTGTTCTCGCATTATCATTTTCATATTATTGTATCTGATTATGGATTGTAATAGTTAAAACTAGGACTTTATTTACTGCTTTTATCCCCTTTTGGCTTGTAATTTCCCCCCTCCCCGAAGCCATGTAATAGTTAGATTTAATTTCTGCATTTTAAATTCCTGTACATATATTAACTGTTTAGATGTATGATAATAGGATTTCATGGCAAGAAATTAAAAACAAAACGTAGCTAACCTAACACCAAGATAAATAACTGAAACACAATGCACTCGCACATGCACACTTCTAGGGTATCCTCACTTCGGTTGCCTTCGGATTAAAACAGTCACAACTCCTGAAACGTGAGAGATTTTAATGGATACCCTCTGGTTTAAAGATCACAAAAATGACCCTCTCGATGTTGCCTCGGTATGATCTTAAAATTCTAGAGTGGTTACTAAAGTATCGTGCCCAGTTGCCTTTGTGACTGTAACGACGACCCTTCGATTGTCCCTCAAACATCCAATGATAAGGCTACTTACTCACTAATAGTAAGATAGCACTGTTTAAAGGAAAGGAGGAAAAGAACAAACCCTTTCGAGTAAAGTAGATAGCTCTTAGATGCTTGCTCAATTTTTTTTCACATACACAAATCTCTTTCAAAAAACATTTCCAGAACTCTTCGTATACGATCTCAACAATACGAGAAACATTACGAAGTTCCCCGCACTAAGGTGTCTTTTCAAAATACTTTCAAGCACACAAACACAAGGTATTTTAAAATGAGCTAGCATCTAAGAGCCCGTAGATAACTACATATGGAAAGGGTTCTAACACCTTCCATTTCCATAAGCAACGCTTTACTCAGAAATAATCTCGAAAGGTCTTTTTCTATTCTTTTCACCCTTTCCTTTGTTGAATAAAAGAAAAGTCGATGGCGACTCTTGCTTACCGTAACATTTGTGAATACAAACGTAAAACCAATAAAAGTCAGTTCTCCCACCGTATTACACCTAGTCCTAGGTGATATATACTATATCCTAATTATACAAAAACCTTAACAACCACGGTCCGACTGGTTGTTAACCGCAAATCAATCCTAATTTGTCCGACCAGAAAGGCATAAAAACATTGTACAAGTATATTAAATAGAGAAGATTATTGTATTAAATAAATTCATTAATCAAAATTGTTTATTGATGCATATCATGGACACCCCCTATCATTGAGGGGAATAGCTACTCATATTGTTCAAAACAATCACAAGAAAAAATATAGACATTACAAGGATTGAGATGAACTTTGATCTTCAATTGCTTATGCACATGAAAATTTTGCGCTCTCTGAAAACCTTGACTTCTCCAATCTTCAATCGTGTAAAACTACTCTTCTCCCCAACAAAAGGTTAAAAAGTTTTATAAACCAAATAAGGGTTTTCACTACTAACTCAAACTGGGTCGGAAACATAAACCAGACCCGTAAAACAACCTGAAACAACTAAATTTCTAAAGTATGCAACTTTAATGAATTTTTCGAGGCTTCTATAAACTTAATCAGCTTCTGACTTTAAAATAAAAGTTGTAGCTCTCTATCTCAGCTTTCTAACGAATATTAGAACGCGTCAATCCGTTTCCCGTAGCTCTAGTTATGAATTTTTTAGTGAAAACTGATCAATCAGTGAATTGGCTGACACGGCCTGTGTCAAGTGACACAGGAGGCCGAATCAGCCCTCCTGAAGTGTGTTGGAAACTTTTCTGAAACTCTGAATTTTTCAATTTTTTCGCACTGATTTGTCCTAATTTATTACTGTGAACCTGAAAATACTAAAACACACAACTAACGCATGAGAAGTGGTAAAATGAAATAAAACACTCGATAATAAAAAGAAAAGATAAGTGAAATTAATGATAAATAGCTGTGTAAAAAACACTGATCAAACTCCCCCAAACTTAAATCGTTGGTTGACCTCAAGAGAAAATTACAAGAGCTCATGAAATTCGCAACATACCAGTTGTAATACATTGGGAGAATTGATTTTTGGGTTTTCTTTTTATCGCAAATGTTGCGGATAGCAAGAGTCGCCACCGACTTTTCTTTTATCAAATAAAGGAAAGGGTGAAAAGAACAGGAAAAAACTTTTTGAGAATTTTATGAGTAATGGGGGTAGGTTATGAAAAGGGAAGGAATTAGAACCCTTTTCATCCGTAGTTATCTATGGCCTCTTAATCGCTAGCTCACTTCTGAAATATTTTGTGTTTGTGTATGTTTGCAAATATTTTGAAAATACCTAAGCACGACAATTTTATAATGATTCTCGTATCGGTGAGAATGTATACAAAATGTTTGTTTTGAAAATATTTGTGAAAAGAAGTGTTTGTATTGTGAAAAATGCCAAAGGAAATTCGCTTTATAATAACCCTTGTATCAGTCCTCAAGAGTGTTTATAAAGCGTTTTTGAAAGTAGTTTGTTTTTGAAAGTGTGAGGTGTGAAAATTGTTTTAGCTTTTTGAACAAGCAATTACGAGCGATCTACCTAATCAAAAAGTCTTTGTTCTTTTCCTCTTCCTTTAGATAGGGTTATCCTACTATTAGTTAGTAGGAAGCCCTATCATTGGATGTGAGGGACAGGCATGGGTCATCGTACAGTCATAGAAGGAAACTTGTAGAATGTTTTAGCAATTGTCGTAAGGGACTAAGAACGTTTACCGAAGGCAGCATCGAAGGGTTATCGAGGGACTACGATCTTTTAACTGAAGGTCTTTGCTAAAGCATCCCACGTTCAAGGGACATGACTGTTTAAATTCGAGGCAAAAAGTGAGGTTACCCTAGAGGTGTGTGTGCGTGAAGTGTTTTGATTTCAAGGTTATCTAATAGTTAATGTTAATCTTTCCATACTAATCCTAATTACTAACAGGGATAAGGAAAGTAATAAACCCTAATTTAAAGCTATTACAACGCTTAGAGAATGAGGGTACAAATTTATGAATGGGGATGAAAAGCAGTAAACCCTAATTTAAAGCTATTACAGACCATTGAGAAAATTATTGGGAATTAAAGTACACGAAGATTTGTAAAATAAAGAAAAGAGAAAGGAAATTGTTTTTGTGTTTTTTTGGATATAAAAAGGTTTGATGATTAACCTAATTTTTTAATTAATTTTCAATAAAAAGAGTTTAGTAAAAACCTAAAGAGATTAAATTAAATTTAATAAAAAAAGTAAATTAATTTAATTAATTAAAAAGAAAGCTAATTTAGTTAGCCTAATTAAAAAAAACCTAAATCTAAATTAATTTTAATTTTAAAAAGAAACTAATTGTTAGAAAATAATTTTGTTTTTTTATTTATAAAAATATTTTATAGTATAAACCCTAATTCAAATTTAATTTACAAACTAATTAAAACAGTAAAAAATGAATAAATTAAATTATTATTTTTTATTTATAAAATTAAATTAATTAAGTAAAATGTAAGTCTAATTTTTTCATGATTTTTATGATTTTTTCTGATTTTAAATCGAATTAATTGAAAAAGAAAGCAAACAATTAATTAAAAAAACAAAAAAAAAATGTTAATGGGCCTGAGTTATGAAAGGAATTTGGGGGATGTGGAAAGCAGGGGAAATCTAGGCCCAAAAGAAGGAGGCCCACGTTGTTAGTGTAGTTGGGGGGTGCTGAAATCATAAACAATCAGAATAAATCACAAAAATGGCAAAAGGGGGGTTCACTATGGTTTGAACCCTCGCCCTTGTAGTGAAAGTGACATGAGTATGCGCGCTTCTACCATTGGGGTGGTTGTTTCATCCGGTTATGAAACATCATCCAATAAATATATTATAAACTCACTTTTGAAAATTCAAAATTGCCAACACACCTTCTTCTTCCCCGCGTGCAGATAATAGCAACAACAACACCATTGTTGATTTTGAAAATTTCCATTTCTCAACCAAATTGAAAACTTCCAAAACCAAACTTGCTTGATTTTTGATCATGAATCCAACCATATAAATCTTAAAAGCTATAAATCAATGGTTAGGACGAATTTTGTTTAGTACCAAACTGAAACCTAATATTTGAGAAACTTCGATTCCAAAATTCTCATCACACAGTCAACTTAAAATGAAAACTAAGGACATGGTTAGTTTTAGGACAATTATATCTACATTTTATCTTTTGAAATTGAAAGCAAACGATGCGTGTATAAGGATTTCAAAGTTGGAGACACTTACCTCTTGAAGTGAAAACTAAGAACGCGTATGGAGGCTTCCAGGTGCAAGTAAATGATTGATTAAGCTTCTTTGGATCTCCCTAAAGCTATTCCAATCCTTACTTTATACTTAAATTTGTTGAAATTCTCTAGCCAAGTTTAGTTACAGGTCACAGTTTTGGAGTTTGGAGGATGGTGATGATGATGTTACAAAAATTTAACAAGGATATGGATGAGTTATTTATGATGTGTAGATGATGTTTGAATGCTAAAAAGAGAAAACACACGAGTGGATTAAGAGTTAGGTGTTGGAAGCTTTAAATGTGCAACATTGGGGGTTTCTTAGTGATTCTGAGTTTGAGAGAATTTGAGGGTGCTTGAGGGCTTGTGAAATCGTGTCTTGGATTTCTAATGACCTCTTTATTTATAGGCAAAATGTTTGAGAGTTTTAAGTAATTAGAATCTTGAGATAACAAGTTATAGCTTGGTTGAGATGGAACATTGAAGTTTCATGTAATGTCATGGTTCCAAGGCATAGTATAACTCCTCTAGGGTGGTTGATATCTTCTATAGAAGTTGCTTCTGATGTCATGATTGAGTCTGTGCAAAAGAAACAGTTGAGAGGCTCAAGGAGAGTGGACTTTGCATAAAGCATGCTTTGTGTGAATGACAATGGTGCCTTTGTGCCATAAGTGGAAAATTATCTTGGACAATGGCTCAAACACTTGGGTAATGGTTCAACAATTGTGTAAACACTCAATTATGGGTAGATTTGCAAATTAATGGACTTGAAAAGTGAGATCTCTAAGCATGGCATGAGAATTTGTTATGAACTTGTCACAAAAATGGCCTAAAATGCAACCTTAGATACACAACTTCACCTCTTTGAAACTTCTAGTTCAAGTGTGATAAATTTGTGTTTTTCGACATTTTGGAAAGCTTGAAACATTGTATACAACTTTCTTGTTGACTACTTTGGCTAAATCAAATGGGAACTTGGTGGAAATGGCCATGAAGTTAGGACAAAAAACTGATCAAAACTTGTTGAATTTTTTTCCAAGTGTTGGATAAAAAACATCACAACTTCATAGGCTCATATCTCTTGTATTAATCACTTTTGGAGTATCACCCCACATAAACAAAGTTGTAGAATTCATCAATCCTTATAACTTTCATGTTGAAATTTTCCCTTGAATCAACTTGTATCTTGAGGAAACTTGCTTGTGAAGTTAGGGTTTTTTAGGTACAAAACATTTGAATTTTTTCTAAGTGTTTGAAAATCTTGACTTTTGACTTTTGTTGACTTTGTTGATTCTTGATGACAAAGTTTGATAGCTTTGAATGTTTTGATGATTCTTGATTTTTGAATTCATACGTTGACCAAAAAGTCAAAGTTTGACTTTTGTGTGATTGTTGACTTTTAATCAATTGATTCAATTTCTCAACTATCAATCACTTGTATCTTTGGAAATGTCTTGAACCATGTAATTCGGTCAAGATGTTGTAATTGAGCTCTTGAGATCATTATTTAAGCCATTAGGTCATGCACTAGGCCAAAAGTCAATGATCAGTCATCCTTATTCAAAACCCTAATTTTGTAATTTTTGACCTTGCTGTTTGAGGAAACTCTGCTGATGAATGTTGACTTCTGTTTGGGGGAGAAAAGTTTAGGAACATTAGTCGTTCATCTCTCTACTGGGGAGTTTAATTCTTAAATACAATGACTGAGGATAAAAGAGATGAATAACCTTCTGATTCTTCTAGGGATTTTAATTCTTATATACCCTGACTGGGGATAAAAGAGATGGATAAACTTTTGACTCGTCGGGGGAAGATAAAGTTGACTGATATCTGGTCCCGTTCTAGGTTTTGTAGCAAATCTTTGGGGATAATGGCGACTTCACTGGGGAGAGGAATTTTGCCGGTGATTCGTAGAAATATGAGGAGTAGACTCAAGCTGGGGAGACCATAATTTGTTGGAGAAATAAAATCTATTGACAGAGAAATAATCTGCTGAGGAAACAAGCTCTGCTGGAGAGAAGAAATCTTACAATTTTTTGGAGAAATAATACTCATATGGGGAAGAGAACTTCCATGAACTGTGCTGATTGGAACTCTGTAGGTTGATGATAAATGTCGGGAAGGAGATCGTACTCTTTTATCTGCCAGAGTGATCTGTCGGGGAAATTGCGGGGAATGTATCTTCATTGAAGGTGAACTTGTGAAGATTAATTGGTGGGGATAATCTCATAGAGGTGGCTTTGTGGGGATTTGTAGATGGCTTGAACGTCATCCCAACTTCTAGAGTCTTGAGTAAATGCTTATTCCTGTTCTTATGCATATATTTGTTAACAATTAATCATATTCATATGCATATGTTCATTTAATTTTAGTCATTGGACGTTTTTGCAAACGAAACAGAAAAATTAAAAAAAGTTTGAATTTTAGGGGTTATTTGCATTGATAGTTTGCCTATAAACAAGCGATTTTGTACAAAGATACATAAATCATAGTAAGAGGAAATTGTCATGAAATTTAATGAGTACAGAGTGAAAACAAACCATTTTCTACATGGAAATGATCTCGTTAGGTTCCAACTCCGCTATTGCCCCTATGTCTTTGAACGTCTCATCCCTTGTTGTCAGAAGAAGTTGATTGAACTGATCTTTACCATTTGAAATTTTGAATTTGGTAATAACTCTTGAAGTAAGTGATCCAACAGGACATAGTCGTACGCTTTTAATCCCTAACTTTTTCCTGGACCGCCGTTTCGGGTTTTCAGTCTACCAGGATACCCTTTCTTGCCCAAGCTGCCTTTTCAGGTTTTCGATTTTCTGGGTGTACAATCTTTTATATATACCCCTAATTTTTGCTCGAACCCTTTAGGTTCGTCGAGATGCTCTTATTTTTTCCTAGGCTAGTCAACCTAGCGGGTCATTTTCATGCGTAGTATCTTAGAGAAGGAATTTAAACTTTGACAAGTAGGACGACTTCCATGCCATAGACCAGAGAGAATGTGGTTACCCCAGTTGATGTTCGCACTGAAGTGCGATAGCCATGAAGAGAAAATGGTAACATCTCGTGCCAGTCTTTGTAAGTCATAACCATCTTATGTATGATCTTCTTAATATTCTTGTTGGCGGCTTCCACTATGCAATTCATCTTTGGTCGATATGGAGAAGAGTTGTGGTGCTTGATCTTGAACTGCGTGTAGAGTTCAGTGATCATAGTATTATTGAGCTTGGTACCATTGTCCGTGATGATTCTCTCGGGGATGCCATACCGACAAATAAGGTTGTGCTTGATGAACCGGACGACCACATTCTTGGTAACAGAGGCGAACGAGGCTGCTTCAAACCATTTTGTGAAGTAATCAATGGCGATGAGAATGAAGCAATGTCCGTTAGAGGCAGTAGGCTTGATTTCTCTGATCATATCAATGCCCCACATTGCAAATGGATACAGAGCAGTCAAAACATTTAGAGAAACCAGAGGCACATGAATCTTATCAGCATAGATTTGGCATTTATGACAGGTCCTCAAGTGGTGCTGACAATCAGTTTCCATAGTCGACCAGTAATAACATGCTCTCAAAATATTTTTAGCCATAGTATTCCCAGTGGAGTGAGTACCAAAGACACCTTCGTGCATGTCTTACATAATTTCCTCTGCTTCCTTCTTATCCACACAATGAAGCACAGTTGAATCATGATTACACTTGTACAAAATTCTATTGCTCAAGAAGAACTTAGCCGAGAACCTCCGTAGGAACTTCTTGTCATTGATCGATGCCCCTTCAGGGTAGTCTCGAGCTTCAAGGTGCCTTTTCACTTCATGAAACCAATGTTTCTTTTCTACTCCACCGATATCAATTTCATAGCAATGTGCCGGTTCATTGAATATTTCAATGGTAATCCTGGGAGCCTCATTGTCCCATCTGACCTTGAATATGGATGACATGGTAGATAATGCATCCGCCAACTGATTCTCTTCTCTTGGGATATGTTCAAAAGTAATCTCCTCAAAGTACGAAATCAAGGTTAACACATGTTCTCGGTAAGGGATAAGATTCAGATGCATCGTATCCCATTCTCCTTTGACCTGACTGTTTACCAAGGTTGAATCTCTATATACGCTCAGTGTAATACGATGGGAGAATTGACTTGGGTGTTTTGCGTTTTATCGAAATTGTTGCGGATAACACGAGTCACCATCAAATTTTCTTTTATCCAATAAAGGAAAGGGTGAAAAGAACAGGAAAGACCTTTTGAGAATTTTCTTGAGTTCGGGGGGTAGGTTATGAAAAGGGAAGGTGTTAGCATCCTTTTCATCCGTAGTTATCTACGGGCTCTTAGTTGCTTGATCACTTTGAAATTATTTGTTTGAAATGTGTTTGTGATTGTTTTTTAAAGTATTTTTGAAATGTTCCTTCGTTTAGGCGAACTTTGTAATGATTCTTGTCTCTATAAGAATGCGTACAAAATGTTGAATTTTAAAAATATTTCATGGAAAAGTGTTGGTTTATTTGAAAGATGTTTTAAAATGTAATGAGCAAGCAACTACGAGCGTTATACCTACTCAAAAAGTCTTTATTCAATTCCCCCTTCTTTAGATATTGCTATCTTACCATTGATTAATAAGAATCCCTATCATTGGATGTGAAGGGACGAGTGTAGGTCGTCGTGTAGTCATAGAAGGCAACATTGTAGGATACCTTAGCAATTTGTCATAAGGGTCTAAGATCGTTTTACCAAAGGCAACATCGAAGGGTCATCGAGGGACTACGATCTTGTATTTGAGGGTCTTTGCTAAAGTATCCCACGTTCGAGGGACATGACTATTTTTCTCAAGGAAACAAGTGAGGTTAACCATAGAGGAGTGTTGCACCCCCAAATTTACCCTCTTGATTTAGGCTTATGTTTCATCATGAATATCATAGTGCATTGCATTCATACATTGTGATAGGATCAAAGTACTTTGGTTACCGAGTTCTCCTCAAAGCTTTGAAGGTTGATTACATGGACAAGTTGCTCAAGAAATATCTTACCATCCAAATGTCTGGATCTTTTGAGCTCAAAGGTTATGGCATATCTCAAGATGTTTTTACCCATCTCTTTGGATCATCAAGAGGATTGGAGCTTGTGTGTGATCACAAGTGGAATCACTCTTTGGATTCATCAGCCAAATTAAGGTTTGCTTGAGAAAGGTTGTTGGCCAATGTACAAGACTTGATTTAGGGAGCTACAATATTTCTTTGATATTTGAAAGGTCCTTGTACAAGGAATTGGTCAAGATGCCCAGAGGATTTGAAGTTTTGAAGATGATTCATCAGTCTCCTAATGTGTTGACCAAAATTAGGGTTTGGTATTTCATCAAGATTTCTTGAGAATTTTGAAGTGAAACTTTGCACATGGCCTTTATATGTTTGGAAGATCATATGTTTGAAGTTTTGATCATCAATTTTGAAGGGAAGTGGATCAATTGATTCAGAGGGGCAAAATGGTCATTTTGGTCAAAATCAGTCAAAGTCAAGGTTGACCAACTGAATTTTGGCCAACCATCAATTCAAGGATGTACTTTTCATATTTCAAGTCCATTTTGGTCATTGGATTAAAGAGATTGAAGTTTGGGTTGAAACTCATTCTTGAAGAAACCCTAAAAGTTACTAATTTTGGAAAATAAGGACTTAATTTCAAAAAATCATATTTTATTCACTCTTGATCAAGAAGATGCAAATGAAATATTCTTGGAAATCTAGGAGAATGATATTTCACCTCCTTTTGGTCTCATGACCAAATTGGCAAGGAATAAAGAGTTATGGCCTTTTGAAGTCACAAAATTATGGGTCATTTTCTAAAATTAGTGAATTTCAAACCAAATTTTGAGGACCTTAATGAACTCAATTGCTAAAACTCAAAACTAGGGGATTGTAGATATTTTCAAGACCTTTTCAAATTATGCTCATTTGTGCCAAAATTCAAAAGTATGAGCAAGTTGTGGACTTTGGAATTTTGAGACATTTCATTGAATTCATGCATGCCATGCAAATTGCAAATTGTTGATAACTTGATTTATGGCCTTTTGTTTCACTTCAAACTTGGCCCATGACCAACATGCAATGCACCAAGGCCCATCATGCCAAAGTTTGAGCTACACATGGGCAAATGAGAAGGGAATTTATGGTTTTGCAAAAAATGGCATGAAGTTGCCTAATCACCAACACTAGCTTAATGCAAAGATTTAAGTCCTAATCTTGTTGCTAATCTCTTCCCGAGGACAAATGGATTAAAATGCATGCAAAAAGCAAGCCAACGCACGAGGGATTTGGGTGCTGCATGTGCATACTTGATTTTGGCCAAAAGAAGATTTCTTTGATTCCAAGAGCTTTCAGTGCGAAAAACCTATCCTACCCTCCTCCTGATGCTCTATATATTGAGAAGCAAGCCTCAGTTTGAAGGTTTCATGCTTCATTTCATCAATCAAAGTCAGAAACTCCATAGCTTGTTGCTCTGCATTTTTCTTCGATTCTTCCATCTCCCTTACGTGTTTTGGCCAATTCTTCTTGCATTCTCTTCTCTAAGTGATAAGGATTGTAGATCGAGGCTTGGATTGCAACTGGAGTGACAGAGACAGTAGATCCATTTTTTCTCAAAGGTTTGAATTCTCAACTTTGAATTCTGATTTCTAGCCATGCCTCGTATGATTTAAGTTCATAAACATGTTGTTTAAAGTCTATGGAATGATTATGAAGCTTTATAGCGTTTAATTTGATGAATTTTGCATGATTGGATGCTCTGAAACTCGCGATTCAGAATTTTTTTGTTCATATTCATGAATTGATTGTGGACAATGTGGTTGATGATTTGGTTTAATTCGGATTGCTATGGATTCCTTGCCATGCTAGCTTTAATTTGCCTTTGATTTCATCAAATATGATGTAAAATTGAGTGTGTTATGTTGATCTGAAAGTGATCCCCAAGCCTGAGATATGCGCACGTTTTTAAATTTCTAGAGGTTGAAGATGATGTGTGGCACATCATGATTGGTCTGTTTGAATTTTTTTGGCTCATTTGAATTTTTGTTTTATTTGACATTTGGTTTAATTTTGTTTTCTGATCAAAACACATTAAAAAATCACAAAAAATTACCATAGGTCAATATTATTTTCTAGTATTTGTCACATTTTTTTGGATTTTTTTTAAAATAATTTGATTGGTTTAAAAAAATTGTTAGGTTTAATTAATTAATTGATTAAAGTTTATTTTTATTTTAATAGTTCTATTGATCTAAAAAATCCACAAAAATTATTTGAGAACCACAAAATAATGTGAAAATTGATTCTGACTTTCGTTCATTATTTTTTCTTATTTTTGATTAAATATTTAATTTCAAAAGGTTATTTTAAATATTTGTTTTTTTATTTTTTATTTTTAATACTTCTATTAATTCAAAAATTCCAAAAAAAAAATGTAATCTTGATTTTAATCATAGAATCTGATCATATTTTTGTTTTGCCTTTTTTATGATTTTTGGTTATGGTTTGCATTTTCTTGCCCTTGAATAACAATTTTATTATTAATTGTTTGCTTTTTTTTAATATTTTCCTTTTATCCAAAAATTCACAAAAAATTCAGGGATGTATGTTTTTAACCATAATATTTGAATATAGTTTTGGTTGGCCATTCTTATGACTTTTTGATCTAAATATTATTTTGATATGTGAATATTTGTTAATTACATAATTGTTTGAATATTAATTTCTTTCTTGAATTTTCCTAATTCAAAAAAATATGAAAAAATATATTTTCTGACATTTAGGGTTTCTTGATATTTTGCATGACCTTGGTTTGATTTGTTTGGGTTTTGATCCTATTTAATTAATATTTAGGTTTAAAAGTCAAAATCTAGGGTTTTGTTGCTTATGGTGCAAGTTTCATGTTCAAAACCCTTGTGCCTTGGACTTTTATTGGATTTCAGGTCTTAATCATGGTTCATGAATGTGTTGGGAATTTGAAAACCATTTTTCTTGAATTATTTGACTTGGTTTGACATTTTTCCACAAATAATTTTGAAAACTTGTCTAGTTTGGTGGTTTTGCCAACAAGTCTTAAACTTTGCACTTCATTTGACCTCCTACCCAATCATTCATGAACTTAAGGCTTGCATTCTGACTTCTAAACACTTCCAAGATGTTAAGATATTTTTGGTTTGAATTATGGATCCTTGTTTCAATTTTTGGTGTAATTTTGAAGTGAAGGTACCCAATTATGTTTGCATGTTTTGTTGCAATTTGTTTGATGGCCAATGAACTTGAGTGAGGCCTATAATTTGGAACCTAATGATCATGTTGATTCTGATTTGTCCATTTTAACATCAAACCATTTTGACTCAATGTCCCATACTTGAATGTTTTGAACCTCCTAGTGCATTGTGCAGGTTTGATTTCCTATTGTATTCATGAAGTTATGTTTGAATCAATTATGCATGGTTGAAATGTGTTTGCTACTGACTTTCATGGTCTTTGTTCATATTATTCTCAAACTCTTATGATCCTTGATTGACATTCAATTGTCAATTCAACATGGTGATAGAAAGGAGCAACATTCCTCTGCTTTTCTTGACCTAATCTGTGCATGTGCTTGTTTCTTCTTGTTTATCATGTCTAAAAGCCATCATGTTTGTTCTCACTTTTTCACCTTATGGAATACTAACTTGGTTGTTGAATGTGGGAGGTACTCTGAGAAAGTTGCCACTTCTGGCTAGAGGCTTTTTTGTGTTTCACTTTATTTGTGAAACACAATCTATTATACTGCCATTGTTTTTCTGTGCTTGGCATGTTTGATGGTTTATGCAGGATATATATATATATATATATATATATATATATATATATATATATATATATATATATATATATATATATATATATATATATATACATATGATTTTGAATGCCATACATTGACCCTGGGACTTGTTCATATCTAATAGATTCCTCACTCAATTTGTTTACTAATGCCAACTTGCTTGAAGTTTCTCTGGGTTTCTTTTATTCTTGCTTGATTGCTACAGATAGTTATCTGTTTGGTATTGTACTACTTCCTTTCTCCCATTATCATTTTGCATAATTCTTTGATTACATGATGGGATCTCTGTTGCTGATATATGTCAGGAGGCCCTCTGTTTTCTTATCTGATGCATGTGTTGTGATTGTTGATCGATGAGTCACTCAATTTAGATATTGAGATCACGACTTTGCTCTCATTGTATGTTCCCTATAGGATGTTTATTGATTTTCCTCTTTAATTGTTGATCGATGAGTCACTCAATTTAGATATTGAGATCACGACTTTGCTCTCATTGCATGTTCCCTATAGGATGTTTATTGCTTTTCCTCTTTAATTGTTGATCGATGAGTCACTCAATTTAGATATTGAGATCACGACTTCGCTCTCATTGCATGTTCCCTATAGGATAGTTTTGTTGAGTTCCCTTTAACATGCAAATTAGGATAGGATCTTCCCTTTATCCTCAACCTTATGGTCAACCATTGTATGATAACACTAGGGATAGTGCTACGCTAGTTTCCCTTAGTTATTTTTTCTTTCTTTGCATTTTTGCATCTTACAACAAAAATTTGTTTCTTGGCAAATCATAATACATTTCTAATGAACCCAAACTCTCCTTCAAAGTAAAAGATACAAACCAATCTTACTTTGTCTGTGTTATCTTGAAGCCAATGTTTCGCCATCGCACATGTATGTTATCTTGCTTTGATTCTCAATATCATTGTTAGGTGTGTTATTTCGTCATCTATTTTATTGATGTTTCACCATCTCTGCCATGATATCTTATTATTTCTTAGTCGATGTTTCGCCATCGCATATTTGTTTGAAGCCGATGTTTCGCTATCGCACATGTCTGTTATCCTACTTTGATTCTCAATATCATTAATAGGTGTGATATTTTGCTATCTGTTTTATGGACGTGTTTCCATCTTTGCCATGATTTCTTGTTATCCTTTAGCCGATGTTTCGCCATCGCACAATTGTTGGAAGCCGATGTTTCACCACCGCACATGTTTGTTATCCTACTTTGATCCTCAATATCATTGTTAGGTGTGATGTTTTGTCATCCGTTTTATCATTTGATGTTTCGCCATCTTTGCCATGTTATCTCTTGGTCAATGTTTCTCCATCGCACATTTGTTTGAAGCCGATGTTTCTCCATCACATCTGTTTATTATCCTGCTTTGGTTCTCAATATCATTTCTAGGTGTGATGTTTTGTCATTCGTTTTATCATTCGATGTCTTGCCATCTTTGACATGTTACTTTGTTATTACTTAGTCAATGTTTGATCACCTCATTTGTTTGTTGTTTCATTCGATGTTTTGCCATCTTGACTATCTTTGTCCATCTTAATTAAAAAACACAAACCAACCAAAACACATAAGCCGAACTACGGCTGCTCTGATTCCTTAAAAGGGATACGTAGGCATTGGGGTAGGGCCCAACCGAGCACATCTTTTATTTTCCCTACATTATTTCTTTTCCTTTCGCATGCATTCCCTTTACAGTTTTAAGCCATAGAAATAGGATTTGACCACACCCATTAGATTAGACAACGAGAGTGGATACCGTAAACTACTACGGGCGTGTGGGGTGCTAATACCTTCCCCTCGCGTAACTGACTCCCTTACCCGATCTCTCGGTCGAAAGACCGTGATTTCTCCCTTTTCAGGTTTTCTAGATATTTACCTTTTTCCTCTCGGCGGGATAAAAGACGTTCGGTGGCGACTTCATTGATGTTTCATTAACATCCAGACGCCAGGTTCCGGCCGCGTGGTTTCAGCTGGCGACTTCACTGGGGACATGTTGAACTTTTGCTGGTCCATCCCGGAGTCGATCCTAGATCTTGTTTGTTTTCTTTTTGGGTTTTTATTTTACCGCTTTGCATATTTATCTGTTTGCATTGCATCCTATGTGCATTTTACTTTCTGCATACTGGATTTGGCTAGACTGTTTGGTTTCTGGATTTTCTTGGCGGGTGGTTTGTTCCATGAGGTAAAAGGCCTCATACCCAGGCTATGAGTGAATTCCATAGGAACTAGGAATAGAGTGGCCATGGCAGCTATGAGGCGGATGCTTTGTAGACCTGACCATGAGACCCATGACTTCAAAGGTAGTTCGGATAGGTGTTATCGTATGATAATACCGAAATTTGAGCTCTCATACTCTGATTTGGCTTTAAACTTTACCTTGACCTAGACTATACCCGTGAGAGGGGCGGGAAAACTTTTCTTACAGGTACAGGTACTGTTGGTGAATTTGTGTTGCGAAGGTGACTCAGGTTCCCATGATAGTTTTGAAGCCTCAAGATTCTTTTGTGATCTTGAGTGGTGTTATTCTGTAATGGTCTAGCCACGATCCAGTGTGAACTTTGATCCTGTCATATTGCATCATAGCATGTTTATTTCTAAAAAAAATTATGTAAAAAAAAAACTAGCATGCGCATGTCATTTTCCAGGGACATTCAAGAGTCTTCTTTCCGTCAGAAATGGCTGATCTCCCTCCAGTTGAGTGTGATTCAGTTCGTATAAAAGAGCTTACCAGGCATACTTTCTCTTATCATATTCCTACCATTGATGTGGCCGAGTTGAAGAGGTTGAGTTCTTATTTGAAGGGTGATGTTTTGAACAACTTCAACAAAAATTATGGTAACTTGTTAATGGTCCTTAATGCTCCAGTTGACCCGATGGCTTTGATTACTCTCCTCCAGTTGTATGAAAAATAATTACGGTGCTTTACTTTCCAAGATTATCAACTGGTTCCTACCCTAGAAGAGTACGCGTACCTGCTTAATATCAGATTGACCAATGAAGTTCCTTTTGTCCAAATGCCAGAAAAGCCGAAGTTCGAGGTTGTTGCTGAGATTCTTCATTTGAGTTGGAAAGAGGTGAAAGAAAATTGGAAGTCCAGTGAGGGTATTGCAGGCTTTTATTTGGATTTCTTAGTGAAGAAATCTGAATATTGGGCAAAGAAAGGCAATTGGAGTGACTTCAGTTCTCTGTTTGCTCTCATGATATACGAGATTGTCCTCTTCCCTCACAAGAGAAATTTTGTGGATTTGGCGGTTATTTGTGTTTTCAGAAACAAGAACTAGATACCGAAACTCTTGGAAGATACTCTTTATACCATTCATTCTAGGTATGGAAAAGGTGGTAATGTAAGTTTATGTCATTCAATGTTGTATCAATGGCTTAAGTTGCATTTACCAGTAAGTGGCCCTTTCGTGGATACCAGGCTTTCTCTCCGATTGTCATCAAGGCTTGTTAACCTTACTTCATTTGATATACGGTGGAATTATGACATGGGGGAAGGTCAAAGTATTGTCACTAGCTGCGGAAGTTTCCCTAATGTTCCCCTCATAGGAACTAAGGGGTGTATCAACTATAATCCTGTGCTTGCTTATCGTCAATTGGGATGTGCAATGGATGGACCGCCAAAGGTTGAGGAGGTGTCTGAAGCAGTGTATTTCACCAAAGGAAGTGATCTTGAGATGTTGAAAAGAGTGACAAATTCTTGGAAGGGAGTTCACAAGAAGGATAGAACTACTTTGGGCAAGAAGGTTCCTGTTGCTAGAGTTCCTTACTTGGAGTGGGTTAAAGCCAGGATTAAGATCTTACGATTGCCATTTGCAAGGTCAGCTCCTCTATATGAGCAACCTCCTGCTGTTCCAAGTAACACAGTGCCTACCGAGATGTTCACCCAGATTCATGTTGAGAACATTCAGCTTCATGCAAAAGACCGTGAGGCGGGGATGAAACTTTATTGGTCAGATCAAGAAAGGGCCGACTTAGCTCGTAGACTCAAGGAAGCTCAAGGGGAAACTTCTGATGCAACCAGTTCTAGGAAGAGGTCTCATGCGGAAATGGAAGAAGAGTTGAGTAAGACTCAGTAAGAGTGACAGAAGCTTCGGGCCTCAAAAAATAGTTACAGGAAGAAGATTCAGAACTTAGAAAAACAGCTCAAAGACAAAGACACTCAGCTTGAGAAGGAAGTGGCCCAGAAGCGTGTCGCAGAAGATCGGTTCCAAGAAAGTAAAATTGTCGCATCTCAACTCTTGAAGGAGAAAGCCAGACTTGAAGAGTACTGTCAACATCTTGAAGCATGTTTAGTTCCGGAGATTTAGATCTGTTATTTGCTTTTGGTGTATTTGGTCACCCCTAGAATTGTTGGAAGGGGCCAATTGATTGTTGTTATTATTCAGTTCTTTTTACTTTTTATTAAGATATGTATTTAGTTGTTTAGCATTTTTCTCTTAGTTATCCGAAGTCACTTAGACATCGTTTCTTTTGTTTGTAAATAATTGAAGTGTTCATCTTATTATCCTTTCTCTTTTGATTGTATGGTCGCTCGCCATGATTGATGAATAAAAGGACTCTTGGATACTTGGAAATGACAAACATATCATGCACATCATGCATTTCATAACATTGCAGGTTATCTCAAGACGGTTTTCTTATTCTGCTGCTTTTCTTATTCAGAATTCAAGACGACTACTCATCAGTATTCCACCAGAAATAACTTGCCAAGACAGATGGAACAGGTTCAAGCTAAACTCGCTGAAATGAGGGCCCAGATGGCTACTCAGATGACTCAGTTCATGGAGGTCATCACCAATGTGTATCGTCGACAGGAAGAACTAGTTGCTATTGTCAACAGCCCGCGCCGCCATCCAGTGGATGGTGGAAATCAAGGGATCTATCAGGACATTTCTGTAGGAATGGGGGACGTACAAGATCATCCTGCTGGAAATTTTCACGGGATGCTGGGAAACCCTTTCGTACGCAACATAGGGCAGGTTCCTCCGTCTCATGGACCTCGTCTTGTGGGGAACAAAAGAATTAATCAGGGTAGTGTAAGGAATTATCAGGAGCATGATTTTGACTTTGACCAGGATGAAGATCAATTTTCTGTTTGGCGTTCAGAGCCGGGGGTTCAGATTGAGGATATGAAGTATCGTTTATTGGAAGAGCGTTTGAAGGCTGTGGAAGGGCAAGGAGTCCTTGGTATGGATGCTAATGATCTTGGGTTGGTGTCCAGGGTGAAAGTTCCTCCGAAGTTCAAGCCTCCTACATTTGAAAAGTACAACGGAACGGCGTGTCCTATTACCCATGCAACTGCTTATTTCCGGAAGATGTCAGTACATACTGAAGATCAAGGGCTTTTGATTCATTTTTTCCAGGATAGCCTATCTGGGGCATCCCTAGAATGGTACATGAAGTTGGAGAAAACTCATATTCGCTGCTAGAATGATCTTGCTCGGGCTTTTTTCAAACATTATTAGTACAATGTGGATATGGCGCCTAATCGCACTCAGTTACAAAATATGTCACAAGGACCAAAAGAATCTTTCAAGGAATACGCTCAGAAGTGGCGTGAGTTGGCTGCGAGGGTTCAACCTCCACTCATGGAGAGAGAGCTCATTGATATGTTTATGAGTACCCTGCAAGGGCCATTCTATGAGCACATGATAGGAAGCACTTCGGCAGGATTTGCAGACATGGTTATGGTTGGTGAAAGAATTGAAGTGGGTTTGAAATTGGGAAAGATTCAGATTGGAGGTTCTAGCAGCTCATCAGGGGCAGTAAGAAACCATTCAACAATTACCCTAAGAAAAGGGAAGGCGACGCAAGCGCGGTTTACTCTCATAGGGGACGAAGAGAGGATCGTCAGCACCAACAAATCAATGTTATTTCTATTCCTATTAATGCTCCCCCGCAGCAGAGAGCAAATACAGTGCCGCAACAACAAAGGCAGCAAGATGCTCCCCGTCAGTATAATAACCAACAGCAGAGACAACCTAGAAAATTCGATCCCTTGCCAGTAACTCTTACTGAAGCGCTCCACCACCTGCTTGATTTGAAGTTGATCAGTTTGAGGAATATGCCGCCGCCACCCGCAAGACTCCCTGTTATCTATGATGATAATGGAAGATGCGAATTCCATTCGGGCGGAGTTGGTCATTCTACTGACAATTGTTTTGCATTGAAGTGAAAGGTACAAGACTTGTTGGATGCTAAGGCAATTGAATTTACTCCAGTGAACGGTCCGAATGTTACTGAGACCCGATGCCTAGTGTGGTACGGTGGAAGAACTGATTGTTTTTGGAATGCTGGTTCGCGTTTTGCGTTTGTGTTTGCAAAATGTCACGGTAAACAAGAGTCCCCACCGACTTTTATTTTATCCAACAAGGAAAGGAAAAAAGCACAAAAAAATTCCTTTTTTCGAGATATTTCTGAGTACGGGGGGTAGATTTATAGAAAGGGAAGGTATTAGCACCCTTTCTATTCGTAGTTATCTACGGGATCTTTGGTACTTGCTCATCATTTTCAAAATTGTTTTCTTTGTGTTTTGTGGGTTTTGAAAAGTTTTTGTTTTGACTTCGATTTAACTCTTGCTTATGTCTTCAAGAGTGTAATGAAGTGTTTTTTTGAAAACTTATTTGTAAAAGAGTGTAAGTGTGAAAAAAAGTTTTGTTTTGAATAAGCCAGTATCTAAGAACTAATCTACCTACTCGAAAAAATAATCGTTCTATGCTTGTTTCCTTTAGACAATGTTATCCCACTATTAGTGAGTGGGTAGCACCATCGTTGGAGTTTGATGGTCAATTCGAAAGAGGGACATACAGTCACTAAAGCAATGTTAGTCTGTCTTAGTGGTAACCCTAATGTCTTAGATCATTTATCCGAGGCAACGATATCCGAGGCAACCTTTTCGAGGCAACTTATGATCTTTTAGACAAAAGGGCGACCTCTAAAATATCCTATACTCAATGACCGTTACCGAAGGCAACCAAGTGGGGTGTACCCTAGGAGTGCGCATGTGCGAGTGTGTTGATTTCAGATTGTTTATCTTTGCACATGTTTAGGGTGATCTAACTGTTTTAAATTTAGTCATTCATTCTTGTCATGCAAACCCTATTATCAAACATCTAGCAGTTAAATATTTGCAGAAATTAAAATGCGGAATTTAAACTAAGCTATTATAAGGCTTCAGGTATTTACATAGCCAAAAACAAACCCTTTGAAATTTAAAAGCGGTAAAAATAAATAAATGTCCTAATTTAATTATTACAAACCGGGAGCAGATACAATAATTAGATAAAAATAAAACGCACGAGAAAATTAGATCAAATGCGAAAACTAGGGTTTTGACCCTCCTAATTAAAAGAAAATGTTTTTGTTGTTTTTAATGTTTTTTAAGAAAAGAAATTAAGTCCTAAAATTAAATGCTAAATTAATTAGTTATTAAATTAATTGATGAAAATAATTAAATGACATATTTTTGGATTTTTGTTATTTTAGGAAAGAAATAAAATAATTAAGTTAATGTTAAAAAACCTATTGATTTTAATTAGTTTTAATTATTTGCAAAATAGATTAAAATTATCTAACAAATTAACCTAATTAATTAATTGACTTTTTTACTAAAAAAATATCTAAAATTTAATTTGGACATGAAATATTTTTTGGTGATTTTTTGATAAAAAATAAATTGTTTTTGGTTAGTAAATAAATAAATAAATAATTAAATGAAAATATAAACAAAATATAAAAGAGAGAGATGGACCTGAAACTAGGGGGTGTGCATTCTGGCCCATTTGTGCTGATCCATATTGACTTTTGTAATCCAGTGCATTGCGTTTGACTGGCCTATGGTGCACCCTCAATGATGACCACCAGATTTGGCCATCTGGCCATCTGGTGCGTTGGATGATGAGGGAGTATGATGGATGTTAGGCTCAAGTGCGCATGGGATCCTGAAAAGAAAAACATTATAGAGAACTTGGGGGGACCTGGGATTCGAACCCAGGCCCCAAGGGGAAATTCATGCCACGCTTACCACTGGATCACTTGTTGCTTGTTATTATAATATTACAAGATAATAATAAAATACAAAAACAAATGTTAGTGGAAAAATTCAGAAAAACACGCGCCAATGTTTGAACAGGTCAGTAGGGGAGCGACACTTCATCGCTCCTTCCTCTCTCCATGGCTAAAAACTAAAGGACCTATACCCACGGACAACATCCGTTGCTACAAGCCATGCTCGTTCCAAAATCTTCTACAGGCCACATAAATGGAATCTAACACCATGGTTAGATTCGTCTCGTCCTCCTGATCACAACCATACCCATTACCAAGGCTAATTGTTCCTGAAATCAAAAACCCTAAAAAACTCCAAAAAAACCTAACAATGGTGATTCACGATTCAGTCCATTAAAATGCAATTGGCTATTGTAGAAAGTTTGCAAACATCATGGTGATAAAAAATGTACAATTATTTTACACTATGGATGCAAGAATAAAGTTATTCGAATTCAAGAAGATGGTGATACCGTTACAAACTTACAGTGCGTGGGAGGGCTTGAAAACGCTTGGTTTCGATTGCTTTAGGTTCCTGAGAGTGCCAGAAAACGATTTTGACCGATAACAAGCCTTGAGGATGCCTCTAAGTGGGATTTCGATCTCACACTTTTTCCTTGATTTTTGAAATTCTGTTCTTGCTCTCACGCCAGCTTCTAACCTTTTCTTTAATCTACACGCACTCCTTATGTATTAGTGAAGGGATTAGGGTTGCAAAACTGGTTCAAATCTTCTTCTTTCAATGGTTTTGGATTTGATTTGATACACTTTGAAGATCTTTCCAAACATGGTTTATTTTGAATCTCTTTGTGCACACAAGCTTTGATGTGAATTTGAATAATGGCTAGCTGTGATTTAAGACCTGAAATGATCACAAAATCCTTGTTATCAATGCTTTTGGATTTTATTTGATTTGATTTGATTTAAATCCAATTAATTCAAATAAAAATCAAAATAAATAATAAAAATAAGATATGGACAAGTGGAAAAGGCTAGAGCACGTGGGCTATGTTGCCAACTCAAAACAAGTGAAAAAGATGGGGCCCATTTGGCAAAATTTGAAGTTTTTGGGATAATTGACTTTTGGCAATTTTGCAAAAAAGGCCAACTTCTACAATGCATAAATCCCTCAATTTTGACTCTTTGGAGGTGTTCTATGACTTTTTAGGAAGCTTGAGATGTCCTATAAACAACCCTTTTTGTCTCATCTCATTTTGATATTCCATGCTCATGTATGAAGCTTTGACAAAAAAGGTGTTTTTCTTGACTTTTCAAAATGACCTATAATGTCCAAATTCATAACTTCTTGTGAGTGCATATTTTGAACTTGGGAGATGAAGATGGATTGTAAGGAATTTCATCCTATTAGAAATGAGATTTGTATGGGTCATTTCTCATAAAGTATGAGAAAGTTATGCTTGGTCAAAGTTGGGTTGACTTTTCCTACAAAACCCTAATTTAGCAACTTTTGAGTCTTGATGAATTATGAGCAATCCTTGATGAATCATGATCAAACATTTATAAAATGATGAAATATACTTAAAAATGAGGATGTTGACCAAAAATATTGAAGTTTGACTGTATTTGGGTCACAGTTGACTTTTGCCCTAACACAGTCGATTTTTGGGCCTTTTGAGCAATTGACTGAGCAAACTTCTTCTGCAAGGCTTGAAACTTGACATGGATGATCTTGATAATATATCAGGACATTGGTGAGCATTTGGGACCACTTGGAATCAAGTATCTTGATGCAACATGAAACCCTAGTTTGAGGTAGACTGTCTTATGAGAGAGCTTGTCTGGCCAACCCTTGGACTACCTTGGGCAATTTGGAGATCTTTCTTGAAATGTTTTGAGAAATATGGGAGGGCAAATTTTGGGGTACAACAGCTGCCCCTGTTCAATCTTCTTCAACCTGAGGATATAGATTGACTTTCGTTCCTTTCGTGATCCGAAGGTGGAAGAGGATTGAACACTAAAGTGCCTAGAAATTTGCACTCGCATGAAGTGGTACTTGTCTTGTGATGTTGGGAATGGGCTTACAGATGCCATTTGGAAATTGCTTACGACGGTATGGTCTTCAAGGGGCCATCTGAAGGAGTGTCGATCGCATAAGAGATTCCTTAGTGAGAACTTGTATACCTGTTGTTGAGGAAGATTCCGCTGGGGAAGTCTGATCTTTGTTGACAGAAGTAGAACTTTAGGAGCTTCGTCGTCTGCTATTCTGCTGGTGAGTCATCTTTGTTGATATTTAGGAACTTCAATCTTCTGTACTCAACTGAGGAATCATCTCCGCTGATATTTAGGAACTTCGATCGTCCGTACTCAACTGAGGGAACATCTCTGCTGAGATTTAGGAACATCGTCCGTAATTCAACTGAGGAAACATCTCTGCTAAGATTTAGGAACTCGTCCGTAATTCAACTGAGGAAATTTCTTTGTTGAGATTTATGAGCTTGTCCGTAATTCAACTGAGGTAACATCTCTGCTGAGATTTAGGAACTCGTCCGTAATTCAACTGGGGAAACATCTATGCTGAGATTTAGGAACATCGTTCGTAATTCAACCGAGGAACATATCTGTCGAGATTTAGGAACTCGTCCATAATTCGACTGAGGAAACATCTTCGCTGAGATTTAGGAACTCGTCCGTAATTCAACTGAGGAAATATCTTTGTCGAGATTTAGGAGCTTGTCCGTAATTCAACTGAGGTAACATCTCTGTTGAGATTTTAGAACTCGTCCATAATTCAACTAGGGAAACATCTATGCTGAGATTTAGGAACATCGTCCGTAATTCAACCGAGGAACATCTCTGTTGAGATTTAGGAGCTCGTCCGTAATTCAACTAAGGAAATATCTTTTTCGAGATTTAGGAACTCGTTCGTAATTCAACTTGAGGAAACATCTCTGCTGAGATTTAGGAACTCGTCCGTAATTCAACTGAGGAAACAAATTTTCTGAGATTTAGGAACTCGTCCGTAATTCAACTTGAGGAAACATCTCTGCTGAGATTTAGGAACTCTTCCGTAATTTAACTGAGGAAACATCTCTGCTGAGATTTAGGAACATTGTCCATAATTCAACTGAGGGAAAAGCTTCATAGCTTGAATTTTGTGAGAATTTGATTGTATCTTTCCTGAAAGATAAAGGTTAGCTGTATGTAATGCATGATATGTATCAAGCAATGATGTTCTCAAAATAAATGAGATTGTGTTGTATGATGCGTATGCATGTCATGATGTATGGAAATGTGATGTCTTTAGCTGGGGAAAATAAATCCAGGATTGCTGTTGGAGAAAGGAATTGAATTCTTCGTTTCCGCTGGGGAGAATTGATGAATATGTTTGTGAGAATAAACCTGCAGGAGAGGATAACTCCGCTGGGGAGTAAACTGATGAGAGAATGACTCTATGGGGAAGAGACGCTCTGTTGAAGATTTCGTTGATAAATTCAGCTGGGAATGAATTACCACTACTGGTGATAATGAAACCTGTTGGGGATTGAATTCCTGTTTTGTGAAAGGAAAGAACTCCGCTGGGGATGATTTTCCAGTTGCGACTTCACGGGGAATAATCTTTTAGATTCTACTGGGGATAATATTCCAGAGTCTACTGAGGATGATTCTTTCAAACTCCACTGGGGATATTTTTATACTCCACTGGGGATGATAAGACTTTTTAGTGCTGATGGTAGATAAACTCTGCTTGGGGAGAATATTACCGATTCATTCACAGTTGCGAGTCTCAGCTGGGGAGAGCTAGCACCTACTATCTTTCTTCTTACTCTGCGGGTAGTGAATGTACTTTCAATCGTTTCCTCCAGCTAGGCCTATCCCCATACCTGGTGGACAGAGCAACTGTATGGTTTGGACATTTCTCGTTTGCCCCAATTTCTGATATTACAAGTAATTGTCTTTTGTTTCGTATGTAAATTTTTATGAGCAACAATCAATGTCAAATGCATATATCAAAAATGAACGTTGGACGTTCTCGCAAAACAAAACAGAAAAAGGAAAACAATTTGAAATTTATTTGTGAAAAAAACTTGTATTGATTTTGAAGTTAGCTTGTAAATAGGCGTTTTTGTACAAGAGGCTGACGTCCTAGTAAGAGAACACCGCCGCACAATAGAGTTTATACAATTTGTGAAAAACAAAGAAAAACAACTATGTGAACAATCCCACTGGGTTCCAACTCTGCTATTTCCTTTATGTCCTCGAGCATCTCATCCCTTTGCTACTTGGTTGAAGGTAGATCAGATTGATTAGTGTCGTCCGAACTTGATAATCGATACCGAAGTCTGGTTGCAAGGTGATCCAATGAGACATAGCGTTACGCTTTGATCCCTAATTTTTGCCTGGACCGCCCTTTCGGGTTTTCAGTCCATCGGGATACCCTTTTTTTGCGCAAGCCGCCTTTTCAGGTTTTCGACTTGCCGGGTGTACAATTTTTTTTATTTTCATCCCTTATTTTTGCCCGAACCCTTTTAGTTCGCCGGGAAGCCCTTATTTTTTCCTAGGACAGTCAACCTAGTGGGTCTTTGATTATGCGTAGTATTTTTTCACTGTTTGCATTGACGGGGTGAGGAAGGTCGTCACCATCCATGGTGGTTAGAATCATAGCTCCTCCTGAGAAAATATTCTTAACCACAAATGTCCCTTCGTACGTAGGGGTACATTTTCCCCTGGGATCACCTTGAGGTAATATGATGCGCTTGATCACCAGATCCCCAACTTGATACTCTTGTCGTCTGACTTTCTTGTTAAATTCCTTGACCATCCGCTTTTTATACGTTTGACCATGACAAATAGCTGTAAGTCTCTTCTCGTCGATTAAGTTCAGCTGATCAAGCCGGGTCTGGATTCAGTCATCTTCGCTCAAACCTGCATCCTTCATAATTCGAAGAGAGGGTATCTGAACTTCAATGGACAAGACGGCCTCCATGCCATAAACCAAGGAATAGGGTGTTGCCCCTGTTGATGTTCTCGCTGAGGTACGGTACCCATGAAGAGCAAAAGGTAACATATCGTGCCAATCTTTGTATGTCACCGTCATCTTCTGCACAATCTTCTTGATATTCTTATTAGCCGCTTCTACAACCCCATTCATCTTCGGTCGGTAAGGAGAAGAGTTGTGATGCTGTATCTTGAACTACTTGCAGAGCTCGGTGATCATTTTATTGTTGAGATTTGTACCATTGTCCGTAATAATCCTCTCTGGTACACCATATCGACAAATCAGATTATTCCGAATGAACCATGCCACGACATTCTTGGTTACAGTAGCAAAGGAAGCTGCTTCAACCCACTTTGTAAAGTAATCAATTGCTACCAAGATGAAACGATGCCCGTTAGATGCAGTAGGTCTGATCTCGCCGATCATGTCGATGCCCCACATTGCAAAAGGCCAAGGTGCTGTCAAAACATTAAGAGGTACTGGAGGTATGTGCACTTTATCAGCATAGACTTGGCACTTATGACAAGTCCGAGAATGTTGATAACAATCCGCTTCCATGGTGGACCAATAATATCCTACCCGAAAGAATTTTCTTCGCCATGGTGTGTCCATTGGAATGAGTTCCGAAAGTACCTTCATGTAGCTCTACCATAATCCTTTCTACTTTGTTCTTATCCACACATCGAAGCAAGGTTGAGTCATGATTATGCTTGTAAAGAATGCCATTGCTGATGAAGAATTTCGCCGCGAACCTCCTCAGAAACTTCTTATCATTAAAAGATGCACCCTTGGGGTACTCTGAGCTTCAAGATACCTCTTCACCTCATCAAACCAGGGTCTATCTGCTACCTCTTCAGTCTCAATATCACAGCAATGTGCGGGTTCGTCCAACCTTTCAATAGTAATCTGGTGAGCTTCATTGTCCCATCTGACCTTGAACATAGAAGACATCGTAGCTAGCGCGTCTGCCAACTGATTCTCCTCTCTAGGGAAGTGTTCAAAGGTTATCTCCTCGAAGTGCGGAAGCAAAGTCAACACATACTCCTTGTAAGGAATAAGAATAGGGTGTTTTGTATCCCATTCGCCTTTGATATGACTGATCACGAGAGCAAAATCTCCGAATACACTTAAGAACTTAATCCTTAGACCAATAGTTGCTCAAAGACCCATAATGATTGGTGCAGTTGAAACATAACCGGGCGGTAAACGGAGTATGAGAGCCCTCCGGAGATATGATCACGGCGCTAATGCCATTACCCAAAGCGTTCGAAGCTCTATCAAAGTACATAGACCATCGGGATCCTTCCTCAGGTCCTTCATCCGGTCCAGGTGTTTCACAGTAAGTTACTATCATGATGTTCTCATCCGGGAATTCAAAGTTCATAGACTGGCAATCGTCCACTGCTTGATGTGCCAAATGATCTGCCAACACACTCCTCTTGATTGCTTTCTGGGTCGTGTATTGGATGTCATACTCAGTCAAGGTCATCTTCCATCTTGCTATTCTTCCGGACAAGGCAGGCTTTTCAAAGATATACTTGATTGGATCCATCTTTGATATCAATAGAGTTGTGTGAGTCAACATATACTGTCTCAGCCGGCGAGCAGCCCATGCCAAAGCACAACAAGTTTTCTCAAGCAACGAGTATCGGATCTCGCAGTCGGTAAAATTTTTGCTAAGGTAATAAATAGCATGCTCTTTTTGGCCAAACTCGTCATGCTACCCCAGAACACACCCCATTGAATTGTCGAGTACTGTCAAGTATAAGATCAAAGGTCTCCCTTCAACTGGAGGCATCAGAATAGGTGGCTCTTGGAGATATTCCTTGATCCTTTCGAAAGCGGCTTGACATTCATCATTCCATCTTACCACTTGATCTTTCTTCAGTAACTTGAAGATCGGTTCACAAGTAGCAGTCAGGTGCGAGATGAATCGGGCAATGTAGTTCAGACCTCCCAAAAAGCCTCTGACTTCTTTTTCAGTTCGGGGAGATGGAATTTCCTGTATAGCCTTCACCTTTGCAGGATCCACTTGAATACCTTTGTCACTAACGACGAAACCCAGCAGCTTACCAGATTTCACTCCGAAGGTGAACTTGTTTGGGTTTAACCTTAGTCTGTACAACTTCAACCTGTCAAATAGCTTCTGAAGGTGGTCAAGATGTTCTTCCTCAGTCTGGGATCTTGCAATCATGTCGTCAACATATACCTCAATCTCATGATGGATCATGTCGTGGAACAAGGCGACCATGGCGCGTTGATACGTTGGCCCAACATTCTTCAATCCGAAAGGCATGACCTTGTAGAAAAAGGCACCCCATTGAGTAATAAAGGTCGTCTTTTCCATATCTTCGGGAGCCATCTTAATCTGATTGTAACCGGAGAAACCATCCATAAAGGAGAAGACCTTATGCTGTGCGGTGTTATCAACCATAACGTTGATATGAGGCAGAGGGAAATCATCCTTGGGGCTCGCCCTATTCAGATCCCTATAGTCAACACACATTCGAACTTTACCATCCTTCTTCGGCACCGGAACCACGATGGCCACCCACTATGGGTAAGAAGTAACTACTAGAAAACCGGCATCAAACTGTTTCATAACTTCGGCCTTGATTTTCTCAGACATCTCTGGGCGCATTCGGCGAACTATCTGTTTCACTGGAGGACAGTCTTCCTTGGTAGGCAATCGGTGACCCATGATATCAGTATCCAATCCAGGCATATCTTCATAAGACCATTCAAAGATCTCAACATAGTCACACAACATCTGAATCAACCGTCGCTTAACACTAGATTCCAGATTTGCACCGATCTTGACCTCTTTCTTGTCTTCCTCTGTACCCAGATTTACTGATTCCACTAGCTCTTCATGCGGCTGTATGGCCCTCTCTTCCTGAAGTAGCAATCTAGCAAGTTCACCAGGCACTTCGCAATCATCCTCACCTTCGTCCTTGGCTAGGTTGATCAGACTTTCGAAGTCATAACTGGAAGTAGCAGAATCGTTATCAGTGGGATCCATAGTGGATTTAGACCTGTATATGTGAGTGTGTGTAAAATAGCTATTTTGCAAGATAAAAAAGAAAAACAAGGAGCGCAAAATTTGTAATGCAAGAAAACGTCTAATGCTTTTATTAATGATATATGGAAATGACACATATAAAGCCCTCAAACAAAGCCACGGTGTCTCGAGTAAGGCACCGGGCCATAAAGTTTAAAATTATCTATTACAAATCCAAAACAAAAGTCTATTACTGTGTAATAAAATAAATTGGCACGAAGTCCTTTGCCGTCCAATTGCTCAGTCCACCGTCGGTAGTTGGGTAAATCCAACTGTCAAATTCAGACTCTTCATCATCGTCTTCAATCATTTTCACTTCAGGATTAGTGATACGCAGGGGAGGTCTTCCAATCCGCGCACGTCGAACAACCCTTTGAGATTCTGCAGTGAAACCCAAACCAAACTTGTCAGTCTTGTGTGCAAAGTCAGGGAGTTGACCCCAATTCGCACACCCACCTTTCTCAATAACAGCCCGAGCATCTTTTAGGGAATCCATCTTCATTGGAGGATCTTCATCAACAGTTTTAGTTGACGCCAATGTCTGGGGGACTTCTTCAAAATGTTGACACAGGGTTTCAATGAACTCCCCGTCCATTTCCACATACCAGAATGAGTTAAGGTGGCTTACCATGTACTCCTCTTTTCCTCGTACTGTGACAATATTCCCCTTTACTTGATATTTCAACATCTGGTGGAGCGTAGAAGTTATTGCCCTTACCATGTACTCCTCTTCTCTATCAACTTCATTTTCTTCAAGTTCTTCGCGTTCAGAGGCTTCCCAACCGTTGGTTCAATGGTGCTTAACTCTTGAGCTTCTATCAGATGCTCTATCAGCCTATTCTCAGTCAGAATATCTGATATCAACCTTCCAAAGGGTATCCAATCCCTCTTTGTTCTTTCTTCTTCCCTGGTTTCCTTCACGCTTGTTCTGAGGTGATTGAACAGAAGATGAGCCAAGTTGATTTTTACCTTCTGATTGATAAAGTAGATCAGAAACTGCTGATCCACATTTATGTAATCAGGGGAACTAGTTGGCTTCCTATGGTTAAAACACCCCAAAATTATCTTCGCCCAAACTCTGTGATGATCCTTCAGATCTTTGATCTTGCTGCTGGGCACCCCATGGGTGAAAATCCTTTCAGCTATGACGCCCACGTCAGCACATCTCTCAGCCATATCAATACAGCGGACGCCACCGCCACTGTAACCAATTAACCTTGCTATGTGATCCTCAGTGATCACAATCTTCTTCCCCATAATGTAGGAGGTGACTTGATGCGTTGAAGCCGTCGCATGAATCCAGAACTCCTTGACTAACATAGGAAATGTTAGACCAACCAAACTGTCAAAATACCTTTCCCATTTCTATGCCCTAACTTCTTCTGTTAAGTCAAAACCGTTTTCCTTCAGACTTCCAAAATCAATGATCAATTCAGATAACACTTCAAGATTCTTCACAGGAGTGAGGAGTGTTCTGAATGGCACTTGATACTGTTCAGATGATACTTTCTTCTGAGAAACCTGCAGAAGCACTGCTGGAGGTTGCCATGTTCACACTTAGGGATTTTGAGAAAAACTGAGAAAAAAGGGTTTGAGAGAGATGAACACAGAGAAATGCAGAGAATGCTTGAGAAATAGTGAGAAACTATAAAAGATTAAAATGAGAGGTTAACGTGTTTAAATAGGGTTCAGAATATTTTGAAAGAGTAAACGTTTTTTAAGAAAGAGAAATAAAATCATGATTACGTTTTAAAAACATGATTACTTTCATTTAATGCTTGCTGATTTTGGGGGATTTGAGAAAGATACTTAAAAATGGTTACCAGACATGTGTCTCAATGCACCCAATCAGCGTTTTGCCTTCTCAGAAGCGTGCACGCGTTCTGCTTCAGAGATTTGCTGATGATTGGATGACACTTGTTTGATGTAGTGATCAGCACGTCTGTCTTTGAGCTTAGACTCTCAGATCTTTAGACTTGCATCTGATACAATCTACATGTTCTATCTTTCTGAAAAGAGATTGATCAGAAGTTCACAGTAAAACAAATACATTCTGAAGATAAATATATGGAATTAAAACATTTTCACTCTGGGAAGATTTTCATGCTGAGATGTTTCAGAATGAAATTGAACCTATCTTTAGAAAGGGGTTTAGTGAAGATATCAGCCCATTGATGGTCTGTATCTATAAATTTTAAATTCAAAATTCCTTTCTGAATATAGTCCCTAATGAAGTGATGTTTTATTTCTATATGCTTAGCTCTAGAATGTAAAATAGGATTCTTACTTAAGCAAATAGCAGAAGTATTATCACAGAGTATAGGAATGTTACTCTCAAAAATCTGGAAGTCTTCAAGCTGACTTTTCATCCAGAGCATTTGTGTGCTACATCCTGCTGCTGCTATGTACTCAACTTCTGCTGTTGATAGCGCAATTGTTGATTGCCTTTTGCTGGACCAAGAGATCAGATTTTCTCCCAGAAACTGGCAGCCTCCAGAAGTACTTTTACCCTCCACTCTGTCTCCAGCAAAGTCAGCATCGCAGTAGCCTACTAAACTGTAATCACTAGATTTTCTATAAAACAAACCCAGATTAGTAGTACCTTTCAGATACTTAAAAATTCGCTTAACAGCTGTTAAGTGAGATTCTCTAGGATCTGATTGGAATCTAGCACAAATACAAACGCTGAATAATATATCAGGTCTTGAAGCAGTCAGATAAAGGAGAGAACCAATCATACCTCTGTAGACTTTCTGTTCTACATTTTTGCTTACCTCTTCTCTTTCCAGAATGCACGTGGGATGCATTGGAATCTTTGATGGCTTACATTCTGAGAGGTCAAATTTCTTCAGAAGATCTCTGATGTATTTGCTCTGATGAATGTAAGTTCCCTCTGGAGTTTGATTGATCTGAATTCCTAGAAAGAATTTCAGTTCCCCCATGAGGCTCATCTCAAATTCTGCCTGCATACACTTAGCAAATTTTCTTCCAAGAGAAGGATTAGTAGAACCAAAGATAATATCATCAACGTAAATTTGACAGACTAAGATGTCATTCTTAACCGATTTAAAAAATACGGTAGTGTCCACCTTCCCTCTGGTGAATTCATTTTCTAACAGAAAGTTACTTAGCCTTTCATACCAAGCTATGGGAGCTTGTTTCAGACCATATAGTGACTTCTTTAGTTTGAAAACATGTTCTGGATGTTTTGTATTTTCAAAACCAGGGGGTTGGTGCACATAAACCTCTTCTTCTATATAACCGTTTAAGAAAGCACTCTTGACATCCATCTGATACAGAGTGATGCCTCTATTAACAACAAATGAAATTAAAAGTCTGATAGATTCTAACCTGGCGACTGGGGCAAAGGTTTCTGTATAGTCTATCCCCTCTTGCTGACTATAACCTTGTGCAACCAGTCGTGCCTTGTTTCTGATGACTTCACCTTGTTCATTTAGCTTGTTTCTGAACACCCATCTTGTTCCAATGACGTTGAATCCTTTTGGTCTGGGAACAAGATCCCATACGTCGTTTCTGGTGAATTGATTCAACTCTTCTTGCATTTCCAGAATCCAGTCATTATCCAGAAGTGCTTCATCAATAGAAGAAGGTTCAATCAGAGACACACGTCCCATGAGTGTTTCTTCAGAGTTTCTGAAGCTTGCTCTTGTTCTGATTGGATCTTCCTTTCTTCCTAGGATAGTCTCTTCTGGGTGATCCAAGCTGCTTCTGGGTAATCTCTTCCGAGGTTGATCAGCAGCTGTTGTAGGATTGCTAGCAGTGCTCCTTTCAGATGTTGAAGGAGTGTCTGTGTTGAGAGCTTCTGATGACTTGTCTTCAGAACCTGTAAATTCAATTTCCATACCTGCAAAAACTTCATTTTGCTTTGACTTTTCAGAGTCAAGCTTATCATCAAAACGAACACTGATTGATTCTTCCACAATCTGTGTTTCTGTATTGTATACTCTGTACCCTCTTGAGCGTTCAGAGTAACCTAACATAATACACTTCTGTGCTTTAGAGTCAAACTTGTTCAAATAATTCTTTGTATTTAACATAAAACAGGTACATCCAAATGGATGAAAATATGAAATGTTGGGCTTTCTGTTTTTCCACAATTCATATGGAGTCTTTTCCAGAATAGGTCTTATTGAGATTCTATTCTGAATTTAGCACGCTGTGTTTATTGCCTCTGCCTAGAAGATCTTAGCAACGTTTGTCTCATTGATCATGGTTCTGGCCATTTCTTGCAATGTTCTGTTCTTTCGTTCTACAACTCCATTTTGTTGGGGAGTTCTAGGACAAGAGAAATCATGCAGAATGCCTCTGTCATTAAAGAATGACTCAAAATCTTTATTTTCAAAATCTCCACCATGATCACTTCTGACTTTAACGATTCTAAGATCCTTTTCATTCTGAACTTGGTTACAGAAGGTAACAAACACAGAGTGTGACTCGTCCTTGTGTCTTGAGAACTTTACCCATGTCCATCTACTATAGTCATCTACGATTACTAACCCATACTTCTTGCCACTGACTGAAGCAGTTTTAACTGGTCCAAATATGTCAATGTGCAGAAGTTCTAATGGCTTAGAGGTAGAAACAACATTTTTAGATTTAAAAGAAGGTTTTGCAAACTTGCCTTTCTGACATGCTTCACACAGAGCATCTGAATTGAACTTCAAATTAGGAAGTCCTCTGACCAGATTGAGTTTGTTAATCTGAGATATTCTTCTCATACTAACATGCCCCAATCTTCTGTTCCAGATCCACTGCTCGTTGTTAACAGATAGAAGGCACTTTACATTCTGACTTTGTAGTTCATAAAGTTTGATTTTGTAAATGTTGTTTTTCCTCTTACCATTAAACAGGATAGTCCCATCTTTCTGACTAACAACTTTACATGATTTTTGATTAAAGATTATATCATAACCGTTATCACTTAATTGACTTATGGATAACAGATTATGCATTAATCCATCTACTAGCAGAACATTATTAATAGAGGGAATATTTCCATTACCTACAGTTCCAGAGCCAATTATCTTTCCCCTCTGATTGCCTCCAAAGCCAACGTGGCCTCCAGGCTTAAGTTCCAGGCTTTGGAACATATGCCTTCTTCCCGTCATGTGTCGCGAGCAGCCAGAGTCCAGGTACCATGACTGGTGTTTCTGACTTGCTGCTAAAGATATCTGCAACATGTATTATTTTATCCTTAGGTACCCAGATTTTCTTGGGTCCTGATTTGTTAGTTTTACCAAAACTCTGGTTGAATTTTGGTTTCACAGAGTACTTACTGCTAGTGTATTTAATATCATGTGTGTGACCATACACAAAATGTGAATTTAGAGGAGTGTGTTTAATGGTTAAGTCCATGACATTCTTTGGTGTAGGAACCTTACCTTGGTATCCTATTCCTTTCCTGCCGTTTCTGCTAACTCCATAGATCATTGAAGCCATTTTGCTTCTATCTATGCTTTTAGCAAGGAACTTCTGGAAACTGTGATCATACTCCTTGATGATCTCATCAGCGTTGCTGGGAGTTTCAGAAATTGGTTCCTTCTGAGAGTTTTGTAAAGTGTTTTCTAATTTTGAAATCTTATTTCTCAGCTCAGAATTCTCCAATTTGAGGCTCTCAGTCTTATTAGAGTCAGATTCAAGATTCCTTTTCAGGTTTCTGAATTTAACTCTAATTTGCTGATACCTTTCCAGAATTTCATTAAGGCTTTCAGCAAGTTCAGCCTTGGTAAAATTAACAACAAAGTTAGGAAATACCTCTTCAGTGTCTGATTCTGAGTCTGATTCAGAAGCTTAACTATCTTCTGAGATGTTAGCCATGAGAGCTATGTTTGCCCTCTCATCATCTGATTCTGAGTCAGCTTCAGACGAGTCAGAGTCATCCCATGTAGCCATGAGACTTTTCTTCTTTTCTCTTCCAAACTTCTTTTTGGGCTTTTCCCTCTGAAGCTTTGGGCAGTCACTCTTGTAGTGTCCTTGCTCATTGCACTCATAGCAGATGATGTCCTTGGTGTTTGGCTTTTTGCTACTTGAGGAGCCTTTAGATCTTCTGTATCTAGAGGAAGAATCTGTCCTTCTGTATCTGGAAGAGGACTCGTTCTGATCAGATCTTCTGGGATTCCTGAACTTCCTTTGTCTTTGCTTCCACAATTGATTTACTCTTCTGGAGAGGAGGGAGAGTTCGTCTTCTTCTGATGAGGATCCATCAGATGTTTCTTCAACTGCCTGCAAAACTTTAGACTCAGATTTTTTGTTAGATTTTAATGCTAAAGGCTTACCTTGCTTCTGAGGCTCGTTAGCTTCTAGCTCTATCTCATGACTTCTGAGGGAGCTGATAAGTTCCTCCAGAGTGATTTTGTTGAGATCTTTTGCTAGCTTCAGAGCTGTAACCATTGGTCTCCACTGCTTGGGTAAACTTCTGATGATTTTCTTGACATGGTCAGCAGTAGAGTATCCTTTGTCCAGAACCTTGAGACCAGCTACCAAAATCTGGAATCTTGAGAACATTGTTTCAATGGATTCAGATTCTTCCATTTTGAACGCCTCATACTTCTGAATGAGCGCCAGAGCTTTAGTTTCTTTGACCTGAACGTTGCCCTCATGCGTCATTCTAAGTGAGTCAAAAATGTTCTTTGCTGTGTCTCTGTTGGAGATCTTTTCATATTCAGTATAGGAGATGGCTCTGAGAAGGATGGTTCTGGCCTTGTGGTGATTCTTGAAGTCACGCTTTTGTTGATCAGTCATTGTTTTTCTATCAATCTTCTGACCGCTTGCATTCACGGGGTGCGTGTATCCATCTGTCACCATATCCCACAGATCAACATCATGTGCCAGAAAGAAGCTTTCAATTATGTCTTTCCAGTAATCAAAGTTTTCTCCATCAAAGACTGGAGGTTTGCCGCTGAATCTGTCTCTGTCCTCATGGTTGTCATTGCTGGTGTGAGAATAGTTTCCTGCCATTGTGTTTTTCTGACGCTGGATCTTGTACTGACACGGTTAAGTGTTTTAGTTCAGAACCAGGCGCTCTGATGCCAATTGAAGAAGTGAAAAACACAAGAAGGGGGGTTGAATTGTAAAACTGAAAATCAATACAATGAACAAGATATTTTTATCCTGGTTCGTTTGATCTCAAACTACTCCAGTCCACCCGTCAAGGTGATTTCGCCTCTCTCCAACGAGGTCTTAATCCACTATATTCAACTCAATATTACAAACTGCTTTAACAACTGCTAAAGCCTTCTTGATGCAAACCACAACCCGATTTGTCAAGGAAACACTTTCTTACAAAGAAGATAATTCTAGGTGTGTGAATGTTTTCTACAAAACTGTATCACAACTGTGATGTATACACAACTTAAGCTTATGAAACTAGATTGCTAAACAATGATTGAGTAAGGAGATATGTAGCGTTTAGAAAACTGAGAGAAGGAAGATTATGATTAGCTTTTAGGCGTGTAAAATGTTGGAGAGTGTGATCGGTGGATCTGGAACTGACTGTTTAACGCTGGTTCGCGAAATGTCGCGGAAGCAAGAGTCGCCACCGTCTTTTATTTTCTCCAAATGGAAAGGACAAAAGCACAGAAAAATTCCTTATAGAGATTTCTCTCGGTTCGGGAGGTAGATTATAGAAAGGGAAGGTGTTAGCACCCTTTCTATCCATGGTTATCCATGGGCTCTTAGATACTTGCTCACTTGTGTTTTCAAAATGGTTTGTTTGCTTTTCAATGTGGGTTTTAAAAAGTTTCTTTGAAAATTTCAGTTCGACTCTTGTATCTGTCCTCAAGAGTGTTTGAAAAAATTGCTTTCGAAAGCTTTTTGAAAAGGTGTCAGTGTGAAAAGTATTTTTTGATTTGTTTTAAAATTAGAGCAAGTATCTACGAGTCATCCACCTACCCTAAGGAATTCGTCTGTGTAAATGTCCTTTAAAGTAGTGCCATCCCACCATTGAGAGGTAGGTAGCACCACCGTTGGAGGTATTCGGGTCAATTCGAGGTTCGGGACGTGGTGATCACCGGAGCAATAGGAAGATACCTTAGAAGCTACCCTCATGCCAGGTTCCCGGATCATGAGGACTTACTAAGACATCCTCTACTCGACGATCACCTTTCGAGGCAAGGCAACAGTGAGGCGTACCCTAGGGGTGGTGTGTGCGATTCGTGTATCGTTTTCATTTGTATTTGTCTTGTCAAGTTAAAGTGATCTACGCTTGATTTTATTATGGCCATTCATTCTTGCATGCTTATTTAACAATTAATATTTGCGGGAAAAAGTAAATCTAAGGCTATTACAAATGGCGCGGGTCCACATCGCCAAAATTAAACCGGACCCGATTTGACAGAAAGTAAAGAGGCAAAGTAAATAACGAAATTGAAAAGTGCGAGAAGTGGATGTTACAAAGCTTTGGGAGAGATACATAATTATTCAAATGAAATAAAATAAATATGCGAAATTAAACAATTAAAAATATGGGCGTTGGACCCTTTTGCAAAATATTAAGATTAAAAATTAAAAGAGAATGTTTTTGGTATTTTTATGTTTTTTAAGATTTAATAGAAAAAGAATTAATTAAAATGAAAATTGGATGCAAACCCTAATTCTAATGGCTTTTAAATTTATTGTGAAAATATTAAATTAAAATCTAAATGAAACCCTAATTAATTATGTACAATTTAATTATAAAAAATAATAAATAAATAAGTATTATGATGAAAAAAGAAAAATTAAGAGGAATGAAAATCTTAATTAAACCTAATTCTATTTTTTGTATTTTTGTTTATTAAAAGAAATTAGAATTACAACCTAATTAAAACTAAATAATTTACATGCAATTTGTTTATGAAAATATTATAACTAAAAATTATTTATTACATTTTTATCTTTTTCTGGTTTTTTGTGCATTTTTTGTATTTTGGTAAAAATAATTAATTAATTCAAACAAATAAAGAAAAGAAAATAGCCATTGAAAATAAAATATGAAAAATATGGAGAAGGCAAACCAGGGGGGGTTCAGGCCCCAATTGTGAGGTGTTGATTCAAGAGTTCTGGCCCAATAAGCTTGAAATTCGTTGACTTTTCCAGGCCACGTATAGGACCTCTGACTGGGGCTTATGGTACACCCCTGATCATGGCTCTCTGATTAATTCTCTTAGGCACGTGGACGTTGGATTCGGTGGGTGCATGGTACGCTTCAGTATTAAACCTGCATGTGAACATATATAACAAAATAATATGGGAAATTGTATAGACCTGGGGTTCGAACCCAGGTCATGGATATTGCAACCATGTACACCTACCACTAAGCCATCATCACGCGTTTGATATATTAATAACAAATAAATATTATAAAAAGAAAACGGAGAGTTAGTGGATCCAGCGCGCGAAATTTCAAACCGGTGTATCATTCGTTGACAGCACATCATCTTCTTCATCACCCTTGTAAAACAAAACACAAAGGCAACGTTTTTTCACGCGTTTCATTAGGTGGGCTATTGGAAAATAGCGAATAGCTCTCAAGCGCTCATAAATTGAGCGCGAGGGTTGATTCTCGTTCGTCCCAAAGCGCTGATGTTAATGGTCATGGTCTTGAGTCCTAATTTTACTCCGTTTCAAAAGCCCCAAATTTGCAACCCTGTAAACCCTAGAAATCGTGCATGGTACAATTGTAGATACAGCATAAAAATCAAATTAAACATCATGGTTAGCTTTAAAACATCACAATGAATATAAATCCACAATTAGAATGTCATGAGAATGCCTAGAATTGAAAATACGATCGTGACTTTTTTGCTGTACAGTTTAAGTTCAATGTACCAATTCTTGAGGTTTTGATGGCTGTTTGTGATTGGAATGTGTTCAGGGCGACCTTGGCAAGCTATTGAAACAAATTTTGCACTTTGAATCGACCTCTAGAGTGGTTTATAGTTTTGACTTTTTAGAGGATTTTTCCAAGTCTTCAATGGCCTCTTATGCGCAGCTTTTTGTCTCTTTGCATTAGGTTTCTCATCAGGCATATGTAGTGAACCAATTAGGTCAAAAATTTCAATCAAATCTCTTGTCATTCATTGTTTTTGATAATTGATTTTCTAAGATCTTTTTTCAATCTTTTTCACATGGTTTTTGTGCCAATTAGCATCCAATCAATCCAATTCTTTCCTAATTAGCATGTGCACGAAATCTTGATGGCAAAACATGCATGAAAAGGATTTGTTAAGGCAAGTTAGATATTTTTCATGTATTTAAATAATTTAAATGAATTAATATAAATAATAATTCAAATAAATAAATAAAAAATGAGAAAATACTTCCCTTTGGGCCAAGTGGTCGTGCATATGCTTGGAATGATGAATCATGGAAGAAAAATGGGCCCATTAGCAATTTTAGGTCATTTGAACCATTGTTGACTTTTCAAAATATCCAAAAATTGCCCAACTTCCACAAGGCCTAACTTGCTCAATTTTTAAGCTTTTCTCATGTTCTTGGACATTTTGGAAAGGTCTTTGAGTCCTTTAACCAATGCCTTTGGTCCCATGTCATTTTGATTTACCAATCTCAAGTTATGGTCTTTGACTTAAAGTCCCTTTTTGTTGACTTTTGAAAATGACCTATAATGTTGAAATTGATAACTTTTTGTGAGAGCATTTCTTGGACTTGAAGTATGAAGATGAGTTGTAGGAAATGTCTTTCTCTTCAAAATGAGCTTTGGATGGGATTTTTCTGATAATCCATGTGAAAGTTATGCCCTGGTCAATTTCAGTTGACTTTTTCAACTGTCCAAATAAGGAAACTTTTGCATCTTTGATGATTTCTGAGCCAAATTTTGAGAATCATGATCAAGCATTGATCAAATGATGTTTGTGGCTTCAAAATGATATGTTGACCAAAAATTTGAACTTTTGACTGTCAAATGACCATTTTGCCCCTACAGTTGACTGTAGTGCAATTAGGGTTTTTGACTGTGCAATTTTGTGCTGAATGCCTTGAAACTTGATATGAAGATGCTTGACCATATTTGTAGGCACATGAGACTTGATTGGGCCTTTGAAACCTTCAATTTCTTGATCAGAACACAAACCCTAGTTTTGACTGTATAGGAGACCTTTGCCCTGTGCAACCCTTGGGGAATTTTGTGACTTGACTTGGCAATTTCTTGAAGAATATGGGAGGGCAAATTTTGGGGTACAACAGAGAGCATTAGCCAATTCAATCTTCATAGTATTGTTTATATAGCACTGAGATTGTTGAACGTTGGAGCAATATTCTTGATTCAATGCTAATAACAAACTTTCCTTATTGAGCAGATCTTGTCTGGAATGAGGCCGTTGGTAATAATTTGCTTTCAATGCACAGTACCGTTGCTTACTTAATGCATGTTCTGGCTTGGCTCATTCTGACTCTGCTTAGCTGCTGATGAACTGTTGTTTTTCTTTATCAGAGTGTTGAGCGCAGTTCTGTTCATCAAGCTTCAGCATACACGTGAGTTAATCTTCTGATTCTGGTATTCTGATATAGCAACTTCTGATGCTGATGTCAAGAACCAATATTCTGATGCTGATTAAGTGTGCTCTTGTTTATACCTATCAGAGTTTCTACAAAGCATAACGTAATATTTTTAGGTAGCGAATAGTTCATACATGAATCATATAAATAATATATCTTTTCATTTTGTTATCATCAAAACTTAAACATAGGGTAGTAGATTCAAACTTTGTTCTAACATTGGACACCCGACTTCAATAGATGGCAACCAGTAGGTAGGATGGAACACAGATGGCAACCTTCGCCACAGCCCAGAAATAATACGGCTAACAGAAGGTTCTTCTTCACAGTCATCAAAGGAATAGCAATGTCTTTTACAGAAGTCACAAACTAGTCATCATCTACAGCATTCACTCCATGCTTGGGCATAGGAGCAGTCATAAAATTAGGCTTTTTTGGTGCTTCAAACTCGATCTCCTTACCATCAATCAGATCCTGTACCTTATTCTTCAAGGCCCAACAATTATTGGTATCATGCCCTGGTCTATCAGAGTGATAAGCACAGCGGGCGTTCGGATTATACAACAGTGATGTGGTGTTAGGATTCTTTGGAGCCTCCTTCGGAATCACCAAGTTGGTTTTCAACAATTGCGGCAAAATTTGAGATAGAGTCATGCTGAGTCGAGTAAACTGTCTTTGTGGTCTCTCTACTCTTTGTTGATTGTTGCATTGTGGGGCAACAATTGGTCTTGAAATAACTACTACATTAACTGCTTGGCGGTGCTCAGGTCGATTTTGGCTCCTCGAGCTGTAAACTGCACTAGACTCCTTTTTGAAAGGCTTATTCTTTGTGCTTGACGAAGCACCCTTCTGTATTTTTCCGCTCTTAATACCTTCTTCAACCCTCTCCCCAGTCATAATTAACTCAGTAAAACCTGACGATGAACTTCCGATCAAATGGTTGAAATACGGGCCAGACAAAGTCCCCAGAAACATATCCACCAACTCCCTGCCAGCCAGAGGGGGTTGGACTCTACCAGCAAGATCTCTCCACTTCTGAGCATAGTTTTTAAAACCTTAGCTCGCACCCATAGACATATCTTGAAGTTGGGTAGGCGTGGGAGGTAGGTCGGTGTTATATTGGTACAGCTTGTAAAAAGCAGCGACAAGGTCCTCCCAATTATGGATGTTAGCTCCTTCTAGCTGATAGAACCACTCAAGTTGAGTCCTTGACAGACTATCTTGAAAGAAGTGAACCCAGAGGTTCCTATCAGCAGTATATGGTTGAATCTTCCTGACATACAATCAGAGGTGTAGCTTTGGGCAGGAGACCCCGTCGTACTTAGCAAAGACAGACGCTTTAAACTTGTGGGGGATCACCACCCCAGATGCCAGACCCAAATCACCAAAGTCCAATCAAGGTATATTCTGGATCTCCATCGCACTTAACCGGTCTTCGAGTTGCTTATACCTATCCTCGGCAGGAGGATACTGGTCTTCATCGAAGTCAGTGTCATTGTCTGAAATCACAGGGCTATGAGCCCTCCTTTCTTCTTGATTCTCCCCCCCTCTAGATGAGTGAGACAAATCAACTTCCTCTCGAAACCTGTTCCCAAACCTGTGACCCATATTCAGGAGGACCGTCTTCTTCTTCTTCTTCTTCTTCTTCTTCTTATCCTTCAAGATAAGAGTCTCCAGATCTTTCTGCCCCTTGGCCAGGTTCATGAAAATTTCCTGGAACTGAGCATTTTGAGCTTGAAGAGCCTTAATAGCTTAATCAGTGGACGTTTCAGAAGACATGATTGCTGAAATAAACAGCGAAGAAGATGAGAAACCTGTAAGGGTACCTGTGATGAGGTACATGGGAATGGAATGCTTATGATATGATTTCAAAGACCTTAGGGATTCAAATTCGTAAACCAAAATGAAACACAATTTTATTAGATTAGAAACTTGAAACAATGTTTGACAAATGCCTTTAAGGCGTTACAAAGAGAAAAACTGAAAAGTAAATCAAAACTAGAAATAGCAAAAGACATTAGCACTCTCATGGTCGTTTTCCGTTGGTGCTGACATAATTGTTGAGGACCTTCTCGTTCTCCAGCTACCTTGTAAGTTTTAAGATCTTCCGTTCCTGCTCATGATACTTTTCTTTGTAAGTATCCCGTTCTTCTCTCAACTGTATCCAAGACCTCTTTAATGCCCCAATGTCAGTAGGCATGTATGGATGGAGGACAGTATGAGGAACCCCTTATTCATCAGTACTCTCAATAATTACCGGTGAGACAAATTCGTATGGCATCCCTAGCTTTTGGGCCCGGGCCCGAACCCACCGGAGATACGGCTCCATTGGAAGAGAAGTCTTCGCTCCTAGCTCATGCGGATCAGACCTGTTAACCCTATTCCAAGCTCGTATGAACCTGTGGCGATGTACCTCAACATCCCCTTGGAAGTCAAAGACAATGCTGAGAATCAGAAACTTATGAGGACCTTCCTTTTGAGCTCGCCCAAACTGTCGTAAGGCCAGACAAGGATTATAGGTTATTCCTCCCCTAATTCCAAGCAGTGGAACATTGGGGTATTCTCCGCATCGATCGATGATAGCCACTTCTTTCATGTCTTTAGTACTCCAAATGATGTCCGTATGAGTAAGGGACATAATTCTGTAGGCCCAACCCATACCTTCCTTGTTCTTCAAAACAAATTTGAGGAGGTGAGAAATAAACCACCTTGCCAGCAATGGTGCCCAACACATAAGGGTTCCCCTTTTTCGAGCAGTACGGGCATAAAGAGCATGTAGAATGTCACCTAAGAGAGTGGACACCGGATTATGGGACATGAAGATCTTCACCGCATTCACGTCGACAAAAGAATCTAAATTAGGGAACAAAACCAGACCATATATTAGAAGTTCCAGGATATCTCCGAATGCTTGAAAGTCCAAGCTGTCCCAAAATTTTTGAGCCTGATCAATCAAGAACTTAGCCAGGAAGCCTTTAACCCCACTCCGAGTCTCCCAGTTAGACATTGCATCAGCGTTTGTTAGATGTAGGGTTGTAGCAACATCCTCTGGCCTAAGAGATATCTCCCAACCTGTAAATGGTGTCTGCTCTAGAATAGAAATGCCAAGTAGATCAGAGAACTCTTCCAAAGTAGGGACCAACTGATAGTGTGGGAAGGTGAAGGAGTGGTGCAACGGGTCGAAGAACTGGAACAAGACACTCATCATCTGCTCATCCATCTTAGAAGTGACCAAACCAAGGAGGTGACCATGTATTTTGACAAAGGAAGAAGTATCTGGAACTTTAGAAACCAACTCTCTAAGTTGAGCATGGATTTGTACGAAGCTGATGTGAATAGTATTTCTGCACATAGATGCCATGATCTGCAAAACAGAACAAAGATGAATCCCCTCGGTCTTTGAAATGGGTTAGTCTGATGAAATGTGCATGCAATGTCATGATGCATGATGTTATGATAGGAACACACCACAAGTATTCACAGATAGCAAACATGGTAAGGGAAACCAAGTCATACAATAACCCTTAAATTTCAGGCTGACATGGAGTTTAGGTATTACCCTCTTTCAGTTTAGTTGGTTCAACCTGTCCTAGTAATAGTAACCGTGTTCTAGAGGATCTCAATATCACTGACCACCCTCGATCGGTCATAATTCCAGTTTAGAAACCTTTTCGTGCGGCCGAAATCATCGCGAGAGTTTGGTCTCAATGAGTGTAGCATACTGCTACTTTTCTATGGCCAAGTTGGTCAATTATAGGTTCTAAGGTCATTTGGTGCTTAATGACCCCTTAGCAGCCCCATACTCTCCTTGTTCCCCCACAATGGATATCGGTACTAACTAAAGTGTCACACCAACGTAGCTACTGCTTCAACCGTATCGGTCTATGCTCTACAGTTCCCTCACAGTCTATTGCTACTTACCTAAAAGGTATCCCCAGATCCGGGTTAGGATCTATAGTAACTCCGATTCAAACCCACAAAGATAAAGCATATAAATCAAGCAATTGAAAACATTATAATGAACTATTCCTAAGGTACACCCCACTTACTATTCCCCAGCAAAGTCGCCAGTTCTGTGGTATGGTGGAAGAACTGACTGCTTTTGCAATGCTGGTTCGCGTTTTGCGTTTGTGTTTGCAAAATGTCGCGGTAAGCAAGAGTCTCTACCGACTTTTATTTTATCCAACAAGGAAAGGAAAAAAGCACAGAAAAATTCCTTTTTTCGAGATATTTATGAGTACGGGGGGTAGATTTATAATAAGGGAAGGTATTAACACCCTTTTTATCCGTAGTTATCTACGGGCTCTTAGGTACTTGCTCATCATTTTCAAAATTGTTTTCTTTGTGTTTTGTGGGTTTTGAAAAGTTTTTGTTTTGACTTCAATTTAACTATTGCGTCTGTCTTCAAGAGTGTAATGAAGTGTTTTTTTTGAAAACTTGTTTGTAAAAGAGTGTAAGTGTGAAAAAAAGTTTTGTTTTGAATGAGCAAGTATCTAAGAACTAATCTACCTACTCGAAAAAAGAATCGTTCTAGGCTTGTTTCCTTTAGACAATGTTATCCCACTATTAGTGAGTGGGTAGCACCGTCATTGGAGTTTGAGGGTCAATTCGAAAGAGGGACATACAATCACTAAAGCAATGTTAGGATGTCTTAGTGGTAACCCTAATGTCTTAGATCATTTATCCTAGGCAACGATATCCGAGGCAACCTTTTCGAGGCAACTTATGATCTTTTAGACAAGAGGGCGACCTCTAAAATATCCTATACTCAATGACCGTTACCGAAGGCAACCAAGTGGGGTGTACCCTAGGAGTGCGCATGTGCGAGTGTGTTGATTTCAGATTGTTTATCTTTGCACATGTTTAGGGTGATCTAACTGTTTTAAATTTATTCATTCATTCTTGTCATGCAAACCCTATTATCAAACATCTAGCAGTTAAATATTTGCAGAAATTAAAATGCAGAATTTAAACTAAGCTATTACAAGGCTTCATGTATTTACATAGCCAAAAACAAACCCTTTGAAATTTAAAAGCGGTAAAAATAAATAAATGTCCTAATTTAATTATTACAAACCGGGAGCAGATACAATAATTAGATAAAAATAAAACGCGCGAGAAAATTAGATCAAATGCAAAAACTAGGGTTTTGACCCTCCTAATTAAAAGGAAATGTTTTTGTTGTTTTTAATGTTTTTTAAGAAAAGAAATTAAGTCCTAAAATTAAATGCTAAATTAATTAGTTATTAAATTAATTGATGAAAATAATTAAATGACATATTTTTGGATTTTTGTTATTTTAGGAAAGAAATAAAATAATTAAGTTAATGTTAAAAAACCTATTGATTTTAATTAGTTTTAATTATTTGCAAAATAGATTAAAATTATCTAACAAATTAACCTAATTAATTAATTTATTTTTTTACTAAAAAGAAATATCTAAAATTTAATTTGGACATGAAATATTTTTTGGTGATTTTTTGATAAAAAATAAATTGTTTTTGGTTAGTAAATAAATAAATAAATAATTAAATGAAAATATAAACAAAATATAAAAGAGAGAGATGGGCCTGAAACTAGGGGCTGTGCATAGTCAAAATTCTGGCCCATTTGTGCTGATCCATATTGACTTTTGCAATCCAGTGTGTTGCGTTTGACTGGCATGTGGTGCACCCTCAATGATGACCACCAGATTTGGCCATCTGGCCATCTGGTGCGTTGGATGATGAGGGAGTATGATGGACGTTAGGCTCAAGCGCGCATGGGATCCTGAAAAGAAAAAAATTATAGAGAATTTGGGGGGACCTGGGATTCGAACCCAGGCCCCAAGGCGAAATTCATGCCACGCTTACCACTGGACGACTTGCTGCTTGTTGTTATAATATTACAAGATAATAATAAAATACAAAAACAAATGTTAGTCGACAAATTCAGAAAAACGCGCGCCAACGTTTGAACAGGCGAGTAGGGGAGCGACACTTCATCGCTCCTTCCTCTCTCCGTGGCTAAAAACTAAAGGACCTATACCCACAGACAACATCCGTTGCTACAAGCCATGCTCGCTCCAAAATCTTCTACAGGCCACATAAATGGAATCTAACACCATGGTTAGATTCGTCTCGTCCTCCTGATCACAACCATACCCATTACCAAGGCCAATTGTTCCTGAAATCAAAAAAACTAAAAAACTCCAAAAAACCTAACAATGGTGATTCACGATTCAGTCCATTAAAATGGAATTGGCTATTGTAGAAAGTTTGCAAACATCATGGTGATCAAGAATGTACAATTATTTTACACTATGGATGCAAGAATAAATCTATTCGAATTCAAGAAGATGGTGATACCGTTACGAACTTACAGTGTGTGGGAGGGCTTGAAAACACTAGGTTTCGATTGCTTTAGGTTCCTGAGAGTTCTAGGAAACGATTGGGACCGATAACAAGCCTTGAGGATGCCTCTAAGTGGGATTTCGATCTCAAACTTTTTCCTTGATTTTTGAAATTTTGTTCTTGCTCTCACGCCTGCTTCTAACCTTTTCTTTAATCTGCACGCCCTCCTTATGTATTAGTGAAGGGATTAGGGTTGCAAAACTGGTTCAAATCTTCTTCTTTCAATGATTTTGGATTTGATTTGATACACTTTGAATATCTTTCCAAACATGGATTATTTTGAATCTTTTTGTGCACACAAGCTTTGATGCGAACTTGAATAATGGCTAGCTGTGATTTAAGACCTGAAATGATCACATAATCCTTGTTATCAATGCTTTTGGATTTTATTTGATTTTATTTTATTTAAATCCAATAAATTCAAAAAAAATAATCAAAATAAATAATAAAAAAAAGATATGGACATGTGGAAAAGGCTAGAGCACGTGGGCTATGTTTCCAACTCAAAACAAGTGAAAAAAATTGGGCCCATTTGGGAAAATTTGATGTTTTGGGGATAGTTGACTTTGGGCAATTTTGCAAAAAAGGCCAACTTCAACAATGCATAACTCCCTCAATTTGGACTCTTTGCAGGTGTTATTTAACTTTTTAGGAAGCTTGAGATGTCCTATAAACAACCCTTTTGGTCTCATCTCATGTTGATATTCCATGCTCATGTATGAAGCTTTGACAAAAAAAGTGTTTTTGTTAACTTTTCAAAATGACCTATAATGTCCAAATTCATAACTTCTTGTGAGTGCATATTTTGAACTTGGGAGATGAATATGGATTGTAGGGAATTGAATCATCTTAAAAATTAGCTTTGGATGATTCATTTCTCATAAAGTATGAGAAATTTATGCTTGGTCAAAGTTGGGTTGACTTTTCCTGCAAAACCCTAATTTAGCAACTTTTGAGTCTTGATGAATTATGAGCAATCCTTGATGAATCATGATAAACCCTTGATAAAATGATGAAATATAGTTAAAAATTAGGATTTTGACCTAAAATCTTGAAGTTTGACTGTATTTGGGTCACAGTTGACTTTTGCCCTAACACAGTCGATTTTTGGGCCTTTTGAGCAATTGACTGAGCAAACTTCCTCTGCAAGGCTTGAAACTTGACATGGATGATATTGAGAATATATTAGGACATTGGTGAGAATTTGGGACCACTTGTAATCAAGTATCTTGATGCAACATGAAACCCTAGTTTGAGGTAGACTGTCTTAGGAGAGAACTTGTCTGGCCAACCCTTGGACTACCTTGGGCAATTTGGAGATCTTTCTTGAAATTTTTTGAGAAATATGGGAGGGCAAATATAGGGGTAAAACACCTAGGCATGGAGGGGGTGTTGTTAACATGATTGATGATAATGGTGAAGTGTTGAACTTGATCATGAATGTGGAACAAGTAACTACTTCGTTGAGTTGTGTTAAGAAGTATTTGCTTGACAATTCTATTTTCCCAGGTTATACTTCAGAGTGTGCCAAGTGTAGAGAGAAACCGAAGGGTTGTAATGATTTAAAAGCCGGTATCCAGTTGATGATAAATTAGGGTTCCCTGTAGTTCGATAGAAAACCGAGCTACCCCGAGGTCACCGAAGAAGATGTTGCTGTGATATCTATTCCTTACACCCCTGCGCACATTCCTGTCCCATCAAGGGCACCCCCTCTGATGATTACAATACCTGGACCTATGCCGTATACTAGTGAGAAGTCCATCCTGTGGCATTATGGTGCCGATGTTTATTACCATGGGGTAAAGTTGGAGGTTAATGCTTGTTTTTTTGAGAAAGAACATGTTGAAGGTGATGAAGAGGAAGTCCATAACTTTTCTGGTGGGGGTCGAATGACTAGAAGCGGGAGAGTATTTGGTCCTTCTAATATGCAAGATGCGGCATATGCTTCTGCAAGAGAAAAAGGGAAACAATAGGTAATGATTGGTAATCCAAGGGTTACGCCATCCAATGTGACTCAACAGATTCCAATACCAGAAGCTTCTTCAGTTCCTGATGAGGTTGAAAAGTTAATGCGAATTATCAGAAAGAGTGATTATAGCATAATTGATCATCTGAGCCATACTCCTTCTAAGATGTCTATCTTATCTCTGTTGATTTATTCAGAACCTCACAGAAATGCTTTAATGAAGTCGTTAAAGAATGCGTTTGTACCACAGGAGATAACTGTCAATCAGTTTGAGAATGTCTGTGCTAATATATCTGTCGGGAATGGTTTGGGCTTCACCGATTTTGATCTTCCTCCTGAGGGGCCAGACCATAACAAAGCATTGCATATTTCAATGGAGTGCAGAGGCACTACTTTATCCCGGGTTTTGGTAGATACCAGATCGTTTTTAAATGTATTTCCCAAGTTAGCATTGATGAAGATTGATTATTCTGGACTAGAGTTGCGCCCTAATGATTTGATGGTGATGGCGTTTGATGGGTCTCGAAGGTCAGTATTTGGGGATGTGGAGTTACCAATCAAGGTCGGTCCTTGCACCTTTATGGCTACCTTTTTTGTGATGGATATACAGCCAGCATACTGTTGCTTGTTGGGGAGGCCGTGGATTCATAGAGCAAGAGAAGTCACTTCTACTCTTCATCAGAAACTCAAGTATCCTGCAGAGGGAAAGGTGATAACTGTATGCGGTGAGGAAGAGTACATTGTAAGTCATTTGACATCATTCCGCTATGTTGAAGTTGAAGGCGAGATTCATGAGACTCTGTTTCAGGCATTTGAGATAGTTCATGCTGTCAACTTTCCTCCTCCAGAGCAGAAAAGGAAATCGGAAACTGTTATGTCTTCTCTCAAAGATGCAAAAGCTGTAGTGGAAGGTGGTAACCCTGAAGGTTGGGGTCAGGTGTTGGACGTTACTCCGAAGTTTGATAAATTTGGTCTTGGCTTTAGCCCAAGTCAGCAGAGTGCAGCTCCCAGAGCATCCAGTTTATCTACTCCTGTGAAGTTTTCCCGCCCTTGTGCTACTCAAGAAGGACACGTCAATGTAATTGGAAACGATAGGGCTGATGGCTACAATATTGAAGATTGGATCCGTCCGAGTATTCCAGGCCAGACACTCAACAATTGGACTTCTGTGGATGTTATCCAAGTTTCACTCGCTGAGGAGTAATTTTCTTGTTTCTTTTATTATCATATCATAATTCCTACGCTCTGCCCAAGGCGTAGTGGATCATTTGTGTAGGGCCACCATGTTTATTTTGCAAGTTTATCATGAAATAAATGACATTTTTGCATTCAAAATTTTGCTTCTTTTCTTTTTTATTCTTTTTTAAATGGTAATGTTTCTCTTTCCATACACTGTCACTAAAAAACACAAAAATGTCATTCATGCAGATGCACTTCCACCACTGATTCTATCGATAACGACTCTGTTATGGCTCATTATGACTTTGATACCCCTATTTATCAAGCTGAAGAAGAAGCATATGAGGAGTGTGATCTTCCTGAGGAATTAGCAATATTGTTAAAACAAGAGGAGAAGGTTATCCAGCCGAATCTGGATTCAATTGAGGTGGTAAATATTGGCACATAAGAGGTAAGAAGAGAAGTCAAGATAGGGGCAGATCTCGAAGAAAGTATAAAGGTCAGATTGATCAAGTTACTCTGTGAGTATTCTGATATCTTCGCTTGGTCTTATGAGGATATGCCTGGGTTGGATACAGATATAGTGGTGCATCGACTACCGCTCAAAGAAGGTTGTTCTCCTATCAAGAAAAAGCTCCGAAGAACTCATACTGAGATGTCCAAGAAGATCAAAGAGGAGGTCCAAAAGCAGTTGGATGCAAATTTCCTAAATGTCGTCAATTATTCGCCATGGATTGCAAATATTGTGCCTGTGCCTAAGAAAGATGGTAAAGTCAGGATGTGCATGGATTATAGGGATTTAAACAGGTCCATCCCCAAAGATGATTTCCCCCTTTCGCATATTGATGTGCTGGTCGATAATACTGCTCATTTCAAGGTGTTCTCGTTCATAGATGGCTTTTCGGGTTACAATCAAATTAAGGTGGCTCCGGAGGATATGGAGAAGACAACATTCATCACGCCTTGAGGAAATTTCTGTTATAAAGTGATACTGTTTGGTTTGAAAAATGCCAGGGAAACATATCAGCGTGCCATGGTCACTCTCTTTAATGACTTTATTCACAAAGAGTTTGAGGTATACGTAGACGATATGCTTGCTAAGTCTGACACAGAAGAGGAACATCTTGTTCATATGGAAAAATTGTTCGAGAGACTGAGGCAGTTTTTGCTAAGGTTGAATCCAAATAAGTGCATCTTCGGGGTGAGATCCGGCAAGCTATTTGGCTTTATTGTAAGTAAGAAAGGTATCGAGGTGGACCCGGCCAAAGTCAAAGTGATACAGGAAATGCCTGAGCCAAGGACAGAGAAGGAAGTACGTAGTTTCTTGGGGAGATTAAACTATATTTCCAGATTTATTTCTCATCTCACAACCACATGTGAACCTTTTTTCAAGTTGTTGAAGAAAAGTCAGACAATGAAATGGAATGAGGATTGTCAGAAGGCCTTTGACAAAATAAAATAATATTTGCAATAACCTCTGATACTCATGCCGCCAGTGGAAGGAAGGCCACTAATCATGTACCTAACTGTGTTGGAGACCTCAATGGGTTGTGTCCTCGGTCAGCACGACGAGACAGGGAAGAAGGAATATGCTATTTACTACTTGAGTAAAAAGTTTACGTAATGCGAGTCAAGGTACTCGTTGCTGGAAAATACTTGTTGTGCGCTTTCCTGGGCCGCCAAACGTTTGAGGCAGTACATGTTAACTCACACCACCTACTTGATATCCAAAATGGATCCAATCAAGTACATTTTTGAGAAGCCAGCTCTTACAGGCAAGGTAGCCCGTTGGCAGATGATACTCACTGAATATGATATCTAATAAACTACTCAAAAGGCAATTAAGGGTAGTGTACTGGCCGACCATCTTTCTCATCAGCCCGTGAATGATTACGAACCGATGAAATTTGATTTTCCAGATGAGGAAATTGTGTATATTCGGGATTGCAACGTACCAGGCCCGGACGAAGGACCCGAGCCAGGATCACGTTGGATGCTTGTTTTTGACGGTGCCTCCAATGCCATGGGCAACAGCGTCGAAGCTATTATCACTTCCCCTGAGGGATATCACATTCCTTTCACGGCTCGTATTTGTTTCAATTGCACTAACAACATGGTCGAATATGAGGCATGCATCTATGGCATTGAAGCAGTGATCGACCTGCGCATCAAATTTTTGAAAGTTTACGGGGATTCCAATCTTGTTATCAGCCAGATTAATGGAGATTGGGAGACTCGCCATCAGAACCTAATTCCCTATCGTGAGCATGTTATGAAGCTAATTCGTACTTCGAAGAGATCACATTTGAGCATATTCCTAGAGAAGAAAAGAATCTAGCTGATGCATTGTCAACTTTGTCCTCCATGTTCATGGTTAAGTTGGCTAATGAGGCACCTTCCATTACTATCAGACGTTTGAGTGAGCCAGCTTTCTGTTTTGAGTCCAGTTTGGAACCAGATGGTAACCCTTGGTTTTATGACGTTAAACGATATCTTGAAACACAAGAGTATCTTGAGGAGGCATCCGTCACAGATAAGAAGTTCTTGAGAAGATTTTCAGACAAGCTCTTTCTCAGTGGTGGTGTGATGTACAGAGGGCATCATGATGGTCTACTGCTCAGATTTGTTGACAAGAAAGAAGCAGCTAGAATCATTGAAGAGGTACATGAAGGTGATTTCGGGACCCGCAACGGGCACGCCATGGCTAAAAAGATCTTGCGAGCATGTTATTATTCGTCTACCATGGAGACTGACTGTTACAATCATGCACGAGTTTGCCACAAATGTCAAGTCTATGCTGATAAAGTGCATGTACCGCCAGTACCTTTGAATGTATTAACCTCCCCTTGGCCATTTGCAATGTGGGGAATTGATATGTTCAGCAAGATTGAACCGACTGCATCCAACGGACACCGTTTCATTCTAGTTTCCATAGATTATTTTACGAAATGGGTCGAAGTTGCATCCTATTCCAATGTCACCAAGCAAGTGGTAACTCGGTTCATTAAGCACAATATTATTTGTCGCTATAGAGTGCCTGAGAAGATCATTACCGATAATGGGTCTAACTTGAACAACAAGATGATGAAGGAGCTTTGTGAGTCCTTCAAAATCAAGCATCATAACTCTTCTCCATACCGACCAAAGATGAATGGCGCTGTCGAAGCGGCCAATAAGAATATCAAGAAAATTGTGCAGAAGATGGTGGTAACCTATAAAGATTGGCATGGGATGCTGCCTTTCGCTTTGCATGGTTATCGCACCACGGTGCGTACTTCAACTGGGGCAACCCCATTTTCATTGGGTTACGGCATGGAAGAAGTAATGCCGGTAGAAGTCGAGATTCCTTCTCTTAGGGTCATGAGAGACGTTAAGCTATATGAAAGTGAATGGGTATAGAATCGGCTGGATCAGTTGGAACCTATTGATGAAAAGAGATTGACGGTCGTGTGTCATGGTCAGGTAAATCAGCAAAGAATGAGGAACGCTTTTGATAAGAGGGTACGACCTCAGTGTTACAAACCAGGCAACCTTGTGCTCAAAAGGATAATTCTTCCCCAGGGAGATCCCAGGGGCAAGTGGGTTCCGACTTATGAAGGTCCTTTCGTGGTCAGAAAAGTTTTCTCTGGAGGAGCAATGATGCTCACGACTATGGATGGAGAGTGCTTCCCTCTTATGAAGGTGCTTTCGTGGTCAGAAAAGTTTTCTCTGGAGGAGCGATGATGCTCACGACTATGGATGGAGAGTACTTCCCTCTCCCTGTAAATGCTGACGTAGTTAAAAAATTATTTGCAAAAAAAATAAATAATAAAAACCCGCTAAACTGAAAACCCGAAAGGGCGGTTTAGGCAAAAAGAGGGTGTCCTGGTGAATCAAAAACCCGAAAGGGCGATTCAGGAAAAAGTTAGGGACTTAAAGAAAATAACTATGCTCAGCATGGGTTCCTTTGCTTCTTTCCTTTGTTCCGTCACCTGGCATAAGCTCGAAGCTAATCCAAGATTGATCTGTTTGAAAGCAGGAAGATGAGAGTCATCAGAGTCATAGCAGAGTCGGGACTTGGTGGATATTCACATTCACATTTCCATTTGTAAACACTTGTTTGTTTTAATTTTGTAATTTCTTGCTTCCCAATTTAAATGCGTTTTTCACAGGCAGATTTCTCAAAATCAATAGAATATCTTCTTTCAAGTATACATATGCTTTTCTTTTCTCTTTTTTTTTTATTTTGTTTGCAAAAACGTCCAATATTTTTGATGAGCATGTGCATATAAACTTCGTGGACCTTACACGAAAATGGTAATACAAGTCAAGGTTGGTCGATCGCTTGAAATGCAGATAACAAACACCACTACTACTGGGCAAGGGACGTGTTTGGTTCTATGTTTGATGAATCTATCCTTCACTCTGTTGGCGCTTACCTTGCCATTTTGTTTCACAGCTCCGGGTTGTTGGTAAAAATCATGGGTCAGGGTAATATCAAGGTTACGGCAAGTCAGTGAGACCGGTGAACCTGGTTGGAGATACTTCTTCCCCATAATGGCTTTTATTACGTTTCTTTGCCATGTTCTCATGTATCATCTTGATTGATTGTTTTAAGCATTGTCTGCATATAGGATTTTGTTTATAGCTGAATGTCAGTCTTGATGCGCTGAATGTTTTTGCCTAAAATTTTTTTTTCATACAAAATCACTCTTTAATTGTTCTCCGGGCATTTTGATACCAACTGTGTCAATTCTTTCGCATGACCAAGAATTTGGAGGAGGAAGTTTAGCTAAAAAATGATGACTGTAGTGGTATGCTTTTGAGTAGAACCCCGTTGACGATGTACATGCATTGCTTCAATCCCCAAACACCGGAGATATAAGGGAGTTAGACCCTCGTTAACCCCTCTGAGCCTTTGATGTAGGATTTTCTTTTCTGTTCAAAAAAATAAAAATAAACCTTTTTTTTACCAAGGACAGGGTATATGTTCAATTGGATTTACCCAAACGTTCAAATTTCAGAAGGAATGTCCCATCTGAGGATCACCACACTTTATCTTTCACATCATAAGATCAAAAATGTCTAAACCATAATTTTCGTTTCCTCACAAAAGTCCCGAAGTCGAGATCAAATCGATACAATAATGGCTATCCCTCGCTGACCAAGGAATGAGGCATTTGTTTTCAAAAAAGAGAGAAAGAATGGAAAAGTTCAAAGACCTAGGGTCACATGACTTGGTCAAAAGGGAAAGTATGAATAAGAAATAAACAAAAAGCCCCGCTAATTCGAAACTTGAAAACAAGTCGCTTAGGCAAAAGTTAGGGTATCCCGCTGGACTCCCAAAATGGAAACTCAAAAGATTTTGTCGAGGAAAAAATTAGGGAAAAGAAAGCCTAAAAGGCCAAAAAAAATATTCAATAAAACTTTCATAAAAAAGAAGAGGAACAATAATATCAACAACAAAAGCAGCAGAAGTTAAGTGACAATCATGTTGGAGGATTTGTCGTGATCACTCAACCATCATAAATCTTTTTGAAAGATGAATGTTTGTGATAAATCAACTGAACTTAGGATAGGAGAATATCACGAAGGGGGTGGGCACCAAATAACTTGAGCCTTGAAAAACTTTTTTTCAAAAGAACCTTGAACCAGGCCACGTTACAACCTTTAAAAGTCCTAACTGAAACAAGGGTTTAACTCGAAAGCATACTACAACGGGATAAAATTTCCTAAACTCCCCAAATATGTGTTGCATATCCATGTTAGTATCTTATCACCCGCATCTTGACTCGTTTTTCAAAAAGGGGAAGAAAAGTTTTAAAAACCTTTTTTGCACTCTACCCAGTGATTCATTCACAACAGAGATGCGACATTTTGTTAGTTTTCGACTTCAAGGTTTAAATAATTATCGCATCAGGTCTATCATTCTCAATAAACATTTTTCTGTGTGCAAAAACAGTTGTTTGACATCAAAAGAGTTTACACGTTGAACACCTGTAAAGAGCTTAATGATGTTCAAGAAAGGAATGTTCGGCTTTCTTCTGTTTTGATAGAGCCCATGTTTGATTAGGACTCTGTTTATCCCCTGTGAAGTTTCGTTACCCAGTGGAGTTTCCTTTCCCCAGTGAAGTTTTGTTACTCCATGGATTTTCTTTCAAAAAGCCTCGTTCCAAGACTTCAAGTTTGGATATGTCGCCTATCCCCAATGGACTCGTTAAGAAGGAATCCACATTTTGAAGGAGTTTCAACTCCCCAACAGATTTGCCAACAGGGATCTCTCACTTTGACCTCTCAGTTCCCAGCCAATTTGTTGACCGGGGCATCCTTTGTTAAGGATCTCCTCTTGTTCCCCAGTAAGGTCGTTACTGTGTGACTATCTGCAGGATTCGTCCTTTGGTTGCATTCCAAGAGAATATCTCTCCAGCAAGAAATCTTCAACATAGTTCTATCTCCCCGGTGAAGTCCCATCTCTTCAGCAGGGCTTTGTTCACCCTTCACGACGGGTTTGTTGTCTTGGTGTCATCCTCAGCACGACCGTGTGCTGTCCTTCCCAGAGATTACAGTCTTACCTTGATCCTCTCCCTCAGTTGTCTAAATCTTCAGATGGGCGTCCTTTTCCGGAAGTTGCAGTGTCAACCTGATCTTCCCTGGGATTTCGTAATTTATTTTTGCAGTTCCTCTCTTTGTTTGTGGCCCGTTTCTGCTATTTGCTCGCTTATTATTCTCCACGAAGCTCCATCTCTTCGAGGTTCCTACTCTAGCGGTTCCACATATTTTCTCCTCTCTTTTGGATTTTGCAATTTATTTTTGCAAGTCATGTCAGATTCAGACCTCTTGGTTATTGGCTTCTCATTTGGCCATTCCCTAGTGGAACTTTTAAACATGCATCATTACATTACATCTACCAAAACGCGTAGCATCTCCATTACCTGGAACATTGCGCTATAAAAAAGAATTCCAAAATGCACCAGAACATAAACCATTATTATTTCCGTCATCCCCAGTGATTCGCTAATACATCAGATTTAATCCCCAGCGAGGTCTTTGTCCTCATAATCTCAGTTTCCTCCCTATACCAATATCCTTTTGACGTCAGTCATTGGGTTGTTTGAGTATTCACCCTTGACTATAGTTCAGTTTCTCCCTGGCTCGGTCTTCTCGGGTTTAGTCTTTACTACCCTCTCTCGTTCATTCCAGTGCCTATTAATGCACCCTTTTGAATACCAGTTTCATCCTAATATTTGCTTTCAGCAGGTTTTTTAGGTGTACGCCCTAATCTCTTTGCTTTGGTTTGAGCTCAGAGTTTCGTTTCCTCATGTTGTGCATGAAATCCGGTTTCATCCTGGTACTCATCTAGTTTAGTTTCGTCTAACTAGTTATTGAGTCGAGTTTCATCTCGTTTTCTCTTACCTACCTTGGACTCTTTGACGATGTTCGTTTACCAACTACAGTGTTCGTGCTGCGCCCCTGGTTTGAAATCAGTCTCCTTTGTTACTTGGATTCTCCTACCAGTTTTTGTCACTTTTTATCCATTGATCTGAGACTAGAAAGTGCTCTAAGAAACATGCACTCTCATCACTTCGCTTTGGGTCGAGTTTTGCCTCGTTACCCGTGTGTGAAATCCAGTTTCGTCCTGGTACTCATCTAGTTTAGTTTCGTCTAACTGGTCTTTGAGTCGGGTTTTGTCTCGCTTTTGTTCCTCATTTCTGAGATTCTTTCAGTTCCTTCATACTGTCTATCTTGGTTGAGATTAGCAAGTGCTTCTAGAATCGCGCACTCTATCCACTTTTGCCTTGGGTCGAGCTCAGAGTTTTGTCTCCTCACCCGCGTACATTTTCTTTTCCAGAGTTTAGTTTCGCCTACTCTGTTGTTTGAGTTTTATCTCACCTTTTCTGAAGCCCAGTTTCGCCCTGGCACATCTGTCCGGAAGTTTAGTTGCGTCTACTCTTCTTTGTTTTCGTTCTGTCTCAACCTGCGTTGCAGCTTCATTCTGACGCATGTCTCGCGGGTTTCTGTTTCCGTTTCTTTAAAAGAGTGTAAATTTTCGGGTTCTTTCGTATTCAAACATCTTCAACCCTGAACGCTCGAAAGTTATCACTTTTCTCACTTATCATGTTGAAGATATTGGAATAGGGGCAACAGTTGCACCCCAAAATTTACCCTCTTGATTTAGGCTTATGTTTCATCATGAACATCATAGTGCATTGCATTCATACATTGTGATAGGATCAAAGTACTTTGGTTACCGAGTTTTCCTCAAAGCTTTGAAGGTTGATTACATGGACAAGTTGCTCAAGAAATATCTTACCATCCAAATCTCTGGATCTTTTGAGCTTAAAGGTTATGGCATATCTCAGGATGTTTTTACCCATCTCTTTGGATCATCAAGAGGATTGGAGCTTGTGTGTGATCACAAGTGGAATCACTCTTTGGATTCATCAGCCAAATTAGGGTTTGCTTGAGCAAGGTTGTGGGCCAATGTACAAGACTTGATTTAGGGAGCTACAACATTTCTTTGATATTTGAAAGGTCCTTGTACAAGGAATTGGTCAAGATGCCCAGAGGATTTGAAGTTTTGAAGATGATTCATCAGTCTCCTAATGTGTTGACCAAAATTAGGGTTTGGGAATTTCATCAAGCTTTTTTGAGAATTTTGAAGTGAAACTTTTCACATGGCCTTTATATGTTTGGAAGATCATATGTTTGAAGTTTTGATCATCAATTTTGAAGGGAAGTGGATCAATTGATTCAGAGGGGCAAAATGGTCATTTTGGTCAAAATCACTCAAAGTCAAGGTTGACCAAGTGAATTTTTGGCCAACCATCAATTCAAGGATGTAATTTTCATATTTCAAGTCCATTTTGGTCATTGGATTAAAGAGATTGAAGTTTGGGTTGAAACTTATTCTTGAAGAAACCCTAAAGATAACTAGTTTTTGAAAATAAGGACTTAATTTCAAAAAATCATATTTTATTCACTCTTGATCAAGAAGATGCAAATGAAATATTCTTGGAAAGCTAAGAGAATGATATTTCACCTCTTTTTGGTCTCATGACCAAATTGGCAAGGAATCAAGGGTTATGGCCTTTTGAAGTCACAAAATTATGGGTTATTTTCTAAAATTAGTGAATTTCAAACCAACTTTTGAGGACCTTAATGAACTCAATTGCAAAAACTCAAAACTAGGGGATTATATATATTTTCAAGACCTATTCAAATTGTGCTCATTTGTGCCAAAATTCAAAAGTATGATCAAGTTGTGGACTTTGGAATTTTGAGACTTTTCATTGAATTCATGCATGCCATGCAAATTGCAAATTGTTGATAACTTGATTTGTGGCCTTTTGTTTCACTTCAAACTTGTCCCATGAACAACATTCAATGCACCAAGGCCCATCATGCTAAAGTTTGAGCTGCACATGGGCAAATGAGAAGGGAATTCGTGGTTTTGCAAAAAATGGCATGAAGTTTCCTAATCACCAACACTAGCTTAATGCAAGGATTTAAGTCCTAATCTTGTTGCTAATCTCTTCCTGAGGACAAATGGATTAAAATGCATGCAAAAATCAAGACAACGCACGAGGTATTTGGGGGCTGCATGTGCATACTTTATTTTGGCCAAAAGAAGATTTCTTTGATTCCAAGAGCTTTCAGCGCGAAAAACCTATCCTACCCTCCTCCTGATGCTCTATATATTGAGAAGCAAGCCTCAGTTTGAAGGGTTGAGGCTTCATTTCATCAATCAAAGTCAGAAACTCCATAGCTTGTTGCTCTGCATTTTTCCTTGATTCTTCCATCTCCCTTGCGCGTTTTGGCCAATTCTTCTTGCATTCTCTTCTCCAAGTGATAAGATTGTAAATCGAGGCTTGGATTGCAACTGGAGTGACGGAGACAGTAGATCCATTTTTTCTCAAAGGTTTGAATTCTCAACTTTTAATTCTGATTTCTAGCCATGCCTCGTATGATTTAAGTTCATAAACATGTTGTTTGAAGTCTATGGAATGATTCCGAAGCTTTATAGTGTTTAATTTGATGAATTATGCATGATTGGATGCTCTGAAACTCGCGATTCAGAATGTTTTTGTTCATATTCATGACTTGATTGTGGACAATGTGGTTGATGATTTGGTTTAATTCGAATTGCTATGGATTCCTTGCCATGCTAAGTTTGATTTGCCTTTGATTTCATCAAATATGATGCAAAATTGAGTGTGTTATGTTGATCTGAAAGTGACCCCCAAGCCTGAGATATGCGCGCGCTTTTTGAATGTCTAGAGGTTGAAGATGATGTGGTGGCACATCATTATTGGTCTGTTTGAATTTTTTTGGCTCATTTGAATTTTTGTTTTATTTGACATTTTGTTTAGTTTTGTTTTCTGATCAAAACACATTCAAAAATCACAAAAAAAATTACCATAGGTCAATATTATTTTCTAGTATTTGTCACATTTTTTTGGATTTTTTTAAAAATAATTTGATTGGTTTAAAAAAATTGTTAGGTTTAATTAATTAATTGATCAAAGTTTATTTTTATTTTAATAGTTCTATTGATCTAAAAAATCAACAAAAATTATTTGAGAACCACAAAATAATGTGAAAATTGATTCTGACTTTGGTTCATTATTTTTTCTTATTTTTGATTAAAATTTAATTTCAAAAGGTTATTTGTAATATTTGTTTTTTATTTTTTATTTTTAATACTTATATTAATTCAAAAATTCCAAAAAAAGTCATGTAATATTGTTTTTAATCATAAAATCTCATCATATTTTTGTTTTGCCTTTTTTCTGATTTTTGGTTTTGGTTTGCATTTTCTTGCCCTTGAATATGAATTTTATTATTAATTGTTTTATTTTTTTTTTATATTTTCCTTTTATCCAAAAATTCACAAAAAATTCAGGGATGTATGTTTTTAGCCCTAATATTTGAATATAATTTTGGTTGGCCATTCTTCTGACTTTTTGATCTAAATATTATTTTGATATGTGAATATTTGTTAATTACATAATTGTTTGAATATTAAATTCTTTCTTGACTTTTCCTAATTAAAAAAAATATGAAAAAATATATTTTCTGACATTTAGGGTTTCTTGATATTTTGCATGACCTTGGTTTGATTTTTTTGGGTTTTGATCCTATTTAATTAATATTTAGGATTAAAAGTCAAAATCTAGGGTTTTGTTGCTTATGGTGCAAGTTTCATGTTCAAAACCCTTGTGCCTTGGACTTTTATTGGATTTCAGGTCTTGATCATGGTTCATGAATGTGTTGGGAATTTGAAAACCATTTTTCTTGAATTATTTGACTTGGTTTAACATTTTTCCACAAATAATTTTGAAAACTTGTCTAGTTTGGTGGTTCTGCCAACTAGTCTTAAACTTTGCACTTCATTTGACCTCCTCCCCAATCATTCATGAACTTAGGGCTTGCATTCTTACTTCTAAACACTTCCAAGATGTTAAGATATTTTTGTTTTGAATTATGGATCCATGTTTCAATTTTTGGTGTAATTTTGAAGTGAAGGTACCCAATTATGTTTGCATATTTTGTTGCAATTTGTTTGATGGCCAATGAACTTGAGGCTTTTTTGTGTTTCACTTTATTTGTGAAACACAATCTATTATACTGGCATTGTTTTTCTGTGCTTGGCATGTTTGATGGTTTATGCAGGATATATATATATATATATATATATATATATATATATATATATATATATATATATATATATATATATATATATATATATATATATATATATATATATATATACATTTGATTGTGAATGCCATACATTGCCCCTGGGACTTGTTCATATCTAATAGATTCCTGAATCAATTTGTTTACTAATGCCAGCTTGCTTGAAGTTTCTCTGGGTTTCTTTTATTCTTGCTTGATTGCTACAAATAGTTATCTGTTTGGTATTGTACTACTTCCTTTCTCCCATTTTCGTTTTGCATAATTCTCTGATTGCATGATCGGATCTCTGTTGCTGATATATGTCAGGAGGCCCTCTATTTTATTATCTGATGCATGTGTTGTGATTGTTGATCGATGATTCACTCAATTTAGATATTGAGATCACAACTTCGCTCTCATTGCATGTTCCCTATAGGATGTTTATTTCTTTTCCTCTTTAATTGTTGATCAATGAGTCACTCAATTTAGATATTGAGATCACGACTTTGCTGTCATTGCATGTTCCCTATAGGATGTTTATTGCTTTTCCTCTTTAATTGTTGATCGATGAGTCACTCAATTTAGATATTGAGATCACGACTTCTCTCTTATTGCATGTTCCCTATAGGATAGTTTTGTTGAGTTCCCTTTAGCATGCAAATTAGGATAGCATCTTCCCTTTATCCTCAACCTTAGGGTCAACCATTGTATGATAACACTAGGGATAGTGCTAGGCTAGTTTTCCTTAGTTGTTTTTTCTTTCTTTTCATTTTTGCATCTTAAAACAAAAATTTGTTTCTTGGAAAATCATAAGACATTTCTAATGAACCCAAACTCTCCTTCAAAGTAAAAGATACAAACCAATCTTACTTTATCAGTGTTATCTTGAAGCCGATGTTTCGCCATCGCACATGTATGTTATCCTGCTTTGATTCTCAATATCATTTTTAGGTGTGTTGTTTCATCATCTATTTTATTGATGTTTCGCCATCTCTGCCATGATATCTTGTTATCTCTTAGTTGATGTTTCGCCATCGCACATTTGTTTGAAGCCGATGTTTCACCATCGCACATGTCTGTTATCCTACTTTGATTCTCAATATCATTAATAGGTGTGATATTATGCTATCTGTTTTATTGACGTGTTACCATCTTTGCCATGATTTATTGTTATCCTTTAGCCGATGTTTCGCCATCGCACATTTGTTGGAAGCCGATGTTTCACCATCGCACATGTTTGTTATCCTACTTTGATCCTCAATATCATTGTTAGGTGGGATGTTTTGTCATCCGTTTTATCATTTGATGTTTCGCCATCTTTGCCATGTTATCTCTTGGTCGATGTTTCGCCATCGCACATTTGTTTGAAGCCGATGTTTCGCCATTGCATTTGTTTGTTATCCTGTTTTGGTTATCAATATCATTGCTAGGTGTGATGTTTTGTCATTCGTTTTATCATTCGATGTCTTTCCATCTTTTACATGTTACTTTGTTATTACTTAGTCAATGTTTGATCACTTCATTTGTTTGTTGTTTCGTTCGATGTTTTTCCATCTTGACTATCTTTGTTCGTCTTAATTAAAAAACACAAACCAACCAAAACACATAAGCCGAAGTACGACTGCTCTTATTCCTTAAAAGGGATACGTAGGCATTGGGGTAGGGCCCAACCGAGCATATCTTTTATTTTCCCTACATTATTTTCTTTTCCTTTCGCATGCATTCCCTTTACAATTTTAAGCCATAGACATAAGATTTGACCACACCCATTAGATTATACAACGAGAGTGGATACCGTAGAGTACTACGGGCGTGTAGGGTGCTAATACCTTCCCCTCGCGTAACTGACTCCCTTACTCGATCTCTCAGTCGATTGACCGTGATTTCTCCCTTTTCAGGTTTTCTCGATGATTACCTTTCCCTCTCGGCGGGATAAAAGACGTTCGGTGGCGACTTCATTGATGTTTCATTAACATCCAGATGACAGGTTCCGGCCGCGTGGTTTCAAGGAGAAAGTGTGCAAAGTGTTTGTTTTTCATGCTTTGTTTGTCTTGAATTAGGGTTTTCTATTGTTTGATTTTAGTCTTTCCATACAAACCCTAATTACTAGCATTTGTATTTGAAAGTAATTAATTGCGGAATGTAAAGATTATTTGGGAATGGGGATACAAATTTATGAATGGGGGATGAAAGAAATAAAGTTCTAATTATACTATTACAACCATATTGAATAATGAATAACAATAAAAATATAAATAAATATAAATATAATGTAAGAAAAAAGAATATTGTTTAAAAAAAACATTTATGTATTGATACATGAGCTTAAGTATTGATACATAAATTTTATGTATTGACGCATGCATTTATGTATTGATACGAAAACCTTATGTATTGATACATGTCAATCCTTTCTCTTGGAAATAAAAAAAAACTCAGTATGAGTCGACACATAAGGGTTTGTATCGACTCATACTGCTTTGTATCGACACATGCTCTTTTTGTATCGACTCATACTCATTTCTTTTCCCTGAAAGTTATAAACAACTCAGATGAGTCGGCACATAATGGTTTGTATAAACTCATTTATGTTTTTTATCGACACATACGCATTTTATGTCGACTCATAACCTGTTTTGTACATAATATATGTCGACTCATTGTGTTATGTATCGACTCATACTGCTGTTTTTTTTACTTCCATCATTGTTCTGCTACATGTAAAAGTTAGTTCTCAACACATGGTTAGTGAAAATGAAAAGAAAGCATATGGGTAGCTTCAAGGCAATGATATCTGCATTTTATCTTCACAAATGAACCATTAATGATACTTTTTATGAAGATTTCAAAGTCAAGAAAGCTTACCTTGAAACTGAAATTTGTGCTTTGAGTTTGAGTTGGAGAAGTCAAGTTACAGGTGGCTGTTTTTAAGTTTGGAAAATAGTGATGTTACAGAAGTTGTTCTTGAGTTTGGATAACTTCTATATGATATATGTGGAGTGTTTGGATGGTTTGTTTGGACATAACTTATAAGGTGTGAGAGGTTCAAAGGGTTTGGACTTCAAGTGATTTTGAGGATTTTTATGGACAGTTCTGGTTTTTAGAGTAAATGGGGTTTTGAGGATTTTAAACACACAAGAATATCTATTTTTATGGCCCCTTTCTCTTGTAAATGCTCCCTCTATTTATAGGCAATTGGTTTGGGAATAAGAGTTGATTAGGTTTGCAAGACAACATGTTATGGTTTGGTTGGGATGCAAATATCAAACTATGTCAAGTATTCCATGGTCCCAAGATGAAGTACCAAAGTTTATGGTATAAAGGATCTACCTTCCATGATTTATGGTGGAGTATAATCAGAAGAAAACAAGGTATGGCTCAAGACAAATTTTGTACCAATAAGCTTGCTTTTCAAGAATAATAATGGTGCCTTTATACAATAAATGGAAAAATATTTTGTACAATGGCTCAAACACTTGGGTAATAGCTCAAGAGTAGGTGTAAGCATTAAATTATGGTGAGATTTGCAAGTTAGAAGACCTACAACATGGTATTATGCAGCATGGCATAAGGATTTGGTTATGTGTTCTTCAACAAAAAGATTTGCAAATCAAGAATGGATGCTCAACTTCATGCTTTTGAATCTCCTAGCTCAAGTATGATAAATTCATGCTCTTGGACATTTTGGAAAGCTTGAAACATTGTCTACAACTTTCATGTTGACCATTTTGGCTAAATCAAATTGGAACTTGATGAAAATTGCCCAAGAAGTTGAGATAAAAATTGACCAAAACCTGTTGAAAATTTCTCTAAGTGTTGGATAACAATGTCATGACTTCATGGACTCATATCTTGAAATCTAAGAATTTTTTAGACATCAACCCTCTAAAACAAAGTTGTAGAATTTATTAAGATATAAAATTTTAATGTTGAAAGTTTATTTTGAATCATTTTGCATCATGGTGAAAAATTGGTATGAAGTTATGAAATTATCATGTATGAAAACACTTAGAAAAATTTCTAAGTCTTGGAAAGTTAGACTTTTCAAATTGACTTTTGAATTTATTGACTTCTTGATGATCAAGCTTGATATTATTGAATGTCTTGATTAATTTTGATCTTTGAGACTTAATGTTGACCAAAAAGTCAAAGTTTGACTTTTGGTGTATCAGTTGACTTTTCATCAATACAACTGGTTTTTAGTCATCTGGTTAATTGACTGAGCATAATTTGTGATACAAGACTTGAAACCTGACATGAGAATTCTTAAAGGTCCATAATGATCCATGGAAGTCATTTGAAGTATTAGAAGTCCAATTGTCAATGTGCAAGCTCAAACCCTAATTTTGAGGTATCGGTGTTGAGGAGATGGCTTGACCTAGTCAATACTTGTGCAAGCTTGAGCTTTTGAAGATATTTGTAGAAATGTCTTGAGAAAAGAGAGGGAAAATTTTGGGGTACAACAACTTCCCCTGTTCAATATTCTTAAACCTGAAGAGTTAGATTGGCGGGTCCGCCATTCGTGACTTAAAGGTGGAAGATGATTGAACACTAGAGTGCCCAGAAATTTGCACTCGATGATGTGTTAGTTGATTGTGTCGGGAATAAGCTTAAAGATACCATTTGGTGAAGTGATAAAGAATTGTCAGAGATGGGATTATAGATGCCATCCATGGTGACTGTTGATAGAGATTGGAAGAAGCATCAGAATAAATCTTTGGTCGACTTATACTGAAACAACAGGTGTCAGAGAAGTATCAGAATAAATCTTTGGTCGATTAAATCTGAATGATATGCTGGAATGCACCCGTGTTAAGCCGTGTTCAGAAATGTATTAGAAGGAAGTCGTGATGAGCTTGTGTGAAGTTGCATTTGGAAATACATTAGAAGGAACCCGTGTAAGATTGCTTTAGGATGCGCCTATGTGAAGCTGTATTTGGAAATAAATTAGAAAGAGCCTGGGTAGGGCTGCTTCAGGATGAGTCCGTGTGAAACTGCATCTGGAAATATATGAAAAGGAGCCTGGGTAGGGCTTCTTCGGGATGAGTCCGTGTGAAACTGCATCTGGAAATATATGAGAAGGAGCTTGTGTAGGTATAATACGGTGGGAGAACTGACCTGGTTCGTTTTGCGTTTGATCGCATTTATTGAGGATAGCAAGAGTTTCCACCGACTTTTATTTTATCCAATAAGGAAAGGGTGAGAAGAACATGAAAGACCTTTGAGATGTTTTCTTAAGTTCGAGGGGTAGGTTATGAAAAGGGAAGGTGTTAGCACCCTTTTCATCTGTAGTTATCTACGGGCTCTTAGTTGCTTGCTAGATCACTTGCTTTGTTTGGAAATGTGTTTGTGGTGGATTTTGAAAGTATTTTTGAAAAGTGTCTTCGTTTAGGAAAACTTTGTAATGATTCTCGTCTCTATAAGAATGTATACAAAGTGTTGGACTTTTTGAAAATATTTCATGTTTTTGAAAGTATTTGGTGTGTTTGAAAAATGTTTTGTTTTTGAGAATAGATTGTGAGAAAGAAACTAAGAACGTTCTACCTACTCAAAAGTATTTTGTTCATTTCTCCCTTCCTTTGATATTTCTATCTTACCAATGATTGGTAAGCAGCCTTATCTTTGGATGTAAAAGGGACGGGCGTGGGTCATCGCATAGTCATGAATAGCAATATTGTGAGACATCTTAGCATTTCTCTTGAGGGACTAATATCACTTGTAAGGCAACATTTGAAGCACCATCGAGGGACTATGATCTTTTGATTGTTTTTTCTAAGATGTCTTACATGCTTATTATAACCATTTACTCAAGGCTACAAGTGGAGTTAACCTAGAGGTGCACGTGTGTAAAGTGTGTTTGATTGCATGCATTTTTGTCTTTTGATCATGGTGGTCTACTTGTTGATTTTATCTTGCCATACACCCTAACTACTAGCATTTTGTGTAAAGCAAATAAAAATGCAGAGAGTAAATATCCTAAACTATTACAACCATATTGAATAGCAAGAAAATGTAAAGACAAAATAAAATAAATGAAGGGAAGACAAGCTTTTCGATTCAGGCAACAAAATCCTTTGATTCTTCTCTTCTGGCTTCTTTTGATTCTGCCTTTTTTTGTTTCTTTCGATTGCAGGAAGGCCAGTGTGAGCAAGTAAGCTTTGATTCACCCTTCTTGCTGCTTCTTTCGATTGGGTCTAGGGATTAACGTAAGTGTGCACCCTTCGTTTCTCCCTTCTTGCTCCTTCGTTTGGACTGTGAAGTAGTATGGGGGCGAAGCTTAAGGCTTTGTTTCACACATAACTTTTTCTTTCATTTGAAGTCTGTACATGTTAGTTTCAACGTGTACATGGACAAGAAAAGCATACAATCGAAAGTATAGAAACGAAAAAGTGAACAAATGTTATTTACATGCTTAAAACGAAAGGGTTAAGTTCATAATGACTTACCTTGCTTGAAGCCGGGATATGTGTGTTGAATCTAAGTTGCAGCCCTGGATGCTCCTGGATTCGAAGGAAAGAAACAAGGGTGATGATTCTTTTACTGGATTCAAAGGAAGCATAAACTAAGGGCGTGGTCACTTCTGGATTTGAAAGAGGAAAGAAATGTAAGTACGAAGTGCGCCTAAGAGGGGGGGGGGTGAATTTGGTACTTTAAATTTTTTACCGTTTTAGTGATGATGGATATTATTTTTCTGGATTATGGTGAGTTTATGAAAGAGTAAAGTGAAGAAAAATAAAGAGACACAAGCGATATATCCTGGTTCCCCTCACAGTCCGAGTGTACTCCAGTCCCCTTTCAACATGAAAGAGATTTCCTTATTGTGGCAAACTTAAACAAGAACTACCCAAAACCAAGAACAATCGTCTTGGACCAAGAACAATCCTCTTGGATTTTCACTATGTCAATAATGAGAATAATCCTCTCAAAGTGACTTCACCTGTATCCAACAATCCTGAAAAGACAAGATTTATAAAACCACTTAAACTCATTTCCAACAATTCTGAAAAATAAGCAAGTATATAGAAATATTTGATTTGAGTGAGTTTGAGTAGAAATGATCACTTTGAGTGATTTAATCAATGAATTGATCTTCTCTTCCAATGATAATAGTATAAAATGAGTCAAGATATATAATGCTCAAAGTTTTCTAGTTAACAATATGTGAAAGTGTGCAGGAAACTTGTGTATGAAAATGTTATAGCAGCTTGAGTTTGATTTTTGAAAAATCAGAAAATATAATTGGAAGAGGTGTTGAAATTATTTTGAAAAAGAGTATTTATATGTCCATAGCACCTTTTTGAAACATCATAAAGTTCTGTACATGAATCATGAACAATTGCCAAGATTGAGTGAAAGGTTTCCATGAAATGGTGTTATGAATAGGCATGTGCAAAGCTGTTGTTTTTCAAAATCGTGCAGCATGCAATCGATTGCACCCTTTGTGTAAATCGATTGCACGAGGTTTCAACAACTAGAATTTCAAAAGTTTTGAGTGTGCAATCAATTGCACACGAGTGTAAATTGATTGTATGTGAAGTCGGTAGAAAAAATTGATTGAGTGCAATCGATTGCACAAACATGCAAATCGATTGCACTTAGAAACAGTAGCAAAAGATTTGAAAAATTGAAGCATGCAATCGATTGCACTAATATGAAAATCGATTGCACTCAAGTGAAAAATGATTTTTAGCTTAGAAAAACTTGAGTAAGGATTTGGACAATATAAAATATTTCTTTTGACCAATGAGCATCTATGTCTTAAGTGCAAAGTAGAATTTTATTATACCTTAAAATTTTTCTAAGTGCTTGAACCAATGACTTTATCCACAGATGCTTTTAGCTTAAACAATAATCTATGCCTTCTTTGTGAATCATGGTTTGTCTTCATCAAAACAAAATTGGATTTGAGAAGCTTGATTTTACATTCTTCCCCTTTTTGATGATGACAAACGATCTTGCTTGATGCGTTGTAATTTCGGGAAAGAACTTCTCCCCCTAAGATGCATAATTCCCCCTTTGTATGAGAAGGTTGGAATACTTTGAATTTGTTCATCTTGGTTGAAGAGTACCTTAAAAAATTAAGACAGGGAAATATACAAGAATAAAGTACCACATCCTAATCCCCCATTGACATTATCAAAAAGAAGGGAATGATGCAAAAAAATGGACAGTAATAAAGCAATATTGAAGAGAAAACTTAATTAATCATACATCACAAATAGTCATATACATGGTAACCTAACTGTGATACGGTGGGAGAAATGACTTGTAGGTTTTGCGTTTGATCGTAAATGTTGCGGTTAGCAAGAGTCGCCACCGACATTTCTTTTATCCAAAAGGAAAGGTGAAAAAGCACAAGAAATACCTTTGAGATTATTTCTTGAGTTCGGGGGGTAGATTATGAAAAGGGAAGGTATTAGCACCCTTTTCATCCAAGGTTTTCCATGGGCTCTTAGTTACTTGCTAGATCACTTGCTTTTGTTTGAAAATGTGCTTTGTGTGGTTTTTGAAAGTATTTTGTAAAGATGCCATTGTTTAGGCAATCTTTGTAATGATTCTTGTTTGTAAGAATGTATACAAAGATGTCAATCTTTTAAAAATGTCTTCAATGTTTGTAAGATATTTGGTGTTTGTTTTGAAAATAGCAAGGATATTTATTTTGAAATGGAGCAAGTAATTAGGAGCATTCTACCTACTAAAAAGTCTTTCTTGTTCATTTTCTTTTCCTTTGACATTATTATCTTGCCATTGATTGGTAAGCAACCTTATCTTTGGATGTAAATGGGACGGGTGTGAGTCATCGTATAGCCATGATTAGTAATATTGCAAGGTATCTTAGCATTCTTTTTTAAGGACTAAGATCATTTGTAGGGCAACTTAGATAGCGTCATCGAGGGTCTATGATCTTGTATTTGCTTGTTTTGGCTAAGATACCTTACATGTATAATATGGCCATTTTGTATAAGGAAACCAAGTGGAATAACCCTAGGGGTGTCTGTGTGCAAATATATTGTTTTCATGCTTGATTTAGTCTTGAATTAGGGTTTTCTATTTATTGGTTTTAAGTCTTTCCATACAAACCCTAATTACTAGCATGTTATATAAAAGCGATAAATTGCGAAATTTAAAGTTACTACGCTATTACAACATTTGCGGGGAGGGGGGTATATAATTTGTAAATGGGGATTGAAAGAATTTAAACCTAATAAGTCTATTACAACTATATTGAATTTGCATGAATTTACAAGGAATTTAAATACAAAGTATAAAAATGAATAAATGTACAAGGATGCAAAACATGAAGAAAATGAATTTTGTTTGGTTTTCATGGAAAAAGATTTTGTCTTAACCTAATTTAAATAAAGAAAATAGTTAATTAAGTTTGAATTTATTAAGGAAGATATTTTAAAAGAAAATCCTAATTCTATTAATTAATCAAAAGAAAATAAGTTTAAGAAAAGTATATATTCTTTGGTATTTTTTATCTTGAAAATATTTGTTGTATTATAAAACATTTTTAGCCCTTTTTTATATTAAAATAATGTATTTTAAATGGTGTGAATAAAATTAAATAAACAATATAATATTAATTAAGTTTATAAAATGTATTTAATAAAATGAATGAAGTATAAAAATAATTTTGTTTATGGAAAAAATGTCAAAATATAAATATATCATTTTTATTGTATTTTTATAATTTTTTAAATATTAGAAAAATAATTTAAGAGAATAAATAAAATGAAAATAAAAAAGAAAATAAAATTGGACCAGGGGTGTCAATTGGAAATAGGGAGGTCAACTAGCAAAAAATAAAATGAGTCAGGCCGAAAGGGTCCTGCGCCTGCCAAACAAAAAAAGGGGTCAGAATTATGAAAAATATGAAAAAAAATGCAAAAGGGTACCATTGGGGCTCGAACCCAGGTCCCAAAGGTTACATGCGCGCTCTTCTACCACTGGGGTGACTATACATCCGTTAATAAAAATGAAACAATAAATATGTAAGGCAAAACGTATTCTGAAGACTTCATCTTCAACCTCCAGCCAGACCAACTGTAACTTGCTCATTTCTCATCAAAAATGAAAACTGTAAACATGAAACTTGTAGCAAATGTTTCCACGATTCCAGAAATGTAAAGTATTAAAATTATATATCAAAGATAAGAAATAATTTTAATTTCCTAATCTGAACCCTAAAAATTTCAGAGATTTCAGTTTCAAAATTCTCTAAGCTCAAGCAAAATTAATGGAAACGTTGGACATGGTTAGCTTCAGGGCAATGATATCTACATGTTTTATTCACAAATAAACTATTGATGATGCCTGTATGAAGAGTTCCAAGTTGAGAAAACTTACCTTAAAACTGGAAATCGTGTTTGGAGTTTGAGCTTGTTTCAAGTGATGGTGATGATCAGGTTAGCTTCCTTGAGGTCCTAGGAAACTAATGCAATGGTTTTCTTGAGTTAAGAGTGCCTGAAATGACTTGGAGAAGTCCAACTGTAATGATTCGTTGTTGGCTATGGAAGTTAAGGAAGATGATGTTACAGTCGTGTAACAGGGACAGGGACAAGTTATATTTTATGTATAGGAACTTTAGGAACTAAAAGGCCAAATAACGCACGAGGGAAATAGAAGATACAAGTTCAAGGTCAGAACCTGCACAAAAATGGAGTTTTCTGTGCAATTTCTGGCTAGAGGGATTTTGAGAGAGTTTCAGGCTTGCCAAAATCGTGTGTTGTGTTGCAATTGACTTGTTAATATGTGTGGAAAAGATTAGAGCACAAAATCACTCCAAGTTTCTGAGTTATAGGGTTATGGCTCTATAACTTGCTTTTTAAGAAAAGTGAAGTGACAAATCTCAAGTATTGTACATGCAAAGGGCCAAGGAGCCGTCAAGACCTTCAGAGGAACCAGAGGTACATGCACCTTGTCAGCATAGATCTGACACTTATGGTAAGTTCGAGAGTGTTGATAGCAATCTGCTTCCATGGTAGACCAGTAATAGCCTGCCCGTAGGATTTTCTTTGCCATCGTATGCCCACTGGAATGGGTTCCAAAAGTTCCTTCATGTAATTCAGCCATGATCCTTTCAGCTTCAACCTTGTCTACGCACCGAAGTAATACGGAGACATGGTTGCTTTTGTAAAGAATGCCATTACTAAGGAAGAATGTAGCAGAGAATCTCCTTAAGAACTTCTTATCATTGACTGAAGCTCCTTCTGGGTACTCTTGAGCCTCGAGATACCTCTTAACCTCGTGAAACCAAGGCTGGTCCACTACTTCTTTAGTATTAATCTCGTGACAGTGTGCTGGTTTATCCCTTCGTTTAATGGTGATCTAGGGAGCCTCATTATCCCATTTAAGTTTAAACATAGATGACATTGTGGCTAGTGCGTCGCCTAGCTGATTTTCTTCTCGCGGGAAGTGCTCGAAGGTAATCTTCTCAAAATGTGGGAGCAACGTCAAAACATGTTCTTTGTAAGGGATAAGGTTAGGGTGTTTGGTGTCCCATTCCCCTTTGATCTGGCTAATGACCAAAGCTGAATATCTGAATACATTCAAACATTTGATCCCTAAATCTATGGCAGCCTTGAGACTAAAGATGCACCCTTCATATTCCGCCATGTTATTTGTACAATTGAAGCAAAGTCTTTCTGTAAAAGGAGTATGACATCCTTCAGGAGATATGAGTACATCACCAATACCATTTTCGAGTGCGATAGATGCCCCATAAAAAACGAGGGTCCATCGGGATCCTTGTTCAGGTCTGTCATATGGTCTGGATTCTTCATAGTCGTTTACCATCATGATGTCCTCATATGGGAATTCGAACTTTATGGACTTGTAGTCTTCTACGGCTTGGTGAGCAAGGTGATCAACTAGTACACTGCCCTTTATTGCTTTTTGCGTAGTATACTGTATGTCATATTCTGTTAGGATCATCTGCCAACTCGTTATTCTCCTAAAGAGTGCAGGTTTCTTGAAGATGTACTTTATTGGATCCATTTTAGATATCAACAGGGTAGTATGAGTCAGCATATACTGTCTTAGCCGACGAGCAGCCCATGCCAGAGCGCAACAAGTTTTCTCGAGCAGTGAATATCTTGTTTCACAGTCGGTAAACTTTTTGCTCAGGTAAAAAATAACATGCTCTTTTCGGCCAGACTCGTCATGTTGCCTCAGCGCACACCCCATTGAATTTTCCAACACGGTCAGATACATAATCAACGGTATTCCCTCGACTGGTGGCATCAAAACAGGAGGCTCTTGCAGGTACTCTTTGATCTTGTCGAAAGCAGTTTGGCATTCATCATTCCATTTGACTACTTGATCTTTCTTCAATAGTTTAAAGATTGGTTCACAGGTAGCTGTTAGGTGAGAAATGAATCTGGCAATGTAGTTCAAATGTCCCAAGGACCCTCTGACTTCTTTTTCAGTACGAGGAGCAGGCATCTCTTGTATCGCTTTCACCTTAGCAGGATCTACTTCAATACCCTTATTGCTGACGACAAAGCCTAGGATCTTACCAAACCTTACTCCAAATGTGCATTTATTTGGGTTCAACCTCAGCTTATACTTCTTTAGTCTCTCAAAGAGTTTTTGTAGATGGTCAATATGCTCTTCTTCTGTTTTAGATCTAGCTATCATGTCGTCCACATAGACCTCTATTTCGTGATGCATCATGTCGTGAAATAGAGCTACCATGGCACGCTGATAGGTTGCCCCAACATTCTTCAGTCCGAACGACATCATCTTGTAGCAAAATGTGCCCCATTGTGAGACAAAGGTTGTCTTCTCCATGTCCTCATGCGCCATTTTGATTTGGTTGTAACCTGAGAAACCGTCCATGAAGGAAAACACTTTGTGTTGTGCAGTATTGTCAACTAGGATGTCATTGTGGGGAAGTGGGAAATCATCCTTAGGGCTTGCCCTATTCAAATCTCTATAGTCCACGGACATTCGTACCTTGACGTCCTTCTTGGGCAATGGAACAACATTGGAAACCCATTGAGGATAAGAGGTGACGGCCAAGAATCCAGCATTGAATTGCTTCATTACTTCAGCTTTAATCTTCTATGACATATCTGGTCGCATTCGACGAACCTTTTGTTTTACTTGTGGGCAATCCCCTTTTGTAGGTAGACGATGCACCACAATATCTGCATCAAGTCCTGGCATGTCTTCATACGACCAGGAAAATACCTCAACATACTCGTGTAGCAACTGAATCAGACACTCCTTGACACTTGGTTCCATATTGGCACCCACCTTAACCTCTCTCTTGTCTTCTTCGGTACCCAGGTTGATTATGTCCATGGGTTCCTCAAGAGGCTGGATGGTTCTCTCTTCTTGCAGTAGTAATCTGGCAAGTTCCCTTGGTACTTCACAATCTTCCTCACCTTCGTCTTCGGCTTGGTAGATTATATTTTCAGAGTCACAAAAGCCATAGCAGAACCGTTATCCATGGGATCCCGAATGGATGTAGACCTGCATTGTGAGTGTGAGTGTGTGTAAGGGTATAGTTATCTTTGAAAGAAAAAATGTAAAAAGAAAAATAATGAGCGTAAAGTTTGTATGCAAAACGTCCATGATTCATTGATGTCATATGTAAATGAGATAATAACCCTTACAAAGGGATCATTGTGCCTCGGGTAAGACACAAGGTTTTAAGAGTTTGAATTGTTTTAATATTACAGATCCAACAAATTGTAAAGATAAATTACTATGGGATAAAAGTGATCGGGATGAAATATCTAACCTCCCAATTGATGAGACCTCCACTGATAGTTGGGAAGATCCAATCTTCCAGGTTGCAAACATCTTCATCATCCTCTACCGCGTTGACTTCACGGTTGCTGATCTTTAGGGGTGGTCCTCCAGCACGAGCGCGACGTATAACCTTCTGAGCATTTGAAGTGAAACGCATGCCAAATTTGTCAGACTTGTATGGGATACTTGGGAGTTTCCCCCAGATAGTGCACCCACCTTCTTTTATCACTTCCTTTGCATCCTTCAACGATGACATTCTGAGTGGAGGCCTTGTGATTTTGGGAACAACCCTGGTTACTGCCACATCTTGCGAGACTTCCTCAAAGTGTTGGAATGGAGTTTCAATAAATTCACCATCTAATTCTACACATCTCAAGAAATTGAGATGGATGATCATATTCTCTTCTTCTCTATGAACGGCGATAATCTTCCCTTGGATTGGATACTTCAACATTTGGTGCAACGTAGAAGTGACAGCGCCAGCATTGTGAATCCATGGTCGGCCTAGCAAGCAAGAATATGAAGGGCGGATATCCATTACATGAAAAGTTGAATCAAACGTTTGGGTTCCAACCTTTATAGGGATATCCACTTCCCCATGCACCACCCTTTCCGAGTCGTCAAAAGTCCTCACTACTATATTGCTTGGCTTCAATGTCAATCCCTCACAATCAAGCCTATCAAGAGCTTTTTTAGGCAATACATTTAGAGATGAGCCAGTGTCCACCAACACATGAGCCAAGGTTGTGCCCCTACATTCAACTGAGATGTGCAATGCCTCATTATGCTTTCTTCCTCTTGGCGTTAAATCAGCATCCGAAAAACCCAGACCATTATCTGCAGTTAAGCTGGCTACGCAGTCTTGGAACTGACCGGCAGATGTTTCTTGGGGTACTTGGGAAGTTTTAAGGAATTTTACCAAGGCTTTTACATGCGCCTCGGAACATAGTAGTAAAGGAAGCATGGAAATTTTGGATGGAGTTTGCCCCAGTTGCTCAACTACATTGTAGTCGCTTCTTTTTATGATCTTCAGAATTTCCTCCATCTCTTTCCGGGAGGTTTCAGGGATAGCCAATGATTGTGCCTTCGTCCGGACAGGCTCAAACAAAATACTTTTACCTCAAGTCTCAGTTAAATCGACAGTAGGAATGTCAATAGGAGTGATAGCATGGATTGTAACAGCTTTGTCAGTTGCAGTATTGGTGGAGATGATTGTAGGACTGGGAATAGCCTTCGGAGGAGCAACAACAACAAGAATGATTATGGGTCCAAAAACTGCTTTTGGGGGAGCAATTTCTGGAGATAATATCATTCTGCTTCGGGTAATCTTGCTAGTCCCTGCAATATTACTGATATCGGGGTCAATTTTTTTAGAGCTTGAATCTTCGACAGCTGGACAGTCTTGTTTGATACCATGGTAGTAGACATCCCCTCCATAATTCCATGGTATAGTTTTGTCTGACGAATACGTGACTGGTCAAGGCATTGTAATTATCAAAGGAGCTACTTTTGGAACTGATGTAATTCTAACGGGTCTTTTGGTGGAGACCCTGGAAGAATTGGCGGAAATGGTAATGATAGACACATCATTAAGAGGAACAGGTGGAACAGAAGTCTTTTCAATCAAAATTTCCTTGTTATCTATTAGGCACTGAACGCCTGCTTTCAACAAAGGACAGTTGGTTGGTGAGGACAAACAGAAATGACAGCCTTTATCGCAGCCTTGGAATACACCAACAATCAACAAATTCTTTTTGATAATCAGGAGTGGTTTACAAGTTCATCAACTGAAGTAACAAACATATCTTCCTCAATGGCGTTGGTATTATGGCCGTGTTTGTGAAAAGAGTGCAGGATGTCTCCTAGCAATGTAGGCAACGGGTTGCGCGATATGAAGATTTTGACGGCGTTCACATCTATGAGTTGGTCAGGATTTGGAAATAAAACCATCCCATAGATGAGGAGAGCCACAATTTCCTCAAAGGCTTGCAAATCCAAGGAATTCCAACAGTTTTGGGCTTTCTCAAACAAGAACTTTTCTAGGAAACCTTTGACAGCACTCCTTATTTCACAATGAGTTGTGATATTAGATGAGTGCAAGTGTAGAGCTTGAGAAATATCTTTTGGCTTTGGGTCTCTTTCCGTACAGTTGAAAGGTAGTTGATTGAGAATGGGAATTCTCAAGAGTCGGGAGAATTCTTCCAAAGTAGGTACAAGTTGATAGTTGAGAAATGTGAAGCAATGGTGCAAAGGATCAAAGAACTGAAAGAACACTTTCGTCATGTCCTCATCTGTATTGGAGGTGACCAAGTTGAGTAGGCGACCATGTCTCTCGGTGAATGGAGAGTTTTCAGGAATCCTTTAAGCTAGATCCTTAATATGTGGAGGGATCCTCACAAGGTTGACTTGAATAGTTTCCTGCGAAATGAATCCATATCCTACAAAACAAGACAAAGATGAACCCAAAAAATACTTGAAATGGTTAGTGAATGTGTATGATGTTATGATGTTCATGATGTTATGTACAAGTATATATATACAAACAAAGCAAACAATTCCTTAGGTTTAGGCTTGCATGGAGTCTTATAGATAAGTACCCTCTTGAAGTTTAGTTGGCTCAAACCTGTCCTAGAAATAGATACCGGGTTCTAAGGAGCTCAATATCACTGGTTTGTTGCCTTGGTTATTATTTCAGCACAAGCCTCTTTAATGGCGACCGAAATATCTCAAGAAACCAAACCTCAATGAGTGTAGTATCGAGTATCTACCAACTTCGGACTGCACCAAAGCCGGTCATCTCACTACATCCTAAAGGCCAAGTTGGTCAAGTAATGGTTCTAAAAGTTCATTAGTGCTTCATGACATCGCTCAGCGGCCCCGTATTCTCTTTGATTAACTCAAAGGTTACAAGTACCCATAAATATGTCTCACTAACGTAGCTATTGCTTAGACCATGTCGGTATACCCCACACATTTTCCACAATGTATTGCTACTTACCTATAATGTATCCCAAATCTGGGTAGAGGATTCAAACCCAAGAAAATAACCATAATGTAAAGCATATAAGTCAAACAATGTAAGCAAGTAAATGTGATATAACCCTAAGGTAACCCCACTTTTAAAATTTTCCCCAGCAGAGTCGCCAGTTCTGTAATACGGTGGGAGAACTGACTTGTGGGTTTTGCGTTTGATCGCAAATTTTGCGGTTAGCAAGAGTCGCCACCGACTTTTCTTTTATCCAAAAGGAAAGGTGAAAAAGCACAGGAAAAACCTTTGAGATTATTTCTTGAGTCCGGGGGGGGGGGGGGGGTAGATTATGAAAAGGGAAGGTATTAACACCCTTTTCATCCATGGTTTTCCATGGGCTCTTAGTTACTTGCTAGATCACTTGCTTTTGTTTGAAAATGTGCTTTGTGTGGTTTTTGAAAGTATTTTGTAAAGATGCCATTATTTAGGTAATATTTATAATGATTCTTGTTTGTAAGAATGTATACAAAGATGTCAATCTTTTAAAAATGTCTTCAATGTTTGTAAGATATTTGGTGTTTGTTTTGAAAATAGAAAGGATATTTGTTTTGAAATGGAACAAGTAATTTGGAGCATTCTACCTACTCAAAAGTCTTTCTTGTTCATTTTCTTTTCCTTTGACATTGTTATCTTGCCATTGATTTGGTAAGCAACCCTATCTTTGGATGTAAACGGGACGGGCGTGGGTCATCGTATAGCCATGATTAGCAATATTGCAAGGTATCTTAGAATTATTTTTGAGGGACTAAGATCATTTGTAAGGAAACTTAGATAGCGTCATCGAGGGTCTATGATCTTGTATTTGCTTGTTTTAGCTAAGATACCTTACATGCGTAATATGGCCATTTTGTATAAGGCAACCAAGTGGAATAACCCTAGGGGTGTATGTGTGCAAATATATTGTTTTCATGCTTAATTTAGTCTTGAATTAGGGTTTGTTATTTATTGGTTTTAAGTCTTTCCATACAAACCCTAATTACTAGCATGTTATATAAAAGCGATAAATTGAGAAATTTAAAGTTACTACGCTATTACAACATTTGTGGGGAGGGGGGTATACAATTTGTAAATGGGGATTGCAAGAATTTAAACCTAATTAGTCTATTACAACCATATTGAATTGGCATGAATATACAAGGAATTTAAATACAAAGTATAAAAATGAATAAATGTACAAGGATGCAAAATATGAAGAAAATGAATTTTGTTTGGTTTTCATGGAAAAAGATATTGTCTTAACCTAATTTAAATAAAGAAAATAGTTAATTAAGTTTTAACTTATTATGGAAGATATTTTAAAAGAAAACCCTAATTCTATTAATTAATCAAAAGAAAATAAGTTTAAGAAAAGTATATATTCTTTGGTATTTTTTATCTTGAAAATATTTGTAGTATTATAAAATATTTTTAGTCCTTCTTTATATTAAAATAATGTATTTTAAATGTTGTGAAGAAAAATAAATAAACAATATAATATTAATTAAGTTTATGAAATCTATTTAATAAAATGAATGAAGTATCAAAATATTTTTATTTATGGAAAAAAAATAAAATATGTCAAAATATAAATATATCTTTTTTTTTTTGTATTTTTATGATTTTTTTAATATTAGAAAAATAATTTAAGAGATTAAATAAAATGAAAAGAAAAAAAGAAAATAAAATTGGACCAGGGGTGTCAATGGGAAATAGGGAGGTCAACTAGCAAAAAATAAAATGAGCCAGGCCCAAAGGGCCCAGCGTCTGCCAAACAAAAAAGGGGTCAGAATTGTGAAAAATATGAAAAAATGCAAAAGGGTACCACTGGGGCTCGAACCCAGGTCCCAAAGGTTACAGGCATGCGCTTCTACCATTGGGGTGGCTATACATCTGTTAATACAAATGAAACAATAAATATGTAAGGCAAAACGTGTTCTAAAGACTTCATCTTCAACCTCCAGCCAGACCAACTGTAACTTGCTCATTTCTCATAAAAAATGAAAACTGTAAACATGAAACTTGTAGTAAATGTTTCCACGATTCCAGAAATGTAAAGTATTGAAACTATAGATCAAAGATAAGCAAGAATTTTAATGGATCTAATCTGAACCCTAAAAATTTCAGAGATTTCAGTTTCAAAATTCTCTAAGCTCAAACAATATTAATGGAAACTATGGACATGGTTAGCTTCAGGGCAATGATATCTACATGTTTTATTCACAAATAAACTATTGATGATGCCTGTATGAAGAGTTCCAAGTTGAGAAAACTTACCTCAAAACTGGAAATCGTGTTTGGAGTTTGAGCTTGTTTCAAGTGATGGTGATGATCAAGTTAGCTTCCTTGAGGTCCTAGGAAACTAATGCAATGGTTTGCTTGAGTTGAGAGTGGTTGAAATGACTTGGAGAAGTCCAACTGTAATGCTATGTTTTTGGATATGGAAGTTGAGGAAGATGATGTTACATTCGTGTAACAGGGACAGGGATAAGTTATATTTGATGTATAAGAACTATAAGAACTAAAAGGCCAAAGAACGCACGAGGGAAATAGAAGATAGAAGTTCAAGGTCAGAACCTGCACAAAAATGGAGTTTTCTGTGCAATTTCTGGCTAGAGGGATTTTGAGAGAGTTTCAGGCTTGCCAAAATCGTGTTTTGAGTTGCAATTGACTTGTTAATATGTATGTAAAATATTAGAGCACAAAATCACTCCAAGTTTTTGAGTTATAGGGTTATGGCTATATAACTTGCTTTTCAAGAAAAGTGAAGTGACAAATATCAAGTATTGTACAACCATGTTCTGAGCTTCTTAAGACCTTAGACACACTGCTTTTGGTTTATAGGGGTGGTGTATGCAGAAAGAAGAAGTTAGAAGCTCAAGACAAGTTGACTTTGTGATTAAATCAACTTTTCAAGAATGGAATGGTAACTTTCTTCCTAAAATGGAAAATTGGCTTGGACAATGCTTTGAACACTTGGATAATAGCTCAAAAGCAAGTGTAATATTCTTATTATGGATAGATCTTGAGGTTTAGAGGCCTGCAAAACAAGATTGTGCAACATAGGTTTAAAATTGACTTCTTGTTCATCACAAAATGGCTTGTAAATTAAGTGACAAAACCCTAACTTCATCTCTTCGATTCTCCCTACTCAAGAATGATCTCAAGTAGTTCTTGGACATTTTGGAAACTTGTAACATGCTCTACAACCCCTATTTGAATTTATTTTTAATATTCCCATTAGAACTATGTGAAAAATTGTCATGAAGAGAGGTCAAAATCCTGTCCAAATTAGGGCAAAATTTCACTAAGTGTTTTGTTTGATGACCCCATGTTCATAAGATTGTAACTTCAGATCAAAACACTTTTGGAAGAATTTGTGTGAAGAAAAGTTGTATATTTCATGGATATCTACAACTTTCATGTTGGAAGTTTCTCTTGAATCAGCTTTCATAATGGTGAAAATTTGGCTCAAAGTTATGAAAAAATAAGAAATTTTCCATACATAGAAAAATTTCCAAGTTAAGAAATTTTAACATTTCAAGATGAAATCTTGAATTCTTGATTTCTTGATGAAAAAAATTCACATTTTGACATGTTTTGATGAATTTTGATCTTTGGAACTTGAATTTGACCAAAAAGTCAAAGTTTGACTTTTCAGTATAAAGTTGACTTTTGATCAGTTGACTGAAAAATTCATCTGTCAATCTATTGGACTTGCAATGTTTTGAACCATGTCATTAGGTCAAAATGATGAAATTGGACTCTTGAGACCATTCCTTAAACCAATTGACCATTTGATAGGTCAAAAATCAGAAATTGCCCCTTCTCAGTCAAAACCCTAATTTTGACCATTTTGCCCTTTTGGAGATTTGATCAATTTTCCTGAAGAGTTATGGTCCAAACTTGTTAAAATGATACATATAAGTTTAAAATGTTGATATGGATCAAAAATTAATAAGTTTGACTATAAATTGTCCATAGTTGACTTTTTTCCCAAGACAACTGATTTTTAGGTCAACTGCTCAATTGACTGAGCAAAAATGTGATCCAAGGCTTGAAACTTGACATGAGTAATATTGGGGGTCCATAATGATCCATGAAAATCATATGGGGCATTTGAAGTTCAAAAATCCTTGTGCAATCTCAAACCCTAATTTTGGTCATCAGTGCATTAGGAGGTGTCTTGAGCTGATCAAACCCTAATGCAGTCTTGAGCCCAAGGAGATCTTGTGAGAAAATTCTTGATAAGTGAGAGGGAAAATTTTTGGGTACAAAACTAATTATTACAAATAAATTTAAAAACAAACAAGACGTAGCATAACTGAACAAGGACATAACAAAAAACAGTAGACATAATAAAGTTGGACAGACCTTTATGGTTGATTCATGTCCAGGTTGTTATAGAACCAAGATCCTTGATTTGGAAATTGTTGTTGTAGAGGAGGTTATGTGTAATGTTGTGGAGGTGCAGATGGATTATTTGGGTCATATGGTGGAATGTGAAGATGAGAGCATACGTAAGAAAATTATTGATTCACATCTGTGCTGAAGTCATTAATCCGGGTTGTTGTAGAATCGTTGATAGCATTTCATTGGTTGTTGATGTTGGTATTCATGGAAGAAAATTGTTGAGACATGAATTCCATAAGATCTAGATTGCTTGGACCAGAGGGAGCAATAGGAGGAGGAGGTACAACTTCACCACCTTCAACTTCTTGATCGTTTCCTTCATCACCGACCACATCTTCACCAATGTAAGTTATAGTTTTTGTTTTCGGATTATAATGAGCACCCATTCTTGAGTCAACATTCTTGATTGAAATCTTATGCGATTTGGATCCATATTGACTTTCTCAAACCCAGCAAAATCAACTCCAAATTCTTCCATAATTAATGTAACAAAGTAAGCATATGGTAGAAATTTCGATTTTGCATCAACTCTCAGCATATGAACCATTATGAGCCTTGCCCAATTAACACTTATACCTTTCTTTCTTGCATAGATCAGCTACATTTCCAGGTCCGTCATGGTGCAGTGGTTTCTAGCCCGTGGAAACATAATATAGACCATAAAATAATGAAATAGTCGATCGTCTATATAAAAGTTACCTGCACTCCATGAGTCTCTAGAGGGAATCACTCCGCCTAGAACACAAAATTCAGCTTCACTTAATCTCCCAATGTTGTAATAAAATTCTTTTTTCCTGTAGTCATCCCATGCTTCGTTTTCAGGGTCGTACAAAGAGCTTCCAGTGTAGGGAATATGTAGAATCTCACCAACAATCTCAGGGGTTAGAGATATTCGAGTACCCAACACATATGACACCATCTTGCCTTTGTGAGGAGTTAAATTGCTGAAAAATACTCTTACCAGATCTGGATAATATGGACCAAATGATGAAATTAATGGTTCTAGTCCATAAGCAGTTAAATCATTTTGAAAAGAGAAACATTCCCGGGGAAAGGATGATAGCATACAATATTTAAGATTGGACACTATCTTTCTTTGAAAATCCATTGTGAATTTTGCTTCTTGTTCTTAGGTGAGAGATGAAATTAATGGATTCTCAGAGGATGAACCAACCTTTTTCTTCCCTTTCTTTGAAGCTGAGACCTTTCGTTTTTGCCTTGAAGCCATGGGTAAGGTATTTTTAGGGTTTTGAAGGTTTTAGGTTTTTGAGGGAAGGATGTTTGATGAGCTGATGTTTGGATATGATTTGTGAGTAGATAGAAATGAGTGGGTTGTATTATATGTAATGAAGTTTAATTGGCTTTTCAATAATAGAGATGAGCTTGTAAATATGAGAGAGAGAGAGAGAGTAATTCTGACCAACAAATATTTTTGTCATAAAAGCATGTTACAGTGGGTGCAATCGATTTTCATACAGATGCAATCGATTTGCATATAAAACAGAAGAAAAATAAAACTGAAACACACAGAGTGCAACCGATTTGCACTTATGGTGCAATTGATTTGCACTGAAACAGAAAGGTCAAAATTAACAACACTCAGTGAGCAATCGATTTACACTATTGTGCAATCGATTTGCATCAACTAAAAATGACCAAATTTTCTTCTTCTTCAACTCAAACACCACTTTATATTCACATATAGCACGGTTAAAACAAATATATAAAATCATAACAAGGATAGAAAGCACCTTATATGTCGTGTTCATCAAGAATGCCAAGCTCTCGTCGAATCTTGTAAAGCAGTTCTCTTGCCAAAGGATTAGTGAAGATATCGACAAGTTGATTATGAGTATCTACAAATGTCACCTCGACATCTCCTTGAAGTACATGATCACGAAGGAAATGATGTCGTATATCTATGTGTTTGGTTCTTGAATGCATGACAAGATTCTTCGTAATGTTTATTGCACTTGTATTGTTGCACCGTAGAGGAATGCATCCTAGATCGTGTTCGTAGTCACGAAGTTGTTATTTGAGCTACAAAATTTGAGCGCAACTACTACCCGCTGCAATTTATTCTGCTTCGGCCGTGCTAAGAGAAACACATGCTTGTTTCTTGCAGGCCCATGCTACTAATGGATTTCCAAGGATGTGACAAGTACCACTTGTGCTTTTTCTATCAGTTTTATAACCTGCATAATCCGCGTCAGAATAACCAACTAAGTTGCAAACACTACCTTTAGGATACCATAATCTGACATTTGTTGTCCCTTTGAGATACTTCATGATCCTTTTCACTGCCGTGAGATGAGATTCCTTTGGATTTGCTTGAAAGCGAGCACATAGACAAACACTAAACATTATGTCAGGATGGCTCGCGTCAAATATAATAAGGAGCCAATCATACCTCGATACTTTGTAATGCCGATGGAAACACCTGATTTATCTTGATCAACATATGTACCGAAACCCATTGGTGTAGACATTGCCTTACAGTTATCCATGTCAAATCTTTTCAAGAGTTCCTTGCAATACTTGGATTGGTTAACGAAGATGCCATCTTTTAATTGTTTGATTTGAAGTCCAAGAAAATAATTCATTTTACCCATCATGGACATCTTAAATTCTCCTTGCATCATTGCTGAAAATTCTTCACACATTTCTTAGTTTGAAGATCCGAAAATGATATCGTCAACATAGACTTGAGCTAGCAATGTGTCATCTTTGATTTTCTTGATAAACAAAGTCTTGTCATCTTTACCCTTTTTGAAAACCTTTTTCGCATAAGAAGTTTCTTAACCGATCATATCATGCCCTTGGTGCTTGTTTCAACCCATATAGAGATTTTTTCAATTTAAATACTTGATATGGATTCTTGAAATCTTCGAACCCTGGGGGTTGCTTAACATAGAATTCTTCATTGATATATCCACTCAAGAATGCGCTTTTGACATCCATTTGGAAAAGCTGAAAATTTAACGAGCAAGCATAGGCAAGTAAGAGACGAATAGCTTTTAACCTTGCAACTGGAGCGAAAGTTTCTTAAAAATCTATTCCTTCTTCTTGATTGTAGCCTTGTGCTACCAACCTTTCTTTATTCCGAACAATTATTCCATTTTCGTCAAGTTTGTTTTTAAACACCCATCTTGTTCCAATAATGTGTTTGTTGCTTGTCCTAGGGACAAGTTCCCAAACTTGATTCCTTTCAAATTCATTTAATTCTTCTTGCGTAGCGATAATCCATTGGTCATCTCCTAAGACTTCATCAACTTTGGAAGGTTCGATTTGAGAGACAAATGCCATGTTTAGGCAAGCATCTTTGAGATTTATTCTTGTTGTCACACCTTGACTTATATCACCAATTACTTTATCAATAGGGTGATCTCTATGAGTTCTCCATTCTTTTGGTAGATCATTGAGATTTGATTCTTGTTGGGATGATTCTTCATGTTGAATTGGTTAATCTTTGGAAGTATTTTCTTGAGGTCCTTCTAGTATTTCATCATCATCATCACAAACAATATTATCCTCCTTGTAGGGGTTAGTTTCATCAAAAGATACATGCATTTATTCTTCAATTGTTAAAGTTCTTTTCTTATAGATTCTATATGCTTTACTAGAAAGAGAGTAGCCAAGAAACATTCCTTCATTGGATTTTTGATCAAACTTACCAATGTTATCTTTGTCGTTATTTAAGACAAAGCATTTGCATCCGAAAATGTGAAAGAAGGCAATGTTTGGTTTCTTCCCTTTGAAGAGTTCATATGGATTTTTCTTCAAGATCGGTCTTATGTTAACTCTATTGCTAACAAAACATGTCGTGCTCACCGCATCCGCCCAAAAATATTTTGGAAGATTTTTGAATCGCTAAGCATCATTCTTGCAAGTTCTACAAGATACTTATTCTTTCTTTCTACCACTCCATTTTTTTGAGGAGTCCTTGGTGCTGAGACGTTGTGAGATATTGCATCTTCTCCACAAAATTCTTCAAATAGAGCATTTTAAAATTCTCCGCCATGATCACTTCTTATGGAAGAAATTGTTAGGGACTTCTCATTTTGAATTTGTTTAGAATACTTATTGAATGCCTTGAATGCATCCCTTTTTTGCACTAAAGAGAATGTCCAAGTATATCTAGAGAAATCGTCAACAATAACCAAAGCATATACATTACCTCCGAAACTTTCTTGTTCTTGATGGACCAAATAAGCCCATATGTAAAAATTGTAGTTGTTTGTAGTAGACACCACATTCTTAGATTTGAAAGTTGATTTTGTTTGTTTCCCTTTTTGACAAGAATCACAAAGTCTATCTTTGACAAAATTTCCCTTAGGCAACCCAATGACAAGATCATGCTTGATAAGTTTATTCAAGTGTTCCATGTGAATATGAGCAATTATTTAGTGCCACAGCCATGAATCATCGTTGTTCTCCATGAGACATTTTACCTTCAAATATGGATCATCAAGGGAAATAATGAATATATTATTGATTCTTTTACCTTTAAGTATAACCTCATGTGTGACTTCGTCTTCTATCAAGCATTCATCCTTGGTGAACTTGATCTTGAAGCCTTTGTCACAAAGTTGGCTAATACTAAGAAGATTGTGCTTTAGTCCTTCAACATAAAGAACATCTTCAATGGATGTTAAAGGTGGAGTACCAACTTTTCCTTTGCCAAGAATTCTTCCCTTATTATTGTCTCCATAAGTGACAAAACCCTTGGCCTTTAGAACTAGATTCGAAAATTGGTTTAGGTCTCCCGTCATATGCTTTGAACAACCACTATCAAGATACCAAATATTGCATGTGGTCTTCAAGCATACATGCAAAACAAATTAGGATTTGTTAGGTACCCAAGTTGCTTTGGGTCCTTCATAATTAGTGCCTTTCTTTACCCATACATAATGCCCGCTTGTCACACTAAAGTTTCTAACATAGCAAGCATTAGGTGTATGGCCTTTAATACCACAATAAAAACAAGTAGGTTCAAAGTTACTTCTATATCTAGAAGGATAATATTTCTTCTTAGGAAATGTTTTCTTTTTAGGATAGTGATGAACTATTTTAGATTTGTTCACTTTCTCTTTGGATGATTGATCACTAGCCTTAACAAAGATAGTTTTATTAGAACTTGGTTTTGAAAACATTGAATATCCAAGTCTACTTTTATAATTGGAGTATCTTTGTTGGCTAAGAACACCTTCCAATCCAATTTGAACTTTTTCATATCTTTCAACGACTCTTTTTAATTGGATAATTTGGAAAGAGAGTGATTCACAATTTTTGCATACAAATTTCTGTTTTTGTTTATCACTTAATTTTTGTTTTTCTTCTTTGAAATCTTTTTCCATAGATTCACATTTTTCTTCTAAAGATGAAAATTGTTTCTTTTGAGATGAAATAGTTTTATATAGAATTTTGCATTCATTTAATAGTTCATCTATAGCACCTTGGCATCACTATCAAAAAGAGAAAATTCATTACTAACCTCATTGTCTTCATCATCGGAATGGTGTGAGGCCATGAATGCTAAATTTGCACTTTCATCACTATCAGAATCGGATGAGGAACTTATTTCATTATCCTCCCATGCAACACAGGCATTTTTGTTCTTGAATCCCTTTTTTCTTTTGTAGCCACCTTTCTTGGAGAGTTTCGGACAATCCGACTTGATATGACCTTACTTACCACATTCATAACATGTGACTTATTGTGTTGATGTGGAAGCTTACTTTTTCTTGAATTTTTTCTTTCCTTTTGAATGATAAAAGGATTTGTCATTTCTTCCAAAGAACTTACCAAGCCTTTTAACATGAAGCATGAAATTTTCATCTTCTTCCGGATTGTCTTCCTTTTCAACTTCCTTGGAATCTATCTTTAAAGCAATATTCTTGGATTTCTTCTCTTGATTTTCATGTTTTTCAAGTCTTTCGAGTTCCGTTTCATATTCTTGAAGTTTCCCAAACAATGTTGCGGTCGTCATGGAGGAGAGACTTTTCTTTTCTTAAATTATCGTTACCTTTGGTTGCCATTCCCTAGTTAAGGAGCTAAGTACTTTCAGATTTAGTTCATCATTCGTCAAAGTCTTACCAAGAGCACTTAGATGATTTGTCAAGTGCACAAATCTCTTTTGTAGGTCAAGAATGGTTTCTCTGGGCTGCATTCAAAATAATTCATATTCTTGACTCAGGGTATTTAGTCTGGATCTTTTAACTTCAACAGTTCCTTCATTAGTTTGTACCGAGGTATCCCATATTTCTTTTGTTGTTTTGCATGCCGAGACACGGAAGAATTCATCCATGCTAAGTGCACCTTGAAGAAGGTTTATTGCCTTTTTATCATAGTGAACCTTTTTCTTATCATCTTTGTCCCATGTAGTTTTAGGATTTGATGAGCCAACACCATTGATTACCGTTATAGGGATAAATAGACCATTCTCGACGGCATCCCATATTTCTTCTCCTTGTGCTTCTAGATGTGCCTTCATGCATATTTTCCAGAAGTCAAAATATTCACCACAAAATAGAGGAGGCTTGTTGTTACTACCACCATCTCTGAAAACGAGATTTTGATTTGCGGAAGCCATTCTGGATCTTTTAGGAACATGTTACCTATAACCTGCTCTGATGCCAATTGTAAGTACGAAGTGCGCCTAAGAGGTGGGGGGGGGTGAATTAGGTACTTTAAATTTTTTACCATTTTAGTGATGATGGATATTATTTTTCTGGATTATGGTGAGTTTATGAAAGAGTAAAGTGCAGAAAAATAAAGAGACACAAGCGATATATCCTGGTTTCCCTCACAGTCTGAGAGTACTCCAGTCCCCTTTCAACATGAAAGAGATTTCCTTATTGTGGAAAACTTAAACAAGAACTACCCAAAACCAAGAACAATCCTCTTGGACCAAGAACAATCCTCTTGGATTTTCACTATGTCAACAATGAGAACAATCATCTCAAAGTGACTTCACTTGTATCCAACAATCCTGGAAAGATAAGATTTATAAAACCACTTAAACTTATTTCCAACAATCTTGAAAAATAAGCAAGTATATAACAATATTTGATTTGAGTGAGTTTGAGTAGCAATGATCACTTTGAGTGATTTAATCAATGAATTGATCTTCTCTTCCAATGATAATAGTATAAAATGACTCAAGATATATAATGCTCAAAGTTTTCTGGTTAACAATATGTGAAAGTGTGTAGAAAACTTGTGTATAAAAATGTTATAACAGCTTGAGTTTGATTTTTGAAAACTCAAAATATAATTGGAAGAGGTGTTGAAATGATTTTTAAAAAGAGTATTTATATTTTCATAACACCTTTTTGAAACATCATAAAGTTATGTACATGAATCATGAACAATTGCCAAGATTGAGTGAAAGGTTTCCATGAAATGGTGTTATGAACGGGCATGTGCAAAGCTGCTATTTTTCAAAATCTTGCAGCATGCAATCGATTGCACCCTTTGTTTAAATTGATTGCACGGGGTTTGAACAGCTAGAATTTCAAAAAATTTGAGTGTGAAATTGATTGCACACGAGTATAAATCGATTGCATGTGAAGTCAGTAGCAAAAATAGATTGAGTGCAATTGATTGCACAAACATGCAAATCGATTGCACTTAGGAACAATATCAAAATATTTGAAAAAATGAAGCATGCAATCGATTGCACTAATATGCAAATCGATTGCACTCAAGTGAAAAATGATTTTTAGCTTAGAAAAACTTGAGTAAGGATTTGGACAATATAAGATATTTCTTTTGACCATTGAGCATCTATGTCTTAAGTTCAAAGTAAGTATTATCATTATACCTTGAAATTTGTCTAAGTGCTTGAACCAATGACTTTATCCACAGATGCTTTTAGCTTGATCAATAATCTTTTCCTTTTGTGATACGGTGGGAGAACTGACTTGAAGGTTTTGTGTTTGTGTTTGCAAATGTTGCGGTTTAGCAAGAGTCGCCACCGACTTTTCTTTTATCCAAAAGGAAAGGTGAAAAAGCCCAGGAAAAGGGAAGGTATTAGAACCCTTTCCATCCATGGGTTTCCATTGGCCCTTAGTTACTTGCTAGATCACTTGCTTTTGTTTGAAAATGTGCTTTTGTGTGGTTTTTTGAAAGTATTTTGAAAATATGCCATCGTTTAGGCAAACTTTGTAATAGTCTTTGTTCGTAAGAACGTATACAAAGTGTTGAGCTTTTGAAAATGTTTCATGTTTGGAAAGATGTTTGGAAAGTGTATGTGATTGTTTTGAAAATAGAAAGGATATTTGTTTTGAGAGTGAGCAATTAACTAAAAGTAATCTACCTACTCAAAAGATCTTAGATGTGCTTTTCCTCCTCCTTTAGATGTTGTTGTCTTGCCATTGACTTGGTAAGAAGCCTCAACGTTGGATGTGAATGGAAGAGCATTGGGTCATCGTATGACCATGATAGCAATGTTGTGAGATGACTTAGCACTTTTTCTTTAAGGACTAAGATCATTTTGAAAGGCAACTTTGATAGCATCATCGAGGGACTATGATCTTGTATTTTTCGATTTGTTTGTGCTAATATATCCCACATGCTTAACATGACCACTTTTGTAAGGCAACAAGTGGAATTACCCTAAGGGTGTAAGTGTGTGAGTGTATTTGATTGCATGCATAATTTGTCTTGAATTAGGGTTTTCTAAACATTGTTTTTAGTCTTGCCATATAAACCCTAATTACTAACAATATATGAAAGCAATAAAAGTACGGAAAATAAAGATTCTACGCTATTACAATCATTAGGGGGATGGGGTGTACAAATTTCAAATGGGGATTGCAAATTAAATCCTATGTTACTATTACAACCATATTGAAGGGATAAGAATGTACAGGAAATGTAAAATGTTTGTCTCGTTTTAAAAAAAGAAATAAGTTTTGTTTAAGAAAATATTATTTGTCTTTTTATGTTACAAGAAAATATAACTTGTGAATATGAAATATTTTTGGTGTTTTTTTTATTAGTGAAAAATAATGATGATGGCAGAAAATAATAAAAGAGAAAGAAAACAAAATCAGCGCAAATGCTGAAAATAGAAGAGGTCAGAAGTTCTGACTCTGACTTGCTGCACAACAGAAACAACGTTAGTAGAAATATGGGTGTTCAGAAGTTCATGATCTTTTGAGAATTTGGAAGTTTTCAGAAGTTATGATGCATCTGTCAGAACTTTTCCTCTCTCCATGCTTTTCAGAACATCTGCAACTTAGTCACTTCTTAACAGGACAGAAGTTGCACATATAAAAATTATGACAAGTTTCATGAAATATCAGAAGCACAAATCATAAGCAACATGAATTTGCTAATCCTAATTCCGAGTCCTAATTTCTTTATGAAACTATGAACTGGGATTCCTTCTATTTTGGGCAGGCAGATGCATGAAATTTCATAATATGTATATCATGAGGATATCTACATTGTGCTAAATATGCAAAATCTGACATAGCCTAATTAGTATGATGGGAGTTAGCAGAAAACATACCTCGCAGCTGGAAAAGATTCTGTGAACTAGAGGTTGGTCCTGAACTCTGGTGATGTTCTGAGCAACTTCTTCACGTACTCAGCAGGATGGAAGTTTGCAACTTCTGGAACTGCCAAGGGGTGATATTCTGACTTCTTTTAGGTGGAGGTGGATGGAGGGTGTATGGCAGTAGGAATACAGAAGTTAAGATAACTTCTAATATGTGAATCAGCAACTGCATGGATGGCTTTAGTCAAGAAACATTTAAGGAAAAATGGAGTTTGAATACAAGAATCAAATGCTAATGTTTTGTATTTTTGTGTTTATAGTTTTGTGGATTCTTGTAATTTTTGCAGGGGTTCAAGACTTTTTCTCAAGTTTTTCTTCACCACTTTCATAAAATTTTTCCCTCTCTTTTCTCAGTGGCCAATGGTGTTCTATTTATAGGCAAAGCTTTTGTAGTTAGGATATGTCAAGTGGCGCCAACATCATATGCTAGATGCTGACTTACTCTTGAAGTAAGCTTAAACAAGCGTGGTTCAATGCACCAAGTGGGATGGTTAGCAGCGCCTAAGCTGGATTTGTCAGCATGAATTAAGGAAAAGTAGAAGCAGTGCATGGGCCTAGCATACTTTTGCACAAAAGTTTGTCTTCCCAAGACAGTAGGGGTACACGTGGGGAAAATCCCTTGGATAGAGACTCAAAAGAGGTTGTGAGCATTAAATGGGTTCCCATATGAAACTCTGCATCCTTGCTTAACTCTGGATCAAAAATTCTGTTTCAGCGTAGCATCCAATCTTCTGATCCTCTTATCTTTTGGCTTCAGCATGTTCTGAGGGATCCCTCAGACTTTCCATTAAGCTTACAACACGCTTTGTAACCTTCTTTTATTTACCCTTGCAAACTCAGACCGAACCTTTGTGAAAACTGGTCCAGAAGTTCTGATCAAACTCTGTCTTGAGAATATCCAGAATTTGCTGAGTGTGAACAGTGGCCCAGAAGTTCTGAAATTTTCATATTTCTTAAACACTTAGAGGAATTTCTAAGTATTTAGAATTTTACTTTTCCAAAGCAAAATTTTACTTTTGAAATTCATGATGAAATAAACTTCATATTCCAACATGTCTTGATGAAATATGATTTTTGAGATTTGATTTTGATCCAAAAGTCAAAGTTAGACTTCTTAGTGTGCAAATGACCATTTTGCCCTTGTGAATGGTTTGCTTGGAAAAAATTGATAATTCAAGGCTTGGAATTGGATGAAAGAAAACTTGAGGGTCCAGGGTGATTCCTTGAGAAATGAGAGGGCAAATTTTGGGGTACAACAGCTGCCCCTGTTCAAACTTCCTGAACCTGAAGAGTTAGATTGGCGGATCCGCCATTCGTGACTTGAAGGTGACATATGTTTGAACACTAGAATGCCCAGAAATTTGCACTCGAAGATGGATGGTGAGTGAACTTATAGATGCCATTTGGAAGAATGTTGGTAAATGCTGGAAGAAGTATCAGCACAAATCTCTTGTTGATTTATACTAAACTTTATGTTTTACTTGTGAGAAAAGGGGTTAGTAAAATGCAGATGCTTTCATGATTTTCACCAAATGTGGCATCATGCTAAATGAATATGGTATGTACATGCTATGATGTATGAATGTAAAATCTATGTTTTTGTCTGGGAACATAAATCCCTAACTATTGCTGAGGAAATCTAGGGAGGTTGAATCCCTGATTACCTGTTGGAAATGAAGAACATGCATATCTTCAAATTTTGTTGAAAGGATGCTTTTTCTGGGGAATATTGCTCAAATGTCAGCTGTTATCTGGTCGGATCCAGGTTTCATAGTTGCTGAGGATGAAGTAGTTGGCTGCTATCTGGTCGGATCCATGCTTCATGGAAACTTACTGGAAAATGAGATGAATTAACTGTTATCTGATCGGATCCAGGCTTTGCAGAAAATTCCTTGAAATTGAATACTTATCTGGTCGGATCCATGCCTCACAACAACTTGCTGGGGATGCGGAGGTTAACTGTTATCTGGTCGGATCCAGGCTTCACAGTAACTTACCGGAGGAAAAGATGAATTAACTGTTATCTGGTCGGATCCAGGCTTTGCAAAAAACTCCTTAAAATTGAACAGTCATCTGGTCGGGTCCAGGCTTCATGGTCTTTTGGAAAGCTATGCTGTTATCTGGTCGAATCCAGGCTTTGCAAATTTCTTTGATGAAGTCAATTGTTATCTTGTAGGGTCCAGGCTTCACAATAAACTGGTTGAAAACTGTTATCTGGTCGGGTCCAGGCTTTGCAGATATCTTTGAGGAGGTCAATTGTTATCTGGTCGGGTTCAGGCTTCATAATAAACTGCTTAGGGATTTAGTTGTTATCTGGTCGGTTTCCAGGTTTTACAATGAACCTCTGAGGATGATTTCTATCTGGTCGAATCCAGGCTTCGCAACGGCTTTCTTGAAAGGATGGAAATGAGGACTGATATCTGGTCGGGTCTAGGTTTCTCATCCATTTGTTGGGGATAGAGAGACAACTCTACTGGGCAAAAGAAAATAAACCCTGGTCGGATTTAGTTCAGGTTCTTCTATATATTGGAAGAGTCAGGTTATTATCTGGTCGGGTCCAGGCCTCATAGCATTTTGAGATCATCTATTATCCGGTCGAGTCCAGGCTTCAGTAACTCAAACTGTTCTCTGTTCGGGTCCAAGTTTCAGTAATTGAAGAAGTCAAACTGTTATTTGGTCGGGTCCAGGCTTCAGTAACTCAAATTGTTATCTGGTCGGATCTAGGTTTTAGTAATTGAAAAAGTAAAACTGTTATCTGGCCGGGTCCAGGCTTCACATGCATATCTTCAAATTTTGTTGAAAGGATGCTTTTTCTGTGGAATATTGCTCAAATGTCAGCTGTTATCTGGTCGGATCCAGGTTTCATAGTTGCTGAGGATGAAGTAGTTGGCTGCTATCTGGTCGGATCCATGCTTCATGGAAACTTACTGGAAAATGAGATGAATTAACTGTTATCTGATCGGATCCAGGCTTTGCAGAAAATTCCTTGAAATTGAATACTTATCTGGTCGGATCCATGCCTCACAACAACTTGCTGGGGATGCGGAGGTTAACTGTTATCTGGTCGGATCCAAGCTTCACAGTAACTTACCGGAGGAAAAGATGAATTAACTGTTATCTGGTCGGATCCAGGCTTTGCAAAAAACTCCTTAAAATTGAACAGTCATCTGGTCGGGTCCAGGCTTCATGGTCTTTTGGAAAGCTATGTTGTTATCTGGTCGAATCCAGGCTTTGCAAATTTCTTTGATGAAGTCAATTGTTATCTTGTAGGGTCCAGGCTTCACAATAAACTGGTTGAAAACTGTTATCTGGTCGGGTCCAGGCTTTGCAAATTTCTTTGAGGAGGTCAATTGTTATCTGGTCGGGTTCAGGCTTCATAATAAACTGCTTAGGGATTTAGTTGTTATCTGGTCGGTTTCCAGGTTTTACAATGAACCTCTGAGGATGATTTCTATCTGGTCGAATCCAGGCTTCGCAACGGCTTTCTTGAAAGGATGGAAATGAGGACTGATATCTGGTCGGGTCTAGGTTTCTCATCCATTTGTTGGGGATGGAGAGACAACTCTACTGGGCAAAAGAAAATAAACCCTGGTCGGATTTAGTTCAGGTTCTTCTATATATTGGAAGAGTCAGGTTATTATCTGGTCGGGTCCAGGCCTCATAGCATTTTGAGATCATCTGTTATCCGGTCGAGTCCAGGCTTCAGTAACTCAAACTGTTCTCTGTTCGGGTCCAAGTTTCAGTAATTGAAGAAGTCAAACTGTTATTTGGTCGGGTCCAGGCTTCAGTAACTCAAATTGTTATCTGGTCGGATCTAGGTTTTAGTAATTGAAAAAGTAAAACTGTTATCTGGCCGGGTCCAGGCTTCAGTAATAACTTGAAAATTGTGCTAATATCTGGTCGGATCCAGGCTTCAAAGCATCTTGGAAATAATAAAGGCTTTGCTGGCGGCTTTACTGGGATTAGGGGTTATGGCCCTGTGATTTGCAGTAATTTGAAAGGGAAATTCAAACTGGAGAGTATAGACTCAGTTAGGCAAGGCATACTTAGCTTGGGGAGGATACACCCAACTAGGGATGATGGGCTCATCTGGGGAGGATAGATTCTATTTGGAGAAAATAGCCTCGGTTAGAGAAGATGTACTCAGCTGGGCAATTTGGACTCAACTGGGGAATTTGGGTTCAGTTGGAGAAGATATACTCAGCTGGGGAAGATGGACACAGCTGGGTAATTTGTGGTGTCTTGATTGTTGTATGTTGAGAAATTTGCACTAGGCTGGGGGAAATAACCCTGTTAGGGAAATAAACCCTGTTGAGGAGGTGAATTTCCTTTAGGAAGAGATCCCCTAGGCTTCAATCTTGTAAAAATTGACTCATCTGGGGAGAAAGTTGCCAAGAGGTTGAGACTCTGGCGGGGATTATCCCGTGTAAGGAGATTTTATGGGCAACTCCGTTGGGGAAAGGTTTATCGTTGCTATCCTTATGGGGATAATGATAATGAGATAACTCTGTGGGGCTATTTCATATACATTAAAGAGATGCTGACTGATGCTTAGCAGGACACATGTGCCAAATAGTTATGTTCATGTGCATATGTTCATTCAATTTTAGTCATTTGACAAATTTGCATTCAAAACAAAGACATAAAATTTTGCACTTCAAAGTGTATTTGTATTGATATTTTTCCCACGAATAGGCGTTTTTGTACATAGAGACGGAGATCCTAGTAAGAGGAAATCTCCAAAAAGTAAAACAAAATTGAGAAATGAAAACAAATAGCCATGTGAAATGATCTCATTACCTTCCAGCTCTACTATTGCCCCAATATCTTCGAACATCCTTTGTCGTTGATCAAAATTGATTGGATTGATCCTGGACCATTTGAACTTGGACCTTGGTGATAGAATTGACTGTGTTGATTTCATAGGACATAGTCGTACGCTTTTAATCCTTAATTTTTTCCTGAACCGCCCTTTCGGGTTTTCGGTCCACCAGGATACCCTTTTTTGCCTAAATCTCCCTTTCGGGTTTTCAACTTACCGGGTGTACAATCTTTTGCATATGTCCCTAATTTTTGCACAAACCTTTTGGTTTGCCGGGATGCCCTTATTTTGCTTAGGTGTGTCAACCTAACGGGTCTCTTATGCGTAGTATTTTTTAACTATGTCCGTGTTTATAGGATGTGGGAAATCTTCACCGTCCATGGTGGTCAGTATCATGGCACCGCCAGAAAAAACTCTCTTGACAACAAACGGCCCTTCATAGGTGGGAGTCCATTTTCCTCTGGGCTCACCTTGTGGTAAAATGATGCATTTTATCACCAAGTCACCAAATTTATATACTCGAGGCTTGACCTTTTTGTTGAAAGCCTTGATCATCCGTTTTTGATACGTATGACCATGGAAAATAACACCTAATCGTTTTTCATCGATCAAGTTTAGCTGATCCAATCTCGTTTGATCCACTCGTCTTCGCCTAGGTCTGCCTCGATCATAATCCTCAGCGAAGGAATTTGAACTTCCACTGGAAAAATAGCTTCCATGCCATAGACTAGAGAGAAGGGAGTTGCCCCATTTGATGTTCTAGCTGAAGTACGATAGCCATGTAGAGCAAATGGTAACATCTCATTCCAATCTTTATAGGTCACTACCATTTTCTGCACAATCTTCTTGATATTTTTGTTGGCCGCTTCGACTGCGCCATTCATTTTCGGTCTAAACGGAGAAGAATTATGATGCTTGATCTTAAATTGAGTGCACAACTCCCTGATCATGGCATTGTTGAGGTTAGTCCCATTGTCGGTAATGATCCTTTCGGGGATACCATAACGATAGATGAGGTTGTGTTTGATGAATCTGGCTACCACATTCTTGGTGACTGAGGCAAACGAGGCGGCTTCGACCCATTTGGTAAAATAATCGATGGCGACAAGAATGAAGCAATGTCCGTTGGAAGCGGTAGGTTTGATTCTCCGATCATGTCAATGCCCCACATTACAAATGGCCACGGAGTGGTCATGACATTCAGAGGGATTGGAGGTACATAGTCCTTGTCAACGTAGATTTGGCATTTGTAACAAGTTCTTGAATGTTGATGACAATCGGTCTCCATTGTTGACCAATAGTAACCTGCTCTTAAGATTTTCTTAGCCATCGTATGTCCACTTGAGTGAGTACCAAAAAGGCCATCGTGCATGTCTTCCATAATTTCCTCTGCCTCCTTCTTATCCACACACCAGAGTAGAGTTGAATCATGGTTGCGCTTGTACAATATCCCGTTACTTAGGAAGAATTTGGCTGCAAATATTTGCAAGAACTTTCTGACATTGATAGATGCTCCCTCTGGATACTCTTGTGCTTCAAGGTATCTAATTACCTCATGGTACCATGGCATTTCCACATCGGTGTCGAGCTCATAGCAATTTGCAAGTTCATCGAATCTTTCAATTGTAATCATAGGGGCTTCGTTATCCCATCTGACTTTGAACATTGAAGACATGGTTGCCAAAGCATCAGCCAACTGGTTTTCTTCCCTAGGGAAATGTTCAAAAGTGATCTCTTCGAAGTGAGGAATCAGGGATAGCACAAGTTCCTTGTAAGGGATAAGATAAGGGTGTTTAGTGTCCCAATCTCCTTTTACTTGGCTGATCACCAAGGCGGAATCTCCAAACACATCCAAATGTTTGATCCTTAAGTCAATGGCAGCTTTCAGACCTAAGATGCATGCTTCATACTTAGCCATATTATTTGTGCAATCGAAGCATAGTCTAGCAGTGAAGGGAGTGTGGCAACCTTCAGGAGAGGTGATCACAACACCAATTATGTTACCTAAGGCGTTGGAAGCCCCATCGAATACCATAGTCCATCGGGATCCTTGTTCAGGTCTGTCATACGGTCTAAGTTTCGCACAGTCAGTTACCAGCATAATATTCTCATCGGGGAAGTCAAAGTTCATTGAATGATAATCATCCACATCTTGATGGGCCAAATGATCTGCCAGCACACTTCCTTTGATTGCTTTTTGATTTGTGTATTGAATTTCATACTCAGTCAAGATCATTTGCCATCTGGTTATCCGCCCGGAAAGGGCAGGTTTCTCGAAGATGTACTTGATTGGATCCATGTTAGAAATCAACAAAGTGGTATGAGTCAACATATACTATCTTAGCCGGCGAGCAGCCCATGCCAGAGCGTAACAAGTTTTCTCGAGTAGTGAATATCTGGTTTCACAGTCGGTAAAATTTTTGCTCAGGTAATAAATAGCATTCTCTTTTCGGTCAGACTTGTCATGTTGGCCCAAAACACACCCCATAGAATTCTCTAGTATTGTCAAGTACATGATCAAAGGTCTTCCTTCAACTGGAGGCATGAGAATAGGAGGTTCTTGCAGGTATTCCTTGATTTTGTCAAAAGCAATCTGGCATTCATCGTTCCACCTGAATACTTGATCTTTCTTCAAGAGTTTGAAGAGTGGCTCATAAGTAGCAGTTAAGTGTGATATGAAACGGGCAATGTAATTGAGACGACCCAAGAATACTCTAACTTCTTTTTCAGAATGAGGGACTGGCATTTGTTGAATGGCCTTTATCCTGGTGGGATCAACTTCAATGCCTTTATTGCTGACAACAAAACCTAGAAGCTTCCCAGAGCATACTCCAAACGTGCACTTGTTAGGGTTTAACCTCATCTTGTACTTCTTCAGTCTTTCGAATAGTTTGTGCAGGTGATCGAGATGTTCTTCTTCCGTTTGTGATCTAGCAATCATATCATCCACATATACCTCCATCTCATGATGAATCATGTCATGAAATAAAGCCACCATAGCCCTTTGATATGTTGCCCCTGCATTTTTTAATCCGAAGGGCATGACTTTGTAGCAGAAGGTGCCCCATTGCATAACGAAAGTAGTTTTTTCCATATCTTTGGGAGCCATCTTTATTTAATTTTAGCCTGAGAAGCCATCCATGAATGAGAAGACCTTATGCTGAGCAGTATTATCGACTAAGACGTCAATGTGTGGTAGAGGGAAATCATCCTTGGGGCTTGCCCTATTCAGATCCCTATAGTCTACGCACATGCGAACTTTCCCGTCTTTCTTTGGCACCAGCACTATGTTGGCCACCCATTGAGGATAGGATGTTACAGCTAGGAACCCTGCATCAAACTGTTTCATTACCTCGACTTTGATCTTTTAAGACATGTCCGGCCTCATGCGACGAACTTTTTGTTTAATTGGAGGACAGTCTTCCTTCATGGGAAGACGATGAACCACAATTTCGGTATCCCACCCAGGCATATCTTCATACGACCAAGAAAATACTTCCACATAATCGCGCAATATCTGAACCAAGCGGCTTTTAACACTGATTTCCAAATTAACGCCGATCCTAATTTCTTTCTTATCTGACTCCGTACCCAAGTTGATAACCTCAATTGACTCTTCATGTGGTTGAATAACTTTTTCCTCTTGTAATAGGAGTCTGGCTAGTTCTCCTGGTATGTCATAATCTTCCTCGCTTTCGTCTTCGACTTGGTTGATAGGACATTCAAAGTCATAGTCGAAAATAGTAGAGTTGTTGGCAATAGGATCCAGAGTGGATGTAGACCTGCAAGATTGTGTGTGTGTGTGTGCATGTAATGTACATGGCTATTTTTTTTGAAAATGTATTTGAAAGAAAAGAAAGACAATGAACACAAATATTTGAATGCAAAGAGGTCCAATGGTTTATATTAAATGATCATATGATATATGAAACATGAGCAAAACCCTTAACAAATGGACCAAAGTGCCCCGGGCAAGGCACATGGCTTAAAAGTCGTTGTTTGGAAATAATATTACAGACATAGGGTTCCCGAATTGACAGAAAAAGTAAACAGTAATTACTCCTCAATGAAAGAAACAGGAGTGAAATCCTTTGCATGCCAATTGTTGAGCTTCCCTTCTGTTGTTGGGTAGATCCAGTCTTCAAAAGCACACTCATCATCAGAGTCCTCTACAACGTTCATTTCATGATTTTTGAGGTGGAGAGGCAGATTTCCAGCACGAGCACCTCTAATTTCTTTCTGAGCTTTGGAGGTGAAACCTAATCCAAACTTGTCTGCCTTGAACGGGATATCGAGGAGTTGACCCCACATCTCATTGTTTCCTTCTTCTACCATAGCATGGCCATCCTTAAGAGAAACCATCTTGGGGATAACTTTATCAGTCTTGGAGTGTCGAAGGAGATTTTGGTCGCGGCCACAACTTCAAACGTCTGGCAAGGAGTTTCTATGAATTCACCATCCATTTCTACGTACTTGAAAGAATTGAGATGGCTTACCATAAATTCTTCTTCACCACAAACAGTGACAACCTTCCTTTGAACTGGATATTTAAACTTCTGGTGGAGAGTAGAAGTGACCGCACCTACCCCATGGATCCATGGGCGCCCAAGCAAGCAAGAATACGCAAGCCGTATGTCCATTATGTAGAATGTGGAGTTGAAAATATGTGAACCAACCTTAATTGGGAGATCCACCTCTCCATGAACCATCCTTTTCGACCCATCAAATTCCCTCACAACAATATCACTTGGCTTCAAAACCAAATCTTCACAGTCTAGCTGATCTAAAGCGCCTTTAGGTAACACATTTAAAGATGAGCTAGTGTCCACCAAAACATGTGCCAGAGTGGTCCCCTTACATTCAACAGAAACATGCAAGGCTTTATTATGATTCTTTCCCATGGGAGTTAAATCTGTGTCGGAGAACCCCAGACCATTGTCAACTATCAGACTTGCTACGCAGTTCTCAAATTGGTCGGTTGTGGTTTCTTGAGGCACATGAGCCTTTTTCAAGAACTTAATCAAATCTTGTGCATGGGCATCGGAACATAGCAATAAGGACAACATTGATATTTTTGAAGGGGTTTTCCACAACTGCTCTACTATTTTGAAGTCGCTTTTCTTGATGATCTTCAGAATCTCCTCCATCTCTTGAGTGGATGGTTCTTCCATAACAAAATTTTCAACAGGTGCCTCTTCCCTGGCAGGCTCACCTTCTTTCCCTTTTCCTTTAGTACTGGCACCAGAATTGCCATTGGTTATGCAGACTGGAACTGTGGTAGTGGTTGGTGGTGAGATAACAGGGGAAAAGATCCTTCATGCTCTTGTGACTTTACTAGAACCAGTAATATTAGTAACACCATCTTCATTATCATCAATCCAAGAATCTTGTTTTACCCCATGGTAATAAACCTCGGAACTGTAATTCCATGGTACCGCTTTATTAGAGGTGTATGGAACAGGTCCGACAACAGTGATTATGAGAGGAGAAATGATTGGTTCGTTCGAAATCCTGATAGGACCTTTGGATGAGATCCTAAGAAGTTTGTTTGAAATTGTTATGATGGCAAAATCTTCAGCTTTGTTGATTGAATTTTTGATGATGGGAATCTTTTCGAATAGAATTTCGCGGCCATCCATTAGGCATTGTATACCTTTCTTCAGTTCTTCACACCCATTGGGTGGTCTCATACAACACACACCGTCTTTTTCACAGCCAGGGAAAATCCAAGCTTTCAACATATTGTTCTTGATTACATTTAACGGAGTAGTTAATTATTCAACAGAGGCAATGAAAATTGTATCTTCGACAGCATTGACACCTTTGTCATGCTTCGACATTGGAGCGGTAATTACATTTGGCGTCGAGGAGGATCAAATTCAATAGTCTTGTTGTCAATTAAATCTTGGATTTTGTTCTTTAAGGCCCAACACTATTCAGTCTCATGCCCGAGGCTGTTTGTTTGGTAAGCACACTATGCATTCAGATTATATCTTGGCGACGAGGTGTCAGGGTTGGCGGGAGGATCACGCAATGTCACTAAATTAGCCTTAAGAAAATGTTGAAGGGCTTGAGATAGTGGCATGCCTAACCTTGTAAACTGTCTTCTTGGAGCTTCAAAACGTTGATGATTTGCAGATGGTTTGGAGTGGGAATTGGTTTGGAGATTCGAACAGCAATGACAGACGGAAGATTATTCTTCTTGGTATGGGCCTTTTCCCCATACACAACATTAACTTCTTTCTTCGCAGCAAAAGGTTTCTTGACAAGGTTGGGAGTGGAGGTAGATGCCATAGAGATTTTTCCACTTTTAATGCCACTTTCAACTCTTTCACCGGTTAAGATTAATTCGGTGAAACCAGAAGAAGTGCAGCCATCCAATAGATTAAAGAAAGGACCAAATAATGTACCCATGAACATGTCAATGTGTTCCCTATCAGTCAAGGGAGGTTGGACCCTACTAGCAAGGTCTCTCCACTTCTGCGCATATTCCTTAAATCCTTCATTCTTCCCCATGGTCATACCTTGCAATTGAACCCTTGTCGGTGCCAAGTCGGTATTGTACTAATATTGATGGTAGAAGGCAGTAGCTAGACCCTCCCAAGTATTGATGCGAGAGCCATCCAACTGATAAAACCATTCAAGTTGTGTTCCAGCCAGACTCTCTTGGAAAATGTGAACCCAGAGCTTCTTGTTAGTAGTGTGTGGTTGTATCTTGCGTACATAGTACTTCAAATGGAGCTTTGGACAAGAAATTCCATCGTATTTTGCAAAGGTTGGTATTTTGAACTTGTGGGGAAAGACTACCCCAGAGATTAAGCCCAAATCGTCAAAATCTAAACCGGGAACAACTTGAATTTCAACAGCTTTCAACCTGTCCTCTAACTGCTTGTATTTGATGTATGCGGGTGGATACTGTTCATTGAAATAATCATCATCAGATTCTTGGTCATTGATATAGTGAGCCTGAGTACTCTTGACCTCACCCATCTGATTCTCGTCCTCTTTGGATGAATCTTCCTCTACTGGAATTTGAAGGATTGTCTCCTTGAACCTTTTACCCATGTTGAGTAGAGCTTTCTTCTTTGGCTTCTTCTTAGAGGCCAACAAGGCCATCATATCTTGCTGCCCCTTGGCCAGGGCGAGTAAAGCTTCCTGAAATTGAGAATTCTGGGCTTGGAGTTTCGTCACAGTTTTCTCTAGATCCATCTTGCTGAAATAAACAACGGAGAGATAAGGAAACCTGTTATGCGTAAACTTGTCATGTCATGATGCATGAATATGCAATATGAAAATGATTTCAAGGATTTAAAGAATTTTAATTTGTATAGACAAAGAGTGAACAAATGTTAACTTGCATTAAATAGTTCTGATTTGAATACAAACATGCCTCTTGGGCTTACAACAACATAAATAAACATAAAGTAACTCCTAAGACAGAAATGTTGTGCGCATCCTCTTTGGCGCAACATAGGTGTTTAAACTCCTTTCTTCATGAAGCTCCCTTGTAAGCTCTAATATCTTCTTCTCGCTCTCATAGAACTTAGCTTCAAAGGTGTCTCACTCTCCTCTTAACTGAATCTAAGCGTTTTGCAAATCTTCAAGGGAAGTAGGCATATCAGGATAGACAATAGTATGTGGAATGTCTCCCTCAACTACTGGCTCCATGATAACAGGTAAGGCGGCTTCATAAGGCATCTTGATACTTTGAGCGCGAGCCCTCACCCATTTAAGATAAGGTTCCAAAGGAACGGAATTCTTACGCCCCAACGTCTTGGTATCAACTTTGTTAACCATACCTCAAGCTCGTATAAATCTTTGACGGTAACCTTGGGTATCGCTTTCATAGTCAAATGCAATTCCTTGGATGAGCACCTCATGAGGGCCATCTCTCCTGACATATCCAAATTGTCGCAAAGCTAAACAAGGGTTGTAAGTAGTGCCTCCCTTAATTCCAAGTAGAGGGACATTGGGGAATTCCCCACAACGATCAATGATGGTAATGTCTTCCATAGAGCGATAATACCAACGGATATCAGCATGTGAAAGTGACATCAATCTTTTAGACCATCTCATAACTTGTTTATTTTTCACCACGGATCGAGGTAGGTGCGAAATAAACCACCTAGCCAAAAGAGGAGTGCAACACATCAAAGTCCCCCTTTTCTTCAAAGTGCGAGAGTGAAGAGAATGCAAGATGTCTCCAAGCAATGTAGGCACCGGATTACGAGATATGAAAACTTTGATCGCATTTACATCTATAAATTGGTCAGGATTAGGAAATAGTACCAACCCATAAATGAGAAGAGCCAAAATTTCCTCAAAGGCTTTTAGATCCAAAGTATTCCAACACTCTTGAGCCTTCTCCAACATAAACTTTTCTAGGAACCCTTTGACACCACTCCTTGTTACCCAATTTGCTATTATGTCAGATGGTTGCAAATGTAGAGCTTGAGCAATTTCCTCAGGTTTAGGGTCTATTTCAATACCGTTGAAAGGTAACTGATCAAGAATAGGGGTCCCCATGAGTTGATAAAATTCTTCTAAAGTGGGCACAAGTTGGTAATCGGGAAAATTGAAGCAATGATGCAAAGGGTCAAAGAATTGGACAAGCACCTTTACCATATCTTCTTCAATACTTGAGGTAACCAAACTAAGGAGTCGACCATGTCTTTTGGTGAATGGAGAATCTTCAGGAACCCTTGATACTAAATCCATGAGTTGTGGAGGTATCCTCACGGGACTGACTTTGATAGTGCTCCTACGAGCGGAAGCCATGTCCTACAAAACCGAAACAAAGATGAATTCCAAAAATTCTTGAAATGGTTAGTGAGAATGCTATGGTATGGTGTTATGATGCTATGTAAAATATGCTAGGTAAGAAAATTTATATACAAGTAATCATATTCACACAAAGTAGACAAGTCCTTAGGTTTAGGCTTGCATGGAGGTTATAGGTAAGTACCCTCTTGAAGTTTAGTTGGCTCAATCTGTCCTAGTTAATAGTAACCAGGTTCTAAGGGATCTCAATATCACTATTCTTTCCCCCAAGTTTCGTTCAATAAGTGATTGACTCGCAACCAAACAAAACTCAAGAGTCAAACCTCAATGAGTGTAGTATCGAGTATCTACCAACTTCGGATTGCACCAAAGTCAGTCATCTCACTATGTCCTAATGGCCAAGTAAGTCAAGTAAGGTTCTAAGGTCAGTTGATGCTTCACGACACCACGCGGCAGCCCCGTACTCTCCTTGACTGACTCAAGGGTTACCGGTACCAACCAAAGTGCCACATCAATGTAGCTACTGCTTCAACCGTGTCGATATACCCCGCACAGTTCCCTCACAGTTTATTGCTACTTACCTAAAAGGTGTCCCCAAATCCGGGTGTAGGATTTAAAATAAAACCAATCAAGGAACCAAAATGTAAAGCAAACAAATCAAACAATGTAAGCAATTAAATGTGATCTAACCCTAAGGTAACCCCACTTTTAAGATTACTCCCCAACAGAGTCGCCGGTTCTGTGATATGGTGGGAGAAATAACTTGAAGGTTTTGCGTTTGTGTTCACAAATGTTGCGGTTTAGCAAGAGTCGCCACTGACTTTTATTTTATCTAAAAGGAAAGGTGAAAAAGCACAGGAAAGACCTTTAGAGATGTTTTCTTGAGTTCGAGGGGTAGATTATGAAAAGGGAAGGTATTAGCACCCTTTCCATCCATCGTTTTCCAAGGGCTCTTAGTTACTATCTAGATCACTTGCTTTTGTTTAAAAATGTGCTTTTTTGTGCTTTTTTGAAAGTATTTTGAAAAGATGTCATCGTTTAGGAAAACTTTGTAATAGTCTTTGTTCGTAAGAACGTATACAAAGTGTTAAGCTTTTGGAAATGTTTCATGTTTGGAAAGATGTTTGGAAAGTGTATGTGATTGTTTTGAAAATAGCAAGGATATTTGTTTTGAGAGTGAGCAAGTAACTAAAAGTAATCTACCTACTCAAAAGGTCTTAGATGTGCTTTTCCTCCTCCTTTAGATGTTACTATCTTACCATTGACTTGGTAAGAAGCCTCATCGTTGGATGTGAAGAGACAAGCGTTGGGTCATCGTATGACCATGATAGCAATGTTGTGAGATAACTTAGCACTTTTTCTTTAGGGACTAAGATCATTTTGAAAGAAAACTTTGATAGCATCATCGAGGTACCATGATCTTGTATTTTTCGATTTGTTTGTTCTAAGACATCCCACATGCATAACATGGCTATTTTTGTAAGGAAACGAGTGGAATTACCCTAAGGGTGTAAGTGTGTGAGTGTATTTGATTGCATGCATAATTTGTCTTGAATTAGGGTATTCTAAACATTGTTTTTAATCTTTCCATACACACCCTAATTACTAACAATATATGAAAGCAATAAAAGTACGGAAAATAAAGATTCTACACTATTACAATCATTAGGGGGATGGGGTCTATAAATTTCAAATGGGGATTGCAAATTAAATCCTATGTTACTATTACAACCATATTGAAGGGATAAGAATGTACAAGAAATGTAAAATGTTTGTCTCATTTTAAAAAAAAGAAATAAGTTTTGTTTAAGAAAATATTTTTTGTCTTTTTATGTTAAAAGAAAATATAACATGTGAATATGAAATATTTTTGGTGTTTTTTTAATTAGAAAAATAAAGATGATGGAAGAAAATAATAAAAGAGAAAGAAAACAAAATCAGCGCAAATGCTGAAAATAGAAGAGGTCAGAAGTTCTGACTCTGACTTGCTGCACAACAGAAACAACGTTAGTAGAAATATGGGAGTTCAGAAGTTCTTGATCTTCTGAGAATTTGGAATTTTTCAGAAGTTCTGATGCAACTGTCAGAACTTCGCCTCTCTCCATGCTAGTCAGAACATCTGTAACTTAGTCATTTCTTAACAGAATAAAAGTTGCACATATAACAGTTATGACAAGTTTCATGAAATATCAGAAGCAAAAATAAGAAGCAACATGAATTTGCTAATCCTAATTCTGAGTCCTAATTTCTTTATGAAACTATGAACTGGGATTCCTTCTATTTTGGGCAGGCAGATGCATGAAATTTCAGAATATGTATATCATCAGGATATCTATATTGTTCTAAATATGCAAAATCTGACAAAGCCTAATTAGTATGATAGGAGTCAACAGAAAACTTACCTTGCAGCTGGAAAAGATTCTGTGAACTGGAGGTTGGTCCTGAACTCTGGTGATGTTCTGAGCAACTTCTTCATGTACTCAGCAGGATGGAAGTTTGCAACTTCTGGAACAACCAAGGGTGATATTCTGACTTCTTTGAGGTGGAGGTGGATGGAGGGTGTATGGCAGTAGGAATACAGAAGTTAAGGTAACTTCTAATATGTGAATCAGCAACTGCGTGGATGGCTTTAGTCAAGAAACATTTGACGAAAAATGGAGTTTGAATACAAGAATCAAATGCTAAGGTTTTGTATTTTGGTGTTTATAGTTTTGTGGATTCTTGGGATTTTTGCAGGGGTTCAAGACTTTTTTCTCAAGTTTTTCTTCACCACTTTCACAATTGTTTTCCCTCTCTTTTCTCAGTGGCCAATGGTGTTCTATTTATAGGAAAAGGTTTTGTAGTTTGGAGATGTCAAGTTGCGCCAACATGATATGCTAGATTCTGACTTACTCTTGAAGTAAGCTTAAACAAGCGTGGTTCAATGCACCAAGTGGGATGGTTAGCAGTGCCTAAGCTTGATTTGTCTGCATGAATTAAGGAAAAGTAGAAGTAGCGCATGGGACTAGCATACTTTTGCACAAAAGTTTGTCTTCCCAAGACAGTAAGGGTACACGTGGGGAAAATCCCTTGGATAAAGACTCAAAAGTGGTTGTGAGCATTAAATGGGCTCCCATGTGAAACTCTGCATCCTTGCTTAACTCTGGATCAAAAATTTTGTTTCAGTGTAGCATCCAATCTTCTGATCCTCTTATCTTTTGGCTTCAGCATGTTCTGAGGGATCCCTCATACTTTCCAGTAAGCTTACAACACGCTTTGTAACCTTATTTGATTTACCCTTGCAAACTCTGACCGAACCTTTGTGAAAACTGGTCCAAAAGTTCTGATCAAACTCTATCTTGAGAATATCCAGATTTTGCTGAGTGTGAACACTGGCCCAGAAGTTCTGAAATTGTCATATTTCTTAAACACTTAGAGGAATTTCTAAGTATATAGAATTTTACTTTTCCAAAGAAAAATTTGACTTTTGAAATTCTTGATGAAATAAACTTCATATTCCAACATGTCTTGATGAAATATGATTTTTGAGATTTGATTTTGATCCAAAAGTCAAAGTTAGACTTCTCAGTGTGCAAATCACCATTTTGCCCTTGTGAATGGTTTGCTTGGAAAAAATTGATAATTCAAGGCTTTAAATTGGATGAAAGAAAACTTGAGGATCCAGGGTAATTCCTTAAGAAATGAGAAGGCATGTTTTGGGGTACAACACCTTCTTTGTCAATCATGGTTTGTCTTCATCAAAACAAAATTGCATTTGAGAAGCTTGATTTTATAAGAAACAGGTGTGGTGTTTCTTTTAGATTATGGGTTTCAGAGTGTGTTAAATGTTTGAGAGTTTTGAGAGTTTTTGAAGATTCTTTCCACACAACCAAAATCAGGCAGTGTTTTCTCTTGTTGCCTCCCAGCCTCCTCTTGATGTGAAAATGAACTCTCTATTTATAGAGAAAATTTTTGGAATGAGCAGCTTTGTGAAAGAATAAAATATAATTTCTTTAAAAGACCACCATCCACTTGCGTCAAATTTTTATAATCCCAAAATAAAAGTACTAAAATCAATGGTTTAGATGGGTGGCTCCTAGTTTATAGGGGGCAAGTGTGCATAAGAGACAAGCGCAAGGCTCAAAAACTTTCTAAAAAGGTAGTGATGTCATCAATAGCAAGTTGACTTGAAGAACTATTTAATATGGAGTGAGGCACAAGTTGGAGGCCTATATAGCCTGACCCATGGACAACTTGACTCTTTGAATCAAATCCTTCATCTTTCCATAGCCTTCGACCAGAATCAACAAAGCAACATTCGTTTCCACCAGTTGTGCATCATAATGCAGCGCTATGTGTGTTAAAGGGTCTGCAGATGGATTCGAAGGTGATATGAATGTGATTCAAAACAATCCTGAAGGTGGATTAGAAGGTGATTCAAAACAAATCCTGATGGTGGATTCGAAGCCAGCATGCAGGTGTATTTGAAGGTGACATGAAGGCGTATTTGAAGCAAATATGAAGATGAAATCGAAAGTCATGGGAAGGTAGTCATTCGTCCAATCAAAAACTTGTGAATCAAAGGCAAACAGGTAAGGGGCCAATGGTGCAATCAAAGCTTGCATGCAGGATGTACTTGCCTTGCAGGCATGCAGGAAGTACTGCTAATTCTTGTGAATCAAAGGACGCATTTAGGAAGTTGATGCTGGTGAATCAAAAGATGAATATAGAAGGCCATTACTTGAATGAAGCTTGTGGACCAAAGGATGCATGAAGGGGTCCAGAGTTGGATTCGACGTATGTTGCTTTGAAAGGAAACCATACTCCAATCGAAGCTTTGTGAGAAGGTAATCCTTGCCCAATCGAAGCTTGCCTGCAGGAGGTCATTGCTCCCTGATTTGAAGCTTGCGTGCAGGAGGCCACATGCTTTGTGAATCAAAGCAAGCATGTAGAGGGCCATATGCTTAATCGAAGCTTATGGAAAGCTTGCTCGAAGGAAAGCCAAATGTTTAATCGAAGCGTGTAAATCAAAGCTCGCTCGAAGAAACCAGATGCTCAATCAAAGGATGAAAACCAAGCTTGCATCGAAGGAGGCCTAAATGTTCAGTCGAAGAGTGGGAATCAAGGCTCACTCAAAGAATCCAGAATTCTCAATCGAAGGATGAATGAGTCGAACTAGTTTTCTTTTCTTCAATTTGTCAAAAAAACATTTTTTATCTGTTTTGCCCTTTTTGTATGCTTTGTACTTGTGCAGACTTTTTGACCCTTTTGAAAATCCTTTTGAGAAAATGCCGTGAGGAATGAGAGGGAAAATTTTAGGGTACAACAGCTGCCCCTGTTCAATCTTCTTAAACCTGAAGAGTTAGATTGGTGAGTCCGCCATTTGTGACTTGAAGGTGGAAGATGATTGGACACTAGAGTCCCCAGAAATTTGCACTCGATGATGTGGTGGTTGATTGTGTAGGAAATAGGCTTGAAGATTCCATTTGGAGAGATGATGGAGAGTTGTCTGAGATGGGCTTATAGATGCCATCCGAAGGTGATTGTTGATAGAAGTTAAACTAAGCCTAAGCTTGATTGTAACCGGGAGGAGTATCAGAATGCATCTTTGGTTGATTTAACGTTGAATGATATGCTGGAATTGACCCGTGCTAAGCCATGTCTGGAAATGCATTAGAAGGAATCTGTGTAAGATTGCTTCAGGATAAATCTGGCCGAAACTGTTTATGGAGGAATCTGTGTAAGACTTCTTTTATGATGAGCCTGTGTAGAACCTCATTTGGAAATGAGAAGGAACCTGGGTAGGGTTGCTTCAAGATGAGTCAGTATAAAACTTCATCTTGGAAAGAGAAGGAACCTGGGTAGGATTTATTCAGGATGAGTCCGTGTAAAACATCGTCTTGGAAAGAGAAGGAACCTGGGTAGGGTTGCTTCAGGATCAGTCAATGTAAAACTTCATCTTGTAAAGAGAAGGAACCTGGGTAGGGTTGCTTCAGGATGAGTCAATATAAAACTTCATCTTGGAAAGACAAGGAACCTGGGTAGGGTTACTTCAGGATGAGTCCGTGTAAAAATTCATCTTGGAAAGAGAAGGAACCTGGGTAAGGTTGCTTCAGGATGAGTCCGTGTAAAACTTCATCTTGGGAAGAGATGGAACCTGGGTAGAATTTCTTCAAGATGAGTCCGTGTAAAACTTCATCTTGGAAAGAGAAGGAACCCGGGTAGGGTTTCTTCAGTATGAGTTCGTGTAAAACTTCATCTTGGAAAGAGAAGGAACCTGGGTAGGGTTTCTTCAGGATGAGTCTGTGTAAAACTTTATCTTAGAAAGAGAAGGAACATGGGTAGGGTTGCTTCAGGATGAGTCTGTGTAAAACTTCATCTTGTAAAGAGAAGTAACCTGGGTAGGGTTGCTTTAGGATGAGTCTGTGTAAAACTTCATCTTGGAAAGAGAAGGAACCTGGGTAGGGTTGCTTCAGGATGAGTCAGTGTAAAATTCATCTTAGAAAGAGAAGGAACATGGGTAAGGTTGCTTCAGGATAAGTCAGTGTAAAACTTCATCTGTTCCTGTAGATAGTTGTCCTGTCTTTAATCTGGAAGAAATGAACCTAACCAGAAGAGGTCTTTGATTTGATTCATTTTTCCAGCAAGGAAGAGGGTTAGTTGCATGCAGATGTATGCATGGCTTGATGATGTTCTCAAAATAAATGAGATTATGTGGTATGCATTTATCATGTATGTAATATGATGTGAAATATGATTGAAGTGTATATTTGTCTCGAAAAATAAATCCTTGACAAATATTGGGGAGCTTTGGGAAGCTGAAGCCCGGACTGCTATTGGGAATGAAGAGTATGCTCCTATTTAGACTTTGTTTTAGGATGTTTCCGCTAGGAATGTTGACTTGTTTGAGAAGACTCTGTGAAGAGTGTTGATTCCGACTTGGGGAAAATAGTTCAGGAGTTTTAGTTGTCTTTTGCTCTACTAGGGAGTTATCTCTTGAAAGTTATTTGTTATCTGGTCGGACTCCAGGCTTCACAATGACTTGCTGGGGATAAAGAAGATGACGGTTATCTTGTTGTTTTCCAGGTTTTGCAGCAACTCACTGGGAATAGTAGAAAAGTCTACTGGAGAAGAGCAGTTTTGTTTAGTGATTTGTAAAAGTCAAACTGTTATTTGGTTGGGTCCAGGTTTCAGCAACTTGAAATGGAGGTTAACTCTTATCTGGTCGGGTCCAGGCTTTAGAAACTTAAAATTATGGTTTATTTTTATCCAATTGGATCCGGGTTTCAGTAACTTGAGCTGGAGGTTAACTATCATCTGATCGGGTCCAGGCTTCAGTAACTTGGAATTGTGGTTTACTGTTATCCGGTCGGATTCGGGTTTGAGTAACTTGAGCTGGAGGTTAATTGTTATCTGGTTGGGTCCAGGCTTCAGTAACTTGGAATTATGTTTACTGTTATCTGGTCGGATCCGGGTTTCAGTAACTTGAGTTGGAGGTTAACTGTTACTTGGTCGGGTCCAGGATTCAGTAACTTGGAATTGTGGTTTACTGTTATTCGGTCAGATCCGGGTTTCAGTAACTTGAACTGGAGGTTAACTGTTATTTGGTCGGGTCCAGGCTTTAGTAAATTGGAATTGTGGTTTGATGTTATCCAGTCGGATCCGGTTTTCAGTAAATTGAACTGGATGTTAACTATTATCTGGTAGGGTCCAGGCTTCAGTAACTTGGAATTGTGGTTTACTGTTATCCGATCAGATCTGGTCTTCACAGTAAGTTGAACTGGTGGTTAACTGTTATCTGGTCGGGTCTAGGCTTTAGTAACTTGGCAAAATGGTTTTAATTTTATCTGGTCGGATCCAGTCTTCACAGTAAGTTGAGGGTAGGGTGAAGTTGAACTAGTATTTGGTCGGGTCCAGGTTTCCTAGTAACTTGCTTGAAAGGATGAAGTTGACTATTATCTGGTCGGGTTCCAGGCTTCTCAACAATTTTCAAAGATAATAAAGACTCTGTTGGTGACTTCACTGGGGATTAGGGGTTGTGATCCCTTAATTCGTAATAGTCTGAGAGGCAAACTCAAGCTGGAGAGGACAATCTCATCTGGGGAAGATAGACTCAGCTAGGGAACTTTGCTGTTTGTTGGCGAAATAAACCATGTTGAGGAATATTTGACGAGCTGTTGGGGGAGATGTATTCTTTGGACATAACTCCTTAAGACTTCTTCTTATGACCAACTCAACTGGGAAGAACATTTTCCAGAGATTTAAACTCTGGCTGGGGAGTTACCTGGATCCCATCTTGTGAGGATATTTATCAATTTGGCCTTGAGGGGTTTATACCCTAATTTATGAAGATTATTTTGTGGGGATAACCTTATAGAGATGTCTCTGGTGACTTGACTGGGGATCGCCCTACGAAAAGGAATTTGTGGGATATTTGTCAATGCCCCTAGTAGTAAGTGTTGTAGCATCGCGAGAAAATGTTTGCTTGGCCGTACATAACCTTTTGCAGTAATTCACGCTCAATGCTCCAAATGACTCAGATTCGGATCTGCCACAAGTTACTCAGCACTTCTTGAGAGATTTTTTGGAATCTTGATTTGACTGCCCCAAATGAGTTGGACAGTAACATGTCAGTTCCCTTGATTACGGGAGATTTGTCCTTGGAAGTGTTTTCCAATTTTGCAAAGATTGTTGTTTATTGAGAGAGTTTTTGTTCATTGGATATTCGTCGTGTGAATTTCTATGTTGTCGAACAATTAACTATATGCAAATAACGATATTCAAATAATGTAAAGTTTATGTTTGTCTTGATGTTTTGAAAATGTGATTTAGCAGATAAATTTTTTTTTGTAAGAGTGTGAACTCAACTCAGGATTTAGAGTAAGTCTTACAGGAGTCAGGATAACTTTGTAACAATATGCTTTCGAACTAACCCATGATTCAATTAGGAATTTTAAAGGGTTGTAGCATGGCTTGGTTCACGGTTTAAGAAACAAAGGATAAGGCTCAAAGTGTATTTGTACCCGCCCGTTCTTCGTGATGTTCTCCAGTCCTAAACTCAGTTAATTGTGCATTTGAATTTCAATTAAGTTTGAAATGAAGTTTTGGAGATGGTTCGGACAAGTTAAGTTTGTTGGAAGGCAGTCATTTTGGCAACATTTTTCATGTTGTCGAGGATTTGTAGTGACCTTTTTATTTATTTACTATCCTTGATATTTTTTCCTGACTGTTCTTATTTTGAGATTAAAGTTAGCGGGATGCCCCTAATTTTTCTTAAGTCTCCTTCGTAGGTTTTGACTTAGTGAGTTTTATTTTAAGAGAAAATGACTGCCTATTTGATAGGGAACCGTCGCCATCTTTTGATTCAGAAGGACATTCTTGATGTCATTCTTTGTTTATGAAGTGAAAGATTGCGACTGAACGCGCATTTAAGTTAACTGAGAAACTACCCTGCTCTAGGTTTTGATTAAGGGTTTCAATTAGTGTGAAAAATAAAAATCCTACTTCATTGGCTCAAAGGGGTTGACTAGGGATTATCTTCCTTATAACTCCAGTGTTTAGGGTTTGAAAGAACGCCTGTACATCGTCAGTAAGGCCCATCCAAAAGCATACTGTATGAGATTATGACATTGTTTACGTCATCCTCCCTCTAAAGGCTTGTAACTTTTGAGAATCATAAAGGGAGTAAAAATCATAGTTTGAATATAAAGAAAATGAACGGATTAATTCAAGACAAACATATGCAATGCATTAATGAAACAAAAGTTTGACATTAATAGATAAGTGTTTGAACAATAAAAGAGATTACAATTGAAAATTCAAAAATGAAATGGACGCTCTCAATGATTTGGCATGGGAGCAGTGATCACGTTGGGAACCTATGGAGGGTCGAACTCAATCTCCTTGGCGTCAATCATGTTTTGAATCTTGTACTTCAGCGCCCAACAATCGTTAATATCATGCCCAGGACTGCCGGAATGATAAACACATATTGCATCAGGATTGTAGTTAGGAGAAGAAGTTTTAGGGTTTGGATGGGGTCCTATCAACGTAATCAGATTCATCCTCAACATGTGTTTCAATGCTTGAGACAATGGCATGTTAATGTTGGTAAACTGTCTCTTGGGCTCGTCTTGCCTTCGCTGATTTCCCTGTTGTTGTTGTCGTTGCGATGCAGGACTGGAGATCAGAACTGCCCCCACGTGTTGATCATGGTTGCTCTTGTTACGACCCTTTTGGCCGTATACAACATTGGACTTTTTCTTCCCCATAAAGGCTGCTTCCCTGCACTTGAAGATGCACCCCTATGAATTTTACCGCTTGTAATTCCAGCTTCTACTCTTTCGCCTGTCAGTATTAGCTCAATGAACACAACCGAGGAGCTTCCAATTAGGTGATTGAAAAAAGGTCCCGTCAAAGTTCCCATAAAGATATCAATTAACTCCCTGTCAGTTAAGGGTGACTGCACCCTGCCAACCAAGTATCTCCACTTTTGGGCATATTCTTTGAAGCCCTCGTTGGAACCCATGGTCATGTTCTGCAACTGCACGCGAGTTGGTTCCATATCATTGTTGTATTGGCACTACTGGTAGAAAGCAGCAGCTAGATCCTCCCAGGCGTGGATGCGAGAACCTTCCAATTGATAGAACGAATCTAGTTAAGTCCCATCTAGACTCTCTTGGAAGAAATGGACCCAAAGTTTCTGATCAGTGGTGTGTGGCTGAATCTTGTGAACATAAGGTCTCAGATGCATCTTAGGAAAAGAGACCTTATCATATGTGGAAAAAGTAGGGATTTTGAACTCTGGTGGGATGACCACTCCAGAAACCAACCATAACTCTTCAAAGTCCAAGACAAGGTATCTGCTGAATCTCCATAGCCTTAAGGCGATCATCCAGCTGTTTGTATTTATCATCAGTGGGAGGGTATTACTCCTTAGAGTAGTCAGCTTCATCTTCATCAGTCCCCGGTTTGTTATCTTCTCCATGATTATCCCCCTCATTTGATGGAGTTGAGAGATCTAGAACTCTCTTGGTTGGTCCTCTAAATCTTCTTCCCATATTCAAGGAACCAGGCGGTTTCTTTGCCTTCTTCTTCTTCTCTTTGATGACGAGAGCTTTCAGGTCTTCCTGCCCCTTAGCCAGAGTCAGGAACATTTGTTGGAACCGAGCGTTTTGGGCTTGAAGGTCTGTTATTGTCTGTTCAAGAGTCATTTCTTATTGAAATAAACAATAAGCAGATGAGAAACCCATGTGGGAAAAACCTGTTATGATGACATGCATGATATGTGGATGAAATGTTTTCAAGGATCTCGCGAGGTAAACATAAAAAGATGTTTGAATTTTAATCAACAACTTGATTGGAGAACTTCATATCGGTGGATTTCCTTCCATGAGTATCCAACTCACCATGTCAAGTTGGTCATAGCCCCTGACTCAAGTTTGTTGTACTTTGGTCTTTTGACATTGTTAGGTTAGAGAAAACTAAATTCTCTTTCCCCTTGATAGACGTTTGGTTCAACATGTCCCTGCATCACAAGCCCTTGAGACCCTTGAAATGGTAATTGAAAATGCTATGGTATGATGTCATGATGTTATGTACAAGTATGCAAGGCCAGTAAGTTGTTATGTACAAATATACACACAAAGTAGACAAGTCCTTAGGTTTAGGCTTGCATGGAGTTTGATAGGTAAGTACCCTCTTGAAGTTTAGTTGGATCAACCTGTCCTAGAAAGTAATTGGGTTCTAGAGGATCTCAATATCACTGACCTTTCTTTTAAGCATTGTCTCAGCATAATCAATCTTTTCTTGCGGCCGAGATATCCCAAAAGTCCGATCTATATGAGTGTAGTATCGAGTATCAACCAATTTCCAGCTTTCCACTGAAACTGGCTATGTCACTACTTCCTAATGGCCAAATTGTTCAATTAAGGTTATAAGGTTAGTTAGTGCTTCATGACACCGCTCAGCGGCTCCATATTCTCCTCGATTCAACACAAGGGATACCGGTACCAACAAATGCGTCACACTAATGTAGCCATTGCTTCAACCATATCGGTCTATGTCGTACAATTTCCACAATCTATTGCTACTTACCTAAAAGGTACCCAAGATCCGGGTAGAGGATCAAAACAAACCCAAACAAGGAACCATAATGTAAAGCAAACAAGTCAAAACAAATAAAGCAAGTAAATATGATCTAGCCCTAAGGTAACCCCACTTGTAAGTAATTCCCCAGTAGAGTCGCCAGTTCTGTAATACAATGGGAGAACTGACCTGGTTTGTTTTGCGTTTGATCGCATTTGTTACGGATAGCAAGAGTCGTCGACAACTTTTCTTTTATCCAACAAGGAAAGGGTGAAAAGAACAGGAAATACCTTTGAGATGTTTTCTTGAGTTCGGGGGGTAGGTTATGAAAAGGGAAGGTGTTAACACCCTTTTCATCTGTAGTTATCTACGGGCTCTTAGTTGCTTTCTAGATCACTTGCTTTGTATGAAAATGTGTTTGTGGTGGATTTTGAAAGTATTTTTGAAAAGCGACTTCGTTTAGGAAAACTTTGTAATGATTATCGTCTCTATAAGAATGTATACAAAGTGTTGGAATTTTTGAAAATATTTCATATTTTTGAAAGTGTTCGGTGTGTTTTAAAAATGTTTTGTTTTTGAGAATAGATTGTGAGTAAGCAGCTAAGAACGTTCTACCTACTCAAAAGTCTTTTGTTCATTTCTCCCTTCCTTTGATATTGCTATCTTACCATTGATTGGTAAGCAACCTTATATTTGGATGTAAAAGGGACGGGCGTGGGTCATTGCAAAGTCATGAATAACAATGTTGCGAGACATCTTAGCATTTCTCTTGAGGGACTAAGATCATTTGTAAGGCAATATTCGAAGTGTCATTGAGGGACTATGTTCTTTTGATTGTTTTTGCTAAGATGTCTTACATGCGTATTATACCCTTTTCCTCAAGGTAACAAGTGAAGTTAACGCTAGAGGTGCACGTGTGCAAAGTGCGTTTGATTGGATGCATTTTTGTATTTTGATTAGGGTGGTCTACTTGTTGGTTTTATCTTTCCATACACCCTAATTACTAGCATTTTGTATAAAGCAAATAAAAATGCAGAGAGTAAATATCCTAAACTATTACAACCATATTGAATAGCAAGAAAATGTAAAGACAAAATAAAATAAATGAAGGGAAGACAAGCTTTTCGATTCAGGCAGCAAAATCCTTCGATTATGCTCTTCTGGCTTCTTTCGATTCTGCCTTTTTTTTTGTTTATTTCGATTGCAGGAAGGTTAGATTGAGCAAGTAAGCTTCGATTCACCCTTCTTGCTGCTTCTTTTATTTGGGTATGGGGATTAACGTAAGTGTGCACCCTTCGTTTCTCCCTTATTGCTCCTTCATTCATTTGGACTGTGAAGTAGTATGGGGCGAAGCTTAAGGCTTCATTTCACACATAACTTTTTTCTTTTGTTTGAAGTCTGTACAGGTTAGTTTCAATTTGTACTTTGACAGCAAAAGCATACAATCGAAAGTATAGAAACGAAAAAGTGAACAAATGTTATTTACATGCTTAAAACGAAAGGGTTAAGGTCATAATGACTTACCTTGCTTGAAGCTGGGATATGTGTGTTAGACCTAAGTTGAAGCCCTAGATGCTCCTGGATTTAAAGGAAAGAAACAAGTATGATGTTTCTTTGACTGGATTTGAAGGAAGCAGAAACTAAGGGCATGGTAACTTCTTGATTCGAAAGAGGAAATAAATAGTTGTGGTGTTTCTTTTAGATTATGGGTTTGAGAGTGTCTTAAATGTTTGAGAGTTTTGAGAGTTTTTAAATACTCTTTCCACACAGCTAAAATCTGCCTGCGTTTTCTCTTGTTGCCTCCCAGCCTCCTCTTGATGTGCAAATGAACTCTCTATTTATAGAGAAAAAAATTGGATTGATCAGCTTTGTGAAAGAATATAATATAGTTTCTTTGAAAGGCCAACATCCACTTGTGTAGACTTTTTATAATCCCAAGATAAAAGTACTAAAATCAATGGTTTAGATGGTTGGCTCCTAGTTTATAGGGGAAAGTGTGCAGAAGAGACAGGCGCAAGGTTCAAAAACTTTATAAAAAGGTAGTGATGTCATCAAGAGCAAGTTGGCTTGAAGAACAATTTAATATGGAGTGAGGCACAAGTTGGAGGAATATGTAGCCTGACCTATGCACAACTTGACTCTTTGAATCGAATTCTTCATCTTTCCATAGCCTTCGACCAGACTCAACAAAGCAACATTCGTTTCCACCGGCTGTGTATCATAATGCAGCGCTATGTGTGTTGAAGGGTCTGCAGATGGATTCGAAGGTGATTCAAAACAACCCTGAAAGTGGATTGGAGGGTGATATGAAGGTTATTCAAAACAAATCCTGATGGTGGATTCGAAGGTGATTCAAAACAAATCCTAATGGTGGATTTGAAGCCAACATGTAGGTGTATTCAGAGGTGACATTAAGGCATATTCGAAGCAAACATGAAGATGAAATCGAAAGTCACAGGAAGGTAGCGTTTCGTCCAATCGAAAACTTGTGAATCAACGGCAAACAGGTGAGGGGCCAATGGTGCAATGAAGCTTGCATGCAGGATGTACTTGCCTTGCAGGTATGAAGGAAGTATTGCTAACTCTTGTGAATCGAAGGACACATTTAGGAGGTTGATGCTGGTGAATCGAAATATGCATATAGAAGGCCATTACTTGAATGAAGCTTGTGGACCAAAGGATGCATGAAGGGGTCCAGAGTTGGATTCGACGTATGTTGCTTTGAAAGGAAACCATACTCCAATCGAAGCTTTGTAAGAAGGTAATCCTTGCCCAATCGAAGCTTGCCTGTAGGAGGTCATTGCTCTTTGATTTGTAGCTTGCATGCAGGAGGCCACATGCTTTGTGAATCAAAGAAAGCATGTAGAGGGCCATATTCTTAATCGAAGCTTGTGGAAAGCTTTCTCGAAGGAAATCCAAATGTTCAATTGAAGCGTGTAAATCAAAACTCGCTCGAAGAAACCAGATGCTCAATCGAAGGATGAAAACCAAGCTTGCATCGAAGGAGGCCTAAATGTTCAGTCGAAGCGTGTGAATCAAGGCTCGCTCGAAGAAGCCAGAATGCCAAATCGAAGGATGAATGAGTCAAAGCAAACCTTCTTTTCTTCAATTTGTCAAAAATTCATTTTTTATCTGTTTTTCCCTTTTTGACTGCTTTGTTCTTGTGCAGACTTTGACCCTTTTGAAAATCCTTGTGAGAAAATGCTTTGAGGAATGAGAGGGAAAATTTTGGGGTACAACAATAGGGCTGCTTCGGGATGAGTATATGTGAAACTAAATATGGAAATATATGAGAAGGTGCCTGAGTAAGGCTGCTTCGAGATTAGTCCATGTGAAACTGCATCTGGAAATTTATGAGAAGAAGCCTAGGTAGGGCTGCTTCGGGATGAGTTTGTGTAAAATTGAATCTGGTAATATATGAGAAGGAGCCTGGGTAGGGCTGCTTCTGGATGAGTCTTTGTGAAACTGCATATGGAAATCTATTAGAAGGAATCAGTGTAAGATTTCTTCAGGATGAGCCCGTGTGAAGCTGCATATAGAAATGTACATTAGAAAGAGCCCGTGTATGATTTCTTCAGGATGAGCCCGTGTGAAGCTGCATCTGTATAATATATGAGAAGGAGCCTGTGTAAGATTTCTTTAGGATGAGCCCGTGTGAAGCTGCATCTGTGTAATATATGAGAAGGAACCCATGTAAGATTTCTTTAGGATGAGCCCGTGTGAAGCTGCATTTGGAAACATATGAGGAGGATCGTGTGTAGGGATGCTTCATCTGGTCATGTAGATAGTTTCTTTGTCTTGTTTCAGGAACTAATCTTGGACCTGTTGTTCATAGATAGTTTCCATGTCTTATTTCAGGAATCAATCTGGAACTTGTTAAAAATTGTTAATGATAATTATCTGTTGATTGATTTTTTCCTGAAAAGGTAAAGAGTTAGTTGTATGCAATGTCTTGATGTATGAAATGCATTGCGTATTTATGTTCTCAAAAATGAGGTTGTGCTATATGCGTTTCTTATGCATATTCTATGATGTATGAATGTGAAATGTTGTTGAAGTGTATCTTTGTCTGGGAAAATAAATTACTGACTACTGATGTGGATGAAGAGCATGTGTATCTTCAATTTTGTTATGAATAATTTTGTTGGGGATTCCTGTTTGCTTTGAGGAAACTCTGCAAGGGATGTTAATTTCTGCTTTGGGGAGTAGAGTTCAGGAATCTTATTCATTTGTTACTCTAATGGGGAATTTGATTCTTATATGCCCCGACTGGGGATAAAAGAGATGACTAAACTGTCAACTTGTCTAGGGGAGGATTAAGTTAACTGTTATCTGGTCAGATTCCAGGCTCCGCAACAACTTTCTGGAGATAGTACAACTCCGCTGGGCAAAAGGAATTTCGTCACTTGATATGTAGTAGCCTGAAGAATAAACTCAAACTGGGAAGATTGTAATCCATTAGGGAAATAAACCTTGTTAAGGAAAGTATTTTGACAATCTTACTGGGGAAATGAATTCATTTGGGGAAGAATTTTTACAAGGTTTCTTTTACAATTTTGGAAGACCAAACTCGATTGGGGAATGTTAGAATAAATCCAAACCTTGATTGTATCTGATGATGTATTGAATGAGTATTAGAATGACATCCATATCTAGATCGTATCTGAATTGTATCTGCAGGAGAGTCTAGAATGAATGTCAGAATAAATTTGTATTTAGATTGTATCTGCATTGTATCTAGAAGATGATAAACTGCCAGCAATTTCCATCCATTTGGGAACTGGCATGATGTGTGCGTTTGTCGGGGATAGCCTTGTGGGGGATTGTACCCTTATCCGTGAAGATTATTTTGTGGGGATAATCTTATAGAGGTGGCTCTGGCGAATTCACTAGGGATTACCTTATGAAATGGACTTTGTAGGGATTTTTCACTGTCCATAGTAGTAAGTAGTACTGCCAGAAAATGTTTGCTTGGTCATACGTGACCCTTTACTGGAATTCATGTTCAATTCCCTAAGTGAATCCAGTGGAGACATGCCCCTGACTATTCAGGACTTTATGAGAGATTTCTTGGAATCTTGACTTAACTGCCACTGATGAGTTGGACAATAACCTACCATGCCCCCTTGATTATGGGAGATTTTTCATTGAAAGTGTCTTCCAATTTGAAGTGATTCTGTTTCTTGAGAGAATTTTTGTTCATTGGATATTCTTCGTTCGGGTTTTTCTTTTGTCAAACAATTAGCCATATGCAAACAGCGGTATTCAAACAATGCAAAGTTTATGTTTGTCTTGAAGTTTTGAAAATGCATTTTTAGCAGATCAAATAATTTTGTAAGAATATGAATTCAACTCAAGATTTACAGTAAGCCTTATAGGAGTCAGGCTACCTTTTGTAACAATATGCTTTCGAGCTAACCTATGCTTCAATTAGGATTTTTAAAGGGTTGTAACGTGGCCTGGTTCACGGTTTAAGAAACAAAGGATAAGGCTCAAAGTTAATTTGTACCCAACCCATTCTCCATGATGTTCTACATTCCTATACTAAGTTAATTACGCGTTTGGATTCCAATTGAATCTGGAATGATATTTTGGTGATGGTTCGGATATTGGAAGTTTATTTAGGAAGGAAGTCATTTTTGTAACATTTTTCATGTTGTCGAGGGTTTGTAGTGACCTCTTTTTTTATCTACTATCCCTAGTTTTTTTCCTGACTGCTCTTGTTTTGAGATTACAGCCAGCGGGATGCCCCATTTTTTCTTAAGTCTCCTTCATAGGTTTCGACTTAGCGGGCTTTTTTTTTAGAGGTAAAGACTGCCTATTTTATGGGGAACCAACACCATTTTTTGATTCATAAGGAAATTTTCATTGTGAAGTGACAGCTAACGACTGAATGTGCATTCGAATTAACTGAGAAACTACCCTTCCCCAAGTTATGATTAAAGGTTTCAGTTTGTGTGAAAAAGAAAACTCCTTCTTCTATGGCTCAAAGGGGTTGACTAGGGATTATCTTCCTTATAACTCCACTGTTTAGGGTTTGAAACAACGCCTGTACATCGTCAGGAAGGTCGACCCAAAAGCATACTGTATGAGATTATGGTATTATTTTTGTCATCCTCCCTATAAAGGCTTACAACTTTTAACGAGAGTTTAATATCACAAAAAGGGAGTAAAGAGCACATTTTAAATATAGTGAAAATGAATGGATTAATTTAAGACAAGCATATGCAATGCATTAATGAAACAAAGTTTGACATAATAGATAAGTGTTCGAACAAACAAAAGAAATTACAACTGAAAATTTAAAAATGTACTGAGCGCTCTCAATGATTTGGCATGGGAGCAGTAATCACATTAGGAGTCTCAGGTGGATCAAACTCAATCTCCTTAGCATCAATCATATCTTGAATTTTGTTCTTCAGAGCCTAGCAGCCATTCGTATCATGTCCAGGACTATCGTAATGGTATGCACACCTTTCATTAGGATGGTAACTAGGAGCAGAAGTATTGGGATTCCGAAGAGGAGCCTTTAACGTAATTATCTCGGCCTTCAACATGTGTTGTAATGCTTGAGCCAATGGTAAACTGTCTCTTAGGCTCATCTTGCTTATGCTGACTACCTTGTTGTTGTTGGCGAGATCGTTGTTGGGCTCGCGTTGTCGCAGTAATCTGGAAAGGCCTACTCTCCACCAAGCAAACTACTGATCTCATCGGGGTTTGATTGACGACTTGATCCCCAATTCTAGTTGTTTGTTCCATACAGTTGCATCCGTCTTGATGAAGCTTGTTGATAAGGATTCTCAACTCTTCTTGTCCCCGAGCTAAGTTTTGGATAAGAGCCATCTGTCCCAACATCTGAATTCTCATTGTTTCTATCTCTGCTTGCAATTGTCTCAAGTGGTCATCCTTTTCGTCTTCAGGATTCTTCTTGGTCAAGCTCTCACTGAGGAGTGCTTTCACTTCTTCTTTCCCCTTGGACAGGTTCAGGAACAAATCTTGAAGCTGATCATTTTGGGTCTGAAGATCTTAGACAGTCTGCTCGAGAGCCATCTATAATCGAAATAAATAGTAAACAGATGATAAAACCTATATGGGAAAACCCCGTCCTGATATGATGCATGGTATGTGGATGCAATGTTTTCAAGGATCTTGCGGGGTAAACACCAGAAAATGTTAGAAGTTGAACTTTGATTATAGCTTTGATTGGAGAACTTTGTATCGTTAGATGTCCTTCTACGAGAATCAACCTCACCATGTCAAGTGGGTCATAGCCCTTGAGTTTTTGACTTTTTGACAGCATTTGGTTAGAGGAAAATAAATCCTCTTTCCCCTTGATAGAAGTCTGGTTCAATATATCCCTCAATCACAAACCCTTGAGACCCTTGAAATGGTTATTGAAAATGCTATGGTATGATGTCATGATGTTATAATCATATACAGGCAAAGCAAACAAATCCTTAGGTTTAGGCTTGCATGGAGTTCATAGGTAAGTACCCTTTTGAATTTTAGTTGGTTCAACCTGTCCTAGAAAGTAACCGGATTCTAGGGAATCTCAATATCACTTATCTTTCTTCACCGGACATTGTTTCAGCGTAAGCCTCTTTATTGGAGACTGAAATATCCTGAAAGTCTAATCTTAATGAGCATAGTATCGAGTATCAACCAACTTCGGACTGCACCAAATCCGGTTACCTCACTAATTCCTAATGGCCAAGTTGTTCAATTAAAGGTTCCATGATTAGTTAGTTCTTCATGACACCACACAGCGGCCCATATTCTCCTTGACTGGACTTAAGGGATACCAGTACCAACAAATGTGTCACACTAACATAGCCACCTCTTCCACGATGTCAATATACCCCGGACAATCCCCACGATCTAATGCTACTTACCTAATAATGTTCCCCGATCCGTGTAGAGGATCAATACAAAACCCAAACAAGGACCCAAAAATGTAAAGCAAACAAATCAAACAATAAAAACATTTAAATGAGATCTATTCTCTAAGGTAACCCCACTTTTAAGTATCTCTCGAGCAGAGTCGCCAGCTCTGTCATACGGTGGGAGAAATGACTTGGGTGTTTTGTGTTTTATCATAATTTTTGTGGATAGCAAGAGTCGCCACCGAATTTTCTTTTATCCAAAAAAGTAAAGGGTGAAAAGAACAGGAAAGACCTTTTGAGAATTTTCTTGAGTTCGGGGGGTAGGTTATGAAAAGGGAAGGTGTTAGCACCCTTTTCATCCGTAGTTATCTATGGGATCTTAGTTTCTTGATCACTTTGAAATTCTTTGTTTGAAATGTGTTTGTGATTGTTTTTGAAAGTATTTTTGAAAAGTGTCTTCATTTAGGCTAACTTTGTAATGATTCTCGTCTCTATAAGAATGCATACAAAGTGTTGAATTTTGAAAATATTTCATGAAAAAGTGTTGGTGTATTAGAAAGATGTTTTGAAATGTTGTGAGCAAGCAACTACGAGCGTTCTACCTATTCAAAAAGTCTTTTTTCATTTCCTCCTTATTTAGATATTGCTATCTTACCATTGATTAATAAGAAGCCCTATCATTGGATGTGAAGGGACGGGCGTGGTTGTCGTGTAGTCATAGAAGGCAACATTGTAGGACACCTTAGCAATTTGTCATAAGGGTCTAAGATCGTTTTACCGAAGGCAACATTGAAGGGTCATCGAGGGACTACGATCTTGAATTTGAGGGTCTTTGCTAAAGTATCCCACGTTCGAGGGACATGACTATTTTTCTCAAGGAAACAAGTGAGGTTAACCCTAGAGGTGCAAGTGTGCAAAGTGTTTGTTTTTCATGCTTTGTTTGTATTGAATTAGGGTTTCCTATTGGTTAATTTTAGTCTTGCCATATAAACCCTAATTACTAGCATTTGTATTTGAAAGCGATAAATTGGGGAATGTAAAGATTCTACGCTATTACATTACTTAGGAATGGGGATACAAGTTTATGAATGGGGGATGAAAGAAATAAAGTTATAATTATACTATTACAACTATATTGAATAATGAATAACAATAAAAATATAAAGATTATGTAAAAAAAAGAAAATTGTTTAAAAAAAACTTTATGTATTGATACGAAGATTTTATCTATTGAAGCATGCACTTATATATTGATATGAAAACCTTGTGTATTAATACATATAAATCCTTGCTCCTGGAAATAAAAAATAACTCAGTATGAGTCGACACATAAGGGATTGTATCGACTCATACTGCTTTGTATCGACACCTGCGGTTTTTGTATCGACTCATACTCATTTCTTGCCCCTGGAAGTAAAACAAACTCAGTATGAGTCGACACATAATGGTTTGTATTGACTCATTTCTGTTTTGTATCGACACATACGCGTTTTGCATCGACTCATAACCTATTTTGTACATAATATGTGTCGACTCATAGTGTTTCGTATCGACTCATACTGTTGTTTTTTTACTTTCATCATTGTTCTGCTACATGTAAAAATCAATTCTCAACACATGGTTAGTGAAAATGAAAAGCAAGCATATGGGTAGCTTCAATGAAATGATATCTACATTTTATCTTCACAAATGAACCATTAATGATGCTTTTTATGAAGAGTTCAAAGTCAATAAAACTTACCATGAAACTGAAATTTGTGCTTTGAGTTTGAGTTGGAGAAGTCAAGTTACAGGTGGATGTTATTGAGTTTGGAAAGTAGTGATGTTACAGAAGTTGTTATTGAGTTTGGATAACTTATATATGATGTATGTGGAGTGTTTGGATGGTTTATTTGGACATAACTTGCAAGGTGTGAGAGGTTTAAAGGGTTTGGACTTCAAAGCTCAAAGATAGAGGTTTTTATGGACAATTCTGGTTTTAGAGTAAAGGGGGTTTTGAGGATTTTTAACACAAGAATCTCTCTATTTTTCTGGCCCCTTTCTCTTGTACATGCTCCCTCTATTTATAGGTAAGAGGTTTGGGAACAAGAGATGATTAGGTTTGCAAGACAACATGTTATGGTTTGGTTGGGATGCAAATATCAAACTATGTAAAGTATTCCATGGTCCCAAGATGAAGTACCAAAGTTGCTGGTATAGAGGAGCTACCTTCCATGATTTATGGTGGAGTATAATCAGAAGAAAACAAGGTATTGGCTCAATACAATTTTTTTACCAACAAGCTTGCTTTTCAAGAATAGAAATGGTGCCTTTATGCCATAAATGGAAAGATCTTTTGGATAATAACTCAGACACTTGGGTAAGAGCTCAAGAGTAGTTGTAAGCATTAAATTATGGTGAGCTTTGCAAGTTATAAGACCTACAACATGTGATTATGCAGCATGGCATAAGAATTTGGTTATGTGTTCTTCAACAAAAAGACTTGCAAATCAAGAATGGATGCCCAAGTTCATGCCTTTGAATCTCCTAGCTCAAGTATGATAAATTCATGCTCTTGGACATTTTAGAAATCTTGAAACATTGTCTATGACTTTAATGTTGACCACTTTGGCTAAATCAAATTGGAACTTGATGAAAATTGGCCCAGAAGTTGAGATAAAAATTGACCAAAACCAATTGAAAATTTCTCTAAGTGTTGGATAACAATGCCATGACTTCATGGACTCATATCTTCAAATCTAAGCAGTTTTTGGACATCAACCCTCTAAAAAAAAGTTGCAGAATTCATCAAGATCTACAACTTTCATGTTGAAAGTGTCTTTTGAATCATTTTGCATTATAGTGAAAAATTGGTATGAAGTTATGAAATTATCATGTACAAAAACACTTAGAAAAATTTCTAAGTCTTCGAAAGTTGGACTTTTCAAATTGACTTTTGACTTTCTTGACTTCTTGATGATCAAGCTTGATATTATTGAACGTCTTGATGAGTTTTGATATTTGAGACTTAATGTTGACCAAAAAGTCAAAGTTTGACTTTTGGTGTATTAGTTGACTTTTCATCAGTATAATTAATTTTTGGTCATCTGGTCAATTGACTTAGTAGAATGTGTGATACAAGAATTGAAACTTGACATGAGCATTCTTGAAGGTCCATAATGATCCATGAAATTCATTTGAAGTATTAGAAGTCCAATTGTCATTTTGCAAGCTCAAACCCTAATTTTGAGGTATCAGTGTTGAGGAGATGGCTTGACCTAGTCAATACTTGTGCAAGCTTGATCTTTTGAAGATATTTGTGAGAAATGTCTTGTGAATAGAGAGGGAAAATTTTGGTGTTTCTTGAATTGGGAAATGTAGTTTAGTTGTCCTAAGAAAGCTTTGACCTCCTTCTCAGTACAGGGAGACGACATTTCTTGAATAACTTTAACTTTTGTAGGATCAACTTCAATGCCTTTACCGCTGACAACGAAACCTAGGAGTTTTCCAAACCTCACCCTAAAGATACATTTTTTCAGATTTAGTCTCAGTTTGTACTTCTTCATCCTTTCAAATAACTTATACAGATGATCAAGATGTTATTCTTCAATATGTGACCTTGCTATCACGTCATTGACGTAGACCTCTATCTCATGATGAATCATGTTGTGGAATAAAGCTACCATGGAACGTTTATAAGTTGCCCCGACATTCTTCAACCCAAAAGGAAAGACCTTGTAACCGAAAGTTCCCCACTATGTGACGAAGGTAGTTTTCTCCATGTCTTCGGGCACCATCTTGATCTAATTATAACCCGAGAAACCATCCATGAAAGTGAATACCTTATGTTGAGCAATGTTGTCAACCAGAACATCAATATGCGGAAGTGGGAAGTCATCTTTAGGGCTTGCCCTATTTAGATCCTTGTAATCTACACACATGCGTACCTTGCCATCTTTCTTTGGTATCATAATAACATTAGAAACCCATTAAGGATATGACATCCCTACTAAGAACCCTGCATCAAATTTCTTCATAACCTCGGCTTTGATTTTCTTTGACATCTCAGGACGCATGCAATGTACCTTCTGCTTAATCGGAGAACAACCATCTTTCATTGGCAGACGGTGAACCACAATATTAGTATCAAGACCTGACATGTATTTGTATGACCAAGAAAATACCTCAACATAGTCATGCAACATTTGAATCAATTTGTTCTTGACACTTCCCTCTAAGTTGGCGCCTATCTTGAACTCTTTTCTGTCTGTCTCAGAACCCAAGTTTACCACTTCAACTAACTCTTCATGTGGTTGGATAGCCTTTTCTTCTTGTTATAAGAGTCTAGAAAGTTCTCTGGGTATTTCACAATCATCCTCACCTCCGTCCTCAGCTTGGTAGATTAGATTTTCAAAGTCATAAGCGGAAATAGCAGAAAATCATTATCAACGAGATCCAGAGTGGATGGGGATCTACAGTGTAGTTTGTGCGAGTGTGTAAGAACACATAGCTATTTGAAAGTGCAATAAAGTAAAAGAAAGACAAAGAGCGCAAAATTTGAATGCAAAACGTCCAATGTTTTCATTAAATAAAAATATGACATATGAAATGACAACCCTTAACAAATGATCCATTATGCCCTGGGCAAGACACAAGGTTTAAAGTCATTGTTTTTTAAAAGAAATTACATAACCAAACTTCTTAAAGCAATAAAATAGAAATAGATATTACTCATGGCCATAAGAGATTAAGATAATGTCTTCCGCTTTCCAATTGTTGAGTCTTTCGCCAATGGTAGGAAATATCCAATTGTCGAAGTCACCATCACTGTCAGCATCTTCTATAGCATTGACTCCATTGTTGCTGAAATGGAATGGAGGTCTTCCAGCACGAGCCTGACGAACAACACTTTGACCCTCTGCAGTAAAGCCCAAACCAAACTTGTCAGATTTGTAAGGGATATCGGGTAGCTGACCCTAAATTGTGCAGCCACCTTCTTCTATAGTAGCTTTGGCATCTTTCAAGGAAGCCATCTTGTGCGGAATCTTGGTAGTCTTTGTAATGGCAAAAACATCTTCAACATTAGCATGGGAAATCACTTCAAAAGCTTGGCAGGGAGTCTCAATGAATTCACCGTCCATTTCTACATACCAGAATGAATGCAGGTGGCTGACCATGTACTCCTCCTCTCCGTAGACAGTAATAATCTTCCCTTTTACACAATATTTTAATTTCTGGTGCAAGGTTGAGGTAACTGCGCCTCCCCCATGGATTCAGGAGCGTCCTAATAAACAAGAATAAGTTAGCTGAATGTCCATTACATAGAAGGTGGATTCAAAGATCTGTGAACCCACTTTGATAGGAAGATCCACTTCTCCATGTACCATTGTTTTTGATTCGTCAAAGGCTCGAACTATAATGTCACTGGGATTTAACACAACCCCTTCATAATCCAGTATGTCAAGAGAGCCCTTTAGCAAAACATTCAGAGATGAGCCAATATCAACTAACACATGAGCCAATGTAGTGTCCCTGCATTCAATGGAGACATACAAGTCCCTATTGTGATTTCTTTATTCCGAAGTCAGATCAGCATAAGAGAAACTTAATCCATTATCAGTCGTTAAGCTAGCAACATAACTCCCAAATTGATTGGCAGAAATCTTTTATGGTACATGATCAGTCTTCAAAAATTACATTAAAGTTTACGCATGGGATTCAAAACACAGTAGTAAATATAGAATTGAGATTTTGGACGGGTTCTTCCCCAACTATTCAACAATTTTATAATCGCTTCTACAAATGATCTTCAAAACCTCTTCCATTTCTTGTCCAGAGGTGTCCTTGATTGTAGCTTCTTTTGGAGCCTCCATCCGGGCAGGCTCTATCATTGTCAAAGTTTCCATACTTATAAATATTTTAAATTCTTCTTCTAAAATGACCTATAATATTTTGTATCCAAACATGGCCTTCCACTTAGAATTTGCTCTTGACCAAAAAAGATGGAATGAATTAGACTTCTTGAATGACATTTTGAAATTTGAACCACTCAAAATCTCAAAATATTGAGCAAGTTATGACTTTCTGAAGTTGGCCAAAAATCATGAAATGACCTATAATCTTTTGCATACTTAAGGCAACTTCCATCAATTTTCTCACCTTGCACATAAAATAAGGAATAAACTAAACATATTTAAGATCATCATGGAAACAGAATGGACTCAAGGTGATAAAAATTGATCAAGTTATGACCATTTGAAATCACATATGGAAAGTTGTGGGTTCATCTGGATGACTTGTAATCTTTCTTCTTCACCAAGATCCTTCCACATGAAAACTCATTGGAACTTTTGAAGTGATTTGTTGGTAACTCTTTGAAGAGAAATATGTCTTTGGAATCACTCAAAAATACCAAAAGGTGAGCAAGTTATGCTCCTTTGAAGTTCAAAACCCTACCCTTTAGATCAAGAGAATGCTTTGAGGAACTTTGACAAGTTTGAACAACCTTCTTGTGCCAATATTATTTATTTGTGAATATAATTTATTGAGGATGATGATGTGGACTCATAGCCACCAAAACTACTTCCATATCTTTAAATTTGAGAGAAATGTGCTCTTGTGACCAATAGGAACAAGATCTTGTCCAATCATGACAACTTCTTCACTCAACCCCTTGTACTTTTGAATCAATTTTGATAACTTTGAAATATGTTGAACCTAAGTAAGCCTTGTCATGCCATTTCTTCCAAAACCACTTAAATAGAGAAGTTTGAACTCCTCAAGCTATGTTGATTAGGGCATGGAAATAAACTCATGAACCCATGAAGCAACTTGCTAAACCTCATAGCCTTTACCTAGATTATTAACAAGTAAGGCAAACCAACATTGCATTTTATTAATAAAAGAAACATCAAAGCAAAATATTCATGATCATAAAAGAAAACAAGTCAAGGTGCTTGGTAACTACTCAAAGATCAAAGCTAAAGATAGGGAGAAGAACCAAAAGCCCAAATGTGATCTTGTTGTGAGTGAAACAACATGGTATGATGAAGAGATCTTAGGGGGAAAAATTGGGGTACAACAGTCACATCTTCTTTAAAACTCGAGGTAACCAAACTGAGTAGTCGACCATGCCTTTTGATGAATGGAGAACTTTCGGGAACCCTTGAGACTAACTCCTTAAGTTGAGAAGGTATCTTCATGAAACTGATCCAGATAGTATTTCTACGAGCAGAGACCATAACCTAAAAAATAGAACAAAGATAAATCCCTAGGTCCTTGAAATGGTTAGTGAGAATGATACGTGTAATGATGTTATGATGTTATGATGTCATGTTCGAACAATTAATCAAACACAAAAAAACACACACAAGGCCTTAGATTTAAGCTTGCATCGAGTTTATAGGTAAGTACCCACTTGAAGTTTTAGTTGGCTCAACCTATCCTAAAAGAATTAACCGAGTTCTAGGAGCCTCAATATCACTGATCTTTCTCTCAGGCATTGTTTCAGCACAAGCATCTGATTTGCGACAAAAATATCCCGAAAGTCCAATCTAAATGAGTGCAGTATCGAGTATTAACCAACTTCAGTATGCACCAAATCAGGCTATCTCACTACTTTCTAATGGCTAAGTTGTGTCAACTAAGGTTCTAAGGTTAATTAGTGCCTTATGACACCACGCGGTAGCCCAGCGTTCTCCTTGACTGAATCAAGGGATACCGGTACAAACCAATGTGTCGTACTAACGTAGCCATTGTTTTAACCATATCGGTCTATGCCGTATAATTTTCACGATCTATTGCTACTTACCTAAAATGCCCCCAAATTTGGGTATAGGATCTATATAAGAAATAAACCTAAGCATATCCCGAAATATAAAGCATTCAAGGAAAACAAGTAATAATGGTGATCTAGCCCTTAAGGTAACCCCACTTTTAGTTCCAATTTCCCCAGCAGAGTCGCCAGTTCTGTAATATGGTGGGAGAGCTGAATTTTGGGTTTTCATTTTATCGTAAATGTTGCGAACAGCAAGAGTCGCTACTTTTCTTTTATCCAATAAAAGGAAAGGGTGAAAAGAACATGAAATACCTTTTTTAGAATTTTCTGAGTAAGGGGGGTAGGTTATGAAAAGGTAAGGTATTAGCACCCTTTTCATCCGTAGTAATCTACGGGCTCTTAATCGCTAGCTCACTTTAAAATCTTTTGTGTTTGTGTATGTTTGCAAATATTTTGAAAAGGCCTAAGCGGGGTAATTTTCTAATGATTCTCGTATCAGTGAGAATGTATACAAAATGTTTGTTTTGAAAATATTTGTGAAAAGAAGTGTTTGTTTTGTGAAAAATGCCAAAGGAAATTCTCTTTATAATAACCCCTGTATCATTCGTCAAGAGTGTTTATAAAGCATTTTTGAAAGTAGTTTGTTTTTTAAAGTATGAAGTGTGAAAATTGTTCTAGTTTTGTGAGCAAGCGATTACGAGCGATCTACATACTCAAAACGTCTTTGTTCTTTTCCTCTTTCTTAAGATAGTTCTATCCTACTATTATTTAGTAGGAACCCTATCGTTGGGTGTGAGGGACAAGAGCGGGTCATTGTACAATCATAGAAGGCAACTTGTAAGATGTTTTTAAAAATTGTCGTAAGGGACTAAGATCATTTACCGAAGACAGCATCGAAGGGTCATCGAGGGACTATGATCTTTTAACTGAGGGTATTTGCTAAAGCATACCACGTTCGAGGGACATGACTGTTTAAATCTGAGGCAACAAGTGAGGTTACCCTAGAGGTGTGTGTGTGCGAAGTGTTTTGATATCAAGGTTATCTAACAGTAGATTTTAATCTTGCCATACAAATCCTAATTACTAACAGGGATAAGGAAAGCAATAAATTATAGAAATTAAATGTCCTATGCTATTACAATGCTTCGGGAATGGGGGTACAAATTTATGAATGGGGATGAAAAGCAGTAAACCCTAATTTAAAGCTATTACAGACCATTGAGCAAATAATTGGAAATTAAAGTACGCGGAGATTTGTAAAATAAAGAAAAGAGAAAGGAAATTATTTTTGTGATTTTTTTTATAGAAAAAGGTTTGATGATTAACCTAATTATTTGATTAATTTTCAATAAAAAGAGTTTAGTAAAAACCTAAAGAGATTAAATTAAATTAAATAAAAAAGTCAATTAATTTAATTAATTAAAAAGAAAGCTAATTTAGTTAGCCTAATTAAAAAAAACTAATTCTAAATTAGTTTTAATTTTAAAAAGAAACTAATTGTTAGAAAATAATTTTGATGTTTTATTTAGAAAAATATTTTATAGTATAAACCCTAATTCTAAATTAATTTACAAAATAATTAAAAAAATAAAACAAAATGCCTAAATTAAATTAATTTGTTTTATTTATGAAATTAAATTAATTAAATAAAATCCAAATCTAATTTTTTCATGTTTTTTATGATTTTTCTGATTTTAAATAAAATTAATTGAAAAAGAAAGCAAACAATTAATTAAAAAAACAATAATAAAGAATGTTAATGGGCCTGAGTTATGAAAGGAATTTGGGGGGTATGGAAAGCAGAGGAAATCTAGACCCAAAAGCAGGAGGCTCACATTGCTAGTGTAGTTAGGGGTGCTGGAATCACAAAAAAAATCAGAATAAATCAATAAAATGGCAAAAGGGGGGTTCATTTTGGTTCGAACCCTAGCCCTTGTAGTGAAAGTGACATGAGTACGCGTGCTTCTACCACTGGTGTGACAGTTTCATCCGTTTATGAAATAGCACCCAATAAATATATTATAAACTCACTTTTGAAATTTTGAAATTGACAGCACACCTTCTTCCCCGCGCGCAGACATTAACAACAACAACACCATTGTTAATTTTGAAAATCTCCATTTCTCAACCAAATTAAAAACTTCCAAAACCAAACTTGCTTAATTTTTGATCACGAATCCAACCATATAAATCTTAAAAGCTATAATTCAATGGTTAGGACGAATTTTGTTTGGTACCAAACTGAAACCTAATATTTCATAAACTTCAATTGCAAAATTCTCATCACACAGTCAACATAAATGAAAACTAAGAACATAGTCAATTTCAGGGAAATCATATCTATATTTTATCTTTTGAAATTGAAAGCAAATGATGTGTGTATAAGAATTTCAAAGTTGGAGATACTTACCTCTTGAAGTGAAAACTCAGAACTCGTATGGGGGCTTCCATGTGAAACTAAATGATTGATTAAGCTTCCTTGGATCTCCCTGAAGCTATTCAAATCCTTACTTTGTACTGAAAGTTGCTGAAATTCTCTAGCCAAGTCAAGCTGCAGGTCACAGTTTTGGAGTTTGGAGGATAGTGATGATGATGTTACAAAAGTGTAACAAGGATATGGATGAGTTATATATGATGTTTAGATGTTGTTTGAATGATAAAAAGAGAAAACATACGAGTGGATTGAGACTTGGGTGTTGGAAGATTCAAATGTGCAACAATGGTGGTTTCTAAGTGATTTTGAGTTCGAGAGAATTTAAGGGTGCTTGAGGGCTTGTGAAATTGTGTCTTGGCTTACTAATGACCTCTTTATTTATAGGAAAAAGGTTTGAGAGTTTTAAGTAATCAGAATCATGAGATAACAAGTTATGGCTTGGTTGAGATGGAACTTTGAAGTTTCTTGTAAAGTCATGGTTCCAAGGCATGTGTAGAGGTAGAAATGTTGAGACTAGGCCATTGGATTGACTTTACTCACACATATCAAAATAAAAATCACCACCACGCTTTATTGTTTCCAAAGGAATGGGAAAAGAGAGAATAACCCAAAAAAAAGGGTAGAGAATCTAAGTTCGGGGTTGGTTATGCAAAGGGAAGGTATTAGCTCCCTAAATATATATGGTACTCTGTAGGAACCTCTTTGAAAATTTGTGTATTTTGGATATAATTGTTGTATACAAAAAATAGATTGTGGGGATAATAAAAGAAGTATTGTTTACAATTTTTGCATCCTCCGCGGTTGTGAACCTTTCGTGCCTACATACCATCTTCCGTGCAATAGGGGATCAGGGTACTCATAGTTCACCTTTAAATTATTTAAAACACAAGTGTGTTGGTTAATTTTAAGAGACAAGACATCATTGTCGTATCTGAGTGGAAAACATACTTACTACCCATGACTATGAGAAAGGAGAATTTGCGTCATCTCAAAGTGGAGGATATGGCTTGGATTTTAAAATCAATAAAACTTCCCTTAACACCCAAGTGGAAAATATCTCACTTCACTATATATTGTAGAAGTATAGTAGCTCACATCACTACAAGAATTAACAAGAGTCTAATATTTTGAGAAAATTTTTAAAATAAAAAGCCAAAGTGGCAAAATAGTTTGAATGAGATTAATTGACTTTTAGTCTTCTCATAAAAAATGTCAAAGTATGATTAAGTTGATTAAAGTTTGTTTAAGAATTTTTTTTTTGAAAATGCAAGGACCTAAGTCCAAGTTTATTGTGAAAGTGAATCAAGTTTAGAAAACAAGAAGAGTTTTGAAAAAGTAGGGACAAGCTTTTTGAAATTAAAGAAGATGGGAGGAGATGAAGGGACTATCCTAAATCATAAGGTAAAAGCTTGGGAAAATAATCGTCTAACCAATAAGAAGCCAACACTAGACATAATGAGTCAATGTAGAATTCCCAACCTTTTGATTGAAACCAAGCAAGCAAATATAATAAACCTCTTAAGAATACCAAACTTCAAATGCATTAAGTATTCACAAAATTTTGACAGAGTAACGGCTGTATACACATGAATTCCCACTCACAGACAAAGGATATAATCCGAAGAACCTGCACACAAAGAAACAAAAAACCCAATGTCTCAGGGTAAACCCCAAAAACTCCAGACAATATAGAAATAGAAGTCACCAAGGTCTCAAGGTAGGTCAAAGTCTCTACTTCTAATTCCAAGAAGGCCATAACTCCAAAATGCCAAGGATAGTAACCAAATAGTCCAAGTAACATTAAAGCTTTTTATTGTTCAAGTTGGTTATTAGGTATCCTTAAAATGAAAATCAAAAGCTCAAGTGAGCAAAATAAAAAGACATAAAGATAAACGCTCAAGTGAGCAAAGATGAAAATAACATGAGATGTAAATTCTAAAATAAATGGTGCTTAAAGTAAAAGCATGAAAATTAAGTCAACTGTTAATGGTTTAGAAATTAGAGGTTAGTTGAATGACCATATTGAAACATACATTTGAAAAATCATTAGAAGATTGATAAAATCAAAGCCTCTCAATAACAAGTTTCATTTGCCTTTTGTCAATTATATCATTCATTTTAAATTCTCAAGGCAACTAAAAATGATCAATGATGTTTAAATGATTCACTTAGTCCAAAATTTATGATGATTCATTTGAAGATTGATAAGACCAAAGCCTCATAACAATGAACCTCAGGGTTATTAGATCAAAGGTTTCAAATTAAACATACTTGGGCTTGCAAATATAGGTTTGGGCCATGAATGATCATTTTCTGAATCGGGACGAAATTTAGCGCTATGATAAGCAATCATAAGTGGAGTTATATTGAAGTCACACCTATTTTGAGGCCGGTCAATAGAAATCTATGTGCCATATGTTTGGAAGAAATGAATGAGTAAACGCCGATTATCAGTATGGGTAGACATTTTCTTAATATATATCACGAGGTGGTCACGAGGGTAAGAGTTACCCTTGTGCCTCCCAAATTCTGGCACTTTAAACTTCGCTGGCACATTCACATTGGGAACTAGGCAGAGTTCACTGACATTCTTTCCAAACAATTATTTTCCTCAAAGGGCCTTCACTTCCTTTCTGCATCTCATTGAACTGGTCTTGAAAGTCATCCAACCAGTCATAGAAACCAATTCTTTAGCTCGGTTGAGGAACAAGGAGATAAACTTAATCATTAAAAAATGGCATAGAATTCACCAAAGGAGATGTAGTATAGTGGATCTCATTTCTAGCCATAGGAGTAACATGCAACACAGGAGGTGCGAGAGTAGCAGCAACTCGAACAACTGTAGCAATCTGAGCATCAATGTTATACCCTTCTAGCATGAAATTCTTAGGCATTCCTCACGAGTAACCCGAAGGCATACGATTCTGAGAAACAGTAACTGGGGTAACAGAAACGGGAACTGATGGACCTTTTAGAAGAAATCTTTGTTTGTTGTGGCTGAGCAGAAGGAGGAGCAAGTGGTGGCTGATTCTGAGCAGCCACTAATGATTCCATCAAAGCAGTCAGATTAGTCATACCAGCCTTCAAATTAGTAACTTCTTAATGCAGCCCACGATTCTCTTGTTCAAGATTCTCCATTTTCTTCCTGGAATTAGCTCGAGTATTCTACCGGTGAGACAACTTGCTGAACAAAGTCAGATGAACTCAGTAAGACACCTGGGTGTGAACAGAAATACAAGAAATGTGTACAAGACGATACATGACATGCAATGCACATGATTTATTTTATTATTATTAATATTTCAAGGGACTCAAAGAATTATAGACAATTTGCAAATACTAAAGTACTAACACATTTAAAATACTGAAAATCTTATTATAATAACTTCAAAATGGATTACAACTTTTAGTCCAAGTTTCAACACTCCTAAGTACAAGAGAAGCTAAAATCTAAAATCCTAAGAAGGAAAAGTTGATGAAGATCTCTCTACACACTGACGCTTTCCCATGAGTCTTGCAATAAATATGGGCCTTCAACTGCTTGTTCACTTCTGCATATTTGTCGGCGACCCCTTTCCAATCACCAGAGTCGGGAATTCAATGACTAAGTCCTGATCGATATTTAGAGGAAAATGAATCCTATTGCTTCTCCATCATCTTTACGGTACAACTCTCAATAATCTCAATTAGGTCATCCTTCTTCTTCAATTTTACTCGGTAAGACATCTCTAAAGTATGACACTTGTTATTCCAAGCCTCTTTATCCTGGGGCATCCTGACTAGGGCAAGCTGAAGGTCTTCCACATCATATAAAAAGGGAGGAGTGATCTTCACAAACATATCAGACAAAGGTTCCTCACGGGAATATGGCATCTTCTACTGAATTGCCCTTGCCGATACCCACCGGAGGTAAGGGTCCAAAGAAACAACTCTTCTAGGTCCCAAGTCCTTTCTACTCTTCCTGTGAATATGGCGCCAAGCCGTTGCAATTTCCTCCTTAGCTTTCTTATGATCCTCTCCCTCTTTGAGAAAGAAACCACTCAGATGAATTCTGTTTGGCTTATCTCTTATCGAATATCCAAGCTGTCGCCGTCCAAGAACGAGATTGTAGTTAATTCCTCCCTCTATACCAAGAAGAAGTACGTTGGGGAAACTACCATAACCATCGACAATCTCCACATCATGGTAAGCCTGATGATACCAAAAAATTCCAGAATGAGTGAGAGCCATAATCTTTAGAGCCCAACGTGGTTCCTTCTTGATGTCCCAGAAAGCATCAGCCCGAGGTAAGTTAGAAATAAACCACTGATACAACAAAGGCGTGCAAAAAATAATCATCCCTCCATGATAAGAATCCCGAAGATGAATGGAGTAATAAGAATCTTCTGATAATGTAGGGACTGGATTCCCTATCAAAAATATCCTAATGGCATTGATATCGACAAAAGTTTTTGACGTTAGGAAATAAGAACAACCCGTAGGCAAGTAGAGCAAAGATGGCCTCAAAAGCAACTGTACTCTTCATCCTAGCAAAGTAGAGAGATTTATCTAATAAAAATTGAGCAGGTAATCGTCTAATTCCTCCTTTGGTAGTTATGTGCGTCTCAATCTTAGACATCCCCAAATGAACCATAGCAGCAATCTCATGAGACTTTGGTTCCCCCTCAAAACCGGTAAAGGAACACGATCAGTAACAGGTAAACCCAGTAGGTAAGAATAATCCTCCAATGTAGGCATCAACTGATAATCATGGAAATTAAAACACCGATACATCAGATCATAGAATTGGACCACAATCGACAGAATACCCTTCTTCATCCTAAGCTTCATAAGAGACACGATGGATCCATACTTCTTCCGAAAATCTTTAGAACTCCCAATCTCGGGAATTAGACTCACTAATTCACCTATCTTAGGATTCTTGAAACTGTACTTCCGAGTCTTTCTTTTTCTAGAATCCATGGTCAAAAGTATATGAGATATTCACAAAAAATCAACTTTAAGTCCTTTAAAACACAAGTTTTAAAGGATGGTCATGGGTTCATGAATGCATAACGCAACAATCACTTACAAGTTCACAAACATGAGGTTCATAAGTTCGACGCCACGAGCATGAGGTCAAAGGTACTACCCACGAGGTATGGTCTAATAGTTTATGACCTACCAAACAAGGTTCCAAGAGTCTACATCCTTCCTTCAGATATTATCAACATCCCGATTGACTCGTTAATTAGTAATATTCTCATGAAAAACTCGTCTGAGTGTAGTATCGTGTGACAACCACTTCCGGATTACTCTGTCATAGTTTCTGCACTACACCTAAAAGGAAAAGATGGGTTAATGGTTCTATGGTCCTCAGTTTCAGCAGACTCGCAGGACGAAAGCAGCACGTCTTCCTGATTACTCGGTAAACGACACTACAGTCAAAGAGGCCTCCACTGAGTGGGAAATCTCATGAAACCAACCATATAAATATTAAAAACTATAAATCAATGGTTAGGACGAATTTTGTTTGGTACCAAACTGAAACCTAATATTTTAGAAACTTTAGTTCTAAAATTCTCATCACACAGTCAACATAAATGAAAACTAAGGACATGGTCAGTTTCAGGGCAATCATATCTATATTTTATTTTTTGCAAATGAAAGTAGATGATGCCTGTATAAGGATTTCAAAGTTGAAGATACATACCTCTTGAAGTGAAAACTCAGAATGCATATGGAGGATCCCAGATGCAATTAAATGTTTGATTAAGCTTTCTTGGATCTCCCTGAAGCTATTCCAATCCTTACTTTGTACTGAAATTTGCTGAAATGCTCTAGCCAAGTCAAGTTATAGGTCACGGTTTTGGAGTTTGGAGATTGGTGATGATGATGTTACAGAAGTGTAACAAGGATATGTATGAGTTATATATGATGTGTGGATGATGTTTGAATGATAAAAAGAGAAAACACATGAGTGGATTGAGAGTTGGGTGTTGGAAGCTTCAAATGTGCAACAATGGTGGTTCCTTAGTGATTATGAGTTTGAGATAATTTGAGGGTGCTTGAGGGCTTGTGAAATCGTGTCTTGGCTTGTAAATGACCTCTTTATATATAGGCAAAAGGTTTGAGAGTTTTATGTAATCAGAATATTGAGATAACAAGTTATGGATTGGTTGAGATGGAACTTTGAAGTTTCTTGTAAAGTCATGGTTCCAAGGCATGTGTAGTTGTAGAAATGTTGAGACTAAGCCATTGGATTGACTTGACTTGCACAGATCAAAATAAAAATCGTCACCGCGCATTATTCTTTCCAAAGGAATGGGAAAAGAGCGAATAACCCAAAAAAAGGGGAGAAAATCTAAGTTAGAGGGTTGATTATGCAAAGGGAAGGTATTAGCTCCCTAAACATCTACGGTAATCCGCATGAACCTCTTTGAAAATTTGTGTATTTTAGCTATAACTGTTGTATACAAAAAATAGATTGTGGGGATGAGAAAAGAAATATTTTTTATAATTTTTGCACCTGCCGTGGTTGCGAACCTTTAGTGCCTACGTACCACCTTCCATACAATAGGGGATCAGGGTACTCGTAGTTCATCTTTAAAATATTTAAAACACAAGTGTGTTGGTTAATTTGAAGAGACAAGACATCATCGTCGTATCCGAGTGGAAAACATACTTACTACACATGACAATGAGAAAGGAGAATTTGCGTCATCTCAAAGTGGAGGATATGTCTTGGATTTTAAAACCAATAAAACCTTGCTCAACACCCAAGTGGAAAATATCCCACTTCACTATATACCGTAGAAGTACAGTAGCTCACATCACTACAAGAATAAATAAGAGTCTAATATTTTGAGAAAATTTTAAAAATAAAAAGCCAAAGTGGCAAAATAGTTTGAATGAGATTAATTGGCTTTTAGTCTTCTCATAAAAAATGTTAAAGTATGATTAAGTTGATTAAAGTTTGTTTAAGAAAATGTTTTTGAAAATGCATGGACCTAAGTCAAAGTTTATTATAAAAGTGATTCAAATATAGAACACAAGAAGAGTTTTTAAAAAGGAGGAATAAGATTTTTGAAATTAAAGAAGATGGGAGGAGATGAATGGACTATCCTAAAGCATAAGGTAAAAACTAGGCAAAAGAACCGTCTAACCAACAAGAAGCCAACACTTGACATAATGAGTCAATGTAGAATTTCCATTCTTTGGATTGAAACCAAGAAACAAAGATAATAAACCTCATAAGAGTAACGAACTTCAAATGCATTAAGTCTTCACAAAAATTGGGCAGAGTAACGGTTGTATACAGATGAATTCCCAATCACAGATAAAGCTTATAATATAAAAAACATGCACACAAAGAAACAAACAACCCAATGTCTCGGGGTAAACCCTAAGAACTCTAGACAAAATAGCAATAGAAGTCACCAAGGTCTCAAGGTAGGTCAAGGTCTCTACTCCTAAGTCCAAGAAGTTCATAACTCCAAAATGCCAAGGACAATAACCAAATAGTCCAAGTAACATTAAAGCTTTTTATTGTTCAAGTTGATTATTAGGTATCTTCAAAAAGAAAATGAAAAGCTCAAGTGAACAAAATAAAAAGACATAAAGGTAAATTCTCAAGTGAGCAAAGATTAAAATAGCATGAGATGTAAATGCTAAAATAAATGGTGCGTAAAGTAAAAGCATAAAGTAAAAGCATGAAAATAAAGTCAATTGTTAATGGGTTAGAAATTAGAGGTTAGTTGAATGATCATCTTGAAACTTGCATTTGAAAACTCATTAGAAGATTGATAAAATCAAAGCCTCTCAACAACAAGTTTCATTTGCTTTTTGTCAAGTATATATTTCATTTCAAATTCTCAAGGCAATAATAAATGATCAACGATATTTAAATGATTCAATTAGTCCAAAATTTATTACGATTCATTAGAGGATTGATAAGACCAAAGCCTCCTAACAATGAACCTCAAGGTTATTAGATCAAAGGTTTCAAATTAAATATACTTGTGTTTGCAAACATAGGTTTGGGCCATGAATGATCTTTCTTTTTTTAATCGGGACAAAATTTAGCGCCATGTTAAGCAATTGTAAGTGGACTTATGTAGAAGTCGCACCTATTTTGATGCTGGTCAATAGCAATCTATGTGTCATATGTTTGAAGTGATGATATGTAAATTATTCTCTAACAACATGTAGCACAAAAGATAAAGGGATAAGATGAAGAGGGAGGGGATATATTTGAATAAAAAAAACTTAATTAAACTATCATTAAAATCATCCATCCATTTTAGTGGAGTTAAAATCAACACTCAAGATCTGATGATGTTAATGAAGTTTATGATCAACAATTACATTTCCAGAATATATTAAAAAAACAAATTGCATTTAATGAATAAAATAAAAAAGGAAAAATGTCTTTTTAAAATGCAAATAAAAAGTAAAATAGAAAACTATACTCAAAGTATCAAAGAAAAAATTAAAGAGACCATAGAAAAATCAAAAGTGATCTAAAATATTTTTATAAATTTTTTGGTAAATTTTTAAAACAGAAAGGTATTTTTTAAAATAATTAAAATCATCAAATAAGTGGAAAAAAAATCAAAAATAGTAGAAGTCAAAATAAAATTCTAGAAAAATTCAGAAAGTTAGAAATAATGAAAATGATTTTTATGAAAATTTTTAAAATTTTTAAAATATCAAAAAGTACTTTTAAAATAATTAAAATAAGGCAAGCAAGACAAAACCTATGAAAACTATCAAAAATTAAAATAAAAATATGATAAAATATTCACAAAGTTAGAAATAATTCAAAGTATTTTTGTTTATTTTTTTTCGTAATTTTTGGATAAAAAAGAAAAGAGTTATGAATTTTTAAAAATAAAATAAATTTAAAAATAATTTTGTAAAATAAAAACAAATCAGAAAAACCACGCGCGTTGGATCTCTTTCACTTATACACACTGGCAGATCTATTGGATCTGAGGTGAAGGAGTATCATGGACCCAAGCTAAAGCGCGCACATACAACACAAGAAAGTCCAACCAATCAAAATAAAACAATTGACTCAGTGTCATTGGTTGAAGAGCAACACGTAGGTCGTCTTCAACCTCAAACCTCCTGCAAGTAGGGCAAATCTAAGATCCTTGAATATGTAAATTTACGCATTCATAGTGGTACTATTAGATGCGTCTACTTGAGATGATCACAACCATATGCTCGTGAATAATTTATGTAAAGAACAATGTAGTCGATTTGGAAAAAACCAGAGATGTTTAAAAATGTCAAGATCGATAATGCGAAGCATCAAATGCATTGTTTCACCAAAATTGAGTTAAGAGCAAGCATCAGTGAATATCATAGACCATTCCAGAAATTCGAGTTAGAGGATTTGGTGCCATAAACTACCTGAATAAAGTCAGATGAACTTGCTCTGTAAATGGACTTGGCTAGCATGATCCAGAGCACCTCAAGGCTTGATTCTTCTTCTGTTAGCTTCAGTGAAGTACAAGGATGAAGGATCAATGAAAAAATTGAATTGAAAAGTGGTGAAAAGAGGAATTTGAAATCTCAGAAAAGTGAGTTGTGGAAGGAGTTTGACAGGGTGATTTTGGCTGTCAAAGCATGAGAAAATGAGAGGAGTGAGTTCCTCTATTTATAGGGAAGCAAATGGTGCAATGAATTCAGAGGAAATTTGAAGTTTGGAGGGAAATTCGATCAAACTCGAAAGTGAAAAAAGTGTGACCCCATGTGAATCAAAAATCAATCAATTCTTGCATTTTGATCCTTAATTCAACTATGGGAACTTTGTTAAACATGTTTAAATAAAAAATGCGTGCTAAATTGGTGATTAGAAGCCACATTATGAATTTCAAATTCCGACTTTGGAGAAAACTTCAGTTTTAAGGTACCATCTTTGAATCAATGGTGTTTACAGCTCAAGGAGTCTTAAGGCATAATTCTTGAAGAATTTGAAAGATTAGGTCATAAAATTTATAATGTGCAAATAGTGAGATCAATTGGATGCTTGAGCTAAAAGTTGTGATGAGTCAAAGTTGAGAAAAAGATGCTGACTTTTGTACTTAGAGAAATTCCAAGTTTTTCTTCAAAAGTGACCTATAATGTTTTGAGTTCAAACAAGGAATTCCTCCAAAATTGAGCTTTAATAATTGATGCTAGATTGAAGTAGGCTTCCAAAAGATAATTGTGAAATTTGAATCATTCAAAAATACCAAGTATTGAAAAAGTTATGGCCTTGTAAAATTGGTAAAAATTCATGAGGTGACCTATAATCTATTGAGTTCTTAGGTTATCTTCTACTCATTTTAAAGCCTTACACATAAAAGAAGAGTTGAATTTAACATCGTTAAGATCATTTTGGAAAAATAATGGGCTCAAGGAGATGAAAATTGACCAAGTTATGATCTTTTGAAATCACATAAGGAAATTTGATGGCCTATCTAGAAGACTTTTAATCTTTCTTCATCATTAGGAATCTTCCACATACAATTTTCTTGAAAATATTGAAGTGATTAATTGATAACCCTTTAAAGAGAAGCATGTATTTGGAATTACTAAAAAATATAAAAACATGAGCAACATATAGCCCTTAGAAGTTCAAAACCCTAGCTCTCCAGGCACCAAAATGACTTAGAAACCCTTTTCAATTTTGACAAACTTTCTTGCATAATAACTTTTGCCATGTGAATAGAGGTTGTTATGGATGGTAATAAGAACCCATAGCAATAATAACCACCTCTAAATATTAAAGATTGAGAGAGTTATGTACTTGTGATCAAAGAATCAAGAATTTGTCCAATTAGGTCAAACTTCTTCAATCAACCCTTGCATCTTTTGACTTTATTTAACAAATTAAAGAATGATGAACCATAGTGGACCTTGTCATGATATTACTTTGAAGCTTCTTCAATGATTAATCTTGAATATCAATGAAAATTTGTTAAAGAAGGCATGGAAGTAAACTCATGAACCTATAAATCAACCTGATGAAATGCGTTGTGCCCTCACCTATAGTATCATAAATTAGAGCAAACATTCATTGCATTTGTTAGTTAGAAGTTAATTAATACAAGACAAATATGATCACAATATCCATATTAAAGTGTTTGGTGATTCCTCATGAGCAAACCTAAATATATGGAGAAGAGCCAAACCCTAGTGTGATCTTATTGTGATTGAGTTGATATGAGATGATAGAGGAATCTTAGAGGCAAAAATTGGGGTACAACTAATGCCCTTATTTAAGTGTCTTCTATCCGGAGATACAAAGGTTAAAATCTTTGTGTCGACGTGATTGAAGATACTTAAATATAAAATAAGCCCTATTTTGGGCCCTAAGATGCCATTCAATGCTTACGATTGTGCATGCAAACAAACAGACCCAAAGGTGACACAGGAGACCACTGGGGAAACAAAAAATAAAGGTTCAAAAGGAAATTAGACCAGGAAAATAAATCACTGGGACTAGAAGACTCGACTCTATTGGGGTAAAACCCAAGGAGGAAATAAAGCAACATCAACTCAAATATCGAGGAGAGAAAGTAAAGGATAATGGGGTTTCGACAGATAGCTGGAAACTATCCACTCACTGAGAAGATATCAAAAAAAGGTAACGTCGACCCACAGGGGGAAAGAAATCGTAGGATAATACCAACAAATACCAATATTAGGGTAGGCAACAAATAACCAGCATCAATACTTACGATTGAAAACTAATGAATTCTTTAAAGCAAAGTGATTTCAACGAAGAACTTACTCCCATAATGGAGAGACTACCATCCATTGGAGTAAAAATCTCAACAACGAATTATCTCCTATAATGACGAGATTACCATCCATTGGCATAACAAATCTCAACAACAAACTATCTCCCATAATGACGAGACTACCATCAATTTGAGTAACAAAATCACAACAACGAACTATCTCCCATAATGACGAGACTACAATTCATTGGAATAACAAAATATCAAGAACGAACTATCTCCTAAAATGACGAGACTACCATCCATTGGAGTAACAAAATCTCAACAAAGAACTATTTCCCATAACGACGAGACTACCATTTATTGAAGTAACAAAATCTCAACAAAGAATTATCTCCCATAATGACGAGACTACCATCCATTGGAGTAACAAAATCTCATCAACGAACTATCTCCCATAATGACGAGACTACAATTCATTGGCGTAACAAAATCTCAACAACGAACTATCTCTCATAAATGACGAGATTACCATCCATTAGAGTAACAAAATCTCAACAACAAACTATCTTCCATTATGACGAGACTACCATCCATTGGAGTAAAAAAATCTCAACAACGAACTATCTCCCATAATGACGAGACTACCATTCATTGGAGTAACAAAATCTCAACAACAAACTATCACGCATAATGACGAGACTACCATCCATTGGAGTAACAAAATCTTAACAACAAACTATCTCCCATAATGACGAGACTACCATCAATTGCAGTAACAAAATCTCAACAACAAATTATCTCCCATAATAACGAGACTACCATTCATTGGAGTAACAAAATCTCAACAATGAACTATCTCCCATAATGACGAGACTACCATCCATTGGAGTAACACTCAACAACGAACTCTCTCTTATAATAACGATACTACCATCCATTAGAGTAACAAAATCTCAACAAAGAACTATCTCCCATAATGACGAGACTACCATTTATTGGAGTAACAAAATCTCAACAAAGAATTATCTCCCATAATGACGAGACTACCATCCATTGGAGTAAAAAAATCTCAACAACAGACTATCTTCCATAATGACGAGACTACCATTCATTGGAGTAACAAAATCTCAACAACAAACTATCATCCATAATGACGAGACTACCATCCATTGGAGTAACAAAATCTCAACAACAAACTATCACCCATAATGATGAGACTACCATCCATTGGAGTAACAAAATCTTAACAGCAAACTATCTCCCATAATGACGAGACTACCATCAATTGCAGTAACAAAATCTCAACAACGAACTATCTCCCATAATTACAAGAATACCATTCATTGGAGTAATAAAATCCTAACAATAAACTATCTCCCATAATGATGAGACTACCATCCATTGGAGAAACAAAATCTTAACAACAAACTATCTCCCATAATGACGAGACTACCATCAATTGCAGTAACAAAATCTCAACAATAAATTATCTCCCATAATGACGAGACTACCATTCATTGGAGTAACAAAATCTCAACAATGAACTATCTCCCATAATGACGAGACTACCATCCATTGGAGTAACACTCAACAACGAACTCTCTCTTATAATAATGATACTACCATCCATTAGAGTAACAAAATCTCAACAACGAACTATCTCCCATAATGACGAGACTACCATCCATTGGGGTAACAAAATCTCAACAATGAACTATCTCCCCTAATTACAAGAATACCATCCATTGGAGTAAAAAAATCTCAACAACGGACTATCTCCCATAATGACGAGACTACCATTCATTGGAGTAACAAAATATCAACAACAAACTATCACCCATAATGACGAGACTACCATCCATTGGAGTAACAAAATCTCATCAACAGACTATAACCCATAATGACAAGACTACCATCCATTGGAGTAACAAAATCTTAACAACAAACTATCTCCCATAATGACGAGACTACCATCAATTGCAGTAACAAAATCTCAACAACGAACTATCTCCCATAATTACAAGAATACCATTCATTGGAGTAATAAAATCTCAACAATAAACTATCTCCCATAATGACGAGACTACCATCCATTGGAGAAACAAACATGAATCTTCTCTGGGGACTAACAGACTTACTGGGGAAGTATAGGTTGCTCAAATAAAGAGACCTACCACTTGCTTTTATAAGAAACCCTTAAGGAAAAGAAATATGACTTCTCTGGGGAAGTTTCAATATATTGATACCGAGGAGATGAAATCTTCCTATGAAAAATAAATGCACACCCTCAAACCAGAATTCGGAGCCTACAGAAATCAGAATAATAATGTTTCTGGGGACCATAAATTCAAACCAAAAAATTAACAGAAGCGAAACACTCAACCAAGATAACATCTGATGAGGAACAAACTCAAAAAGGAAACATGGAGCTAACCAGACAATGAGCTGAATAGGAAGGCTTGAATCAAAATTCTTCCACGGGAAAATCTTAGTGGGGAAATTGAAAGAATATTCGCTTTCTTCTTAAGGTTGACACTCTATTGGATAGAGGATAACATAACTCTACAAAATAGGGTAATATGCCAACAAAATATTAATGGATGCAGATGAGCAATGAATTTTGAATTCAGCTATGCATGATGTATGTATGAATGTATAAATGTTATCATGTATATGCTGACGAAACAGACATACAACACGGGGAATAACCAGATAAAACTAGCTTAGGTAAAGTCAACACTCGGCTAAATCATATCCAGGAGGAAAATTCCATAAAAGAGTAAGAAACAACCGAGGAAACAAAGTCCTACTTCACGGCTTGACTCCACTGGGAAGAAACATGGTTTGAAAAATAATCAAGGCACGAATTTGATAGCAATAAACCTATACAAGATGCATGGGTATAATATCCTCCTCAAGAATTGATCGGGGAACATCACACAGACTTCAGTGGGGAAACTAATGTTTCTACGTCTAGACTTCTACTGGAGATTACAATACTAACTAAATTAGGGCATATTAAAACCACATCATCGAGATATCAACTGGGGATCTCGTGCGGACTTAATCTTGGAGGATAATACTACATCGTCGAGGGGAGCCCAAAATACATTCTTCAATACCAAGAGTGATGATTACACAAACTTCTCTGGGGAGAAATCATGAAACCACATGGGGATAAAAACTTTCAGAGAGAAACATTATCTTAGTTTTACTTGGGGGTTTAAGAAGTCAAACAATACATCAAGAAATAAAAATTATGGGGATTTTAAATCAAACCCAACGCTTGGCGGGAGAAAACCCAAAAACTTGACACCTGTTCACCATTTCTTATAAAAGATATTACCCTTGTCTAGTTTCCAAACAACAATAATAAAACCAATACTGCAAAAGGGCAATGTTTTGCAAATGATTCCACCTCATCACACAAAGGGAGAAAGAGCTTTCTTCATATGCACGAAGACCTCAATGGGGGATCTTAGATAGAGGTACCAAACCATGCAAACCTGAAACCAAAATTATCAACCGGGAGGAAAAAGTTAACCAAGACCCGACTGGGAAAAATAAGATCAAAAATCCAACACCGCACCATACATCAATTGGTATCATCTCTAAATATTTGAGAAACAACAAGAAGATCATATGCATATCATCGAAAGCGACCTGAGAGAACTTTCTTGGGGAATACCTACTTCCAAAAAAATATAGTTCGTCCATCCTCAGAATCACTATATTTGTTTTTTTTCTTGAATCACAAAATCAAAAGTAAAAGGTAATTTGTAAATTCTTTTCAACAAAGATTTTATTATAAAATCTCTTTGTTTTTAAAATTACCATCAATAATAAATGGAGTCTTTATAAGCAGAATAAAATAAGAATTTTAAAGAATTGGGTAAAAGCTCAAACTTTATTAATAGGATGGTAATCTGCGAATGGCGAGACCCCATAAATGATTACAAAGTTTAGAAAATGGTAATATATTGGAAAAGATACATTGAAATATAATGACCACTATTCTCCCTAATAACTTTGAATTCTTGAGCAGCGACTTATGTCAAAGTATGGCCAGAGTCCAAAAATATTGTTGCTTCAATGATCAACTCTTGTCTGACGCAGTTACTTGCCAAGAAATCCCTAAATTTTTCCTAGGTTTCCCTTGCGGGTTTTCAACCTAACGGGAATAATTTATTCTGTTTGTGTCTCTTATTTTTGCCTAGACCGCTCTTTCGGGTTTTCAGCCTACCGAGATGCTCCTTTTTTCCTAAGCCTCCCTTTCGGGTTTTCGACTTAGCGAGTTGTTCTTTTATTTCTTTAGGCAAAGTATTTCTTGACTGCATCAACATTCATAGGACGTGGGAACTCCTCACCATCCATAGTTTCAAGAATCAATGCACCACTAGAGAAGGCTTTCTTGAAAACATACGGGCCTTTATAATTGGGAGTCCACTTTCCCCTAGAATCAACATTAAAAGACATGATCTTCCTGAGCACGCGGTCGCCTTATCTGAATTCACGAGGCTTAACCTTCTTATCAAAAGCTTTCTGCATTCTATTATGGTATAAGTGGCCATGACACAAGAGCTTCATTCTCTTTTCTTGAATCAATTCAATTGGCCAAACCTATTATGGACCCATTCAGCCTCTGACAATTTAGTTTCCATTATCACGCGTAAAAAGGGAATCTAAACCTCAACGGGGAGAACTACTTCCATACCATACACAAGAGAGAACGGGGTTTCCCTTTTTGAAGTACGGATGGGCTTACGATATCCATGCAAAGCAAAAGGGAGCATCTCATGCCAATCTTTATAGGTAACAACCATTTTCTGGATGATTTTCTTGATGTTTTTATTAGCAGCTTCAACAGCCCCATTCATCTTTGGCATATAAGGAGACGAATTGTGAAGGACAATCTTGAATTCTTTGCAAAGTTATGTCATCATCTTGTTATTCATATTCGAGTTGTTGTCAGTGATAATCCAGCTTGGCACACCCCACCGACATATAAGATTGTTCTTGATAAAGCATACTACCATCTGCTTATTGACATTAACATATGAAGTTGCTTCCACCCATTTGGTGAAATATTCAATTTCCACCAAGATAAAACGGTGTCCGTTCAATGCCTTGGGTTCAATCATTCTAATCATGTCAATACCCCACATAGAGAAAGGCCATGGGGAACAAATAACATTTAGAAGCGTCTGAGGCACATGAATTTTGTCAGCATATATCTGGCACTTATGGCACTTCTTTGCAAATTTGTAACAATCAGATTCCATTATCAGCCAATAGTATCCTGCCCTAAGCATTTTTTTCACCATCGAATGTCGATTGACATGAGTGCCAAAGGAGCCTTCATGAATTTCATGCATCAACATGTCTGCTTCGTGTCTATCCACGCATCTGAGCAAGACCATGTCATAATTTATTTTTTATAACACATCTTCATTGAGGAAAAGGTTGTCTGCCAACCTTCTCAATGTCTTCCTATCTTTGTTTAACGCACCAGCCGAGTATTCCTGAGTCTGGAGAATATGCTTGATATCAAAATACCAAGGTTTTTCATTTGACACTTCCTCTGCTGCAAACACATGAGCCGGCCTATCCAAACATTACACTGTGATATGAGGCACATTGTTCCAAGTATTTACTTGATACATGGAAGGCAAAGTGGCTAAAGTATCTACCATGTGATTTTCATCTCTGGGAATATGATGGAATTCAACTATATTAAAGAAAGGTAATAATCTTCTAGCATAGTCTTTGTAGGGAATCAAGCCAGGGTGACGAGTTTCCCATTCTCCTTTAATATGATTTATTACCAAGGCTGAATCGCCATATACATCTAGAATTTTGATTATGAGATAAATAGCCTCCTCGAGACCCATGATACAAGCTTCATACTCTGCCATGTTACTGGTGCAATTAAATGCCAAGCTTGTAGTAAAAGGGAAATGCGACCCATGAGGAGTGATAATCATAGCACCAATTCCTTTCCCATAGGCATTCACATCTCCATCAAATACATACCCCACCAAGATTCAGGATCAAGACCTTACCCTGACAAAGGTTCATCACAATCTTTTATCTTCAAAAACATCACATCCTCATCAGAGAAATCATACTTAATAGATTGATAATCATCCACCGATTGGTGAGTAAGATAATCTACCAACATGCTTCTTTTTATAGCCTTCTGAGTATGGTATTCAATATCATATTGAGACAACAACATCTTTCAACGTGAAACTCTCCCAATAAGAGCATGCTTTAAAAAATATATACTTAATTAGATCCATTTTGGAAATCAACCAAGTAGTATGATTCAACATATATTGCCGGAACTGTTTTGCCACCTAGGCCAAAGAACAACATGTTTTTTCCAGCATAGAATACCTAGACTCACAGTCAGTAAATTTATTACTGAGATGATAAATGGAAAATTCTTTTCTCCCTGTTTCATCTTGTTGTCTCAAAATACAGCCCACAGAATTATCCAACACTATCACATACATAATCAATGGTCTTCCTTCAATGGGAGGGAGAAAGATATGAGGTTCAACCAGATACTCTTTAATACTTTTAAATTCCTTTTGGCAATCATCTGTCTATACACAACCTTGATCTTTCCTTAACTGCTGGAAGATCGGCTCACACATTGCAGTCATATGGGAAATAAATTTGGAAATGCAATTCAAAAACCAAAGGAAGCCTCTAACTTTCTTTTCAGCTCTTGGAACTGGGATTTCTTGAATTGCCTTAACTTTATCAGGATCAAATTCAATTCCCTTTTGGTTGACAATGAAACCTAACAATATCCCTGATCAGACACCAAAGGTGCATTTATTTGGATTCAAGCGGAGATGATACTTCCTCAAACGATGAAACAGTTTCAACAAATCCTCTATATGCCCTTTTTCAGTCTGGGATTTGGCAATGATATCATCAACATATACCTCAATTTCCTTGTGCATCAAATCATGGAATAGGGTTGTCATAGCCCTCTGGTACGTTGTACCAGCGTTCTTCAACCCGAAGGGAATCACTCTGTAACAGAATGTTCCCCAAGGTGTGATAAACGTTATTTTTTCCATGTCCTTAGGAGCCATTCTAATTTGATTATATCCAGAAAATACGCCCATGAATGAGAATACTTTGAATTTTGTTGTATTGTCAACCAACATATCAAAATGTTGTAATGGAAAGTCATATTTTGGACTAGCTTTGTTTAAATCTCTATAATCAACGCACATGCAAACTTTTCCATCTTTATTTGGTAATGGGACAATGTTGGCAATCTACCGATGGTACACTAACGTCAGAAGAAAATCGGTATTAATCTTCTTTAAAACGTCTTCTTTAATTTTTGTTGCCTTATCAGGGTGAGTTCTTTGCAACTCCTGCTTGATTGGCGGGCACTCTGGCTTTATTGGAAAATGATGTTCCACAATATCAGTATCCAATCCCAGCATGTCTTAGTAAGACAAAGTAAAGATGTCCACACATTCTTTCAATAATTTAATCAACCTGCTCTTTACATCGGGATGAAGCAATGCTCCAATCTTGACTTCTTTTGGATCTTCCTCTAAACCTAAATTAATCATCTTTAACATATATTTATATGGCTAAATGGTGCTTTCCTCACGCTCTAGCAACCGTGAAACCTCCTCTGGGATTTCATCATATTCCTCTTCTTCAACCATATATGCAGGATATTCAAAGTTGGGAGAGGGTGCATGGTTATTGTGCTCAACAGGTTTTTTAATTAATATGCACATATGATTTATGATTGCTTTTAGAAACTGACGCATATAACAAGTGATTATGTAGATTACAATTATTATTTATTTTAAAAGGATTTTTCTGATTCCCATTTTCTAAGAAAAAGTAGAAAATAAAGACACAATTTTGGAATCAAAGACAACTTTTATTAATGATTTTAAAGATCAAAGCAATAGATATGCCCATGCAAGATCAATACTTTGACCTTGAGCAAAGTGAAAGATTTTTTAAAATATTAACAAAAAACAAACTACTTTGAGATATGAATGCAAGAGGGAACATCAATAGTGACCTAATTTTGGATTCTGACTCCATGCGTCATGTAGTTCGGCATCTCTTGCTCTGCTTCGCCTTCCAGAATAGCATTGATTCCATGAACAGTTGGATGAAGATAACCTACGATGTGAAAGATTTCTTGATATTTTCCCAAAGCAGACTTCGACTTCATAACATCACCTTTACTATTGTTCACAGAGAATCCCAAACTAGCTCTATTTTTATTCACAGGTAGATCAACAATCCTCCCCCATACTTTACTAGGGCCATTACACACTACCTGTTGAGCATCCTTAAACGAAGCTATAGAATTTTCATTTTCCCTTATGTTATTAATGGATAAAGCTTGGAACTGAGTTCCAATAGCAGCTTCATCCGCTTCCAAAACACTGAAAGAAGATAAATAAGATATTAACAACTAGAGGTGCGAGAGTAGCAGTATCTCGAACAACTAGAGCAACCTGAGCATCAAGATTATACACTTCTGGCATGAAATTCTCAAGCATTCCCCACGGGTAACCTTGAGGCATACAATTCTGAGCAACAATAACTAGGGTAATAGAAACGGGAACTGATGGACCTTCAGAAGCAATCGTTGTTTATTATGGTTGAGCAGAAGGAGGAGCAAGTTGTGGCTGATTCTGAGTAGCCACCAATGATTCCATCAAAGCGGTCAGATTAGCCATACCAGCCTTCAAAGCAGTAACTTCTTCGCACAGCTCGCTATTCTCTAGTTCAAGATTCTATATTTTCTTCTTGGAGTTAGCCCGAGTATTGGATTAGTGAGACAACTTCCTAAACGAAGTTAGATGAACTCAGTAACAAAACCTAGGTATGAACATAAATGCAAGAAATATGTACAAGACGATGCATGACATACAACGCACATGATTTATTTTATTATTATTAATATTTCAATGGACTCAAAGAATTATAGACAAATTGAAAATACTAAAGTACTAACACATTTGAAATACTAAAAATATCATTATAATAACTTCAAAATAGATTACAACTTTTAGTACAAATTTTAACAATACTAAGTACAAGAGAAGATAGAATCTAAAATCCTAAGAAGGAAAAGTTGATGAATATCTCTCCACACACTGACGCTTTCCCATGAGTCTTTCCATTTGTGCCTTCAACTGCTTGTTCTCTTCTGCATATTTGTCGGTGACCCCTTTCCAATCACCAGAGTTGGGAAGTCAATGACTAAGTCCTGATTGAGCTTTAGAGGAAAATAAATCCTCTTGCTTCTCCATCATATCTATAGTAAACCTCTCAAGAATCTCAATTAGGTCATCATTCTCCTTCTAGTCTGCTCGATAGGTCATCTCTAAAGTCAGACACTTGTTCTTCCAAGCCTCTTTCTCCTGCTGCATCCTGACTAGGGCAAGCTTAAGCTCTTCCACGTCAACTAAAAGGGGAGGGGTGATCTTAACAAACATATCAAAGAAAGTTTCCTCACGGGAATATGGCATCTTCATCTGAATTACCCTTGCCTGTACCCACAGGAGGTAAGGCTAAAAAAATTAGCTCCTCTAGGTCCCAAGTCCTTTCTACTCTTCCTGTGAATATGGCGCCAAACCTTTGTAATTTCCTCCTTAGCTTTATTATGATCCTATCCCTCTTTAAGAAAGAAACCACTCAGATGAATACTATTTGGCTTACTCTCATCGAATATCCAAGTTGTCATCGTGCAAGAACATGATTCTAGTTAATTCCTCCCTTTGTACCAAAAAGAGGTACATTGGGGAAACTACCATAATTATCAACAATCTCCACATAATGGTAAACCTGATAATACCAAACAATGTTGGAATGAGTGTGAGCCATAATCTTTGGATCCCAACAAGGTTCCTTCTTGATATCCCATAAAGCATCGGCCCGAGGTAAGTGAGAAATAAACCACAAATACAACAAATGCATGTAAAAAACAATCATCCCTCCATGATAAGAATCCTGAAGATGAATGGAGTAATAAGCATCTCCTAATAATGTATGGACTTAATTCCCTATCAAAAAGATCCTGATGGCTATGATATCCACAAAGTTGTCGACGTTAGGAAATAAGAACAACCCATAGGAAAGTAGAGCCAAGATAGCCTCAAAAGCAATTGTACTCTTCATCCTAACAAAGTAGCAAGCTTTCTCTAATAAAACTGAGCGGGTAATCCTCTAATTCCTCCTTTGGTATTCATGTGGGCCTCAATCTCGGACTTCCCCAAATGAACCATAGCAGCAATCTCATGAGACTTTGGCTCCCCCTCCAAATGGTGAAAGGAACACGACTAGTAACAGGTAAACCTAGTAGGCAAGAACACTCTTACAATGTAGGCATCAACTGATAATCAGGGAAAGTAAAACACCGATACATCAGATCATAGAATTGGACCACAGTTGAGAGAATACCCCGTTCATCCTGAGCTTCATAAGAGACACGATGGATCCATACTTCTTCTGAAAATCTATAAATCTCAATCTAGAGAGTTAGACTCACCAGTTCACCTATCTTAGGATTCTTGAAATTGTACTTCCGAGTCTTTCTTTTTCCAGAATCCATGGTCAAAAGCACCTGAGATATTCACAAAAATTCAACTTTAAGTCCCTTGAAACACATGTTTTAAAGGATGCTCATGGGTGCATGAATGCGTGATGCAACAATCACACACGAGATCATAAACATGGAGTTCATAAGTTCGACGCCACAAGCATGAGGTTAAAGGTACTACCTACAAGGTATGGTCTATAGTTTATCACATGCCGAACAAGGTTCTAATAGGTTCCCAGAGTCTACATCCTTCCTTCGGATATTACCAACGTCCCGATTGACTCGGTAATTAGTAATATTCTCAACAAAAACTCGTCTGAGTGTAGTATCGCGTGACAACCACTTTCGGATTACTCCCTCATAGTTTCTACACTATGCCTAAAAGGCCAATATAGGTTAAAGCTTCTACGATCCTCACTTTAATCAGGCTCCTAGGTCAAAAGTAGCACGTCTTCCCGATTACTCAGTAAACGACACTACAATCAAAGTGGTCTCCATTGAGTGGGGGATCGCATGCTTCCTTTTTTGGGATTACTCCCTCAAAGTTAACATGATTATACCGCCCGTCCTATCTTATGTTTTCCCAAGTCTGGGTAGAGGACTTATGATAAATCACGAAGCATCCTAAAAACCAGGAAAATCTAGACAAACATATATACAATATATAATATACAACAAGAAAAGCACATACACAGATAAACAAATATAGGCGCAACCCACTTAGGGATGGACCAGCAATTGGTCAATCTTTCCCCAGTGAAGTCGGAATTTTTTCTATAGCGGTAGAAATGTTGAGACTAAGCCATTGGATTGACTTGAATCACACAGATCAAAATAAAAATTGCCACCACGCTTTATTATTTCCAATGGAATGGGAATAGAACGAATAACCCAAGAAAAGGGGAGAGAATTTAAGTTCAGGGGTTGGTTATCCAAAGGGAAGGTATTAACACCATAAACATCTACGGTACTCCGTAGGAACCTCTTTGAAAATTTGTGTATTTTGGCTGTAACTGTTGTATACAAAAAATAGATTGTGGGGATCAAAAAGGAAGTATTGTTTACAATTTTTTCACCCGCCACGGTTGCGAACTGTAAGTGTTTGATGGTAGCAATTTTGGTAAAATAGTGTTTTGATAAAGTTTTTCTAAATGTTCTGACATTTGAAGCAAACTGTTTTGAATGATGTCAAAGGAGATGTCTTGACATCTGCCTCCTGAGCTGAACGCAACTCATATCAGTTTAAGTTTTCTGTTTCCTGTTTTCATGCGCGCCATAATTTAGGATTTATGACTCATAGCCTGCGAAAAATATGGAGCAATATTTTTCTATTTGAATTATCCTTATGGATTATATCTTGGCCTGTTTTCATCGAAATATTTAAAAGATTGGAATATTTGTTTTTCAGCCCAAGCCCACTGTTGCGCCTTTATAAAAACTTGCTTCCTTATTCATTTAACTGCAACTTTTGAAGAAGAATACTTTCTTTATGTTTTATAAGTCTAAGTCTTTTAATTGTCATCAACTCTAATATTGATTTAATACTTGAGTTGTTATTTGAGTTGTTAATTATGGATCATTCATGAGCTTTTAAACATTGAATAGTTGAAGTCTTTAAAACTTTCTATTTCAGTTGTTCTTCACTGTAAGTGATTGAAGGGATTTGAGGAGGGCCTCATATCTAGGTGTGTCTTAGGTAGAAGTATAGCACAGGTAGTGATTAAGTTATTAGATCGTAAACTGCTTGTTTACTGAGGGTCTATGAACTATTTAGTGGACTTGTCCCTGGCTTGGTAACCCACAGAGTACGTGTTATTGTACACTGAACTGGGTTAACAATTCCTTGTGTTTTTACTGTTTTTACTTTTGTTGCATTTTACATTGTCCTCAGATATTTGTGTTGTGATATCTCCTTCGACATCTCATATCTGATACCAGAATTTCAATTGGTATCAGAGCAGGCATCCTGCTCTATATCTGCGTGAGATCCATGGAAGATACTTTCTGGTACTATGGACAAGGAAGGAGGATTTGTGAACAAACCACCCATTGTGGATGGAAGTAATTATGACTATTGGAAACCTCATATGGTGGCCCTCTTAAAGTCTCTGGACAACAGAGCTTGGAAATCTGTTTTGAAAGGATGGAAAACCCCTGTCAAATTGGGAGAAAATGGAGAACCTACTTCTGACTTAAAACCAGAAGAAGATTTGTCTAAAGAAGAAGATGAAATTGCTCTTTGAAATTCTAAAGCCTTGAATGCTATATTCAATGGAATTTACAAGAACATTTTTAGATTAGTGAACACATATGAAGTAGCTAAAGATGCATGAGGAATTCTTCAATATACCCATGAAGGCACATCCAAAGTTAAGATGTCAAGAATTCAGTTGCTCACCATAAAATTTGAGAATTTGAGAATGAAGGATGATGAAAGTATTAATGACTTCCATACGAACATTCTTGAAATTGCTAATGCATTCAATGCTTTAGGAGAGAAAATACCTGAAGAAAAATTGGTGAGAAAGATTCTCAGGTCTCTTCCCAAGATATTTAATATGAAAGTGACTGCTATAGAAAAAGCTCAAGACATTGTCAAAATGAAAGTGAATGAAATTATTGGATCCCTTCTAACATTTGAATTAAGCATCAACGAAAGATCTGAAAAGAAGAACAAAAGCATAACCTTTGTATCAAATACTGAAGATGAAGAGGAGGATTGTGATCTGGATAAAGATGGAGGAATATCAAATGCTTTAGCTATACTTGGAAGACAGTTTAACAAAGTGATAAAAAGAATGGATAGGAACCAAAGATCAAATGTCAAAAACATATCACCTGACATCCATAACTCAAATGAGTTTGGAAGAAAAAGGGCTGCAGAAAAATCCATTCAAGGGAAGGGAATACAATGTCATGAATTTGAAGGCTTTGGTCACATTAGAGCTTGTGATACGGTGGGAGAACTGACTTGAAGTTTTGCGTTTGTTTTCGCAAATGTTTCAGTTTAGCAAGAGTCTCCACCGACTTTTTATTTTATCCTAAGGAAAGGTTAAAAAGCACAGCAAAAACCTTTGAGATGTTTTCTTGGGTTCGGGGAGTAGATTATAGAAAGGGAAGGTATTAGCACCCTTTCTATCCATGGTTATCCATGGGCTCTTAGTTACTTGCTTAGATCACTTGCCTTGCATTTTCAATTGTTTGAAATGGTGCTTTCAATTGTTTGAAATGGTGCTTTGTGTGTGTGGTTTTGAAAATGTTTTGAAAAAGATGCCTTGTATAGGCAACCCTTGTAACAATTCTTTACTCGAATGTTTTACAAAGGTGTTTGTCTTTTTGAAAAGATGTTTCAAAGTTTTTGAAAGTTGTTTTTGAAAGTTGTGTTGTGGAGTGTGTTTTGAAAGTTGGCAAGTGTGTTTTGCAAGTTTGATCAAGTAACTAAGAGTTGTCTACCCCTAAATTTACTCAAAGATTTTTCTCATGTTTTAACCCTTTTAACAGTGTTGTTTCACCATTGTATTTGGTGAACAACCTTGTGTTAGGATGTTAACGGGACGGGCGCGGGTCATCGTTTAGACCATGAATGCAATAGTGCCAAGTGTCTTTGGTAATTTTCTCTTTGAGGGACTTGATCATTTTTTAGGAAACTTGAGAAAGCGCCATCGAGGGACTATGATCATTTGATTTGTTTTGTTTTGCCAAAGTACTTGACATGCAACATGGCCCATTCTTGAAGGCAACAAGCGGGATTACCCTAGGGGTGCAAGTGTGAATTGTGTATTGATTGTCATGCATTTGTCTTGTATTAGGTTATCTAGCAGTTGATTTTGAATCTTCGCATACAAACCCTAATTACTATACAGTATATAGAAAGCGATAAATTGCGGGAATTTAAAGTCTAAGCTATTACAAATAAGTATCCGGGGATGGGGGTACAAATGTTTACAAATGGTGATGAGTCTTATCAGGAGAGTAGTGTCCAAATAATATTTACAACCAAATTGAATCGCATTCTCAATGTAAAATGTATCGATGTATAAGAATAAAAGCAATGTAACAAAAGTATTGGAAAATGTATGTGATTATTTACAAATGATAAAAGGGTTAACCTAATGTATTAAGTAAGTATTTATTATTTTTGTGTCTTTTGTTATATGTTATATAAATAAAAGTTTTAATTAAAAGAAAATGTTTAAGTTACAATATTCCATTATTTATGTATTTTTGTTAATTATAAATAAAAGAAAAAAACTATTTAATTAAATTAATTCTACTATTTATGTATTTCAAGTGTGATAAACAAAATATTATTAATAAAAATATGAAGAATTAATATATTACTTTTTAATTTAACAAAAATATAGATTGTAAAAAAGAAAATAAGGTAATAAAAAAGGTGTTAATTTATAAGTATAAGAAAAAAATAAATAATAAAAGGGTTAAATAGGCCAAAGAGATTATGTACATGGCCCAAATGCTCAACAACAAACAATAAACTAAAAAAAAAGAAAGAAAAGGGGGGTGCGCGCCAGCTTTGAAAGTGGGCTTAGGAATTAATGGGGCAGAGGCCCACAACGCGTTTGGGAAATTTGTTTAGCGTTTGAGTTAGTTTGTATCAGAATTAGGTTTTCATCTTTGGAACGAACGGCGCCGCTTCTCCATCTTTTGCTTCGTTGTCCTCTTCATCTTCTCAAGCCATGGTTTCTGACGCTTCTCTTCATCTCAGCTGCCAGATGCCACCGTCCATCTCTCCTCTCCCCATGATCATTCAGGCAACGATGAAAAAAAGGTAGTCTTGTTTCTGTCTTAACGCATTTTTAGGGTTTTCAGATTTCCATTCTTGCATGTCTTATCTCTTACACGTTATTGATTTTTATGTGTTATCTTTGTTTGTGTGAGGTGTGTAAAAAGGGAGAAGAAATCACTACCTTTGGAGAGGAGACGGAGAACTTGGACCGGAGGTGTCTTAGGCGGCCGGAGGCGTGGGAGTATGATGCGCTTGCTGGTTCCCTGGTATTTGTATCTTGTTCTGTTTGGTTTTATGATGAACGCTTTTCTGAAAACCCTAGATTATTTCACTTCTGCATCTTCTTTTTCCTCTTCTGCTCGCTTGCTCTGAGATACTTGTTGTTGTGTTTCGAACCTCTGAATTGCTTGCTTCAGTTTCCTTTGATGATTATGATATCCGAGTTACCTGTTTGCTATTATTTCACTTCTGAATAACTTTTCCTCTCTTGATGTTGTTCTGGCTTTGTTACTTAATGATGAACTTTTTAGTTCTGAGAGCTTGGATGTTGTTGCTTCATGATGTTTGAAGCTGAGTTTTGGATGGGTTGGAATCTAGCTTGCTTTGAACACAGGTTTGTTAGGTTGTAACAGGTTCCAAGCTTATTGTTTAGGCTTTTCTGTTTGTGGATTACAGGCTTATTGGCTTGGTTACAGGCTTGAAGTTTAGAATTTTGTTTGAGATTTATGCAGGTTAAGGTTTGAGGCAAATTGTTTGTTTGCTTACAGGCTTTGAAAGGCTGTTTTGAAACAGGCATGTTAAGGTACAATTTTGAGGCTTATTTCAGGGCTTGCAATTTATTGAGTTTTTCTGGTTTGATGTACTGGTTTTGACAGGTTTGGTTTAAAGGAAGCTTTGAGGCTTATTGTGGTTACAGGCAGGAGGCAAGCTTTGGTTGCAGTTTGTAACTTATGCAGGTTTGAGAACTTGTGTTTAGCTTGCAGGATTGCTTCCTTGAAAAACAGTTTTGAGGTTACAAGCTGTGTTCTTTTTTTTTTATGTGGTTCTGCCTCCCTCCTTTCTTGTTCTGATATTCTCTGTTATATCTTTTTCTAAGCCTGCCTGTAAGCCTCTCCACTTCTTTCTCTCTTTCTCTCTCCACAGATAAAAAACATTTTTTATTACTTTAGACTGTACTTACTCTGAAAAAGAGTTTGGCCTAGAAAATGATGGAAATTTGAAATAAGTTGCTTGCATTGTTAGCTTTGCTCTGTGTACTTTCTTCTTTTCCAGATTTCCTGCATATCTTCTGTGTACTTGTTGATATCTCCTTGACAGCCTTTGGACAGTTTGTTTTGACATTCAGTTTGAACTTTGTAATTTGTTTGACATCTCTCTGGACAGTTTAGTTTGCCTTTTCAAGTAGCTTGTGCATTTGGTTCAATTATGCAGCCTTGTACATTTTTATATTTGCAAACATATTTCCCTTCCCTCTTTGTGAACCAAGAGTCTTCTTGTGATTTGCAGAGAGGGCGAACAAACTGATTTCGGCCAACACTTTTAATGATGAGTTTCTGATTAACTGTCTGCCTTTGATTTCATCTGCATTTGACTTCTTTCTTTTCTTTTTGCAGGTAAATATCAGTTGGGCAATGGGGAGCATCAGTAGAAGATGAAGACTTAGGAAACTTTAGGATGTAATTTATTTTACTTTTAATCATTGTAATAAATATTATTATAAATACTTGTAAATAATTACTGTATTTAAATAACACTTGTACCAATAATTAAAAATAAATAAAAGTCTTTTTTGTCAGATATCTCTTTAATTCTTCTGCATTCATTTATTTAATTACTTTAATTTCTTGAATTATAATAATTGGAAATTATCCAATAATTTTAACTTAGAAATTATAAATAATCAATAAACGTCCTGCGTTCCGAATAACCAAAAAAACATCGCACAGTTAAACAAGCAACGTCTATATGTCCTTTATTTCACTGATTAGACCAAACACTTCAAACTCTCAATCAGAAGCCTCAGCCCATATCCCAGGTGTTTAGAGCTTGAGAAACAAACAGAAATCTTGAGCAAACGTCAAAGCAGTGTAACGACCAATTAAAACAATGTGGATTCAAATTCTTCTGAAACTGCGCGTGCAAACCCTAATTCTTGATTTAATGTCAAAGAAGCAACTGCTTGATCAAACCCTGAGCCAAATTCAACCAAATCAATAGAAACCCTAATAATCTATTTGGAGTGATTCAAAAGTTAATGGAAACCCTAATTTTGTCTGACTGATGAGAAAAGTCTGTTTGACCGGTTCTTAAGCCAATCTAAAAAATCAGGAAAAGCCCGAAGCTGTGATTTCTTGTAAAAAAGAGGAGGGAAAATTTTGGGGTACAACAGTTGCCCCTGTTCAATCTTCTTGAACCTGAAGAGTTAGATTGGCAAGTTTGTCGTTCGCGACTCGAAGGTAAAAGGAGATTGGACACTAGAGTGCCCAAAAAATTTGCACTCGTCAAAGCGTAGTTTGAGGGAATGGGCTTAAAGATGCCATTTGGAGATGGGCTTAAAGATGCCATCTGGAGATGTGACAGGATCTTGTCGGGGGATGGGCTTAGAGATGCCATCTGGAAATTGCTGGTAGGAGGATGGGCTTAGAGATGCCATCTGGAAATGTGACAGAATCTCGTCGGGGGATGGGCTTAGAGATGCCATCTGGAAATTGCTGGTAGGAGGATGGGCTTAGAGATGCCATCTAGAAATGTGACAGAATCTCGTTGGGGGATGGGCTTAGAGATGCCATCTGGAAATGTTTGTTGAACTGTATGTCGTTGGTGAGTGAGTGAGTATCAGAAAGGTATCCATGTTTTGGAACATCTCTGAACTGGGGGTCTGAATAAGCAATGAATTGACATCCATGTCTGGAAGCATCCGTAAACCGTTTTCAGTAGTTGCATCTGAACAAGCGATAGATTAACATCCGTGTTTGGAGAATCCGTAAACTGTTTTCATAAGTCTTGAATCTGAACAAGCGATAGGTTAACATCCGTGTCTGGAGAACCCGTAAACTGTTTTCAGAAGTCTTGAAGTTGTATAAGCAATAGAGCAGCATCCATGTTGGGAAGCATCCGTTAACTGTTTTCAAAAGTTGAGTCTGAACAAGCGATGGATTAACATCCATGTTTCGAGAATCCGTAAACTTTTTTCAGAAGTTGAAGAATCTGAACAAGTGATAGGTTAACATCTGTGTCTGGAGAACCCGTGAACTGTTTTCAGAAGTTGAAGAATCTGAACAAGCGATAGGTTAACATCCGTGTCTAGATGACCCGTAAATTGTTTTCAGAAGTCTTGAAGTTGAATAAGCAATAGAGCAGCATCCATGTTGGGAAGCATCCGTAAACTGTTTTCAAAAGTTGAGTCTGAACAAGCGATAGATTAACCTCCGTGTCTGGTGAATCCGTAAACTGTTTTCAGAAGTTGAAGAATCTGAACAAGCGATAGGTTAACATCCGTGTCTGGAGAACCCGTAAACTATTTTCAGAAGTCTTGAAATGGAGAAGGAACCGGTGTAGGGTTTCCTGATGATGAGTCAGTGTAAAACTGCATCTGAAAGTGAGAAGGAACCGGTGTAGGGTTGCCTGATGATGAGTGCGTGTAAAACTGTATCTGAAATTGAGAAGGAACCGGTGTAGGGTTGCCTGATGATGCGTCCGTGTAAAACTGCATCTGAAATTGAGAAGGAACCGGTGTAGGGTTGCCTGATGATGAGTCCGTGTAAAACTGCATCTGAAATTGTTAATGATAGCCTTTTATTCTTATCCTGAAAAGGACAAAATCTTAGCTAAACACAAAGTTATGTTGCATGAAATGTATGATGCAATATATGTTATATCAATGTTTATGATATGAATGTAATGAATGCGTATGTAAGCTGATGAGCTGTCTTGCTGAGGATAGATGAATCCTGGATGGCTGGAGATAATAGAATCTTGACTGCTGCCAGGGAAAGTAAATCCTTGACTGTTGCAGGGGAAAGTAAATTCTTGACTGCTGCAGGGGATTGTTGGAAATGAGAAGTCCTGGAACCACTGTTGGGGAATCAGGAGCTTGGGTTGTATGCCAATCTACTAGGGATTCGTGTCTTAAGGAGATCTTCACTGGGGAATATCTGAATATCCTGTGAGGAACTGAGAATGAGAGTCTTCATTCTGCTTGGGGATTGATAGTTGGAAGTTTTAGCTCCGCTGGGGATTGCAAGAATCTTTTGATTGCTACAGGTATTGATCTGGGATCTTAAAAAGGTTGGTCGGGGAGATAGTTGTCCTGGCTGGTTTCAGGTATTAATCTCTGACCTGAGAAAGAAAGATAGTTTTCCTGGCTTGTTACAGGTATTAATCTTCAATCTCTTCATGTAGATAGTTTTCCTGGCTGGTTTCAGGTATTAATCTACAATCAGTCGTCCGCAGATAGTTTTCCTGGCTTGTTACAGGTATTAATCTGGAACTTGGGTTATACGCCACTTTGAGAATGAGAATCTTCATTCTGTTGGGGGTCAAAAATTGGGAGTATATCAATCTTCTGAGGTTTTATGGATGAGAGTCTTCATTCTGTTAACGGTTAACTGCTATCTGGTCGATCTCCAGGCTTTCACAGGAACTTGTATTGCTATCTGGTCGTAATCCAGGTTTCACAATAACTTGTTGAGCTGCTATCCGGTCGAATCCGGGTTTCACGGCTTGTGTTAAAGATATACCACTATCTGGTCGACTCCAGGCTTTGTAGTATTCTTGGCTGCTATCTGGTCGTAATCCAGACTTCACAGAAACTTGTATTTCTATCTGGTCGTAATCCAGGCTTCACAATAACTTATTGGGGATAAAACTATTATCCGGTTGAATCCGGGCTTCATAGTTTGCTCTTAAGAGACACCACTATCTGGTCGTAATCCAGGCTTCGCGGTAGTCTGATACTGTAACTGGGATCTGAATGAGTGACAAAATGGCTACCGTGTCTGGAGCGTATCTGAAACTGTATCTTGGAGTTGAGATCTGTATGAGTAGCAGAATGACTTCCGTGTCTGGAGTGTATCTGAAACTGTAACTAGGATCTGAATGAGTGACATAATGGCTACCGTGTTTGAAGCGTATCTGAAACTGTATCTTGGAGTTGAGATCTGTATGAGTAGCAGAATGACTTCCGTGTCTGGAGTGTATCTGAAACTGTAACTAGGATCTGAATGAATGACAGAATGGATACCGTGTCTGGAGCGTATCTGAAATTGTATCTTCCAACAGGTGATGAAGGAATTGTTGAACACTTTTGACATTCGAATGCCCCAAGTGATGATGAAGGAGACTTTCCCCAAGTTCACTGAACTTTTGAGAGATTTGTTGAAATTTTGACTGGACTGCCCCAGGTTAATTGAACTTTGAAAGATTTGTTAAAATATTGACTGGACTGCCCCATGTTTTGAAAGATCTGTTGAAACCTTGACTGGACTGCCCCAGGCGTGCTGGATGGTGACATGTCATGCCCCTTTGTTGATAGGAGATTTGTCAAATGGAAGTGTCATCCTTTTTGAAGTGATTTTACTTACTGAGAGAGTTTCCGTTCCTCCGAACATTCGCTTTATGAATTTCTTTGCTTTTAAACAAATAACCATGTGAAAACAATGATATTCAAATAATGCAAAGTTTATGCTGGTCTCGAAGTTTTGAAAAATGCGTTTTTTAGCAGAAAACATTTTGTAAGACAAATTCAACACAAGATTTAGGACAAAGCCTTACAGGAGTCAGGATACCTTTTGTAACAGTATTCTTTCGAACTAACCCATGCTTCAATTAGGACTTTTGAAGGGTTGTAACGTGGCTCGGTTCACGGTTTAAGAAACAAAGGATAAAGGCTCAAAGTATATTTGTACCCACCCGCTCTTCGTGATGTCCTTCAATCCTTAAACTCAGTTAATTGTGTGTCGAACTCTATTCGAGTTTGGAGCGACCTTTTGGTGATGGTTCACACCAATTGAATTTGGAGGGCAGTCATCCTCTCCTTTTTTTTTGCAACATTTTTCATGTTGTTGAGGGTTTGTAATGACCTTTTTCTTTTGATTCGTTATCCCTAACTTTTGCCTGACTGTTCCTGTTTTCGAGATTACAGTCAGCGGGATGCCCCAGCTTTCTTAAGCCTCCTTTGTAGGTTTTGGCTCAGTGGGCTTTTCTCTTTTGAGAGATTGACTGCCTATGAGATAGGGAACCATCATTGTCTTTTGATTCCAAAAGAATGTCTTTCTTTTTTGATGTCGTTCGTTGTATTACGAACTGAGAGTTTGCGACTTCAATGCGCATTTTTTTGAATTAACTGAGAGACTACCCTGCCCCAGGTTTAAATCAAAGGTTTCAATTTGTTTAGAACAGAAAACTCCTACTTCTTTGGCTCGAAGGGGTTGACTAGGGATTATCTTCCTTATAACTCCAGTGTTTGGGAATTGAAAGAAATGCATGTACATCATCAGCAAGGTCTGGTCAAAAGCATACTGTATGAGATTATGGTATTGTTTCGTCATCCTCCCTCCAAAGGCTTGCAGCTTTTTATCATGATTTAAATATCATAAAGAAAGCATAAGAGTAGTGAAAACGAATGGATTAATTCAAGACAAACATATGCAATGCATTAATGAAACAGAGTTTGACATCAACAGATAATTGTTTGAATCACAAAAGAAATTACAACTTTGAAAATTCAAATGGAACAAAATTCTCTCAGTTTGAGCTTTGTCACTTCAGGTGGAGAAACCCTTAACGGAAGATTTTCATCTCGCCATCTGGCATGAATCTCAGCACTCCAATGTCAATCAGATCTTGAATTTTGTTCTTCAAGGCCCAACAGTCATCGGTGTCATGTCCCGGACTATAGGAATGGTATACACAAAATGCATCGGGATGATAGTTAGGAGCAGAGGTATTGGGCTTCCGAATAGGATCCCTCAAAGCAGTCAGATTTACCTCCAACAAGCGCTCCAGTATTAGAGATGACGGTATGTCATTCTCAGTGAATTGTCTTCCCGACGTATTTTGCTTACGCCGATTACCCCGTTGACGTTGACGAGGTTGTTGATGAGCTTGTGACCCTGAAGCAAGTAGAGGAGCCTTTCCCTTGTCTTCTTGTCAGAAAGGGGGTTGAATGGTGACTTGTTCTTCATCCTCAGATGTTTGCCCCACTTGGTTGTCCAGAAGCAGTTGGTTGACGAGAACCCTGAGTTCCTCTTGTCTTTGAGCCAAGTCCTGGATGAGAGCCATCTGGCCCACCAGTTATCCCATCATTTGGATCCTCATTGCAGTCAGCTCAGACTGAAGCTCTTCCAACTGATCACTCCTGGCATTGCTTGAATTCCCCTGGACCATGCCCCTTGTGAGGAGAGCTTTCACTTCTTCTTGCCCCTGGGACAGGTTCAAGAACCATTCCTGAAGGTGAGCATTTTGGTCCTGGATATCCTTGACAGTCCTCTCTAGAGCCATCTCTACTGAAATAAACAGTAGGAGAATAAGGAAACATGAAAAGGAAAACTTGTTATGATGCAATGCATGATATGTGGATGCATGTTTTCAAGGATCTCTCGGGGTAAACACGAGAAAATGTTAGAGGTTGAACTTCGATCTTTGATTGGAGAACTTTGCACCGGTGATGTCTTTCCCCGAGAATCAAGCTCACCATGTCGAGTGGGTCATAGCCCCTGATTCAAGTTGTTGCACTTGATTATTGATGGAATTTGTTTAGAGGAGAAAACCTCTTGCCCCTTGGGTAGACGTCTGGTTCAACGTGACCCTGCATCAAAAGACCCTCGAGATCCTTGAAATGGTTAATGTAAATGCTATGGTATGATGTCATGATGTTATGTACATGTATGCAAAAGCAAGTAAGTGTATATACAGGTAATCATATTCACACAAAGCAAACAAGTCCTTAGGTTTAGGCTTGCATGGGGTTTGTAGGTAAGTACCCTCTTGAAGTTAGTTGGCTCATCCTGTCCTAAAATAGAAACCGGGTTCTAAGGAGCTCAATATCACTGGATTATTTTCTGTGTTCATTGTTTTGGTTTAGCCACTTAATTGGCGACCAAAATATTCCAAGAAAACAACCCTCAATGAGTGTAGTATCGAGTATCTACCAACTTCGGACTGCACCAAAGTCGGTCATCTCACTACACCTAAAAAGGCTAAGATGGTCAATTAAGGTTCTAAGAGTTCGTTAGTGCTTCATGACATCACTCAGCGGCCCCGTATTCTCCTTGACTACTCAAGGGCTACCGGTACTCACAAATATGTCACACTAACATAGCTTACTGCTTCAACCATGTCGGTATACCCCGCACAGTTCCCTCACAGTTTTATTGCTATTTACCTAAAAAGGTGCCCCCAAATCCGGGTGTAGGATTTACAACAAACCCAAAAAGTAGAGCAATCAAAGCAATCAAAGAAAGTATGTATGGGTGATCTAAAACCCTAAGGTAACCCCACTTTTGAATTTCTCACCAGCAGAGTCCCCAGTTCTCTGATACGGTGGGAGAACTCACTTGAGGTTTTGCGTTTGTTTTCGCAAATGTTTCAGTTTAGCAAGAGTCACCACCGACTTTTTATTTTATCCTAATGAAAGGTTAAAAAGCACAGCAAAAACCTTTGAGATGTTTTCTTGGGTTCGGGGAGTAGATTATAGAAAGGGAAGGTATTAGCACCCTTTCTATCCATGGTTATCCATGGGCTCTTAGTTACTTGCTTAGATCACTTGCCTTGCATTTTCAATTGTTTGAAATGGTGCTTTCAATTGTTTGAAATGGTGCTTTGTGTGTGTGGTTTTGAAAATGTTTTGAAAAAGATGCCTTGTATAGGCAACCCTTGTAACAATTCTTTACTCGAATGTTTTACAAAGGTGTTTGTCTTTTTGAAAAGATGTTTCAAAGTTTTTGAAAGTTATTTTTGAAAGTTGTGTTGTGGAGTGTGTTTTGAAAGTAGGCAAGTGTGTTTTGCAAGTTTGATCAAGTAACTAAGAGTTGTCTACCCCTAAATTTACTCAAAGATTTTTCTCATGTTTTAACCCTTTTAACAGTGTTGTTTCACCATTGTATTTGGTGAACAACCTTGTGTTAGGATGTTAACGGGACGGGCGCGGGTCATCGTTTAGACCATTAATGCAATAGTGCCAAGTGTCTTTGGCAATTTTCTCTTTGAGGGACTTGATCATTTTTTAGGCAACTTGAGAAAGCGTCATCGAGGTTCTATGATCATTTGATTTGTTTTGTTTTGCCAAAGTACTTGACATGCAACATGGCCCATTCTTGAAGGCAACAAGCGGGATTACCCTAGGGGTGCAAGTGTGAATTGTGTATTGATTGTCATGCATTTGTCTTGTATTAGGTTATCTAGCGGTTGATTTTGAATCTTCGCATATAAACCCTAATTACTATACAGTATATAGAAAGCGATAAATTGCGGGAATTTAAAGTCTAAGCTATTACAAATAAGTATCCGGGGATGGGGGTACAAATGTTTACAAATGGGGATGAGTCTTATCAGGAGAGTAGTGTCCAAATAATATTTACAACCAAATCGAATCGCATTCTCAATGTAAAATGTATCGATGTATAAGAATAAAAGCAATGTAACAAAAGTATTGTAAAATGTATGTGATTATTTACAAATGATAAAAGGGTTAACCTAATGTATTAAGTAAGTATTTATTATTTTTGTGTCTTTTGTTATATGTTATATAAATAAAATTTTTAATTAAAAGAAAATGTTTAAGTTACAATATTCCATTATTTATGTATTTTTGTTAATTATAAATAAAAGAAAAAAAAACTATTTAATTAAATTAATTCTACTATTTATGTATTTCAAGTGTGATAAACAAAATATTATTAATAAAAATATGAAGAATTAATATATTACTTTTTAATTTAACAAAAATATAGATTGTAAAAAAGAAAGAAAATAAGGTAATAAAAAAGGTGTTAATTTATAAGTATAAGAAAAAAATAAATAATAAAAGGGTTAAATGGGCCAAAGAGATTATGTACATGGCCCAAATGCTCAACAACAAACAATAAACTAAAAAAAAAGAAAGAAAAGGGGGGTGCGCACCAGCTTTGAAAGTGGGCTTAGGAATTAATGGGGCAGAGGCCCACAACGCGTTTGGGAAATTTGTTTAGCGTTTGAGTTAGTTTGTATCAGAATTAGGTTTTTATCTTTGGAACGAACGGCGCCGCTTCTCCATCTTTTGCTTCGTTGTCTTCTTCATCTTCTCAAGCCATGGTTTCTGACGCTTCTCTTCGTCTCAGCTGCCAGACGCCACCGTCCATCTCTCCTCTCCCCATGATCATTCAGGCAACGATGAAAAAAAGGTAGTCTTGTTTCTGTCTTAACGCATTTTTAGGGTTTTCAGATTTCCATTCTTGCATGTCTTATCTCTTACACGTTATTGATTTTTATGTGTTATCTTTGTTTGTGTGAGGTGTGTAAAAAGGGAGAAGAAATCACTACCTTTGGAGAGGAGACGGAGAACTTGGATCAGAGGTGTCTTAGGCGGCCAGAGGCGTGGGAGTATGATGCGCTTGCTGGTTCCCTGGTATTTGTATCTTGTTCTGTTTGGTTTTATGATGAACGCTTTTCTGAAAACCCTAGATTATTTCACTTCTGCATTTTCTTTTTCCTCTTCTGCTCGCTTGCTCTGAGATACTTGTTATTGTGTTTCGAACCTCTGAATTGCTTGCTTCAGTTGCCTTTGATGATTATGATAGCTTGCTTTAGGTTGTTAGGTTGTAACAGGTTCCAAGCTTATTCTTTAGGCTTTTCTGTTTGTGGATTACAGGCTTATTGGCTTGGTTATAGGCTTGAAGTTTAGAATTTTGTTTGAGATTTATGCAGGTTAAGGTTTGAGGCAAACTGTTTGTTTGCTTACAGGCTTTGAAAGGCTGTTTTGAAACAGGCAGGTTAAGGTACAGTTTTGAGGCTTATTTCAGGGCTTGCAATTTACTGAGTTTTTCTGGTTTGATGTACTGGTTTTGACAGGTTTGGTTTAAAGGAAGCTTTGAGGCTTATTGTGGTTACAGGAAGGAGGCAAGCTTTGGTTGCAGTTTGTAACTTATGCAGGTTTGAGAACTTGTGTTTAGCTTGCAGGATTGCTTCCTTGAAAAACAGTTTTGAGGTTACAAGCTGTGTTCTTTTTTTTCTATGTGGTTCTGCCTCCCTCCTTTCTTGTTCTGATATTCTCTGTTATATCTTTTTCTAAGCCTTCCTGTAAGCCTCTCCACTTTTTTCTCTCTTTCTCTCTCCACAGATAAAAAGCATTTTTTATTGCTTTAGACTGTACTTACTCTGAAAAAGCGTTTGGCCTGGAAAATGATGGAAATTTGAAATAAGTTGCTTGCATTGTTAGCTTTGCTCTGTGTACTTTCTTCTTTTCCAGATTTCCTGCATATCTTATGTGTACTTGTTGATATCTCCTTGACAGCCTTTGGACAGTTTGTTTTGACATTCAGTTTAAACTTTGTAATTTGTTTGACATCTCTCTGGACAGTTTAGTTTGCCTTTTCAAGTAGCTTGTGCATTTGGTTCAATTATGAAGCCTTGTACCTTTTTATATTTGCAAACATATTTCCCTTCCCTCTTTGTGAACCAAGAGTCTTCTTGTGATCTGCAGAGAGGGCGAACAAACTGATTTCGGCCAACACTTTTAATGATGAGTTTCTGATTAACTGTCTGCCTTTGATTTCATCTGCATTTGACTTCTTTCTTTTCTTTTTGCAGGTAAATATCAGTTTGGCAATGGGGAGCATCAGTAGAAGATGAAGACTTAGGAAACTTTAGGATGTAATTTATTTTACTTTTAATCATTGTAATAAATATTATTATAAATACTTGTATTCATTTATTTAATTAAAAATAAATAAAAGTCTTTTTGTCAGATATCTCTTTAATTCTTCTGCATTCATTTATTTAATTACTTTAATTTCTTGAATTATAATAATTGGAAATTATCCAATAATTTTAACTTAGAAATTATAAATAATCAATAAACGTTCGGCGTTCCGAATAACCAAAAAAACATCGCACAGTTAAACAAGCAACGTCTATATGTCCTTTATTTCACTGATTAGACCAAACACTTCAAACTCTCAATCAGAAGCCTCAGCCCATATCCCAGGTGTTTAGACCTTGAGAAACAAACAAAAATCTTGAGCAAACGTCAAAGCAGTGTAACAACCAATTAAAACACTGTGGATTCAAATTCTTCTGAAACTGCGCGTGCAAACCCTAATTCTTGATTTAATGTCAAAGAAGCGTCTGCTTGATCAAACCCTGAGCCAAATTCAACCAAATCAATAGAAACCCTAATAATCTGTTTTGACTGATTCAAAAGTTAATGGAAACCCTAATTTTGTCTGACAGATGAGAAAAGTCTGTTTGACCGGTTCTTAAGCCAATCTAAAAAATCAGGAAAAGCGCGAAGCTGTGATTTCTTGTAAAAAAGAGGAGGGCAAATTTTGGGGTACAACAGAGCTAAATTCCCTACATATCTTAAGAAATAGAAGAAGAATCAATTGTTACTTCGTCTGAAGAGGACTCAGAGAGTGATCTTGAAGAATCCGCCAAGTATGTTAAAGCATTGATAAGAAAATATGTATCTGATGAAGAGTCTAGTGATGGGGAACTAACATTTGATGAGTTAGCTGCTTCATACAAAGAATTATATCTCAGAAGTGCAGAAGTGTGCCTAGAAGGGGAGAATAAAAAAACACTCATAACTTAGATGAAAGCTGAAAGGAAAGAGCATTTTAAAACTATTTATAATCTGGAAAGTGAAGTGACTTCTCTAAATTCAAATCTTGATAGAGTGATCAAATCTCGCAAGATGCTGATAATGGATATGACACATTAGATGAAATTCTTCAAGTGGGGATAGTGACAGGAGACAAGAGTGGTCTAGCGTTTAATGAGAAAAAGAAACCTGATTCAGAAGAACCTTCATTAGATTCCACTCTTGCCAAGTCTAAGCCAAGGATGTCGAATAAAATGTCTAAACATCATGGCAAGAAAAAGTTTAATCACACCAGAGAGAATTCCCAGCCCTGGAGATGTCATCAATGTGGAAGGCTTGGTTATATAAGGCTTTCTGTTTCAAGTTGTATGTGTATCCTAAAACTATTCCTCTTCCCAAAACTGACCAGATTCCCCAAAATAGAAAAAAGAAGAAACTGTGGGTTCCAAAGTCAAATGTTGCTAGTTTCATAGCTCATACCTCTCTCAGAGTATAAACCAAAGACGATTGGTACTTTGACAGTGGTTGTTCTAAACACATGACATGTGTCAAAAATCTACTGATAGATATAAAATCTCATTCCACCAGTTATGTGACTTTTGGTGATGGAGCCAAAGGTGAAATCAAAGGAGTTGCCAAACTGGAATGTTCAGGAGTCCCTAAGCTTGATGATGTGTTACTTGTTAAAGGGTTAACAACTAACCTGATAAGTATAAGCCAATTGTGCAATCAAGGATTCAAAGTTAACTTAACCAAGGAAGAATGTTTTGTTTGTAATGAAAAGAACAAAGTTGTTATGAAAGGAATAAGATCTAAAGTCAATTGTTATTTATGGGTGCCCCAAGAGTTAAACTTCTCCTAAACATGTGTTTTAGCCATAGAAAATTAAGTTAAACTATGGCATTAAAAATTGGGACACTTGCATCTGAAAGGATTGAAAAGAATTATATCTGAAGAAGTTGTGGGAGGGATTCCTAAGCTCAAGATAGAAGAAGGAAGAGTATGTGGTGAGTTCCAGATTGGAAAGAAAATTAAGATGTCACATCATAAGATCCAACATCTTGCTACATAAAAAGTTTTGGAACTTTTTCACATGGACTTAATGGGACCCATGCAGGTTGAAAGTCTTGGTGGAAAGAAATATGTCTATGTTGTTGTGGATGACTTCTCTAGCTATACAAGGATAAGATTTATTAGAGAAAAAATAGAAACATTTGAAGTGTTTAAATATCTCTATCAAAAACTCCAAAGGGAAAAAGATAGTCATGTCATTAGAATCAGAAGTGATCATGGAAAGGAATTTGAGAATAATAAATTTACTGACTTTTTCTCTTTTGAAGGAATCAGTCATGAATTCTCTTCTCCCATTACTCCTCAACAAAATGGGATTGTGGAACGTAAAAACAGAACCCTTCAAGAATCTTCAAGAGCTATGTTTCATGCTAAGTTACCCTACCACTTTTGGGCTGAAGCTATGAATATTGCATGCTATATCCATAACATAGTCACTCTAAGGAAAGGCACTTCAGCCACTTTGTATGATATATGGAGGGGAAGAAAACCAACTGTCAAATACCTTCATGTTTTTGGAAGTAAATGTTACATCTTAGCTAATCGTGAACAAAGGAGTAAGATGGATCGCAAGAGTGATGAAGGAATATTCTTGGGTTACTCTATAAATAGTTGAGCTTACAGAGTCTTTAACTCTAGGACCAAAATTATGATGGAGTCTATAAATTTTGTTATTGATGAAAGAGGATGGAATGATGAAGAAGATGTCTTAGAAGATGTTGGAACATCTTTGTCAGATATTCCAACATAATCAAATGACAGAAGTATTGATTCTAATCAACCTCGAGAAGATCATGAGCCTAGTCATCTCAATAAAGGGCCTTCGATTAGAACCCAAAGAGATCACCCTAATTAGCTTATCATAGGAGATCTAAATAAAGGAGTTACTTCCAGATCAAGAAAAGGGATATCAAACTCTTGCTTTGTGTCAAAAATTGAGCCTAAGAATGTTAAAGAGGCCCTAACTGATGAGTTCTGGATTAATGCTATGTTGGAAGAGCTAGAACAATTCAGTAGAAATGAAGTTTGGAATCTAGTTCCAAGACCTGAAGGGACAAATGTGATTGGCACTAAATGGGTATACAAGAATAAATCTGATGAAAAAGGGGTGGTCACTAGAAATAAGGCAAGGTTAGTTTTACAAGGATACACTCAAATTGAAGTAGTTGGCTTTGATAAAACGTTTGCTCCTGTGGCTAGACTTGAATCAATCAGACTACTCATGGAAATTGCATGCATACTAAAATTTAAATTGTTTCAAATGGATGTAAAGAGTGCATTCTTAAATGGCTATCTGAATGAAGAAGTTTATGTGAACGACCTAAGGGATTTGTTGATCCAAGTTTTCTTAAACATCTGTACAAACTGAAGAAAGCTCTGTATGGATTCAAGCAGGCTCAAAGAGCTTCGTATGAGAGATTGACAAAATTTCTTGGTGAGAATGGATATAGGAAAGGTGGCATAGAAAACACTCTTTTTGTCAAGAAAAAAGAAGGGAAGATCATGATTTCACAAATTTATGTTGATGATATTGGGTTTGGTGGGATGTCAAATGAGATGGTTTAACATTTTGTCAAGCAAATGCAGTCAAAATTTGAGATGAGCCTTGTTGGTGAATTAACCTATTTTCTTGGTGTGCAAGTTAAACAAATGGAAGATTCCATATTTTCATCTCAGAGCAAGTATGCTAAGAATATAGTAAAGAAATTCGGGATGGAAAATTCCAGTCACAAAAGAACTCCTGCTCCCACACATCTGAAGTTTTCTAAATATGAAAAAGGAGTAAGTGTGGATCAAAGTCTTTACAAAGCATGATAGGAAATCTCCTATATCTCATATCTAGTAGACCTGACATTGCTTTTATTGTAGGGGTGTGTGCTAGATATCAAGTTGATCCTAAAGTTAGCCATGCCAACCATGTGAAGAG